>JADHKH010000010.1:27314-664435 GCA_019925625.1 Graphilbum ipis-grandicollis | reverse complement strand
TGGTGTGCGCCGTTAAAGCGTAGTTGATGTAGAGTACATCGCGGTAAAGGCCCCACTTTCTAGAATGGCGGTCTATGTATTATAGTGCAAATAAGGCCAAATTTATAGTGTGAATAGTAGCTTTCTTAATTATACTTTAAAGCTCAGTGAGGGTAATGCTTCCTCGTCTATTGATTACAAAACAATCGCATTACTAATTATGCTAACCAGACTATACTTTGATAACCGGGCGCAGTTTTTGGCGGCCACCAGTAATATCGGATCACCACCCCAACACTATCTCGGGCAGCGGACAAAGGACCAGTGCGTCACTGTTGTTTTCAAAAAAACCTATTTCAGCATCATTTATCGCATTCTGGCCGCACTTCTCGCCTTTCTACAAATGTTCATGTCTGTTACGCAAACATGTGCATCAAAGCAGCGAACTTCGGAACAGAGCACTGCTGGCTGTCGGTCATTTCGACCTTAAGAGACATTTTATACTCGTATGCTTAGGCTCTGCACCATTTGTTGTTTCATGCAGCCGTCCGGTCGTGCCGACAGACAACAGCACGGATTCATATCATTGTTTGTCTGGTATATTCTTTATGCATCACAACGGCGCTTTTGTCCTTTGCCCGTTGCGCGGATATAGTGTTGTATTATAGTGACTGGTACATTGGGGCCGGATTGGGGAAGGATTAGCAGTGACAATATGATTACCGGTATTACAGCTTTATCCCACCGTAGTAAACTTGCCTGGCCGATGAGATGTAGTTTCTCATCAGACGTCGGTGTGTAGAGGATGGCTTCCTCTTGAAAAGTGGAAAAAATGCGTCCTTCATTATCATCATATCCAAACCAAACATTATTATACGCCCTCCACCGCCAAGATAAAAACAGCCCCCCATGGAGAAAACAACACCAGAACCATCCTGTCAAGGGTATCTATTTTATGGGAATCGTCGTCGCCTGCCTTTGCCCTGCTTCGCCCCGGATCCGCTCTCTCTCAGACATCGTCTTCTCGGGTCGTGCCGTCCTTCATCTCGTCGTTACCGAGCTCCTTGACCAGCTCTTCCGTGACAAACTCTTCATACTCTTCCAGGCTCTTTTGCACATGCATCTTGAACTTGATGACATCGTTGAGCATGCGCATAATCTCTGTATGCAGCTCTTCCCGCATGGCGCCGGCCCGCAGCGTCAGCTGCTCGTACCTGGACAGTTAGCACACGCACACGCAGACGAGCGGCCGCACCATACTCACTCAATATTGGTGTTCATCTCCCGCTGCTCCATTAGCTGCACCGACTCGGACAGATTGGCTCGCATCTTGGCCAGCTCCTTTTCCATCTTTTCAATCTGCGCATCCGACGCCAGCCGCTGCGCCGTCGTCACCTCCTTGGTCTTTTCGTGCTCCTGCTCGGCCGCCCGCACGCGGTGCTCCAGCGCCTCCACCTCGTTGCGCTTGTCCTCCATGGCTTCCTTGATATTGTCCAGCAGGTCGTGGTCCTTCATCATGGTCTCCATCGCCGCGTTGCGCCGCTCCGAGATCTCTTTCCTCAGAGAGAGAAAGCTGTTCTTAACTTGACCCCGGAGGTCCAGGTTCAAAATGTGCGCCGGCTGGTGACCTGTCACCGCGTCCACCAGCAACCGCTCCTTTTCCAGGTTGCTGGCCGCCGCCGACGCGCTGCCGCTCGGCCCCTCGCTGTCCTTGATTCGCAGCTCAAAGTCCCGGCCCTTGGCATTGGCCGCGCTCGCCGGAATCAGCCCAATCTGGTACGCCGACGTGTTGTACCGGTCAATCGTGCGCTCCAGCTCGTCCAGCCGCTGGCTCGCGTCCAGCTCCTTGTCGGCCACGCGCTTCTTGGCCTCCTCCAGGCGCTGCGACGCCGCCTCGATGCCCTTTTGCAGCCGCTCCCGCTCCGATGTCATGCGGTCAATGTCTGCCATGCTGATGCCCTGGTCGTCCACGGCCTGCCGCAGGTTGCGCTGCTCCGTCTCCGCCTCTGCCAGCTCCGCCAGCAGCTTGTCGAGCTCCTCCTGCAGCAGCGGGATGCGCGTCTCGTACTTTTCGCACCGCTGCAGCGCCAGCTCATTGTACTCCTCAAACTTGACCTTGTCCTCCTCCATAATCTTGAAATGGTCGTCCAGCACCGCCAGGTCCGGCGTCGACTTCTCCAGGTCCTCAATCTCCTTGAGCAGCTTGGCGTTCTCCGCCTCCAACAGCGCCAGCTCCTCCTCGTGCTTGGCGTACGCATGGTCCAGCGCCTTGGTCATTGTCTCAATGTGCGGCGCCATCATGCGCGCCAGCAGCTCCGCGTCGTCGCCCGCGTCTTCGTCCACGTCCATGACCAGCCAGTCCTGGTAGGCGTGCGCCAGAAACTCAAACGTAATGTGGTCCGCCACCACGTCCACGCCCGCCTCGGCGCACGCATCGTCGTAGTGGTTGCACACATAGCGCTCCAGCATCACCGCCAGCTGCATCATCCAGTGCAGCATGCCCAAAAACGTGCCCCAGTTCTGCCCGCCGACCGCCGCGATCTGGCTCTTGGTGATGCCCTTTTCGTACGGGTACCGCATCTGCTTCATCAGCACCGGCACCTCCTGGTCGATGCTCTTTTGGAAGCGGTAGTTGGGGTCGATGCGCCGGTAGAGCCACTGGAACATGTAGACAAAGTCCTTTTGCGTCGGCGACTTGATTACGTTTTGCGACAGCGTGTGGCTCATTTCCAGCTCAAAGTTGTGCTGCGTCATGTACTCGACCAGTTCCTGGCCGATGCGCGCCAGGTAGGACCGGTCTTTGAGCGGCCGCGGGTCCCGCAGCGCGCCTGCCGTGGCCGGCGCCTGTGAAAAGAAGCTCTGGTGGCTGCCGCCCATTGAGCCCATGCCGCCGAGCCCGCCGAGCCCACCCAGGCCGCCGCCGCCACCGCCGCCGCCTCCGCCACCCATAATGGTGGAAGGCCGTCCGCCGCGGAAGATGCTGCTGCGGCGGTCGCCGTCGGTGGATGCGCGCCCGGGAATGCCTTGCGCATACGGCCGAATCGAGGACCGCTTGACCGAGGCCAGGCCCATGTCAGCAAAGTTGGCCCCCGACGACGAGCGCTGGAAGACGGGCTGGCTGGGCCGCGTCGGCGCAAGGGAGTGCCGTGGTCCGGAGAGGCCGCGCACATGGCTGGACGAGGCTGGGCCGTTGCCTTGGCCGACGGAAGAAGTCGAGCGCTTCAGAGCGGACGGCGGCTGCGGAAGGGCTGTGTTGAGGTTGATGCCTGCGAGGGTCTAGCCATGGCATGTCAGTACGCAGCACGAGCAGGAGAAACGCGCAACATCTGCACACTGAAAGCGCACCTCTCTTTGGCGTCGGACGCTCCAATGGCCGTTATCTTGGGCCATTTTGTGTTTTGCTCGAGTTGCTTTTGTTGGAGTGGCAACGATAACGTCGCGATTCGAGCTTGTGCCTGCTCGCCTTCTTGTAAAACCCGTGCTGATCTGTGTGCCGGGCGCCCAATATACGCCTTTGCGAATGCTACAACGGCGCGTATTTGGATTCTGCAACCACCGCCAGTTGCCGTGGAGAATTGTAAACAAATGATGATGGCGGGGTCATGATTGGCCCACAGAAAGCGGCAACCACCCGTGACTAATATGATCGGCACTGAGTCACGTGTACGGGTGCAGCACATGACTAATAATCAGCCTCGGTCCCCGGCCCCTTGAATTTAGCTGAAAGTAGATGGGGTAATCTGTAAAGCCGACGGCGTTGCACGCGATCGTCCTCAACGCGACGACATCAACCTTTTTCTTTCTCGTGTGTCCATCTACTCGACAACTAGCCTTTCACCAATTCTTTCCATTACGCTGTCATCACGAGTCTATTGTCAATATGACGATCCGCGAGGATCTAGTCGCTTCGGCGGTAAGTTTATCAGAAGAATGGTTTACAAAAAGAGAAAGAAGAGAAGGGCATGGTTTGCAGAGAAAGGAGAAGAGGCAGCCCAGACAGATGGCATACAGGCACAGCTTGCTAATCAGATGACAGGCCAAATGTATGTCTAAATACTAGCAACACGCGCTTGAATTCGTGCGGCCTCTAACAGCAAAACAGTCCTCCAAGACCCATCTGTGGCTTCGTCGCCGGCGGAAAGCCGCGTATCCTTTTTGAAAGCAAAGAACCTGACGCCCGAGGAGGTCAATGCAGCCCTTTCCCGAGCCGGCTTTGAGGCGGCAACGCCATCCTATGCTGCATCTGCCGTGTCGCAGCCACCACCCCAACAGTCGCCGGCGGCCCCCTTTCCCGGACAGCCGCAACCGCCGTACTATGGCGGACCCTACGCACAACAGCAGTACCCGCCCTATGGCTGGCAGCCGCCACGGCCGGACATGCCGCGGAGAGACTGGCGGGACTGGTTCATCATGGCCACGTTAGTAGGGGGTGTTGGTTACGGGCTGTTTTCCATGACAAAGGTGAGCCGTTATCGAGACAGGCGAGAGAGACAGAAAGGCTAATGGTTAGCGTTACATCTACCCGCTTGTCGCCCCCCCCACGCCGGACCGCCTGGAGCAGGACAAGAAGATGATTGATGAGCAGTTTGAGCGTGCGTTTTCCCTGGTGGAGCAGCTGGCCAAGGACACGGACGCGCTCAAGGAGGCCGAGAAGGAGCGGACGGAGCGCCTGGACGCAGCGCTGCTCAACCTGGAGACGGTGCTGGGCGACCTCAAGGTGGCGAGCAAGCGGCGCGAAGACGATGCCGAGCGGCTGCGCGACGACGTGCGCGGCCTCAAGGAGGCGCTGCCCAAGGCCTTGGACGCCCAGCGCGACGTGACAGACGGGCGGCTGCGCGAGGTCAATTCCGAGCTCAAGGGCCTCAAGACGCTGATTGGGCAGCGGATGGCGTCTGGGGCGGCTGCTGCTGTTCCTGGCAGCACGGGCAGCAGCCTCGGCGGCGGTGCTAGCAGCTACCTCCGGCCGTCTGCGACGATGCCGCCGCCGCCAGTCGAGGCCGCCGCTGAAAAGACGACGACGCCCGAGACGGCGGTTGCGGGCACTGGCACCAACGGATACTCTGCCGGCGGCCTCACAGGCAGCGACAACGGCACCTCGACGCCGTCGCCCTTTACCCCGGCCGTCAAGGCGTCCATTCCGGCGTGGCAGCGGAGCATGGCGAAGCCGGCCTCGCCGGCACCGGCGACGACGGAGAGCAGCACCACCAGTGCCCAAAACTGAGCTAGATTGGCAAAGCGAATGGCTATACCGGTTTTAATCAGACTAGAAAAGAGCCTTTTTGCCTGATTCTGGTCGTATTTTCTCGTTTTCTTTCTCTTTTCTCTTCTCTTTTTTTTCTCTTGTTCTTTTTCTCTTCTTATCCTTTCTCTTTCCAACTGTAATGCGGCACAATGCCGCAAGATTGACAAAAAGAAACGAATAAGGACATGGTAGGGTGGTGAAGGGAGCGAAAAGTGGTCTGCGGATTTGCGTGTTTTTCCTGGCAAAGGTTAATGATGCCGTTCTGACAGTATAATTTGGCTAGCATTGCATATCGTTTTCCTGGAAAGACTGTAATACAAGTGTAAATAAACGTCGACCCGGCCTATGTCTCGCCAATACGTCTGCATTGGATCCGCCTTACAAAACGAGCTCATTAATCGTGCGTTTATTGTATGTCTATCCTATAAAAACCCGTTCTATGGTGTACAATGGCCGTCTAAAGCTGTAGGCTCGGGGCACATGCTTTTGTCGCCCGGTGCACGCAAACGCCAAACTTCCAGACCTCGTCAATGGCCAGACGCGTCTTGGGCGGCGTCGGCTCGTCGTGGGTGGACAGCACGACGAGATCGGCGTCGGCGCCGGGGTCCAGCGTGCCCTTGACGCCCTGCAGGCCGAGCATGGCGGCGGGCGTGGTGGTGACGGTGCGCAGCGCCTGGGGTAGGGAAGTGCCGGTCCAATTGACAAAGTTCTCGACGCACTCGATGAGGGTAATGGTGCTGCCGGCAATGGTGGTGGAGTTCTCGAGCAGCAGGACGCGGCCGTTCTTGATGAGGCGCATGGGGCGGTCGCCATTGTTCCAGTCGTAGGGCCCGTCGGGGCAGCCGACCATGTGCATGGCGTCGGTGACGAGGATGAAGCCGTCGGGGTGAGCGTTGTAGGCGATCTTGACCGTGGTGGGATGCAGGTGGTTGCCGTCGGAGATGACGCCAAAGTAGGGCCGGCCGGTGGCCGTGGTCGGGGGAGTGGCCGTGGTCGGGGGAGTGGTCGTGGTTGGAGGACTGGCAGCCTTGGCCTGGGTGGCGGTAGAGGTGGCGACCTCGCCCAGGACGCCAAAGATGCCGGGGTTGCGGTGGTGCAGCGGGCGCATGGCGTTGAAGAGATGGGTGATCATGGTAGCGCCATGGGCCATGGCGTCGGCGGCCTGCTCGTAGGTGGCCTCGGAGTGGCCAATGGAGCAGACGATGCCGCGGCGGCTGAGCTCGGGAAAGACGAGGTCGGTCATGTGGCCAATTTCGGGGGCGGCCGTGATCATGCGGACGGCCGGCCGGGGGGGCAGACGGGGGGCGTCGCCGGTCTTGGCCGGGTCCTGCGGCGGCGGCAGCAGGTTGGCGGCGCCGTAAACGGCCTCGACGTCGGCAAAGGTGTCGGCCTGCTGGAAGACGGCCGTGTTGTGGACGCCGTTCTTGGTGGGGCTCAGAAAGGGGCCCTCGACGTGGGCACCGAGCGACTCGGCGCCGTCTTGGGCGGCGCGGGTGTGGCCGGACGGGGCGAGAAAGGGAATGACCTGGACGTCAGACAAAGCACCGGCAGAGCAACAGAGGCGTCAGACAATGCACCGTCAGACTGCAAGCGAGACATACCTTGTGATACAGCTCGCTCGTCTGGCTGGTGATGGTGGGCACGTAAGAGGTGACGCCGGTCTCGACCAGGCGGCGGTTGAGGTCGCGCAGATGGCGTGCATACTGGGAGCCTTCAGCGGCCTCCTCGTCGCCAAAAAGGGTGGAAAAGTTGAAGCCAAAGGCGCCGTTGAGCTGGCAGTCGATCAGGCCGGGCGAGACAATGCGGCCGCCCAGATCAATGGTCTGGTCCGGCAGCGCCAGCTCGTCGTAAAAGGCGGCCTGGCTGCGAATAATCTTGCCCGTGTGGGAGCTGATCCAGAGGTCGTCCCAGACGAGCGAGTCGCCGCGCACCAGACGGCAGTTGGTCAGCTTGGTGATGCCGTGGCGCGCGGCCGGCGGGGGAAGAGCAGAAGGCATCGTGAAGATGGCCAGAGGGCAAAAAAGCTGCGTGAGCGCTCTTGGCAGGGACGGCCTGGCGTGGGAAGCGGCTTCCTTTTAACTCCAAGGCAGCTTCTTTTCAAACTCCAAGGCGGCGTGGTAGCGAATTCTTTTAAAATCCAAGGCGTGGTAACGGCTTCCTTCCAAGGCTACAAGGCCATTAGGGCACGCCATCAAGTTCCCGCTAGCAGTCTTCCTAGGGCGCTGCAACAATCCCTTGTGACTGATGTCATTAGTGGATGGTAGCGCATAACTTGCGGCAAGAAAATGTAACGTTGCCTGGGAGCAACCTTGGCCTGGCCAATCATAGGCCGCCCCGCGCCATTCTCACGACTCTTCATCTTGGCTTCACTGTCCGTCCGGGCGTCAGATGAGCGATGCCGTGACAGACAGCGAACCAGACAGCGAAGATTGCGAACTCGTTCATTTCTAGCTGTCTGCGGAGCTCGTCCATTTCTGTGGAGCTCTTCATTTCTAGCTGTCTCGGAGCTCGCGTTCAGCATGTCGAATCCAGAGGGCGATCTGGATCCGCTATGGGAGGATCTCGACTGGTAGGTCTGGCTTTTCACACTCGCCGTCCTGTGGCTGACCGACAGGGCCATTGGGCAGATGCTCATCATGGGCTGGGACGGCACAGAGGTGACGCCGCAGATTCGGAACCTCATCGAGGAGCACCATCTGGGGTCGATTCACCTGACGGCGAAGAATCTCAAATGTGGGTTTGACAACGCCATCCTCGGGCAGGACTTTTCTGATCCCCTCTAGCGGCGCACGAGACGGCACAGCTGGTGCAGGAGCTGCAGACGATTGCACGGCAGGCGGGCCATCCCTACCCACTGCTGATTGCGCTGGACCAGGAAAACGGCGGAGTCAACTCGCTCTTCGACGAGGACTACATTTGCCAGTTCCCGAGCGCAATGGGCATTGCAGCGGCTGGACGACCAGAGCTGTCGTACGCCATTGCCAAGGCGACGGCGATCGAGGTGTCGGCCTGCGGCGTCAACCTGATGCTGGGCCCGGCGCTGGACGTGTTGACAAACGCACGGCATCAGCCGCTCGGAGTGCGAGCGACCAGCGACGACCCCCAGGAGGTGTCACAGTACGGCATCGCGGCCCTAAAAGGCTACAAGGACGCGGGCGTGGCGACGTGCGGCAAGCACTTCCCGTCGTACGGCAACCTGGACTTTCTGGGGTCCAGCCTGGACATTCCCATTATCACGCAGACGCTGGAAGAGCTGAGCCTGAGCGCGCTCGTGCCGTTCCGCAACGCCATTGCCACCGGACACCTGGACGCCATGTTTGTGGGCGGCTGCGGCATTGCCAACGCGTCGATGAACGTCAGCCACGCGTGCCTGTCGGACCAGGTGGTGGACGAGCTGCTGCGCAACGAGCTGGGCTTCCGCGGCGTCGCTTTTTCCGAGTGTCTCGAGATGGAGGCGCTGAGCCACGAGATTGGCGTCAAGGGCGGCACCGTCATGGCCGTCGAGGCCGGCTGCGACGTGGTGATGCTCTGCCGGTCGTACGACGTGCAACTCGAGGCCATTGCGGGCCTCAAGCTGGGCTACGCCAACGGCATCCTGACGCGAGAGCGCATCCAGACGTCGTTGCGGCGTGTGCTGCGGCTCAAGAGCGCCTGCACGTCCTGGGCAAAGGCGCTGCACCCGCCGGGCCTGGCGCTGCTGGCCAGCATCCATCCGGCACACCTGGCGCTGTCCAAAAAAGCCTACGACGACTCGATCACAGTCATGCGCGACCGCGACCAACGGCTGCCGCTTTCGCGGTCCATGCACCCGCACGAGGAGCTGCTGCTGCTGACGCCGCTGGTCAAGCCGCTGCCAGCCTCGGCCGCGACCAAGACGCTCGAGAGCCGCCTCGTGGCCTCGTCCGGCCTGAGCCGCGACCGCAGTGCCATTATGAGCGGCGAGGGCGTCTTCCGCGGCCTAGGACGCTCGCTGGCGCGTGCCCGCCACGGAAAGCTGCTGCACACGTCCTACACGGCCAACGGTGTGCGCCCCGTGCACGAGAACCTGATCAACCGTGCCAGCACCATTGTCATTGTCACGGCCGACGCCAACCGCAACCTGTACCAAGCCGGCTTCACCAAGCACGTGGCCATGATGTGTTCGATGCTGCGCGCCGCCGGCCAGCTCAAGTCGCTCATTGTCGTGGCCGTCAGCTCGCCCTACGACTTTGCCATGGACAAGTCCATTGGCACCTACGTCTGCACCTTTGACTTTACCGAGATGGCCATGAATGCGCTGGTGCGCGCTCTCTTTGGCGAGTTTTCCCCGACCGGCACGCTGCCCGGCACGCTGCGCAACAGCCGCCGCCTCGTCAAGTCACGCCGCAACTGGCTCGTCGAGACCTACCACCGCGACCGCGACGGCCCCGGCCTCGACGAACTGCTGCAGGCCATTGCCCGCGCCAGCAGCGCCGGCCCGCTGCAGCACCTGCGCCACACCACGGCCGCCGCCTTTGCGCTGCACGGCCTGGACCGCGTCGAGGAAGCCCACCTGGTCGTCCGCAACAGCAGCACCCAGGCGCTCTACGGCTTTTGTGCCGCCTACGTCGTCCGGGGCAGCACCGGCGTGCTCGCCGGTCTGCTGGTCCACCCCGCCAAGCGCAACTTGTCCATTGGCCGGTCGCTGCATCGTGGCGCCTTGCGTCTGCTGGCCCAGAGACCGGGCATCCGCAGCTTGCAGCTTGGCTCCTGCTTCCCCGCCGTCTTTCCGGGGCTGCCCGGCCCGGAGGAGGCCGCCGTGAGCGAGACCGACGACGCCGGCGTGGCCGCTGCAGACGGCAGCAGCACAGCAGCTCGTCTGCGGTCCTGGTTTGCGCGCGGCGGCTGGGACCTGTCTTTTGCGCGGCGCGTGGTCCACATGGCCATTGCCGACACGAGTCTGTGGAGTGCGCCCGACGGCCTGACGCGCCAGCTAGCCCAAGCCGGCATCAGCTTCGACCTGATCCAAGGGCCCGAGATGGCCGGCGGCGTGCTGCACCATGTCGAGGCCGTGGCCGGACCCATGGCCGCTGAGCTGTACCGCTATGCCCTGACGGAGCCGGGCCGGCTGTGTGCCGTGGTGCGCGCCAAGCTGAAGCAAGGGGGAGGGGGAGCAGGGAGTGGCGAGAATGGGACGGCCGCCGCCACGGACGACCGCGACCTGACGGGCGGCGATGCCCTCTTGGGTTCCGTCATTGTCAGCTGTCCCGGCAGCCCGCTGTCGAGATTCCTGCCGCTCTTGCAGGGCTTGCCGGCCTCGTCGTCCTCGTCTGCCGACAAGACCGGTGTCGTTGGCGGCATTGTGGCGCCCGTCGTGGTGCGCGGCACTGCCCACTACGCGCTGCTGCTGCAGGGCCTGGCCATGATGGGTGTGCGGCAGAACAAGAGCCACAAGGCGGACGGCAGCGTGCTGTGCTGGGTGCCAGACGACGACACTGGCGAGGCGTGCGACGCGCTGCGGGCGATGCAGTTTGAGCTGCTGCAGGTCTGGGACGAGCTGACCAACGCACCTGAGAATATAAGTGGCACCCGTTTTGCTGAATGAGTGGTGGCTGACAGAAAAGTGGTCCGATCTGTAAGGCGTTTCAGTCATCCTGGACAGGTCCTTGTGCGCACAAGGCAGTGAGGCTGAGATATGATGACAAGGTAGAGTAAGGCTGAGGTTAATGATAATGATGGCGTTTTTGGGCTTTCAGGTCTGCTTTTCCAGTTTACAACATCGCTTTATACCATGCTTTTCGTGGCCACAGAATGAGAAACCATTTCATGATGGCCGAGAGCGCTATAGGCCATGCGGTCATGTGCTAAGCGGTCATGTGCCAGGACACGTGCCTGACTGTAGAAAGTGACAATTAAGTCTCACTGCCTCGGAAAACAATCAATCCATCTCAAGTTTCGTTCAGTTGTGTGCTCAGATTGTGCTCAGTTCGTTTTCAGAATCCATCTCACGTTTCACTCAGTTTGTTTTTACCTCCTCACTCTCCCACCACCACCTCACTATGGACAGACTGGACACAATGGTCAACAAAACTCACCAGCGTGGCCATGCAAAAGGACGTAGCTGGCAATATGTTTCCTCCAAATCAACGCACCGCCTGGCTTTCAGCTTGAGGAGAAAGTGATTCTTGTCAAGCTGGTAGAGTAGATACACTTGCTGTCAATGGCCTACTTCACTTTTTCTGGCGTTGCTGGCACTTGTTCCTATGAGTGCATCTCCGTGTAGTATTGCAGTGTTGGTCTCTGCCGTGGGCGAGGCAGGAATAATAAACTTGGAAAAATGATGGGTATTTAGACATGTGAGATGAGGCACCACTGTCCAGCACGACAGCAAAATCTCTTTAGCTTTCGGGTTGTAAAGGCCAGGCAGTATTTCTCAGTGGCTGAGATAAAAGGCATCTAGCTAGTATAATTCGTCTGACGGAGAGCGTCTTTGTAGCGTGTATTTTCGTCCAACAACATTTCGGAGAGGTGGATTTTTCCGGTTTGGGGGTCCCAAATGCGGTAATGGAAGAATTAAACCAGCCGGACCAAGCCCTGGGTTCGAGACGCTGGAGTTTACGCTCAGGTTGAGGCCGGACGTCGTCACTGTGTGTATAGTGAATGTACTGTATACGCGCACTGTCCTTACATCTGTGCCAAGTGGGAACCGACCGAAGCCACACGGATAGCTTTCAATGTCTACCTAAGCGGCCGGCGGGAGGGGGGCATGCAAGCAAAGACCATTTAAAAGCGTCTGGACAAGAAGCGAATGGCCAACGGCGGGAAAAAGGGCGAAAACGCGCATGAGAGCATCGAGGGCGAGAGCGCGGCCTCGAGGACGCAGACGATGCCACAGCGCGAGCTGGCACAGCAGCCGCCGTCGCCGCCGCCACCGGTCTTGACGAGGGCGGCGGCGATGCCACAGACGGCGGCGGCGTCGGCGACGTCGACGACGACGCCGGCCTCGGCCAGCGGCGCCTTTTCGTTCCCCCACTACTACCACTTCCCCCCCCTCTTTACGCTGCAGCCGAACCTGGCGACGCGGCGGGCGCAAATGGACAAGTGGTCGGCCCTGGTGCTGGCCTACTGCCGGCACTACCGCGTCTTCCGGCTGGCGCTGGGCGACGGGCCGGGCGGGCGGGCGGCGGCGCAGCAGACAGTCGGCCCAGTGCGGATCGACCGGGCCGGCCACGAAGACGGAGGCGATGGCGAACCCGGCACGGCCAGCACCGCCTACTATGCGCCCGACCTGTTTTACAACCGCCAAATCGACCGGGCCCTCTCGAGCGCGGCGGTGCGCGAGGTGGTGGCGGAGCTGCGGCGCGAGGGCCGCGCCGAGTACGTGGGCCAAGGCGGCAGCTCGAGCGACGGCTCGGCGAAATCGGCGGCCGAGGTCTACATTTACTGGAAGACGCCCGACGAGTGGGCGGCCCTGCTCGAGGCCTGGATCGACGAGACGGCGCAGCGCGGCAGCGTGCTGACGCTGTACGAGCTGACGGCGGGCGACAGCACGCGCGGGACGGAGCTGCACGGGATGGACCCGGCGGTGCTGCAAAAGGCGCTGCAGGTGCTGGTGCGACGCGGCAAGGCGCAGGTGTTTGGGGCGGAGGAGTCGCTGGGGGTCAAGTTTTTTTAGGAAGGGAGAGAGAAGACAGACGGGGATAAGGATAAAGGAGAAAAGAGAAGGGAAAGAGAAAAGAGAAGAGAAAAAAAAAGAAAAGAGAAACGCTCAAGCAATAAAGCGAGACCTCGACATTATGCTAACGGACCAATGACCAAACCATCCCCTTTTCTATCCTGCCCAGGACTCCGTAAAAGACGCCCAGCCGACAGCCGTCAGGTCCAAAACTGCGTCGCCAGATAGTGCTCGTCAAAGACGACTTCTTGGCGCATGGCCACGTCCAGCAGCCAGTCCGGCGCCACAATGCGCGGCTCCATGTGTCCGTCGCGCGCCATTTGCTCGAAACGCGGCCACAGCGACCGCTCGGCCGTCGAGGCGCTCGTCAACAGGTACACAGGCTCGGGCGGTGCGTCGCCGTCCTCCTCGGGCTGCGTCGGCCGAATGGTGGTGCCGCTGTGCGCGTGGTACAGCTTGAAAATGGCGCCGTTGGCCTCGGCAATCTCGCGGTAGCTCTCGGCCCCGTTCTTGATGCCCGTCAGGCAGTAGACCACCACATTCCACAGCAGTCGTCCGCGATTCGCCCGCGCCCTCGCCAGCGTCCGTGCCAGCGACACGCCAAAACGCGCCTCGCCCTCCTCGTCGTGCAGCGCATAGTCGGCCGGCGCCAGCAGTTTGCCCTTTTCCAGCACATCCGTGATAAACTGCGCATTGATCACTTCGGGGCCGCGCGGCAGCGTCTTTAGAAACTTCATTGTCCGCACCAGACACGGCGCCGCCAAATAGTCGCACGGCTGGCTGTCCTGCACAATCAAAATGCCCAGGCTGCGCAGTTTTTTCTGCTCCGGTTAGCAAACGTCCGTCCTGACCGCCCGTCCTGACCGCCCGTCCTCGCCCAACGTACCCGCTCTGCTTCTTCTTTGCTGCTGCTGTGCACCCAGCGCTGGTACCCCGTCAAGACAATGCGCATCTGCACGGGCGGCAACGTCGGCCGTGACCGCTTCGTCGGCCGCTTGCTGCCGTCCTCTGACGCCGACGCCATGTCCACGTCTGAACTCGCGTCCTCGCCGCCGCCGCCGCTGCTGATGCGCCGCTTGCCTGACCCTCCCTCCTTGTCCTTGTCCTTGTTCTCCCGGTCCACCAGATCGGCCGCTCGCTTGCCGCCCCAGGGCGCGTGGCTGTCGCGCGTGTGCCGCTTCTTTTCCTTCTCGTACAGCGCAATGTCGGGGGCCAGTCGCTGTAGCTTTGACAGCGCCTTGTCCTTGGCGCTCCGGCTGCCGCTCGACATAAACGACGAGTTGACCCCGTCGTTTTCCTTGTCAACGTCGCTCCTTTTGTTGCGCACGGGCGTCACCACGTTGCGAGAAGCGTTGCGCTCCGGCAGCACCGCCGTCTTTGTTTTGGTCGTCTTTTTCTTTTTGCTCCCGCTGCCGTCGTCTTCGGCCCTGCTTGGCTCGGGCAAGCCCGTCGTCCCGCTCGATGGATTCGCGTGCTCCTCCGGCCCTGCCGTCCCGCTAGATAAATTCCCGTGCTCCTCCGGGCCTGCCGTCCCGCTCAATGGATTTCTGTGTTCCTCCGGGCCCGCCGTCCCGCTCAATGGACTCCCGTGCTCCTCGTCGCCCGGGTAGTACAGCGCGCGTAGCCGCGTCTCGTCCAAAAAGGTCTGACCAATGACCTCGCCCAGGTTCGTCCGCGGCGGAAACGTGGTGTACTTGGTCTTGGTCAGCTGCTGGATCTCGCACTTGGCATAGCTCTCCTCCAGCCAGAGGTGGTTGACCATGTCAATGTTCCAGTCGCGCGCCGCCTCGCACTTTTCGCTATTGTCTCGCGCCGTGATCAAGTGCGTATTGTCCATGCGCATCGTCTTGGTGAACTTGCCGCCCGCCGCCTCCACCAGATTCTCCAGGTAGATACGCGACTCGCCACCGTAGTTGGACACGGTAATGACAAACTTGTCAAAGCCCGGGATGCCGTGCCGCGGCACCGGGTAGTGCAGCAGCCGCCGCAGCGGCGAGCACCACTCATTGTTGGTGATTATGTGAAAGAGCCACGCCAGGTTGCCCACGTCCTTGCCCCGTCGCGCCGCCTCCACGTACTGGTCGCCGTCGCGGTAGTGGCAGATAAACATGTCGCACTCTGCCACCGCGTCCACCACCTTGCCGCCACCGCGCTTGATCAGGTCCACGGCCACGGCGCGGAACCGGTCGCCCACGCCCAAATCGTCAGACAGCATGACCTTGCGGTTCTGGAACACGCTCAGGTTGCCGCGGTACGCCTGCACCGAGTCCGGGATCGTTGCTGTCGCGCCGTCGAGGTGCTGGCTGTCGGGGATGGGGACCGACACCGGCCGGCCACGGCCGTCGCCCTCCTCGCCGTCCTCGTTGCCGCGTAAAATGGTCGGGTTGCTCAGCAGATAGGGCGTCTCGTCGATTTTCTTGCCCAGCTTGAAACAGTCGTCGAACCAGTGCGGCAGCACAATCTTGCACTTGAGCTTCTTCGCCACCGCCTCCTGGCACTTGGCGTGGTCCATGGAGAGTGCGCAAATGTGTGTCGTCAGCCGCGTCAGGTCCTTGGACTCCATGCCGCCCAAGGCCATGGTGGCCCCCGTAATGGCCTCCTTGTCGCCCTGTGGGATGTCGGCGCACGTCAGGTTGACGCTGGCAAAGATCATGCGCGGGTCCGGTGAAAAGGGCCGGATCTGCGCCAGCTTTCCGCGGCTGAGCGAGTGTGTGATCCAGGCCGACGTCACCACTGGCAGCATCCGATCAATCGCCTTTCCATACTGCTCAAAGTCGATCGAGTTGGCCACAATGTGCGTTGCCTGGTCCAGCGGCAGCCGCCCGTCCGACTCGGGGTCCAGCGACACACCCCCGTACTTTTGCACCGTCCGCGAGAGCTGTCCCACACGCCGTTAGCAGCAGAGCAGATGCCACGCGAGAAAAATAGAACAAAAGTAAAAAAGTAAAAAAAAAACGCCCTACCTCGGATATCGTCTTGGGAGGAAGCGCTCGACTGGGCACAAAAGCAAACTGACAAAAGCTAAATACGCCCTTGGGCGCGTCCACGTCCGCCATGTCGACAAGTGCGATGCAGGCGTCGATGCAGCGGCTTCTTGATGGCTTCTGTCGGCCTGTTGATAGGATGTCGTGATAGGACGGACTACTTTACGCGATGATTGCCTGCCGGTTTTGCCGCCTAGAACGCGTCGCGAAACTTCCACGCGGGTCACGTGTGGATGCGTAAGCAGGCATGCCGTTAGTGTACGACGTACACTACATACGGTGTACAGTGTGGGGAAGCTGGGGTGGAATGGGGAAGTGATGCTAGCCTCGAGGCAGGAGCAGCCCGCGAAAGATGAGTTGCCTTACATTTTGACAAACATGGAGCAATATTAAGAAGGCGCATTTGGGAACTTTTTTTTTCTGTTCCTCTTCTTTAGTCTATTCATATCAATCATGAATCATTAATAGTCATAATTCATTGAGAATAACTACCCCTCAAACATCTGGCAAACGTACCTCGGCTAATATAGACCTCACGTTGGCCATCGAAGCCAAGATCGACTCGTGCCGTTCACTAATCGATTTTATTCCAAGTTGGAGTATATACGATAGACCATTATAAAGGTATATATTAAATACACAATTTCGCAGCAGTCATTTCGGCAGCAATATCAACAATATTCACTTTTCTTCTTGGAACGTTTTTTCTTGAAACATTTCTTCTTGAAACGTTTTTCCTTGAACGTTTCTCCATCTCGCAGTCTACAGACGCCATGTCTCGGCAGTTTTTCCACACCAGGGACCACGTCTTTGAGGGCGAGCACATTCGCGAATATCCGCGGGCAACCGCTCACAGCCAGGAAGAGGTTCTTCAACTCTGCGCCAAGCAATACATTCCAAAGAGCAACCCACATCCTCAACCGGGCGATGTCACCATTATCGCAGGCCATGCCAACGGCTTTGTCAAGGTAGGCATGCTCCGTCTTTGCCCAGAGCCAAAGTCTAACACCTCGAGGAACTTTACGAGCCTCTCTGGGACGACCTTTTGGCCGAGTCCTCTCGGCTGGGCTTCCGCATCCGCAGCATCTGGATCGCAGACGCTGCCTGGCAAGGCCAGAGCGGCATCCTAAACGAGGAAAAGCTTGGCAACGACCGTGAGTGAGCCTTGTCGGGATGGAGTACTTGCACCGTCTGCCGTCTAACTCGTGCTGTCTGGCTCCAGCTTCATGGTACGACCATTCGCGCGATCTGCTTCAAATGATCAACCGCTTTCGCGCCGACATGCCTCGGCCTCTCGTCGGCATCGGCCATTCCTTTGGCGGCACCGTCATGGCTCACCTCTCGCTCATGCACCCGCGCCTTTTCACGTCGCTCGTGCTGCTGGACCCCGTCCTCAACTTTCAGACCGCCGGCCCTGCCTCTGGCCGGACTCCCTTGGAACTGTCAGCCGTGCGCCGCGAGCTGTGGCCCTCGCGAGCAGCGGCGGCCGCCTCTTTCCGCAAGTCCAAGTTTTACGCCTCGTGGGACCCGCGCGTTCTCGACGCTTGGATTGCCTACGGCCTGCGCGAGCTGCCCACCCGGCTCTTTCCGGCCGAGACTGCCGAGCCGGACAAGCCTGTCACGCTGACAACGACCCGCCACCAAGAGGTCTTTACCTACCTACGGCCGACGTGGCAGGGCGTCGACCTCGAGACGGGCCGCCGCGTCTTCAACCGTGCCCGCCTGCCCGACCTCGACCAGCACAGCTCCGGCTTCGACCCCGAACACGCCGAGCTGTATCGTCCCGAAGTGCCCAACACCATGGCGCAGCTGCCGCATGTGCGGCCCGGCACTTTTTACATTTTCGGCGAGCTCAGCTACATGTCGACCCCAGCGCTGCGCCAGGCGATTCTCAAACATACCGGCGTCGGCGTCGGCGGTAGCGGCGGCGTCCCGGCCGGTCGCGTGCAGGAGACCGTCGTTGCCGGCGCCGGCCATTTGGTGGCCATGGAACAGCCCACAGTGTGCGCGAAAAACGCAGCCGCCTGGATCGCTGCCGAGCTGACGCTGTGGCGGGAGGAGGAGCAGGAGCTGCAGAGCTGGTGGTCGCGAAGCCATATCCAGAAGCAGGCCATGGACGAGGAATGGCTGGGTTTTATCGGCGCCGCGAAACGAGACAATAAACTATAGCGGCTCTCTTGCCGGAATCAATACCTGGCCATGCTAGATACCCATTAAACAACAGTTGATTCTGTCGTATTGTCGTTCTAATAGCCCAAGTAGTCATTATGCGTACTCTTGTGTCATTAAGTGTTATCGGCATCCCCCTTTCCCTCGGCTATTCTTCCGTGTCGCCGCCGTCGTCGTCCTTGTCCGGCGGCACCCAGACCAAGATACCGTCCTTGTCCAGCTTGAGGCCCTCAGTCGGCAGCACGCGCAGCACCTTTTGAAAGTACTTGTCGCGCACCGTCAGCGCCGGCTTGATCCAGGCGCCGCGCACCAGCGGCAGCAGCCGGTACGACACGGTCCGCCGCGACACGGGCAGCACATGCAGCGTCGTCATTTTGGCGCCGGAAAAGGCAAACTCGTTGGACGGTTCCAGGCTGAGGCCAAAAGTGAGAAAGTGGTGTGTCGGGTTCTCAATGGCGAGGTGAAATAAGACGAGGCTGCTGGCGGCCGCCCGTCTGACACTGGTGGTGTCGTCTGGCCCGGCCACGGCGGCCGGTGCTGCGTACGACACCGAGGCCAGCACGCGCGGCTCAGGCCCGAAAATGGCCAGTCGCGGCACCGGCAGGCGGGTCGTGTTGACGGGGCCCTGCGGCGTCGTGGTCCGGCGCCAGTGAATGACAAACACGACGTCGAGGTGGGCGGCCTCGCGGTTCTCTAGCGTGTCCTTTTGCACGTCAATATCGAAGCGCGCCTCCTCCATCGTCTTGGGCTTCATCACCAGCAGACCCTGGTCGTCGGGCGCCGCCGCCTCGAGCCGTCGTCGCGTGCTGTGGCAGGCAATGCCGCGCACCGGCGCCACGGCAATGTCCAGGTCGACAATGCACAGGTCCTCGGCCGCAAACGACGCATAGCGCGAGACCAGCGTCCAGGCCTGTGCCAGCCCGTGCGGCGACGAGGGCACCTCGGCCGCGGCTCGCTCGTCCTCGGCCGCCGTCGAGTGCGCCTGGATGCCGTCTGGGTCAAACACGCTCGGCCACGGGTCCGCATGCAGCCGCGGCAGCAGGTCGTAGTTGGCTTCAAACGGATTGCTGAGCTCCAGCTTAAAGGGCAGCACCTGCACAATCGGCGTGGCCGGGTCGCTGACCGCGTGGTACACAACGCGGAGAACCATGTCGAAGCTCGTCGGCACCACCACCGCGTCCACGTGGACACTGCCCCGGATCGTCTTGCTGGCGCCCATCACACCCAGCGGAACGGCGTGTAGCGCGGCTTCGGCCGCGTCGTCGTCGTCGTCGTGACCACCGGCTTCGGCCGCGTCAATCTCCTCACCCTCCAAAAAGAGCGTGAAACCGGCGCGCGGCCCTTCCTCGACGCCGGTCATGACAACGTCCAGTTTCGTGCTCGCATCAAACGTTTCCGCGTTGAAAATCTCAAACCCAATCTCCACCGCCTCGTTAATGTAAAACGGGGCCGTCCACACCCCGTCCACCAAGCCGCAGCCGGTGCCCACAAGAGCCAACTGCATCTTGGGCGGCCGCGGAAGAATGTGAATGGCGTGTCCCTCGGCCCTCGCGAGCGCCGTCCGAGTTGTCGCCGACAGCTGCCAAGCCATTTTCCGGCCAGGACTCCGCAGCGGAATGGCTTGCCATAGTTGGTAGGTTGGGCAGCTGTAGACCAGCTCCAGCGCCATTGCCTTTACATCGCCCGCTTCGTGCAGAGGAATCGAAAACTCGTACACGCTCGTCGACTGTGGATACAGCGTCAGGTCGGCCGTGCCCACCAGCTTGGCCATTGGCTCGTCGGCGGCCGCTGCTTCCATCTTCTCTTCGAGGTCCACCACCGAGTACAATGCTTTTTGGCTGGCCCCTGGGCCATGCTTTAGCACCACCGGCTTGATGATGCCCTGGAAGACAACCTGCGCACTCTCCAGCACAATGGCCGACGAACCGGCAAAGGCGTTGGAGGTGATGGCGAGCTGTGCCTGGACCGTCTCGCCGGCCTTCCCTTGGCCCTTGCGAAAGGCGAAGCTGGCCGAGAGAAACGAGGGCGTGCGGCCATTCTTTAGCTTGACGCGCATCTTGTCTGTCGACGCGGCATCGCCCAGGCCGTCCAGAGCCCGCGCCACATCGTACGGCCAGCCCTTGCGGCGAGTGTACCGGCTGTCCAGCAGCTCCCAATCAATGGCAACCATCAAGTCGGCACGTTTCATCTCCTTGGACACGGCCCGCAACGTCCAGGCCAGCTCTTCGTTAATGTCGATCCAGCCTTCGGTCCGGTAGGCGGCTGTGCTCCAGAGCGGCGAGAGCATGGTAAAGGCTGCTGCCCAGTTCTTGGCCGTGATATACTCCCGTCCGCACTCGAGCGACACCTCGGCGGCGAAGCGGTCTTGGCCGTGCCGGAGAAACTCGCCACGCGCTGCTTCGAGACAGGTGAGAATCATGCGTGAATGGTCAATGGCACGCGCGCTGCTGTCGAGGGGGAACTCTTCGTGGGGGGGGGGGCACATGTAGTTGTCATAGGTAAAGGACCGGCTTGCCACCTTGGATGCCGAGCTGGCGTCGGGCGGGCACCTGTCGTCGTCGGGTATGGCATGGGCCAGCGAGCGGCGCGCGTAGAGATGCTTTGCCGCCAGCCGGAACCAGTAGCCGTTGTGGTGGAGGTGCTCCCAAGGCATCAGTTTCTCTCCCAAGACAGTCTTTTCCGGCCTCTGAAACAAGCTCCGCGACCCTCCAATGCCCAGCCTCTCCACCAGATTCGCCATGACCAGCGTCCAGCGCGCCTCCCATGCCTTCCAGCCGTAGTTGTTGGTGCCGTGGCCTCGGCTATCGACGATGCCGCGTATGCGGTCCTGGTGCTGCTGCCAGCGCCGCACGGCGGCCGTGTACTGGCCGTTGGCGAGCAAGCAGCGCAGACATCGAATGGCCATGACGTCGGCCAGCAGTCGGGCTTCATTCCATCGCGGGCTCCAGCTCGGAATGATGTCGAGGACGTCGGGGCCCAGCAAGCTGGCGTAGGCCTGCTCCAGTGACCGCAAGGCAACGTCCATTTCCTGCCGGAACTCGGCCAAGATGGCAGATTTGAAATCGTACCGAATCTGCCACCCGGCCAGGGACAGCGTCTGCGAGGTTCCGCTGGTCGGAGGCACAGAAGGCTGGGGCGCCGAGCCGCGGCCGCGCTTCTTCCGAGCATGGCGGCCGAGATCACGGTAGTACTCCATGGCCTGCACGTTGATAGTGGTCAGCATGTTCTCGGCCACGCGCTCCAGCTCCTCTTCCGAGGCCGTGCCCGAGACGGCAAAAAAAAGCTTGGAATCCATGCCGCTTCCTCTGCGCATGTTTTCCAGACGGTCCTGCGTCCCGTCGGTCGAGGACACATTGTCTTGGGTGAAAATGCCAACGGCCAGACGACTGCGGTAGCCCGACTGCTGGATGCCCCGCTTCAACGTGTTTATATCGTCGCGAATCTTGCTGTCCAGCAGCGTGGCCGTGACCGGGTCGGAGGAGAGAGAGTAGAAGCAGAGAAAGACGCTCGGCACCAGCTCCTGGTGCTTTTGTATCCACTGTGCGTTGATGACGCCGTCCGGGTAAAGGCTGCAGGACGGGCTCAAGGGTGAATAGGGCGAGTGCAGGGGAAGCGGCGAGGAGGGCGGGTCGAGGCCTTCGGGGAGTCTTGCTCGTCGCGGGGGGAGGTAGTATTCCTGAGACAATCAGCAACAGAGGGGAAAGCTACGGACAAGACAAAACCTACCCGGCCCACGGAGCGAATGCGAAAAATGTACCGCTGAGGAGAAGCACGTCCTTTCCAGGGCCAGAGAGACGAGTCGTCGGAAGCAATGTACCGCCGAAAGGCCGAGGCGTGGTCGCCGTCGAGCAGCGGAAAGTCGGATCGAAGCAGCGTTGCCTGGTCCAGCATGTCCCGGTCCAGAGCCGGGGCCGTGTCGTCCGGCGACGGCAGCCCCATGGCTATCAGCAGCGGTACATTGTGCTCCAAGCTGTAGGCAGGATAGTCGTCCATCATCAATCCTGTCAGTCCGGCGTGCTTTTATTTTCTGTCCGTGCGCAAGTGCGCCAGGCTTCTGTGGCCGGCGTGCCAAAGTGGTCGTGTGCTTCTGTGTGGGTGCTGCCGCCGTTGTCGCTGCTGCTGTGGTGAAAAATGGTAGCCAAAGCCTAGACATGCCCAGACGTTCACGGTGAGGCTGGGAAGACAATCGGTGATATTTGGTGGAGCTGATGTGATTGGCGGGGCCTTTGAGTTACCAGCGGGGACATTGTTATCGGCCATATCTAGTGCAGTGTCATCCGCGCATTAGTCATCTATTGGCTGCCCTGATCCACTTCTCCCATCGGCTTTCCTTCGTCGAGAGCTTTGGCTTTACTTTTGAATCCCTTCATCCAGCTCCTCCGCCTCTTTACGACACGCGCGACACCCGACGCTCTGCCGGTTTCTCAAGGAAAGCTCTGACGGGCGCTCATTTTGAGATTACTGCGGCTGCTCTGGCCCTTTGAACCCGTCATTTCGCTACTACTTTCCCTTTATTCTCCATCTCTTCACGATCTCTTGCGCGCGGTTGGCACTATGGCGGCAAGGGACCAGGCCGTCTTTATAGATGCCTATCTGGGTCTCAAACGGGCCCTCAAACGAAAACCGTACGGTATGTCTAGCTTTCTGATTCGCCTTTTGCGCCGGTCCTGTCGCTTTCCAAACTGACAAAACGGCAGACTCGGACTCGGACTCGTCTGTCGAACAGAGCACAAACCGTGGAAACAAGTTGAAGCGGAATGCGCGTTTTGTCCACAAAGGGCAACTGGGCGCCGCCGATGGATCGTCCATTTTCACAGAGGTACGTCTTTCGCTCGTCTTGTTCGTCGTCTCGCTTCGGCCGCTGATCCAATGGCAGGTTGTCGACCACGCCGGCTACCAACGAGAGATTATCAGCCGGAACCCGCCGCTTGTCGACGATGATGGATACGAAATAGAAAGCGACGAGGACGAAGACGACATTCAAGATGCCGTCGCGGCGGCGGCGGAGGAGAATCCTTACTCGAGCATCCGACTAGATCGTATGCGATTGTCCATTCTTGTCTTGTTTTTGCTACTCGGCTCCTTTGCATCAGCCAACTAACCTCTGACGCGTTCTCTAGATCTCTTGGCTCCTTTAACGTCGGTGACGGACCTCCCGAACCACCCGTCGCTGTCGCGCCCGTTTACGTCAAAGGCTCTGTCCGAGCTGGCGGACCAGGGATGCAACTGGATGCACAAGGAGAATGCAGCTCTGTGGGAGGTCAAGCCGCTGCTGACAAAGTTTTGCGGCGACCACATTTGGGTCGACTGCAAACTGCTGGTGACGCCAGATGACATCCAGCTCTTTGACGACAGTGTGGTGGCGCAGATGGCGGCGGCGTACGAGGCAGATCCGTCGCAGCGGCCGACGGCCGAGGACATTCCACGAATACTGCACGGGGGCGGTGCTGCTGCGGGAGAGGCGCTCGCTGGCGCAGCACAGAGCAACGGCACGGGCGAAAAAGAAGAAGATGAAAAAGAAAAAAAAGAAAAACGGGACGAGGCCGGCGAAGAGGACGGGACCGGCTTCATCCACCCTCTGTACCTTGCGCCTCGGTCGGCACGGCCACAGGCCAATCTGGGCCTGCTGGACAATGAGGCGGACGACGTGCGGCGGCTGCTGCAGCTGTGGGTGCAGAAGCAAGAGGAGGTGGCCCGGGGGACGCGGAAACTGCACGAGGGCCTATTGCGGGCTGACCGGCTACGCAGGACGGTGTTTATGTGGTCCAAGGCCGAGGCACATTGCGGCGCCCAGCAGGACATGTCGGACGGCGAGGACTGGTACGATAAGGACGAATGGGGGCTGGTGGACGACTTGAAAAAGGGCCACGACGAGGACGAGGAGGATCAGCAGCTGCCACAGAAGAAGACACGCAACCGGAAGTAAATGTCCTTAACCAGAAGGCACTCGGGATTTGTTTTTGTTTAACTGGAAGGCTCTCAGGGTTTGTTATTGTTTAACCGGAAGGGAATGTCAGGGCTTGTTATTGTTTAACCGAAAGTGAAGCACATGTCAGGGCTTGTTTATTTAGATTTCTGCAGGCGTCAACACGTTGGTTTATTGCAGGCGTCACTTCACATCGGCTTATTGGCTTGTGTAGTGGGATTATGACATGATCAGTGTTACTGCCTGGTCGAGCTTGTCCCTGCTTCTCGGTGAATGTCACTTGTCGTCGGCAGCAGGCTGGCCTCGTCGAGTGACCTGTTCCCGCCATCGGCCTCGCCGTGTGCCACTACGGAGGACTAACTGGATGAGGGGGTGCGTTAAAAACAGCATAATGTGCTGTCTGAGAACTAGGCCCTTTTCTGCGGCGAGAAGCCCTCGTCCGTGCCAGGAGCCTCATTTTGAGGCTTCCTTGTCTGCATCTTTCCTGATGCTGTCGGCTCAGCCACGATGATGAAACTGACAAGATGCACGATAGGCTGCCAAGCATGACGGCAAAGATAAGGATGCGCCCTTCTAGACGTGGTAGATACGACAAAAAGGCGCTTTGACAATGGCGAGCTCCCGTTAGTCGGGCAACGCAGTGATACGAATTTAGGGCCCCCTGCAGGCGTTGATGCGACGCTAATCAGGGGGATGTCCGCCAGGGATGCAAACCTGTTGTTCTAGAAGGCCTCTAGAAGAATGGAAGCCGGGCAAGATGGAAGCTGACATCAAGATGGTGTCGGTGCGTCGGCACGGCCGCTGAAAAGTGGCATTTCTTGGTGTCGGCGCCCAGTTTGATTTTGTGTTCTGTTTGTTCTTTTTCTTCTTTTTCTTCCTTTTTTCTGTTCGTTTTCTTTTTCCTTTTTTCTTTTTCTTTTTGCCTCGTTTTCTCGCCTCTTCTTATTTCCAGGCTGGAATGACCAGATCAGCCGTTTCCCGTCATGGCATCGCTACTGCTTTGCGGAAAGAATTGCACACTAAGCCAACAACTAAGCCTTCTTTGGCGCCCAGTAGTGTAATTTCCCTCTCTTTAAGCCTTCTTTGGCGCCTAGTAATTTCCCTCTTCTTTAGGCCTTGTTAGAGCGGCGTCATACGAGAGCCTCTGTTTTCGTCCTTGTCCATTTCTGCTTTTCTCTCCTTCTCTCTGCTTCCCCTTCCATTTCTCTGCCGCAGTAAAAATAGCACGCCAGCTCGCTGCATCGTTCAGGAAGGTAAGCAAAAGAGGCGTTGCAGCGATGAGCCCTGGCCGCCGAGATGCAAGTATTCCTGTCCGTGTGACAGACAGGGCACTACTCGCCGGCACTAGGCTGCTTTGGCGCGGATCGTCCTGCAGCGTCTGCTGCGCTACGGAGGACAGCGAGGGCTAGCGTGTCTTGGCTTTCTTATCCGCCGCTCGCGGGCTGAAAAGCAGAGCGCCGTCTCGGACATTGAAAGGCTTACCCCATCTGTCCGCTAGGCTTTCAAAGGCCAAAAGGCAATCCCTTGTCCGCTTTCCAGAAGGTCAAGGGAATTTTCCGAACCACTCCAATCAGCCGAATGGCTTTAGCCTTGTTCATTGGCAATACAAGCAGTTTCCGCACACTCCCTCCATCTCATCGTAAATGGCTCTTTGCTTGCCGCTGAGCCCGTTCCACAAACAGGTCAGGGCCAAGAGAATTGACCGTCTCTATTTCACACGTGCTGCTGGTCTGAGCTGCAGTGTGTGACGACGTCGTAGAGACAGCTCTACACCGACGGCTCGTACGGGAGGGTCTCCTCATGCACGGCAACCATCGGCACCCCTTATCGGCCTTCCGCTCTAGGACAAGAGCGAATGCAAATGTCGAGAGACAGTGTTGAGAGACAGAGGACGAGGGCGAGAGCAAGATTTCACCCGCGTGTGCACAAGACGACGAGATGATGGCAAGATGGCAGAGTGTGATTTGCACTTTCTCTGTTGCTCCCGGCGAGTGCAACGGCATCATGACAAAGTTGCACTTGGCCTATGCAGACGTTCTTGGGGGATATTCTCGGGGAACGCCTTGGAAGCAGTGCCGTTACAGACACCCTCCAAGTGGCCGGTGACAAGCCAGGCCAAGAGCGGGAGGAGGAGTGCAGTGAAACCTTCTAGAAGACTTTTGGAATGTTTCGGGGTTGGGGGCATGTTCTTCGTGTTCCCAAGCCTGGCCCGCCCCCTTTCATGCAGGGACGGCGTTGCTGGTAGTGCACGACGCCGTGTACGTAAGAATAGCGTGTTGCTTCACAGACCAGCAGCGGCCGTCTTGATCTGGTCTGGGGTGCATTTTTGTCGAAATGCCATGGCCTACGGACAAAAGTACGTTTTGCATGGACAATCTACGCCAGTCTCATTTCCCTGTTTGTCGCCAACAATACGAGCGGCCAGAAAATAAAAAGATAATAATAACCGTCTACGGGAGGTAATCTTACGCAGACCCCCTTTTCTGCGTCCTGGACAAACGGACTCGTTCCGTTCGGCGCCCTGGAAATGGGCCCACACAACCCAAACCCAGGCCCCAAGCTTGATGCAGAAGACAAGAGGAAGACGGGCCCCTCTCCCCTTCCCCTCGCCCCCAGTCTTTCCTTCGAGAAGACTGATGGACCCGTGCGCGTTCTTCTAGGCGGACCCACCGATGCAACCCCCTTTCTTGTTCAGCCCGGACGACGAGGTACCTGTACACGCAGAGGCTGAACACTGTGATCACTAGCAACAGTTGCGAGACAGCTGACAAAGGACAAGACTGTCACGGCCGGTCTTATGGAAAAAAGGCAAGATTGTCAAGGCCGGTCTTACGAAAAAAGGCAAGATTGTTACGGCCAGTCTTACGAAAAAAGGCAAAATTGTCACGACGGGTTTTACGCTGGAAAAAAGGCAAAACGACAGACAGGTCCACGCTGGATCGTCGAGTGCTTTGCCATGTCGTACTCCCTGTTCTTTGCAGCGTAGTGCAGTGCAGGGCGCGCTCAGACTCCCGAAAGCGCGCAATTAGGGCTGATTCGCCAGGCACAGCAATGTATCTGTACTGGCAGATAACCTCGGGACAGTCTACACCCTACTTTGAGAAGGAGCAGTGCCTCTTTGGCGGACACGTCTTCGTGGCAGCGTCACCAAACAAGGCGCCTTCAACAGCACGGTTCGCCGCAGGTGATCAGTGGAAACATTACGGTCGGGCAGAAACAAGACGACCCATCTGCATTGCATACAGATCACCGCCGACGGGAAAAGGAGATTTCCTGCCGTACCCTTGCAGCGAACATTGCTCGGCTTCCAGAAAACCCGATGGAACATCAGAAATGCCCTTTTCTGGTCCACTACGAAACCACCTCGCTGCGACCCCTGCGGCTGTTGTACACTATTCTATGGAGTACATTGCGACGGCGCAACAGTCGTCTTCTTCTCCACAGAGGTT
The DNA here is from genome assembly GCA_019925625.1 of Graphilbum ipis-grandicollis. Classification (NCBI taxonomy): domain Eukaryota; kingdom Fungi; phylum Ascomycota; class Sordariomycetes; order Ophiostomatales; family Ophiostomataceae; genus Graphilbum; species Graphilbum ipis-grandicollis. The sequence goes on along the minus strand of JADHKH010000010.1, from coordinate 637,053 downwards.
TCGATGGAGGCCAGCCAGCTCTGGCAGCTGGCCAAGCTGAGCAAAGGAGATATCCGTCAAGCGGCCTTGATGGATGTCGTCGAACCCTGTTGACTGTCACAGAGGGGCGGACCAAATCAGCTAAATGCAACGGTTGAACAAGGAGCTGTTTCTAATATTACACTCGCTCATGGACTGATTTGCGCTGGCGTGACTTTCTGGCTATCCGACTGCTGTCTGGCTGGCTGTCCTGGCTGCTGTCTTTTCTCTGTCTTTTCTCTGTCTGGCTGCTGTCTTTTCTGCTCTCTGGCTTTCTTTCCTCTCTTCTCTCTAGACCTCTCGTCACCGTCATCTTCACTCTGCCAACGCAACGAGTCCTTGTTTTATCTCTGCTGGCCTGCATCACAACTGCACGAAACGAGCCGTAGTCAGCGTCGTTCTTGGACACCCATCAAACTCGTTTGTGCATTCGGTGATACTCGCGACGCCTCTTCGGCTTGTGGCCCCTATCGCAGCGGTGGGAAGGGCCAGCAGGGGCATGGCTGAATATGCCGAGCTACAGAGTAAAACGGGTGGCCGTACATGGGTACAAAAAGTACATTGGGCGTAGTGCAGCCATCGCGCGGGTTTTCTGATGCAAACGTATTTAGCTGTTTTATTTCTATTCTTATTTATTTCCCTCTGCCGCCACCCTGCAACCCCCCCTCCCCTTTCGCACCTTAGCGCCTGCCTGCCAGCACTACTGCCTACAGCCACTATTTCTGTTTTATTTTATTTTCGCTCCACCCGGCTCTGCTAGCCAACAACCTCACCCCCAGGAAATCCCTATAACCCCCATGCATCGCCCTCGCAGGGAAGAACCTCAACCACCTCTTCCCCCCCTCCATGACTACAAAAGTGCTTTCCAGCTTTCGGCCTGCCTTGTTTGTATCTTGTCCATCCTCACGCTTTGTGGCCACGGCACTGACGGCCGCACATTTCGCTTGCTTCTCGGTGAGTAAATCTCAACCTTTTTCTTCCTCCTTCTCCTACGGCCTCTTCTCGATCTCGCTTTGATTCTTTTTTCCCTCGCTTTTGCTCCTTCCCTCGCTTTTGATTCTCCTTTCCTCGCTTCTCGGCTCTGGCTTTGTCTCGTCTCGGCTGGGCCTTTTCTTTTCCCCCTTGTCCTTGGCTTTCACCGAGTGTGTCGCGTCTCAACGGCTAACAAAGACGCGCCGTCAGATTTTGCGCAGCCGCACTTTTCATTCAATCTCCCGTCTTTGATCTTTTCGCCGTCCATTACCAAACGAACGCCATCTCTTCAACGGAGAAGAGCAGCCTCGTGGGACTATTCCTCAACCCCGTTTCACGACCCGTTCCTATCCAGGCTCCTCCCTCACTCCGCCTTTCGCACGCCCGACGACTGCGAGCGTGCACTTGTTTTGCCCGTGCCCGGTTGCCGCTTGCTTCATAATGAGATCCCCCGCGCCTGGCGAGATAATGGGGATCGACAACATGCTCAACGAAAAGGCCGGCCACCACGGCGTCATGAGCTTGCAGGGCCCGTCCGACGGCAAGTCAGACCTGCTCCAGTCGCATCAGTTCTCGGCCGTGACGCTGCCGAGCGTCCAGCAGTCCATTCAGTCCATGCAGGCCTTTCAGCAGCACGGCCTGGAACGCGCCGACTCGCCCCATGGCTCTGAACACTCCCGCTTCTCCGACCACTCGCGCTTTTCCGCCCCGCCACCGCCACTGCCCATGATGAACGGCATGGACGTCAACAAGCCCTACGGCTCGCCCTCGGTCATGCACGCCACGCCCATGCACATGTCCGACCCCAATGGCCTGCCCTCCAACGGCATGATTCTGCCGAGTCTGCCCGCCAACCTGGCCTCCAGCATGTCCCTGCCCCCGAATATCCAGTACACCAAGATCCCCATGGCCAGCGGCCAACCGCCCAAAGCCTACCCGTGCTCCACGTGCGGAAAGGCCTTTGCCAGGCGAAGCGATCTGGCCCGCCACGGTATGTCTGCCTCTTTTTCCGTGAAGCCGAGACGGACTAACGCGTCTCCCATAGAGCGCATCCATACCGGTGTCCGTCCTCATGTCTGCGACTTTGCCGGCTGCGGAAAACCCTTTATCCAGCGCTCTGCCCTGACCGTCCACCGCCGCGTTCACACGGGAGAGAAGCCGCACCAGTGCGAGCACTGTGGCAAGGTATGATGAAAACGGGGAGGAGACGGGAGGAAGTACAGAAACGGGGAATAGGAGACAGGAGAAACGGGAAAAAGTACAGAGAGCTGACTCCCCCAGCCTTTTAGTGACTCCAGCTCGCTCGCTCGGCATCGCCGCATCCACTCCGGCACCAGGCCGTACAAGTGCCCCTACGCCGACTGCCAAAAGACGTTTACGCGGAGAACGACGCTGACACGGCACCAAAACCACCACACCGGCACCATTGAAGACGCCGCCCGAGTCACGGCCGCCGCATTGGCTCGCGGCGTGTCCAATACCATAGGCCGCATGCCCAGCCGGCCGCCGCGCTCCGACGGCGACCAGGCCTCCAACCATGCATCGCCCCTGTCGACGCCCTCGCCCGGCCAGCGCACCATGTCCATGTCGCCGGCTGCCGACCTGGCGTCCATGGCCCAGATGCAGCACTCCTTCATGTCCAACAGCTCCTTGCCCGTCCATTTGCGCAACGACCTGCATGTCTCCAGCCCGGCCTCAACAGCCCCGTCTGGCTACGCAAACATGCGGCCCACCTCCCACCCGACCGGCTACGGCCCGCCGCCCATACTCGAGCCGAGCATTGAGCCCCAGCAAGGCCCAAGCAGTGTCGGAGGCAGCCCGCACATGAGCAGTCTAGGCTGGCAGTCGCCTTCGCACATGTCGCCCTCGCACATGGCATCCCCATCACATTCCAGCAGCTACGTCTACCCAGATCCCGACCCGGCATACAACACATCCGCATTAGGCCAGCTCTTTTACGCCAGCTCCTCCCACCAGGGCCGTCGTCCCGGCAGTGCTGAGCCTCCGGCAGGCTCTTTTGACGTCAAACAGTCTCGGCCGAGCGAGCTGTGGGCTACTGCTCAGTGAAAAGCAGTGTCCAAGCTTCCTCTCTTGTCTTTCTTGTCTTTACTCTTCTCCCCTTTGTCTTTCTTTTTGTCCTGGAGGATCTAATGATTAATTGCATTGACATCGCTGCCACCACCAGCGGTTACGACATGACACCCGTCTTCTGTTAGCCTCCACTTCAACGTTTTGTTGTTTCCCAATCTTCTGCCTTTTTTCTGCGCGCTGTTTTGTTGGGTACGGCTACCTGCTTGACGGTTTTAATATTTTGGAACGGTCGGGAGACGGGCGGATGGTTTGGCGGGAAGAGCATGATATACCCCTTTTTGGTCTTTTAAAAAGGAGAGGGAGGAGGCCGTGGATATGACTTTCACACTCGCAATTATAAAAGCGCAAATGCTCGCACACGCAATCAACAACTACAGATTTTTACACATTCGTTTCCATGACAGGCAACAAGGAACAAAAGAAAAAGATGCCCAGGTTTTTCTCCTGTTTTCACGCCTCACGATGCATCCTCGGCTGCTTCCTATTTTGCCTCTTTCTGTCCCGGTTCGACTGTTTAATGTACTCTTTTTCTTTGCTTTGCTATTCCATACTCTTGTCTCTTGTCTTGTCTATCAACTTTGGCATGTTTTGGCCATTAGGGATATGTCCCATTACCCTCTTCATACCCCCTTGAGTTTATGTACAATCGATTTTGCCTGTTTGTTTTCGGTCTTGTTGCACCCTTATAGATTTGTTACGGCGGTCACGATGAGCATTTCTCTAGGGCTCTGATTTATTTGGCACTGGGAGAGTCATATTTGGCAGTGGGATTTGGCAGTGAGTCGAGGAGGCAAATTTACTTGTGACTTGTACTCGTTGAATGTAAGCCGTGATGAAATGGACTGTACTCGTTGAATGTAAACCGTGATAAACTGACTGTATTGTAACTGCAAACGCCCCTAGACCCAACCCTTTTTTCTAGTTTTCCAGTCTGAACCGTGAACGGAAGAAGAGCAAACAACGCCATTAGAGTAAGTCGGAAGCAAAAAGCAAACCCGCTCCCGCCCGGCCGATAAAAAAACAGTTTTCCTCGAGCAAAAAAGCATCCTCTCCCACTTGAACCAATAGTGAAAACAAAAAAGCAACCCGGTCACCGCTTCATGTAGCTATAGTCCTTGAGCAGGTGCTCCATGTGCGTGTTTGTCGACTTGCCCGTCCGCCGCTGGACGCGCTTTTTCTGCTTCTTCTCGCGCGTCACCGCCATGTCCCGCAGCCGCGGGTCCTCGCTCGTGGGTTTCTGGCCGGCCGCCGTCAGCTTGCGCACAATGTCCTCGAGCGGCGGCAGCTCCACGCGGTGCCACAGCGCCTGGAACTCGGGCTCGACGGCGTGGCACAGCGTCGGGTCGTCGAGCCAGACCATGCGCGGGTGGTTGTCCTTTTTGGTGCGCAGCACGAGGATGCGGTGTTCGCGCTCGAGCTCCGTCAGCGTCGCCTCGCAGTCGGGCCAGCCGTCCTTGAGGTCCTTGACCGTCACGCCCTGTGCGTCGGTGCGCCGCTGCAGGTACTGCAGCAGCGCCGTGCGGTCCTTGACGTTGGGGATAATCGGCTTGTGCTCGTAGGTGCCGGCGTACAGGTCGTCGTCGCCGTCGGCGGCGGCCGTGCTGGCGCCCCGCTGCCAGGTGATGCGTGGGTGCTGGCGCATGCGCTCCACGACTTTGCGCTTGAAACTCTCGGGCTCTCGGTCAAGGTTCAGGTGGCCCAGCACGGCCTGCAGGGTCACGGCCTGGCCGCCCTGCTGCTTGAGGTAGTCGAGCGCGTACACGATATTGGTGCCAATGGCTGAGCCCACGCCCGTGTTCTCGGGCTGCGAGTAAATTGCGCCATTAGCCGTGGCCACGTTGCTGCTGCTGTGGCTCGTGGCCGCCGCCACCGCCACCGACCCGGCCTTTTTCTTGACCGGCGTCGACGAGGCCGTCACGGACGCTGTCGATGCAATCGACGGAGACGGCGATACCGGCGCCATGGGCCGCTTGACATTGATTTTCGCTGCCGCCGACGCCAGGTTGCTGGCAAAGCTTTCGCGCTGCCGGTCGAGGTAAGCCATGGCCGCAGTCTTGTCGTTGTCCGGGGGTGATGGCGATGGAAACAGAAGAAAGAGTGGCGTTTTGTCGTTGAGAAAAATTAAGGCGATTCCGAAAAGCTAGCTTATCGACCTGAGCGGCAGTATGGCAGTGTTCACCTGGGTGATGTCGATGGCACGCAGAGAAATAAAAAGTGGACAGTGTGGTGATGCAGAACAAGAGAAAAAGGGCCAAAGCCTCCCTTTGTACCAAAGAAGAGCTCCAGGATGATGACGATGATGCGGATGATTCAGCAATCACGTGCCAAGGTAAAGCCTCGTGCAAATCAACCAGTAAGAAAACGTTTTCTAGAGACGCTGCCAGTAACCACAACGATAACTGTCACGACAGGCCCGGGCCCTTTTCTATGGTGTGTACAGCATTGATAAGACAGTTATCGACAGTCAGCGGTCGTAGGCTTTAGTGTTTGAGAGTGAAAAAAATGGATGGCTTGGGGGGAAAGACTAGAAAAAGTCTCGACAAACGTGGCAATTCACGTTGTATCTACATTATCATAAAGAGAATGACAAGAGTACTAGCAAGTATAGCACCAGGCACAACAAGATGCTGGACGCAGTCATGTAATGAATATATTGTCATCGTTGCCTACAATGGTAGACTTCAGTCTCCCTTTTCTCCCTTCCCTCTCTAGATATCCCAAGGTCGTATAGTTTTTGCGAATAAAATATTAAAGGTTGTGTCGGCCCAACATGATGGGTGGCTGTTTAAGCCGGGGTCGGTTCCTCGACCTGCTGCAGGTAGAGGTAGACAGCGTAGCTCAGCAGGCCGCCGGCAACGAGAATGGCATATGTGAAGATGCCCAGGCCAGCCGAGTCGGTTTGCGCCTTTGGTGCCAGGGAGCCGCTGGGACGAGCACCGGGGGTAGTGGGGGCAGGCTATGGAAGAAAAAAGGACAAGAGTTAGCTTCCTCGTCCAGACGTAGAGGGACATGTCTCGATGCGTAATGGCTTACCTGTCCTTTCAGATCGCCAACCAGCAGCTGGGCCAGGGTCTCGCGCGCCTCGTCGCTGTGGCCGACATCCTCAAAGGCATCGGTGGCGTCTTGGCCACCGACGTCTAGGAGAACCTCTTCGCCACCCCTGGAAAAGGTTAGCATGCACTCTGTAAGCGATAAGCGAGGCCGCCATGTAGGCAGGCTGGGTGCCACGTACGGGTGCTCGTCGACAAACTTGGTCATATCGTAGACCTTGCCGTGGATGACGCAGTAAAGGTCCTGCTTGGTATTGTGCTCGGCAACATCCTGGAGGGTGAATTCCTTCGACATGGCGGCGGGAGTGGCAGAAAGAACGGTGAACAGGTTCCGGGGGGTTCAAGTTTGGCGGAAGAAAAAGAGAAAAGAAAAAAAGCAGACGAGGAAAAAGTCAATGGGAAATTATAGGGAGAAATTCACCGAAAGGGTTAGACAAGACGACGAAGAGGGGGGTGGCAGGTTGAATGGGGGAGAATGGGAAGAATGGGGGCTAAAGAGCAAAGTAGAGAAAACAGACGGAGCGGAACGGCAGTGCCTGTTCCAGTAAGAAGAGACGGCAGGTAAAAAAATGGGGTTGCAACATAAATCAAACTCGTCGGATTGGCTGCGTCGCTGGCATTCAGGGCATCGAGCGATAACAGGCGGATAAGTTCTTGGGAGGACGAGGCCCCTAAAAAAGCCAAAGAGCAAACTAGTCAACAGTCTGCGCCCAAAACTGTGGCCAGAGAATACTCTTTGGTCGGTGCTTCTCTGCCTAGGCGCACGGGCCATGAGCCCACCTTTTTTTGGAGAATCCGAAGGCCGAAGGCTACGGAAATATGTTACGATGAAAGAAGGCGGATAACAGGCCACGTAGTGTACACTACTTGCACACCAGGCTATTCTGGTCATCGGCTCTCCCTCTTGTCATCGTGTCGGGCTCCCGACCACAAAGCTATGGAAGCCGCTACCGTTTCTTGATGGCAGCACATGGGCCTGTTTTTCTGTTCTTGCCGCCTTGTCTTGGACGACAGCGAGCATTCACTGGGAATCATGTGACTACCCACCTCCTGCTGACGAAACTGCCGTTGGAAAATGCCATATCCCAGGCCCCTCTTTCCCCGCGTCTCATTGTCCAGAGAAAGACGGGCTCCTCCATCATCTTGTGCCGAAGCACATGCCGCGGCCGGTAGATTGAAATTGATTGTTCTGTTGTTCTATCTCTTACTTGTCCGGCTAGATCTCGTGTCCTCGTTACAAAACAGCTCAAACTATAAAAAAGTCTCGGAGAAAACACGTCTCCCCTCCTCCCAAATTGTACACCCTCTCTCTACCGTCGTCCAGCGTTGGAGGTTAGATCCTGGCCAATGCGGTAGCTAGAGATCTTCTCCCACTCCACCTTTTGCCGGGTCACGGGCAGCTGCCGCCGCAGGCTCTTGAAAGCGCCCTCGCTCAGGCTCAGGAAGCTCCGGTTCAGCTCTTCCTGGTACTTCTTTTCTAACGCGGCAATCTCCTTGGTGATGCTGGCGCCCGTGGCCGACGACAGCGTGACCGACACCGGCTTCTCCGTCAGCAGACGCACGTTGCCGTCTTCGTAGTAGTGCACGTCGATGCGGATGGAGCCTTGGAGAGAGTCGGTGCTGGGGTCGTAGATGTAGAGGGAACGCCATAGACCGTTCCTGGGGGGGGGGTTAGCGCTGGCAAAAGCATGGAAATGGCCGGGGGAGAAAGCGGCGGCTTGGGACAAGTACCAAAAGTTTTGCGGGCTGTATTTGCTGCTGGAAACGAGAATGGCAATCTTGGAGTCGTTCTCCGTCGGATACACGCCAAAGGCAGGCCGCTCATAGTGGTCGGGAATGTAGGTGGAGAGGCTCTTGAGGATGGATTTGCTACCAGGCTGTCAGTTGGGGCCATGGCGAGGCGCGCCCGCGGGAGGGGAGAAAACATACACCAATTCGGCCTGCGCACCCTCTAGCGAATAGCTCTGCACATCGCTCGCTTTCAGCGTTTGGTGGTTAAAGGCAAAGCTGGTGGCACTGCCCGGGTCGTAGTACCGGCCATGGCCGAGCGAGCTGTAGGCACTGACAATGACGGCCTGACTGCTGCCGGGCAGCTGCGTCGTCGTGAACTGCTCTTCATTGTACTTTTTCAAGGCCGGCTCCAGCTCGTGGACCAGCCGCGGCCCGGAACTGGTGAGATTCTCAATGTCTAAAAGGCGGCGAATCTAGTGTTAGAGAAACGGCAGACAGAGGGGGGGGTCTGCTCTCGCAGAGGACGGTATGCTCTCGCAAGAGGATGGTCTGCTCTCGCAAGAGGACAGAGTGTACCTGCAATGACACTAGAAAGCTATAAAGTGTTAGCTTCCAAGCTGCACAGAAAAGAGATGCTCTTGTTGTCTGTTTTCCCTGTATTTCCAGTGCGGCTTCTCGCGCCCCATACGTACCTCGCCTGGCGGCGCCCCCTCGACAAACGAGGAGACGATGTCAATGTCGGACATGGTGCACGAGGAGGAAGAGAATGTCTCGGGAGAACAGGCGTAAAAGACTGGTTGTGTGTGGTGGCTGGAAGCTGTTTAAGAAGACACGCGTGGAAAACGGCGGCTAGCAATACACACTGCTACCGTATCGGATAACTCAGCAAGGTGCGGGGCAAAACAGAGGGGCGTTCTAGTGAAACAAATAGTGGACGCTATGCCCACTGAACAGCTGAAGAGACTGATGATTTTGCTATTTGGTCATTACTCGTGCTGTCGTGTCTCTACACTCTTTCTACCGTCTCTCTGCCTCTACTCGTCCTCCGTCCAACTCAATACTTTGCCGTGGTTTTGATTGCGTCGTATATCCCTGCAAACGAATTAGCATGAATCGCTACTGGATCCAAGGCTTGGCGACTTACGGGCGACGTCGGGAATGACAAAGTTTTCAAAGACCAGCGGCACCGGCGTGCTCCAGCCGGCGACGCGGGCCACGGGAGCCTCCAGCCGCACAAAGGTGTCGGGGTCCTCCTGGATGGTGGCAGCGACCTCGGCGCCGACGCCGTGGTTGATGCTGGCCTCGTGCACGACGATGCAGCGACCCGTCTTGCGCACGCTCTGCAGCACACAGGCCTTGTCCCAGGGGTAGATGGTGCGCAGATCGATCAGCTCGATGGACAGGCCCAGGTCGGCCTCGGCGTGGCGGATGGCGTCCATGCAGAGGTACAGCGGCTGGCCGTAGGAGACGACGGTCAGGTCGCGGCCTTCGTGCAGCACCTCGGCGCGCGACAGCGGCAGCGTGTAGGGCGCGACCGGCACCTGCTCGACGGCGGCGCGGTAGAGGATCTTTGGCTCCATGAAGATGACGGGGTCGTTGCTGCGAATGGCCGCCAGCAGCAGCCCCTTGGCCTGGAAGGGCGACCGCGGCATGACCACGCGCAGGCCGGCAGTGTGGGCAAACAGGCTCTCGGGCGACTGCGAGTGGTAGAGCGCGCCATGGCCGACGGCGCCGCAGGGCATTCGCACGGTCAGGCCGCCGGCGTGACGGCCATTGCTGCCGTCGCGGTAGCGGAACTTGGCCGCTTCGTTGACGAGCTGGTCAAAGGCCGGGAAGACGTAGTCGGCAAACTGGATCTCGGCAATGGGCCGCATGCCCTCGGCAGCCAGGCCAATGGCGAAGCCCATTAGACCCTGCTCGCTCAACGGCGTATTGAACACCCGCTCGTCGCCGTAGGTGTCCTTGAGGTTCATTGAGCAGCGGAACACTCCGCCAAAAGCCACGTCCTCGCCAAACAGCAGCACCGACTCGTCCTCGGCGAGCGCCGTCGCCATGGCGTCGTTGACCGCCTGAAACAGGTTCATGCGCTTTGTCTGCCCGTGCTGTGCCCCGGCCGGCAGCTCCGCGTTCGCCAAGGCTGTCTGTGCCGTATGGGCCAACAGTGGCGACGTGGCGTAGTCGACCGGCACGTTGAGCCGCGCCTGAGGCGGGTGCGTTGAGTAGTGGCGCCCGGCCGTGCACCCGGCGGCCGTCGCTGGCAACGGAGACTTGCATACCGATGGCGTTGCCGGGACGGCCGCAGAAGCACGAGGCCGAGAGCCGCGATAAAACGAGCCGCCCCATCGGGCCGAAACCAGGCGTCGACCAGCTGCTGCGGCTGCGGAAGTGTGGGCCATTGTCGATATATCGGGACTGAATGTATTTTCTCAAAACCTCTGCAGGGCGTTGCGGAGGAGGCGGACGGGAGCAAAGGCCCTTTTCAGGAACAGCTGCGAGGAGGCGGACGGGAGCAGGAACAGCTGAAGAGGCGGACGGTTGCGCTTGCCGTCGGCTTTGTGCAACGCAGAGGCACTAAGCCGCAGTATGGGGGCCCCGTGGCACGGTGGGGTACCCCGTGCGCTAAAGGTCGGGGAAGCGCTTCTTCCTTCTCAGAGCGAACACAGCTTTTGCAGCTGCCATGGCAAGCGACTATTCTTTTCAATTCTGTTGTTTCAAGACGCTTCTTTTGTTTCAAGACGCTTGGCTTTTTAAAAATTTCTAGCTTTGGCACCGTGCGCTATCTGGAGGACAGGACAACTTTGAAAGGCCATCTGTTCCAGCATTTAGAGAATCCTACACATACTTGCCTATTTATTGATTTTATCAGGATCCGATCAGAAGCCGCTATGTTTTTATCAGGATCGCAGCCGCTATGATGTCAAATTCAGAATGGCCCAAGACGGGACGAGTTCGTATTACGTGGCCGTTTTCCAGATTAGATCGTTGCCCAGGCAACGAGCCGCCCGCCCAAACAAATCAAGGCTGAAGGCGGTCGCGAATAGCCAACCCCCGTCACAGGCATTGCTTGAAGAATGCACGCCTTTGTGGTTCACATTCCAGCAGCCACAGCTATCCGTCCACCTGCAAGCCGCCATGGCACACCATCACTCGCAGTCGTCCCATCGCCATCGAGAATCGGGATCGCGAAAGCACACCGACGACGACAAGAAGCGCAAAGCGTCCCGCTCGCGACCGCCCGAACGAGAGAAGAGGCATCGCGGCCGGCCCACGCATGATCTCTCGGCAGACGCCTTGGAGCAGCTAAACGGCCTGGCAGCTGGCTTTTCAGACGCCGAAGCCACGCCGGGCCGAGATCGAGTCGACGCAGACGAGGAGCAACGACGGCAACGACGGAGAGAGCGAGAGCGCAAACGAGAGCGCGATAGAGAACACCGCAGGCATCGCTACAGGGCGGACGACGAGCAAAGGCGGCGGCACAGGAGCGGCAGCCGACGCCGTGAGAGCGCATGGATCGGAGACGGGGGTGCCGAGGAAGTAGCAGACGCACCGGAACGGCAACGACGAGACCGGGAAGCAACGCCGCGCACCAGCAAGCGACAGAAAACATACAGCTACCAGCCGGTGCAAAACGATGGCGGCGAGCCGGGTGACAACTACGCGGACGACAGCCGGAATCGAAGGAGTCGCCGCAACGGCCGCCGCGCCGTCAGCGGTGCCATTTTGGAAGAAGGCCGAGCCGGGTCGGGCACGGGGGGGCATATACGGGGCGGTGACCCCAGAGGACTGGCAAGCGGCAGCAGCAGCAACAACAGCCTGGAAAAGGAGAAGCTGCACCAGGCAGGGGATCCGAAGAAGAAGCGACTGCTATGTAAGGCTCCTTTTTTTGCCTAATAAGGCTCCTTTGTTTGTTTTTGCATAACAAGGCTCCTTTGTTTGTTTTCTCTATTAACCATGCAGGGATTGTCGGTGGCATAGCTGCCGCCATTGTGGCCATTATCATTATTGCAGTGGCGGCTGTGGTTGCGAGCAAGAAGAAGAAGACGACATCCAGCGACAGCAGCGGCGATTCCTCTGGCAGCAGCACCATTTCGCCCAACAGCATTCCGAGCGGGGCGCCTTCGTGGCTCAACCCGTACACCTGGGCCGACACGACAGACTTTAACCTGACGTACACCAACGAGACGGTGGGCGGGCTGCCAATCATGGGCCTCAACACGTCGTACGACAACTCGGCCTCGGCCAATGAGGACACGCCGGCGCTGGACAAGGCCTGGGGCTCGTACGCGGACATGCCGGCACGGGGCGTCAACCTGGGCGGCTGGCTGTCGCTGGAGCCGTTTATCACGCCGTCGCTCTTCAACTACGACAGCAGCCTGGGCATTGTGGACGAGTGGACGCTGTGCACGTACCTGGGCAGCAGCAAGTGTGCCAGCACGCTGGAGAAGCACTATGCGAGCTTTGTGACGGAGGCGACCTTTTCCGAAATCGCGGCGGCCGGGCTCGACCACGTGCGCATCCCCTTTTCCTACTGGGCCGTGGCAGTGTACGACAGCGACCCGTACGTCTTCCGCACGAGCTGGCGATACCTGCTGCGCGGCATCGAGTGGGCGCGGCGGCACGGGCTGCGCGTCAACCTGGACCTGCACGCGCTGCCGGGCAGCCAGAACGGCTGGAACCACAGCGGGCGACAGGGCACCATTGGCTGGATGAACGGCACCGACGGCGCGCTCAACGTGCAGCGCTCGCTCGACATTCACGACCAGCTGTCTCGCTTTTTTGCCCAGGCGCGCTACACCCACGTGATCTCGCATTACGGGCTGGCCAACGAGCCGCGCATGACCTTTTTGTCGGTGCCAGACGTGATGAACTGGACGCAGACGGCGGCGGCGCTGGTGCGGCGCAACGGCCTCAGCAACGACACAGTCATTGTCTTTGGCGACGGCTTCTGTGGGCTGAGCCGCTGGCAGGGCCAGGCCAACAACTACAACCTGGCTCTTGACGTGCACCAGTACCTCATCTTCAACACGGGGCAGATTGTGTACACGCACACGGACAAGATCCGCTATGCCTGCAGCGGCTGGACGAACCAGACGACTGACAGCATGAACACGGCGACGGGCTTTGGGCCGACCATGGTGGCCGAGTGGTCACAGGCCGACACGGACTGCGCGACCTACCTGGGGAACGTTGGCAACGGCAACCGCTGGACGGGTACGTACGACGTGGGCAACGCGAGCCTCAATGCGCTGACGCCGCGCTGCCCGACGACGGACGAGCAGTGCTCGTGCGCGGGCGCCAACGCGGACCCAAGCGGCTACAGCGCGGCCTACAAGCAGTTTCTGCTCACCTTTGCCGAGGCGCAAATGTATTCTTTTGAAAAGGGCTGGGGCTGGTGGTACTGGACCTGGGACACGGAGAATGCACCACAGGTGGGTGATGTTGTTTTTTTGTTTTTTGTTTTTTGTTTCTTATTTCTTATTTTTTTGTTTTTGTTTTTGTTTTTTATTATTTGTTATTTTGTTATGTTTTCTATTATTTTGTTCTTTGTTCTTTTCTTTATTTTCTGTTCCTTTCTAACAGAGCAGTGGTCATACAAGCAGGGACTGGCTGCCGGTATTCTTCCGGCCAAAGCCTCAAAGCGCTCGTTCCAGTGCGATCTGAGTGCGATTCCGAGTTTTTCGGCTCTTCCCGAGACGTATTAGACGGCAACAGACGAGATTGGCGGATATCTAGACATGTTAGCGGGCAAAACAGACAGCATATGGGACTTTGCATTGATCGGATGGCGTTGCTGGACAGGACATGGAGCATAGCATTTAGAGAGATTTATGATACCCTTGGATGAGTCCTGAGGAAGGAGTGGTGGCTTTAGATGACTTGAGTGAGGCTGGATGGAACAGTAGACAAGGGAATACAAAAATTACAAAGACAAGGGATACAAGAAATTACGAAGTAAAAGGGGAAGAAGAAAAACCAATCAAAGCAAGAGGGGAAAAAATCACAAAGTAAGAGGGGAAAAAACAATCACAAAGCAAATGGAAAAAGAACAATCACAAGCAAAGGGAAAGAAAAAAAGCACTGATTTGAAAGCAAAACGCTTCTAGACAAAACCAAGCTTTAAAAGACTTCTCAAGGGCTGCTTATCCAAGCGGAAAAGAGCATGAAACCCCATTGTCGCGTCTTGATCTTCCCGAGTTATTTCCAGCTGGTTTGCAAAGAATCCCCAGAAAGTGTAAAGCCCACTTTCCGCCGAGCATAAGGCTGTCTGAGGGTTTTTTAGTGATATTCGTGGGATACCGACTATTTTCCGGCTAAGTGTTTCTCCCACTGGCGCCATGAGTGGCGATTATCCTGCTGAATAATGCGACGAGAACTTCTTTCTGGGCTGCAATTGCCGGGGCTGTTGCATTGGACTAGTAGAGAGGGCAAGAGGGGATGAAAAATGGGGGATCGGCTCTGTTCGATATATTGCGATTTGCTTTGCTTTTATTGCTATTCCTGTGCAGTACATATTCCATTCAGTAAGAAAAGCAGCTTGGGCTTGTTTGATAATTTTCTGATATCCATTTCATTTCATTTTGTTTTGGGGTTTGTTTTCTTTACTGTTGTTACTGCTACCTACTGTATACACCCTTTTTCATTTCCATTATTTACAAGCTATTTCCCCGGATCCCCGTCTTGGCGCTCTGGCAGGAAACGGCACACAAACGCCGTGCGTCATTCGCGTCGTCGGGGGATTGACAGAGATGGGGCACGACTCAAAGACAGCACTGGACGATGCTGACGGCATGATGCTCGACGAACCGATCGGCAAGCAGCCCCGGAAGACGGCGGGAGACGGCGACGTGTTTTCGTCGGTGTCGTCCGAAACGACTTCGGTTCAAGAGGCCGAAAAGGCAGAGAGCCCCCCTCCGGCCGCCGCCGTGGCCAATGCCCATGATGCCAGCAGCAAGCATGGGCCGGCTCTGGCGCGGCCGCACAGCATCGCCCCCGACTCGGACGCCTCGTTTGTGGTGGGTTGGGACGGCGGCGATGCCGACCCCCTGTGTCCGCGGAGCATGTCGGTGGCCCGCAAGTGGCTGATTGTGTGCATCACCAGCTTTGGAGCGGTCTGCGTGTAAGTAAAGGCCAGTCGGTGGGATCAGGCAGGGGGCGACCATTGACACGATACAGCACCTGCGCCAGCTCCATCTACACGTCCACCTACACGCAAATGGACGCCGAGTTCCACAACTCGCGGCTGATTGCCACGCTGGGCCTGTCGACGTTTGTCATGGGCATTGCCTACGGGCCGCTATGGAGTCCGCTGAGCGAGTTCTACGGCCGGCGGCCCATCTACCTGGCCTCCTTCTCGCTCTTTTCCCTGTGGCTGATCCCGTCGGCCGTGGCGCACAATATCCAGACCGTGATCGTGGTACGTTTCTTCCAGGGCTTCTCGGGCAGTGCTTTCTTGTCCGTGGCCGGCGGCACCGTCGGCGACCTCTTCCACCCAGACGCCATGAACGCGCCCATGGCCATGTTCTCCATTGCGCCCTTTATCGGGCCCTCCATCGGGCCGTTGATCGGCGGCTTCATCAATTCGTGGGCCCATTGGCGCTGGACGCACTACGTGCTCATCATGTGGAGCGCTTGCCTGCTGCTGGCGCTGCTGCTGCTCGTGCCCGAGACCTACCACCCAGTGCTGCTCAAGCGCAAGGCCGAGCGCCTCCGCCGCGAGACCGGCGACGACCGCTGGAAGGCACCGCTCGAGATGGTGCAGCGCACCGTGCTGCAGACGCTCCGGCTGTCCGCCGTGCGGCCCTTTCAGCTGCTCATCTTTGAGCCCATGTGCCTGTTCCTCGACCTGTACGCCGCCATCCTGTTGGGTATTCTCTACCTCTTCTTCGGCGCCTTCCCCCTCGTCTTTGAGAACAACCACCACTTTACCTTGTGGCAGCTGGGCCTGGCCTTTTTGGGCCTCTTCATCGGCGTCACTCTGGGCGGCCTCACCAGCCCCGTCTGGCACCACACCCGCGTTTACCTGATGGCGCGCCGAGAGCGCTTGACCGGCGCCAAGACGGCCGAGCCGGAAGACCGCCTGCCGCCGTGCATGTTTGGCGCCCTTTTCGTGCCCGTCGGCCTCTTTTGGTTCGGCTGGTCGTCGTACTCGCACGTCCACTGGGTCATGCCCATCATTGGCTCCGGCATCTTTGCTCTTGGGTAGGTGAATCGGCCGGACTGGAGAGATGGAAGCAAACTGACTCGGACAGCACGGCCTGCGCATTCAGCGGCATCTTTACGTTTCTGGTGAGTCAAGAGAGGCCCATGCGGCGCATCTTGTGCTGTGCAGGACATGGGACGAGAGCTAATCGGATGGGTAGGTCGAGGCTTATCCGCAGTACGCAGCCAGCGCTCTGGCGGCCAATGCGTTGGTGCGGTGTTCTTTTGCCGGTAAGCAGGTTTTGCGTTTTATTTGCATCGACGCTTTGTGTGCTATTGTTTCTGCTTCTACGTCGCGTCGTTTCAGCATGTCTTGGTTATTTGGTTTACCGTTGGCCGCGTGCGTTGCCATTGTTCCCATTCATTTCATCCAAGACAAGACTGCGTCGAGATCCGCTCAGCTGGGAGGATGTTGGAGCTGTCTCACTGATCTATTCTGGTCAGCTGGTGATGATTTATTCTTTTTTTGCTCGTATTTGGTTTCTTTTTTACTTTTTTTTCTCGTTTTTTTCTCTTTTCTTATTTTCTTTTTTTTCTTTTTCCTTTTTCCTTTTTTCTTCTCTTATTTTCTTCCTTTCTTCTTCTCTTCTCTCGTGATCTAACTTCTCAGCCGCATTTCCACTTTTTGGCGTGCAAATGTATGACAAACTCGGCTACCAGTGGGCCTCGTCGCTGCTGGCGTTCCTCGCCTTGGGTATGCTGCCGTTCCCCTTTCTCTTCTTCAAGTACGGCAAGCAATTACGGAGCAAGAGCCGGTTTGCCAAAAAGACCTAGGCGGAACACGAAAAAGAAACAAAATCATGGCAACCGGACGGCAGAGATCCCAATCGGGCAGCCTGCAGCTCAGGCAGAACCAACGCAGCCAGCATGACGACGAGCGCCACATGGATAGAAACGGGGCCGCCTTTATGCTGTTGCCATGGCTTCTGCTGGCACTGGCTCCCACCCTGTCTCCCACGAAGCGGCATAATTAATGCGAGATTTACAACGCCCGTTTTTTCCTTTGGTTCCATTGGTTGGCAGACGACATGCCCACGCCTTATTGAACGTGGCAGCTGCGCATGATGGCTTTTGACCTTTAGCATAATACGGTATATGTCATGGTGTTTTTGTCATTGTTTGGAAAGACGGGCGACTTGCATATAGAATAGAGCTCTTGTGTATATATGGTAATACAGGAAAATGTATAAATGGATTGAGGTGCACAGAGACCCAGAGGATTGTAATTACAGGGAATTAAAGTGCTTTAATTACAGTCTGAAGAAGCCCGTGACGAGATTCTCATTATCTTCGTCTTGTCTAGTTTGGTGACAGCTGGCTCGACTGTGTGACGTGTGATGACTTTTCTGATGACAAAAAAAGAAGAGGCAGTCTACACTACAGTCTGCTGTGTAAAGCTGGCTGTCCCATGCCAATGTGATGTAGAGGACCACATAAAGGCACGACACCTCGTGTTGTGCCCTGTTCTCGGCGGGAGAAGAGGCGTGTGCATAAGACGTAATACACGAGAGAAGCATAAGAAAGAGACGTTATACATGAGAGAAGCATAAGAAAGAGACGTTATACACGAGAGAAAGCCTGTGGCCACTGTCGATGGAGAACATCAAGGCCAGCCAAGAATGGCTTCCGGGTCTGAGGAGGAAGCTTGAGAACTCGTGTTATTGCGTGTTTGGTGAGACATGGGGGGGGAAGCAAGGTCCTGCAGCTGGATCCTTTTGGCGAGTTGCAGCCATCAGGAAAAAGTTTGGTACAAGAGACCAGGAGGGGCATCTGACCGCGACGGGCCAGTTCCCATTCAGACACAAAAGACGCGACGGGATGGGTGGCTGCAGGAAAGGCAGAGCTGGCTGCCACATTGTCCGTCGGCCCACAGATGCAGACACAAAGGCAAGGATATTGGGACCGGTAAGCCCTTGGGTTGCAGCCCAGCAGCAAGCCATGTCACCGGATCGGTCATAAAATCTGGTCACTTTTTCTTCTGTCTTATGTATTCCCCTTTGGCGCCCCGGGCTGCTTTGCTTTGATCACACTTTGGCTCTGTGCGTTAAACAGGCCAGCCCCATCCCCATCTCGCATTCCTGGTTATTTCCCTTTACTTGTACCTCGCCATAATCAAACTGCAGGACCACAACGTTGCACTGCCGGTGATATTGCTTTTTGGCCCGCATCGGCAGGGGAAGGGGGGGATCAGAAGGGGGACCAGCGTTGGGCAGCCATGAAGGCGGTCACACCAAGGTCCCGATATTGGAGAGGGGGATAAAGGAGACGGATAAGAGAAGAGAGAGGGGATAAAGAAGACGGAGTAGAGAGAAGAGAGAGGTGGGAGGACAAATGAGAACAATGAACAAAAGAACAAATAGGAGCAATACGCGTGTTTTCCTCAGAGCAATTGCTGTGGCAGACCATGTGGTCTCTGAAGCGCGGGGACCATTATGCTTTGGGTCTGGGATTTCGTCCACGGAATTCCCCACAAGACCCCGGCACAGGGGTCCGGCAGCCAAGAGGAGAGGCGGGATCGCGAACAAGGGCTGCTGGCGAGAAGCTGGTGATGATGGGGATCGAGAGTTCCTGACCGGAAAAGGCAAGCCACACCAGGCAACGCCACAGGACCACGGGCCACAGGCGGGCCCGCTCGACTTGGCGGGCAGGAGCACGACATGGCGGCCGGGGGTTGCGCTTACCCATTGGGCACTTGCATGCGTCGCACTCGTATTTCCCGTTCGTGCTTTTTCGGTGACGCGCCGTTCTGGCGGCGGCAAGAGCGACGGGCGGGTACTTGTACAGTGGCATGCCGCGTAGCTGCGCCGGTACAAGGTACCTGTACTTGTGCAGACTAAAAAGCTAGCCCAGAGACAGACTAGGCCGGCGTGGAATAACTGGATCGCTCACTACGACGCCAGACCGAACCCCCGCAATGGCGGGCAGGTGGAAAAAGGAAAAAGGGAAAAGGGAAAAAGAGGCAGGCGAGCCCGATGGATCAAGGAGAATCGGCCGAAAAGAAAGGAAAACAGGCAGGCGGAACCGTTGCCAAATGCCACGCGCTCCTTCTCCCTGGGCCGCGGCAATGTGCACTACCATACGCTATCCCACCTGCCAGTGCTGCACGCGACCAAGCTGTAGGAGTTGGACTCTACTGTACGTAAGCCATAGTGGTGGCCGCCGCTTGGCCGCCGTGGTTTGGGATCCGCTTCTTTTTTTTGCATCGCGATTCCCTTTTTCTTGGTCATTTTTTTTGATCGCCTTGACCTCATTTCCCACATCCGACCTGCATTGGCCATTTTGCCCTCCTTCCCATCCGCCTCGACGCACTCTGCACTCTACCTTTTGCCGCTTGCTTGTAGACGAGTCTGATGACCCGCCTGTGCAATCCCGGCAGCTTTTGCTCGCATTGTCCACCATTGACAGTTCAACTACGCCTGCGACAGCGACAGCATCCGCAACGGCAGTGGCAGCGGCAACAGTAACAGCGACTGCAGCAGATTGCGGACAACGACAGCGTGCGCACAGCCGCTAACCGAGGATCTGCATCTGCATTGGCTGCCCGCCCTTCTCGTGGACGCCCCCATTGGCCAGCAGAAAAGCCTTTTTTTGTTTCCAGCACACCACGACAGCTTGCTTACCGGCCCCACTTCCTACTCTCTGCGACTGCGACTACGACGGCCAAAACGACGCCAGCTGCCACGACCACACGCCGGCGACGACGACCTCGACGGCACGGCAGCGCCATTGACCGAATTGCCTTTGGCCGTCTTGACGGACCACTGCTCGTCTCATCGGAACGGCAATCGATCCTCGGCCGTGGCACGCGACCAGAGATTCAGAGATTCAGAGATTCACCGATCATTCACCGATACCATTCGCAGACTGCATCCTGCCCACGCGCAAAACCAGCTGAGACGGAGACAGCAAAAGCAGCTGCCAGCCTGACGACTGGCAAGACACGAGCAGCCGCAGCAGAGCAGCAACCCACTACAGCCTGCTGCACAACGACAGGCGACAGACCCCAGTCTCTGGCCTCCTCGTGTGCCTTACCTTACTGCCCACGCCCGCGCCTTTCCGCTCTGCCTCCAGACCTCTCGTAGGCTCTCTGACGTCTTCTCACGCCCTCTCACGCCCTCTTGCACCCTCGCACACCCCCACCCTCCTCTACGGGGTCTTTCGTCGGGTCGGATTGTACAAGTCGCCGACCGGCAGTGCGGAAACTTGGGCAGGCCTCTGTCTCTCTCTCCTCTCAGGTACGTCGAGTGACTGGCTCTTCTTGCGCCTTGTCCTCTCACTTGGCCACGTACCCTCCTCGTGTTTCCCCCTCGGTCAAGGCTCTCTCTTGTGTCTCAGCATTGTTGGCCCGACGGGAGACTTGCAGGTGCTGCCGCTGGCGTTGCTTGTCGCCCGTCTTCGTACCTGCGCTCCCAGAGGCCCCCTCTGTGCTTCTGTGCTGCAGACGTGTTGCTCCATCTTTCTCATTCTGGGCGCTGTCTAACGTACTCCAGGTTCTGGCCAACCATTAGCCTCGGCTCCCGCCCGAATAGCTCGACAAGTGCAGCAGAATCAGCCAAATCAGCCTCGACAAGCTCCATCCCATTTCCATCGTATGGCTGTTTCCATTTGCACCGTCGACATTTGCAGCCTCTCCTGTAACGCTCTTACTGCCTCTGCATTTCAGAAGCCTCACTCCGTTGGCTTTGCTTGTCCGTCAGAGTTTCAGTTTTGCACGCCCAGACGCTCATAAGCTCAGAAGCTGAGAAGCTCGAGCCTCAACCGGCCCTGAACTCGCCCGGCTACTGCAGCTTGACCAGACCAGCTGCCTTTTGATTTACTCACCTGCAGGCGCACGTCCTTGTCAATATATTATATTGCACAGCTCCGCACGCCTTTACCACCAAACCTGGATCCGACAGCCGCCGTTCAACGTGGCTCAACACGGCTAGAGCGCAGTCGGTTTCTGTCCCTTTCAGCTTCATTTCCTGGCTTCCTTTTGGCACCTCTCTTGCTCACACGGCCCGCTAAAGACAACACCTCCAGCACGCCTTGCGAGCAGAGCGACAATTTCCCCCATTGGCTCTCTCTCCTGCAGCAGGCCAACCCTGTCGTCCAACCTGTGTGACGGCCGCAGCAAAAGCTTCCTTGGCTTTCTTGGTCTTTGCTCTGCATTGATAAACTCACGCCCATCTCTTATCATAGCGGGCAAAGGCTGACGACCTCTCTGCCATTGCTCCATCTGAAAGGTGTGGATACACTGCTCACTTTACTCTGCACGTCTGGACAAAGACCTTCACCCCCTCTTTGTTTCTATTCTTGTCTTTCTTTTGATTTGATTTTTTCTATATTTTGTCTCGCCAGCCCAATCAGCTCTGGCCAAGCGCCTGACAGCAATCTCCTGTCTGCTTCTTTCTGGAGGGGGGGTTCCCTTGACGCTGTCCTATATAATAGGACAGGGTGATGCTGGACAACATGGCAGCCAACGATGGAGATGTTTCTGATGCCATGTCCGAGAACGAGTATGAAGAGGATACTCTACAACTACTCAGAGACGACGACAGCAAGGACGACATTGACATTGACGATCCCAATCACAACCGCAACCACAACCACCACCGCAACCACAGCCATCACAGTCACAAGTCAGACGCCGACGTCTCCATGGACAAATCGACCAGTTCCAAGGCCGCTCGTGCCGGCCCGGGCGGCACCGAAGTGAAGAAGAAGTATGACCCCAAAGACCCGTTGCGGCCTCGACGGAAAAAGGCTCGCCGCGCCTGTTATGCTTGCCAGCGCGCCCATCTGACTTGTGGTATGTCGTCGTTTGTTTTCTCTGTATTCTCAGCCAGCTGACAGTGATTAGGAGACGAGCGGCCTTGTCAAAGATGCATCAAGAGAGGTTTGGCCGACGGCTGCCAGGATGGTGTCCGGAAAAAGGCAAAGTATCTTCACGACGCGCCTCCTGAAGCCTTGCGGCCTGTTCTAGGGCCCAACTTTAATGCCGGTACCGCCGCCACGGCTGCCTCCACCACCACAACCGCCGCCACTACCGTCGGCAACTCTCGCTCAAATGGGCACCGCCATCCGTCTAGTGCAGGCTCTGATGTGTCGGTTTCCAATGTCACATCCTACTACGCGCCGTCTTCTGCTCCTCCTTTTACCGTCTTTTCCTCCTCGGTCCAGACACCAACGGCTACACTGGCCGAGAACATTACCTTTCCGGCACCACAGTCACCCATGTCGCCCACCTTTGTGCCCTCCTCTGGCGATGGTGCCGCCGCCGCCGCCCAACTCAACCAAATGGGCCTGACGGCCACCACACCCAGCATGGCCAGCTTTTCGCCCGCCTTGTTCGATCCGAGCAACCCGTCCCTGTTCAACTTTGACTTGGACGGCATCAACTTTGGGAGCCAGTATGCAGCTATGGAGTTTGACATGCTCGGCCACATGTCCTCTGGCGCCGGTGATGCCCACAACGATCCGTCGTCTCTTTCACGGCAAGGCAGTGGCTTGGGCGGGAATGGCGTGGGCTATGGAGCGACAGACGTCTTTGGCAACGGTGCCGATGGGGCGCTGTACGACGGAAGCGGCGGAGGGCTTTTAAACGACTTTCTCACGCTCGACTCTGCCACCAACGGCTTCTACCCACATGGCCTACAGCACGGTCTCCCCCACGCCTATGCCATTGCCGCGGCTCCGCCCAGCCTCCAGAGCCCAAGCACAGACAACAACAGTCCGCAACCGACCAGCTATGCGTTTGATGGCTCACCAAAGACCAACGCCTATGGACTACTAAACGGCGGCAGCAGCAATGGCCAGGCCATGTTGGGACGGTCGTCTGTCTCCGCCATGCCATCATCTCAACAGCAGCAGCTACAGCAACAACATCAACAGCTAAAGGCAAAGGCGGCTTCCGGTAAACTGCTCCCGCAGTCCATCTTGGGAAAACGGCATCGGGATCCTTCGTCCGTGTACGACACAGTCAAGGAGCCGTACATGTATGTGAATGGCTTCCACCGGCTGATTGCACTGTTGCAGCGCCGCTTTTCTGCCAATAGGATTCTGCGCATTGCCAAGGCGCTTTCCAGCATCCGCCCGTCCTTTATCTCGTGCACGCGCACTCTGAACCGTCAAGATCTCATCTTTATGGAGAAATGCTTTCAGCGTACACTGATTGAATATGAAGAGTTTATGAGCCAAGCCTCGTGCCCGACCATTGTCTGCCGCCGCACCGGTGAAGTGGCCGCCGTCAACAAGGAGTTCACGGCCTTGACGGGCTGGACCAAGGAAGTGCTTTTGGGGAAGGAGCCGAATCTAAATGTGAACACCGGCTCGGCCGCAAGGCTGGCGGCATCCGGATCGGGTACGGCAGGCGATGGTGCCGCCAGCAGCAGCAATGCAAGTCTGGCCCCGGGCACCGGCAGAGGGCCCGTTGGACTTTCGACGCCTCGGATGCGAGCGCTCAATGCCGATTTCATGAAAGCGTCAGAGGGGAAGCAACAGCCATTGTTCATTGCCGAGCTGATGGACGACGACAATGTCATTGATTTCTATGAGGATTTTGCCCATCTTGCTTTCGGCGACAGCCGTGGCTCGGTGACCCGGAAATGCCGCCTGCTCAAGTATCGCACGCGCGAGATGCATGATGGCAGCGGCAGCGGCAGCGGCACCGCATCGACGGCGAATGGATCAGCGACGGCCAACGGAACGGCTGACGAGTTCCAGATCAATGGAAGCAGCAGCGGCGCAACAGCCCCGTCCTCCTCTGGCAGCGCATCGCGCCAGGGACAGCCCGGCAGCAGTGGCATTCTCAGCAGTCGAGTGGCGCGCATTGACGGAGAGCACGGCACCTCCAAGATTGAAAAAGACGGAAAGCTAGAATGCGCCTACTGCTGGCACATACGCCGCGACACCTTTGACATACCCATGATGATTGTTATGAATGTACGTGCCAGCTCATTGGTAACGCGCGTTTGGGTTTTACTAACTTTACAGTTTCTTCCCTGTTACTACCCTAACCAAGAGCCACATCAGCTGGCTGTCTGATGGCAGATCTACTGTCTTTAGATCTAATGAGGGCTTGTAAATGTGCTTTTTGGGTCTGTTATAACTCGTGTATTTGCTACTTTTATGATTCTTCTATATTCCTTTTCCTTTTAAATTTCTGCTTTTTTTCTATATTCTGCTTTCTTTTCTTCTCTTTCTTCTATATTTCTGCTTTTTTTCTTCTTTATTTCGTTCCATTTATCGAGGTATCAAAAATACGGGTCAGGCTAGGGTTACAGGCATTGACAGGAGTTTTACGAGTCTTTTCTGCCATTTTTCCTTCTTCTTACGGCTCTTGTCATGATTTTCTTTTTCTGGCTCTACCCTTTTGGCCTTATTTTCTTGCCTCTTTTCATTTTGATGGAAAATTCCTTTTGATATGATGATCATTTCTCTGGACACTTGGATATTATTTCTTTTGAATTCCATGAGTTATAAACGCGCACGTTCTTGAACTGTCTAGAAAACGTCGAAATGCGTGTCACGTGAAATTTGAACACCCCTCCCTTTTGGCCTCACTATCACAGCTATGCTAAAAGTAAGCTTCCGGAACTACCTTTCGATTGTTGACCCGGTGCCGCTTCTGCGCGATCTCATCGGCATAGGCACCAGTTGCGGTGGCTGTATATATTCTTTGTACCTCTGTGATTGGGAGAGATATCAGACATTAGACACCCGTGCTCATACGCTTCTTACAAACATACACAACTCAGCCGTGAACCATGACTTCGTCCCGGCCGTCCATTGTCGGCCCCGACTCAGGCCCCGAGTCTCCGTATCCTGTCCTGATGGAGGGTCAGATTATCAGTGGATTTGGCCGTGGATCAAAAGAGGTAATGGTCATGGAGGGGCCGAGACGAGAGAGAGGTTGCCAGGCTTGCTGACTCGGCAGCTCGGAATCCCCACAGCCAACCTGCCCGTCGACGCTCAGGCCACGCCCTGGATTGCCGACTGTGTGTCGGGCGTGTACTTTGGCTGGGCCATGCTGGACTTGAGCACGGTCGAGGCAGAAGCGGCCACCGAACCTGCCGCGGCCTCCCCCCCCGGACGCCCCCAGCTCTACCCCATGGTCATGTCCATTGGCTACAACCCCTTTTACCAAAACGACACGCGCACCGCCGAGGTCCACCTGCTGCACAAGTTTGAGCGTGACTTTTACGGCGCCCACCTCAAGCTCGCCATTCTCGGCTTTATCCGCCCAGAGCTTAACTACACGACGCGGGACGCGCTGGTGGCCGACATTCGCTTCGACTGCGCAGTGGCACACAATGCGCTGGCGCGGCCGGGCTGGACGCCGGCCGGGATGGCCGTGCGGAACGGCGGCGACGGCGGCGCAAAGGAGGAAGCGGGAGAGGGAACGCTGGCGGTTCCATGGCTGTTTTCATAGAGCCTTCCATACGGGCAAACAATGGACGATTATGACATTTACAAGTGTTTGGGTTTGTACACTTATACTGTTATTATTTCTGTTTGCCTGGGGGAGGCCGTATGACTGATGCATCATGCGGAAACTTTGATCAATCCTAGGACGGCAGCATGTAAATAGACAAGATGAAATTGTATGTATCTTTTGTGACTGCAAACAGACGGTGTGGATGGAGGCCATCGCGTTCCCTACAACACTGCAAGACATCCTTGTCTAGTGTATGCGCCGAACCGGTGTAGATGATAGCAGGCGGTCTGAATACAAGCTATGCGTCCTCTGTTCGGTTGCTTGTGGTAAGCGTCCCGGCTCAAAAGTTGGCTTTCCCTGCCAGACGCTCGTTCTGCACAATCTCAACCCAGTAGTTGTCGGGATCGAGCACAAAGGCCACGTTCTTCATGCGGCCGTCAGTCAGTCGCTTCTTCCACTTGACATTCAGGCCTTCGAGCCGCTGGCAGGCAGCGTCCAGGTTATCGACCGTGACGCCTACACGTTAGCAAGGGAAAGCAAGGAGAAAGGAAAAAAATTCTGCTCAGCTTACATATGTGACCAAAGCCTTGCGGCTCGGCATTGCCGTTGTGGTAGCTAAAGTTGTCGTCCTTTTCGGTGCCGTGGTTCCAGGTGAGCTCGAGCAGGCCTTCGCAAAAGGCGGTGCTGCCGTTCTGTGCCGCCGTGATCTTGGCGTTGTCGGGAAAGGCCAAAAAGTAGAGCGTGAAGCCGGCTTCCGGGTTGCCGGCGGTGCGCACCAGCTTCATGCCCAAGACCTGCTGATAGAACTGGAGCGACTTTTCCGCGTCCTTTACGCGGATCATGGTGTGGTTCTGGGGGTTAGCAAGAAAGGGAAAGCGGTGCGTCTGGCACTCACCATGCGGTAGGTGGTCACGTCCGTGGTCGTGATATTTTCCGTCTCCTCCAGCGGCTTCTGTGGAATCACCTCGACCCAGTAGTCGTCCGGATCGAGTACAAAAGCGATATTGTGCATGCGCCCGTCCTCGAGCCGCTTCTGGAAACGGTATCCCGCGTCGGCAATGCGTTTGCAGGCGGCCTGGATGTTGTCGACGGAGATGCACGTGTGGCCGAAGCCGCGATGCGGTTCCACGTTGCCATTGTTGATGCGGTAGCTGGCGTCGTTTTCGGTGCCGTAATTGTGCGTCAGCTCAATGACGCCCTCGCGGTCAAAGGCCGAGTGGCCCGACGAGGCGGCCGTCGGCGAATCGTAGGCGAGAAAGTACAGGTCGAACTTGGCCTCGGGAACCTCGAGTTTCTTGATCAGGGACATGCCCAGGAACTCGTAAAACTGGACTGGAGAGCGTCAGACGGCCGGCCGACGGGGAGGCGACAATACACACAGCTCTGCTCATACCTGATACTTTGGGGTCCTTTACCCGGATCCTGCCCCATTAGCCACACCACGGCTGGACGAGCGGGCGACAGAGACTCACATGGAATGGTTCAGCTTGTAGGTGCTGACGTCGGTGGTGGCCGCCATGGTTGCGAGGCGTCGAACGGCCGGTCTGGCAAAGGCGATACAGGTAGACTGGCGATATCCCGTCGTGGCTGCAGCAATGGGCCGAAAATAGCGACAGGAGCTCATTCGCAGGGCAAGCGGGCGTCGATTCTGAAATGTCAAGGTCTCGGCAGTCTCTTGGCAAAATCAAAAAGTCCGGATAGCAGAAGCTAAGCTAGGCGAGTCTAAGAAGACGAGTCTGTCCGATGCGGGGCATAACTAGAAGAAGCCCCCTCTTGTTTCTTGATAGATGTCCAGAAGCGTTCCATTCCGGATGCTTGTAGCATGCTTTCTCGAGGCATATAAATTCAAAATTCAAGGTGCAGCCAAGGCTCCGACTATTTTTATCAAAAACTTTCCCGGAAAAGGCGCTATTCCCATGTATACAACAAATTCTCTCTCACGCTTTCATGCTTCTTCCAAGACGTCCATCATGCCCAAGGCGCATTTGTAGCATTTCTCTGGCTGGAGCGAATAAATATACAAACTACAAAGCGTCGCGAATAGAAGAAACCGACAAGTCCAATTTTGTTGTCATTCCCTCTTTCCATCATTTCTGCCCTTGTCTTCTGAGCTTCCCCCTCGTTACAAGCTTTACTTCTTCGGCTCTTCCTTCTTCTCCTCTGGCTTTACTACCGGGAGCTTAAAGGTCTCTGGCGTCTTGTCCACACCAGCGCCAATCTGTTCCCAGGCGCTGGAACCGCCCTCAAAGTTGCGGAAGGCCTGGGTCAGCTCGAGCGGCTCCGTCACAATGCGCTTCTTCTCCTCGTCGTAGCGGATCTCTGTGTACCCGGACAGGGGAAAGTCCTTGCGCAGCGGGTGGCCCTCGAAGCCGTAGTCGGTCATGATGCGGCGCAGGTCCGGGTGGCCGACAAAAAAGACACCAAAGAGGTCGTACACCTCGCGCTCGTACCAGTTGGCGCCGTCAAAGAGGCTGACCACGCTGGGCACGGGCGAGGCCTCGTCCGCATAGGTCTTGACGCGGATGCGCGAGTTGTGGCGAACGCTCAGCAAGTTGTAGACGATCTCGAAGCGCTGGTCACGGGTGGGGAAGTCCACGGCCGTGATGTCGCTGACCTGGGTGAACTGGGCCGCCGTGTTGTCTAGCGTGTCAGGAGGACAGAGCAAGCAGGAAAAAAGAGAAGAGGAGGAAAGACGGAGCAGCAGGAAAACAAGAGAAGAGGAGAAAAGACGAGCAAACAGAAAGAAAAACCCACACTTGAGAAAAGTAAAGACCGGGATGACGCCCGAGGGGCAAATGTAAATGGTCAACTCGTCCTTCCACACCGAAAACTGCTGCACGTATTTTGGCAGCACGCTCATCAACCAGGCGCCGTACTTGTGCATGTTCTCTGCCATTGACTCGTACTTGTCCGCCGGGTTGACCAGAGGCACTTCCAGGGTGCCAATGGGGTCGCGCGTCGCTGTGCGCATGTTGGTGATGCCCTTGGGCATCTTGACGGCATAGCTGTCGAGCCGGGCGCTGCTCGAGAGACACCGCACGCTGCCGCTGGCCATTTGGCTGCGCACCGCCAAAGCGGAAGCCGGAACCGAAGCCGATGATGCCTTGGGCGAGCCAAGCCGCGCTGGCTTCAGAGCCGACGCAAAGGCTCTGCTCTGACACAGCCTGCTTGCCATGGTTGCTCGACGGGCTGGGGGAAATGGGGGACGCGTGCGTTTAGAGTCGTGGCAGTATCAACCCGCCTTTCACGTTTTGCTGGATCTCGTTTCCGCTGGCCGATGGGAAAACAAAATGGTCAATTTCCTCGGAGCAAGATAATTGGCCTCGATCGGATTGGCTGGCTTTCCCGGCTTCTGGAAAAACTGGAGAATCCCTTCCTTATGTAACTATTGATTATGTAATACCGACACCTGCCTTGCTTTGAAACCCCTCTACGATGCACGAGTCGCACTACCTTGAAGAAATGTAAGACCACACTTCCGTATCAGCGGCTAGTTACATTTCACAACGTATAACTGAGTCCGGGCGAGGCAAACGGGTGAGCTGTGTGCCGTAGGAAAACGGCAGCCAGAGCATCGAGTTGAGCTGATGCATGATGACTAATCAATACCGTTTACAGACTAGCGCCTTTTGTCCTTTCCCGCCTTTCCTGAAGAAAGGGAAAGTGGCATTTTCTGTCCTCTTCCTCCTTCGGGTTCCACTATCAAATTTGCCTCCACCGCACCTGCACTACCTTCAAGTTTTTCTGATTCTTCATCTTTACACCTTTTCCTGTTTTGCCTCGTCGCTTCATCGTCAGCTCTACCACGGCACCCTTCCTCGTAATCATATCTTCTTTTCTCCTAATTGTCTTATGACCGGGGCGTTTCGAGGTCAAAACCCCTTTTTTCTCCGTCCTTTCCAAATCCGATTTTACACCCACTTTTAAACCACTTGTTTCACTTCGCGGTTCTTTGACTGCCTTTTACGACGCGATCCGACCTTTGGCCTACATTATCAGTGCCCGATAGCTACTTTCAGCTGCTTCGCCTCGTCCCACGCCCAAGATCCAAAAGCACAGCCGTCGAATACTCTTCCGACGCGCATCCCCAACATGGCACCCCAAGACCAAATTGTCGACGATGAGGACGACACTTGGTACGGACTGTCTATGCTTGCGTTTCCTACTTGATTTGTCCTTCTTGCTGGTGCCGTACTGATTGCGTTCTCTCTAGCCCCCTGTGCATCGAAGAGTTTGATCTCTCAGACCGCAATTTCCGACCATGTCCTTGCGGATATCAGATCTGCCAGTTCTGTTTCAACAACATCAAGCAAAACATGAACAGTCTGTGTCCTGCCTGTCGCCGGCCTTACGACGAAAAATCCATCCAATGGAAGGTCGTGACACCAGATGAGTGCGTATACTTGACCTGATCCTTTTTGCCGTCACCGCCAATCTTTCATACTAATGGGTCCAGAATCGCCGAGTTCCGGTCCAACATTCAAAAGAATCAGAAAAAACGGGCCGCAGAGCAACGACAGAAAGAGGTCCAAAAACGCGAGGCCGAAAAGGAGAACCGGAAAAACCTCGTCGGTGTTCGGGTTGTGCAAAAGAATCTTGTTTATGTGACGGGCCTAAATCCGACTGTGCGGGAAGACGAGCTGCTGAAAACGCTCCGCAAGAATGAGTTCTTTGGCCAATACGGCACCATTCAAAAGATTTCCATCAGCAATCGGAAAAGCCCAGACGGCTCGCCCTCGCTGGGCATCTATGTCACCTTTGAGAAGAAGGAGGAGGCACAACGCTGCATCCAAGCTGTCAATGGCTCCATGAATGGAGACCGGACGCTAAAGGCGCAGCTAGGAACGACAAAGTACTGTTCGGCCTGGTTGCGGCACGAGCAGTGCACAAACCGTCAATGTATGTTTTTGCACGAGTTGGGCGACGAGGAAGACAGCTACACGAGGCAGGACCTGTCGTCCATGAACAGCATCAACACGCAGCGGCCGCTGAATGCAGCATCGTCCTCTCGGTCCGTGTCTCGACAACAAAGCCATGCGCAGAACCATCCGGTGACAGGCCCGGCGGGCGGCCATGCTTCCGGATCCCAGGCCATGGCCCGCTCTGCCAGCAAAGACGGATCCGAGAACGGCGACACTTCTGCCTTGCCTTCGTCGGCCAATTGGGCGCGGAATCCCCAAGTACGGAGCCGGCGTGGCAGCCATGCAACAAGCGGCGCAGCGTCGAGCCCTGCCATTTCCATGTCGTTGCCTGTGACGTCGGAGTCGGTGGTGGAGGCTGTGGAATCTCCCGTGTTGGAAGAAGCGGTAGCGGTGTCCACGCGGGCACAGGGCAAGGCTCCAGCCGGCAATACCGCAGCTTCGGACGACTCGTCGGCAAGCACGGCAACCGACAGCTCGACAGCACAGAAAAAGGACGAAACACCCATGTCCAAGCTCATCCTGAAGCTTCTGAATACGATGGAGAAGTGTGTCCTCCCCAACGTCAGTCCAGCCGACAGCAGCCGTTTGGACGGCCTCCCTCCCCTCTTTGACGACCGGGGCGGCGAGAAGCGTCGTGCTCTCCGGGACGACGACAGCCACCTGGACGCCGACGCGGAAGAGCAACCAGTCGATGCAAAAGAGCCGTCCGAAGGGGAGCCCGAAAGCAGTGGAAGCTTGGCCCTGGGCGGTGAACCGGAAGACCGCGATCACCTCCGGGCCGGCCACGGGTTCGACCAGCGGCGCGGTGGCCCGCCAGCACCGATCCAGCGCTCCAACACAGACGGCCTCTACGGATCCTTTGGCAACAATTTCCCCTCGAATTCGAATCCCGGAACCATTGGCAACCGCACCGTGACGCCGCAGCAGGCCATGTTTTCGCGCACCCCGAGCAGCTTCGACCACCCACCCCCCGGCATTGCCCCCAGCCAGACGGCGCTGTTCCAGGGCCAAGCGCACAGCCGGCAGCAGTCGAGATACGGCTTTGCCAACGAGAACGCGGCCGCCACCGTCAAGATCGCCGCCAATCCTCGCATGATGTCGCAGCAGTCGTCCATGATGCCGCCGTTGCACTCGTCGCAAAACACGCCGTACTACGCCTCTTCCATGCCGGGCCCCCCCCCGGGGCTCAAGTCCACGCGGACGCCGCCGGCCATGTTCGGCAACGGCTTTGGCGGTTCTGGCATGGGTGGCGTTCCCAAAGACGCAAGCTTTGTGATCCAAGATATTCTGCGGAACAGAGGCGGCGCCAGCAGCCAGGCGCATGACGCAGGAAAGCGTGAGTTCATGTTCCCCTCTCTTTTCAGCCAGTACCCATCCTCTGGCTCCTCTACCCCCGCTCCTGCTCCCGGCTTCCCGGCGTCGCTCTACGGTACACCGCCTGGAGCATTCCAAGACATCGGGATGAAGCAGAAGAAGAAGGGGAAGAAGCACAGACATGCTAACACTTCCTCCTCTGGGGGGAGTGGCTTAGTGGATCTTGCGGACCCGAGTATCCTGCAGGCAAGACTGCCTCACCAACAGAGTAGCGCCGGAGTCGGCCAGGGACTTTTCGGGGGTCAAGCCCAAGGTGGGTACAACCTCAACATGATGTACAATGGCGGCTATCAACGATGGTGAACGGAGGACGAAGAGGAGAGGGAGAAAGACAGAGACCAATGAGACTTGAGGGCTGTTTGGGCATTTGCTACTCTGGCGCTGTTGCACTTCCTTTTTGCCCCCCTTTCCCTTTCTTTCTCACTTTGACCTTTTTTTCTTTGCCACATCTTGCTTGTTTTTCTTCCCGTCTTGTCTGTGTCTGCTTTGGCATCTTTTGTCTGCACAACTGTGTTCTTTTTTTTCATACTGTATGTCAAAATGGCGTTGGAGCGATGGGGTTTTCAGGACTGGCGACGGACATCACGTTCCCCTTTCTGTTTCATTGTTACATTTGCTTTTTTTTACTTTTTTCTTTCTTTTTGCCTTTTCCTTTATCCTTTTGCATTTTACCTTGCTTTTTTGCTCAGTTTTGCGGTCATGCCCTCGCCCTCGCATATACTTATGCATTTTGAACGAACATCATGAAATGGGACGGAGGCTTAGCGTTGGGAACCAACATCGTTGGAAAATTGGTGGCACGATTACCCTCGAAAGGAAAGACGACGGCCTACTCCTCTCATCGCGCCTCCTCGACATCAGACCAAGCTTTCTCTCGTCCGACGAAGCCCATTCTCATTGACACCTGTCAACGACATGGTTAAGACTCGAAATTTGGAGGTCACATTACGCCAAGCCAGCTATCATTGTCTTTCCTTTCGAGGGTTTGCAATGTATGTTAACGACGGCCCAGCCTACTTCACTTATTATTATACTTGCTGAAGAGGGCTGGGACCGACAACTTTTGTTTGTGGTCACAAATATATACAAGACAAAACCAAATTATACCATCAAAACCCAGGTGTTAAATGTAACCGGCAACGCCAACACTTGAAAAGAATCATGGGGCAACGATAATGACGCCAGCGACGTTCCTGCTATGCATTTCACCCGTTTTCTTGTATATATTGGGAGTGCCTTAAGTTTTGTTCTGCTGTCACAGTCCACACATCCTCTCGTCTCTCTGTCTCTGTCTCTGTCCTGTCTCTCTTCATCTTGTCTCCATCTGGGACTTTTTTC
This sequence comes from Graphilbum ipis-grandicollis, assembly GCA_019925625.1. Lineage (NCBI taxonomy): Eukaryota > Fungi > Ascomycota > Sordariomycetes > Ophiostomatales > Ophiostomataceae > Graphilbum > Graphilbum ipis-grandicollis. The sequence continues at coordinate 603,940 of JADHKH010000010.1, read as the reverse complement.
TATTGGGATACCACTGGCGGCTTCGCAGAACTGTAACTCTGTTCAGGGATCTGTACAGGGATATGCTAACGGCTGGTTGTTCTAGGAGACGATTTGCCGGGTCTAGAGGATGCCATATCGACTGTGGAGGCTCTTGTGTCGGACGACATTATCGAGTCCCCGGGGATTGGCATTACTGCCTCGCCAATGCGTGGAGGTACTCCGGGGTTTTTGCAGGGCTTTGATTATTCGCCGTCTCATCCGGCCCCGCCGCCTGGGTTTGCGCGATCAATGACTCCGATTGCGGCCTCGGCGTCTGCAAGGCGGCCGGAACTCATGCCATTAGCGTCAGCTGTATCGCCCGATACGTCGATGAGCACGCAGCCGCTGCAACAGCCCATTAAGAGAAGCCCGCCGACAATGGATGGCCTGCAACAGCCCATCAAGAGAAACCCGGCGACGGTGGATGGCGTTGCAGAGCAGCCTATCAGCAAGCCCGAAGCAGGGAGCGTCCCCTTTACACAGCGAGGCAAGAACAGTCTTCTCCAGGATGATGATTTCCCGGCTTTGGACCCGGTGGCCAAGGCTACGCCGGAATTGAAGGCGGTGACGCCGGCTTTGGGAAAGAAAGCAGCGGCGGCCACTACCGCAGACATTGCTGTACCTGCTGTGGCGGAAAAGGCTGCACCGCGGACAGCTACGCCGGGGCCGACGGGCGCGTCTGCACCTACGGAGACAGCAGCGCGGGCAACAGAGACAAAAAAGACGGAAAAACGGCCGCCCGTGCTGGCGATTAAGACGCCCAAGGCAGCTCCGACCCCGGCGGCAGCCGAAAAGGCCGTGTTGGACACGTCAGACGACAAGACGGTCGACGATTCTGCAGCTGCCTTTCCTTCTCTGCCGACACCATCGGCTCCTCCGGTCAACACAACGTGGTCTCCAGTGGTCCGGACTGCGCCCAAAACGCTCCGGGTCGTGCAGACGCCCAAGACGGAGGCGACATCTTCTTCCATGCCGACGTTGGCCAGCGCTGTGGAATCGTCAAGAGCGGGTGGTCGCTCAGCAATCCTGGCGTCGAACCGGCCCAGTACGCCGGCCAGTGAGGCGATTTCCGACAGTGTGTCTGTTGTGTCCACGTCGATATCTGCGTCGCGGACGAGTTCTCCGCCTCCGACGCGCATTGGGTCGGCGGCTGTGCGGGCGACGACCAAGAGCCAGCAGCGGAAGCAGCGCAAACAGGCGTCCAAGCAAGAAACCGCCATTATCGTCAACCAGCCGCTGCCGGAGAAGAAAGAGGAGGAGATTGCGCCGATTCTTGGGCGTAAAAAGAAGCAGAAGAAGGAGAAGCAGGCTACCAGCTCGCCGGCAAAGGCTTCGGTAGCGGCGGAAAGGGCGCCGGCATCACCGACGTCCATCGGAAAGGCCGCGGAGTCGGCCGCATCCACCCCGCCATCTCCGATACCGACGGCAGTGGCAGCACCAAGAACGAGAAAAGAGCAGATGAAGCAGCCGTCGCAGCCACGGCCGCAACCACAGCCACAAGAATCACCTGCGGTACAGCCAGAAAAACCGGCAGTGGCAGCGACAACGCCAACTGCTGCGACGAGCAGCAGTACTGACAATGCATCTTCCGTCGAGGAAAAGCCCTCTCAAAAGGCTCAGAAAACCGAAGCCAGTGCGAGCGCGCAAGCGGCAGTCGTGGTGGCGGCAGCGGCAGCGGCAGCGGCCGAAGAAGTGGCTGTCGCAGAGGACAACACAAAGGACAAGGACGAGGAGGCTCTCCGGGCGGTGCTGAAGGAGGCGGCCGACGCCACCGGCACACGAATGACGGAGATTCGGGCGGATGCGGAGGCGTTACCGTGCCCGTCGGTGTACGAGATCGTCAAGAGCCTGGAAGACAAGGGGCTGATTCCGAGTGCGGAAAAGATGGTGATGCTGAATACGGACATTACATCGTTGGACGAGCCGGAGCCGCGGGCACGGCCGGTGATTGGTGATGCGCTGCTGCCGCTGGAAGTGATCTTTACGGACGAGGACCGGACGTTGCTGGCTGCCAACAAGGTGGTGCGCAAGACCATTGACGGGGTGCGCATCATGATGACGCCGCACGGCGACTGTGTGCGGAGCCTGACGGAGCAGGAGGAGGATGCCTTCTTGGCGCTGCAGGAGCGAGTAGGCGCGGCGGCCGAGACGCCCCTGGGCTACATGCACGCGCGGTACGAGGCTCCGGGGGGGGTGGCGCTGCTGGGCAAGCGGGCGGTGCCGCGCGGGGTGCCGAGCTATTTCCCGCAAGAACGGGCCGGCCAGCGGCAGGTGGATCCAATGGTCAAGGTACAGCGGGAGGAGGCCGTGTACTGGATCAACCAGTATGTGCTGCCGCGGCTGAACCTGCTGCCGCAGCACGAGACGGCGACGTGGCAGGCGATGCTGGCGGACACGGCCATGCCGCATGCGATTGGCACGTCGACGGTGGCGCCGTGGATCTACCACACGCCGGACTCACCGAGCGACAGTTTCCTGGACCACGACGGGCCGACGCTGCATGACGAGTACGGCGACGTGGACCTGGGGCTGGGCGGCAACAGCAGCAGCAACGGACGCAATGGCGGAGTGCACAGCAACAGCAGCAGCAGCAGCCGGCACAGCCGATTTGACGAGCCCGAAGACCTGGACCAGTCGATCCGGGCGATGAACCTGGAGGACGCGCAGTCGTCCTTGGCCGAGGCGCGTGAAGAGCTGGCCAAGTACGAGCAACTGCTGATGCAGCTCATCAGCCAGAACCGGCGAGCGGTGCTGACAGCGGGCGCAAAAGAGTCGGCGTCGGCTGCGGCGAGCGGCGAGCTTTCGCACGGCGGCGGCGGCGGCAGCGCTGGAGCGGCAGCAGCGGAAGCGACAGGGCCTGTGGCGGCGGCAGCCGTGGCCTATTGACTAGCCCATTTGCGCGCGGTTTGCGACAAGACGCTGGTGCGGGCCATGCTGGTTGTTGTGCAGGCGACGGTGCTGGCGATGGCGGTGACGGTCTGGGTGGTGGCAGCGCTGGCCGGCATAGCGATGGCGTGGCTGAGAGCGTTCCAGCGATGCATGCTGGTCTGAGGAGACGTTCCTCGGGAGTTTATATGGTTAGTGGCGTTGCCTTGGGAGTTTGATATATAGCTAGTGATGGAATAAAGGTCAGGTATTTTTGCTGTTATGGGCTCGTCTTTGGGAGATTTTATGTGGTTCGGCGTATGGCTACATGGCTTGTGTTAATGCATTGATAGCGTGGTATAGAGAAAAGGCTGCGAAGTGTTATTGTCGACTGTGTTGCGCGAGTAGTGCAAAGTGGTGATAAAGACGAGCAACGTCGGACAAAACGTGTTGAGAATGGCGTCTGACAGGCAGCTTCTGTCCAGAATGGCGGCTGTCTGTGTCAGGCGAACTACGATTATTGGCATTTTAGACATTGATCAAAGGTTGTAAAGCTGAGAATGTCTTTTGATACAGCATTTTCAATTGAATCTCTGCATCTTTCCCACTCTGCCCATAGGTGACTGCTATAAGAGCGGGCCAGCGGCAAAAGCCGCTAATATCCGGAAGCGTGGTGGTGATGCTGGACGGCCGGGTGGTCGGCTGGTGTTCGCCCAAGGAGGCGAAGCAGATAGCGGACACACTGCGGCACTGGAAGGTGGAGGGCTCGCACAAAATCCCGGCCGAGCTCGAGATTGGCTACGTGCCGCAGTCCAACGGCGGATCGTACCCGGGCATCTACATGGCGTCGGCGCCTTTGCGGATGATCCGGCCGGTCAAGTACCTGGCGCTAGACAAGGAGGACTTTGTGGGACCACAGGAGCAGCCGTACATGTCGATCGCGGTGCGGGAGCACGAGGTGGTCTCGGGACAGACGACGCACGTGGAGCTGGACCCGATTGACATGCTGTCGATCCTGGCTAATATGACGCCGTTCTCAGACTTTAACCAGTCGCCGCGCAACATGTACCAGTGCTAGATGGGCAAGCAGACAATGGGCACGCCGGGGACGGCGCTGGCGCACCGGACGGACAATAAGACGTACCGGCTGTAAACGGGCCAGACGCCGATTGTGCGGGCACCGCTGCATAATGCGTACGGGTTCGATAACTTTCCGAACGGGACCAACGTGGTCGTGGCGGTGATTTTGTACACGGGCTACGACATGACGACGTTATAATCATCAAGTCGGTGTACGAGCGCGGCTTCGGGCACGGCTCGGTGTATAAAACAAAAAAAATCTCGTTTAAAGACGAGACGCGCTCGCGGTTAACCAAATAAACCGGTAAAATGTCTAAGTTTACGTCGGGGGCCTTTATCAACGAACAAGTGCGCGGCTTTTTAAACGACGACACTGCCGTACATTGGGATGCGGGTAAAATAGGGCGATCCGTTGGTGGCGTGGCACACCGTCTCGACCGACTACGACGGTACGCGGGTTAACCGAAACGGATAAACGTATTATAAAAAGGATAAAGACGGCGAAGACGCGTATATAAAGAAGGTGCGGTTGATTAGCAACGAAAACGGCAACGAGCCGCTATAAACGATCTCGGTAAAGTTGCGGATCCTCCGGTCGCCGACGATTAACAATAAGTTTTCGTCGCGTATAACTATTAGCATGTTTATCAAGTCGCTGGCCGAAAAGGCGGGTGCTTTATACGGGCTCGCGTAAGACTCGACGCTTTTCCAGTTCGACGAAGACAACACGGCAGGCGACTACTTTGGCCACCAGCTAATGAAGGCCGGCTTTAACTACCACGGTAACGAGCTAATGTACTCAGGCATCACAGGCGAAGAGCCGAAAGCCGACATCTACATTGGCGTCGTTTACTACCAGCGCCTGCGACACATGGTTAACGATAAGTTTTAGGTGCGCACAACAGGACCAGTAGTGCCGACGACGGGACAGCCGATTAAAGGCCGTAAGCGTGGAGGCGGCATCCGTGTGGGCGAGATGAAGCGCGACGCCCTGCTGGCTCACGGCACTGCCTTTTTGCTGCAGGACCGCCTGCTGAATTGCTCCGACTACGCGCGCACGTGGATCTGCCGCCAGTGCGGCTCGTTCCTGTCGGTCCAGCCGACCGTGTCACCATTCATTAGCAAGCGTAAAGGCGTCAATGCTGTGCGCTGCCGAAGATGCGTCACGCGGGTCGAGGATCTGTACGAGGCGCAGGAAAAGGCCGTTACGGCCAGCCAGGGCGCCAAGGGTGCCAAGGACTCCAAGGACTCCAAGGACATTGCCGGCTTAAACATACTCGCCCGTCTGGCCAACGAGGAGATTTGGGAGGACGGCCACGGCACGCAGTGGGTGGGCGGTGCCGAGACCACGCAAGTGGTCGTCCCCGGCGCGCTTAAGTACCTCGACGTGGAGCTGGCGGCCATGGGCGTCAAGCTCAAGTATCGCGTCCATCCAGCCGATGCGACACGTCGGGGACCGCTGCAGCCGGCAACCTGGGACGGCACTCGGGTGCAGAAGCTGCCTGCGGTGCTTGCAAAGTAGGAGGGAAAGCGACTGGTTTGAATTGCATGTCGCGCCATGACACGATACTTTTCAGGGCGTTCCGTACTCCATGTCTCTCGTTAGGAGGACCGAGGTTTTGTTTTTTAATAAACCTGTTTCTGACGTCGACAGTTCCAAGTGTCATGTGCCTGGTGATCCAACGCAAAGTCTGCCTGGCCAGGAGGTCGTCTGCACCCGTTGAGCGTGTACGACAGCAGAACGCGTACGTCGCGCCTGATGGCAATGCAGGATGATGAGATCGTTGCACCAAACACGTTCGCCGTGTCTCGCTTTAATATGATGCGTGCAGCCGACGGGATTCAAACAGGGCTTGTCGTTTGCTGCGATGGGCTCGTGGGACATTGTTTCTATCTGGTCGATGCTTGTTTGCGTCTCATATCATCCGTCGACGCCTCATAATAGAAGAATATTCGCGGTCCGGGAAAACATAGGAAATTACAGCATGAGGATGGAGCCTCTCCGTATTTAAAGAGATACAGCCCCCGATCCGGCTCTTTCCATTTTTGCTCGGCGGCCGTTGTCCACTGTCACTCCTTCAACTTGTCGTTTGCTCCTTCCGCTTTTGTCTCTGTCACCCCATTCTGTCGTCATTGTGTCAGCACAGAATTCGGCTGTCTTTGCTGTTCTCGCTGCGAGATAGCATCGTTTTCGTCACAAAGACATATATTGATCAAGTGTCTGTTCCCATCATCGATACTCCAACCTGTCCGGCACCAGGCCGATCTCCGATGCCCACCATGCACGTCCTGTTTTCCATTTTTTCACTTTTCTTGACCACGCCTGTCGCCGGTCAGATGTACGACTATGGCTTCGATGTCGATCATCATTTGTTCCAGAGCCATATACATTCACGGATTACTGCCACTCCCTACGTTGTAGGAAATGTCCTTCATGCCAAGAACAAGATTGCAGTGAGGCAGGAGGTGCGAAAGCTGGAGCAGGACCCGGACTTGTGGACACTGTACATGCTGGGACTCAACTTGATGCAGTACATGGACCAGAAACAGCTGCTCTCGTACTACCAGGTGGCCGGTATGTCGTCGAGTCCTGTACGAGCGAAAGAGTCTGACTTGGCAAATAGGCATCCACGGAGTACCATGGGTCGAATGGAATGGTGTCGCGGCAACGACAGGAAACGAGAACACCGGCTACTGCACGCATGCATCCATTCTCTTCTTGACATGGCACCGTCCATATCTTGCTCTGTATGAGGTGAGTTTGTTCATGGCTATTTTCGCAATATGGGCAATTCTTACCAGATGTAGCAAGTTCTATACACACTAGTACAATACATTGCTTCCCTATACGCACATAATACCACGAGGGTGCGATACCAAAAAGCCGCTGCCAACTTCCGAATACCATACATGCATGGACTGGGCGGCCCAGCCACCGACCGGAGAGGGGGTTCTTCCAGAAAGCGTCGGAGCGAGAGCCTACATCAACGTGACAGGCCCCAACGGAGCGCAAGAGATAGCAAATCCTCTGTATACATACCTGTTCAAGCCCCTGAACGCCACTATATTTATTGAAGATCCGGTTCGTAACAATCCCCCGCTGCTCTTGTGAATTCTCAAACTTACAAGCTTCCAGTACGATCTGTGGCTCACTACTGTACGAGCACCGACCGCCAGCAATTCCTCAGCCGGCTCCAACAATACATTGGTCGCCCTGGCGCTGAATCGAAACTTCAGGTCCATCCAGCAGAGGCTCTACAATCTGTTTTCAAACTACGACTCCTATGGAAACTTTAGAAACAAAGTGTGGATTCCGTCGTCTGATAGTGGGAAATACGACTCTTGGAATCTCTACATGACACCATCCACAGCATCGCCGGTCTTCAGGGGCACATGTCCTGGATTCCGTTTTCCGCCTTTGACCCAATATTTTTTCTGCATCACAGCATGGTCGATCGAGTTTTCGCTCTGTGGCACATACTTTACCCAGACTCGTGGGTCGAGCCCACGGCCGCAGTCTCCAATAGCTTCACAACATCCACAGGACAGATTCAAGACTCCAAGACGGCATTGACACCTTTTTACTCCAGCACAAACGGCACCTTTTGGACTTCGGATGCTATCAGAGACTTTGGCATATTCGGATATACATATGACGACATGGTGGATTTTCCCAGGTCGAGCCTGACGATGGCTAATGCCACGACTCAATCACAGGTGAAAGCACTCATCAACCAGATGTACGGAAAATACAGTCCGGCAACGCTTGGAGTCGTCGGAGAGGACGATGTAGACATGACAAAAATAAGGACGGCAAAGGCGACAAAACGATGGACAGGCCCGAGGCAGAAACACCGTATCGAACAACAGGTGAAAAATGGCACTGACGTACAGACAAGGCCAACCCTGCCTCACAGCTATGACACACCACAGTCGATGCCCCGTTCGGTTATCGCAGATGGTCATTACCGGGAATGGCTGGTCAACATTCGTTCCGGGAAGCAAGCCAGTGGAGGAGCATTTTGCGTGCACATATTCCTGGGCAACGTGCCAGCAGACGCGAAATCCTGGGCATATGCCTCCAATCTGGTGGGAACAATGGGCGTGTTTGCGTCTCCGGCGAGTGCTATGATGGGCATGGACATGAAAAGCAATCACGCCCCGGGAACGGTGCCGTTGACGTCGACCTTGGCACAGCGGGTTGGAAGTAGAGAGCTGGCAAGCCTGGAGCCGGAGGCAGTCCAGCCATATCTCCAACAAAACTTAAGGTACGCTGTTGCAACGACAAGCGGCGAAGCCTTTGCATCATTGGATACAGGTGGACTTAACATCACAATTGTGAGCTCAGTGGTGCAAGTCCCGGCAAAGGCCGACGAGCTACGTCGATGGGGCAATATTGCGGTGCATTTTACATTAAACTGATCACGTTTACTGTTGTTTGTTACAGTTGTCTGATAATGTTATCTGATTGGAACCTTTAGCCATTGTTTATTAGCGATGGTCATTATTGTGTAGAATGCCTCAGGTAATGTAGTAGAATTATAACGTGACCTATTCCAAGCCATTGAGACATGTCACAAGCGAACAAAAAAGAAGACGAATGTAAAAACGTACAGCAGCGGGTATTCGCTGGTCGTCACCGACCCAACTACCCGCCGATTACTGGTTTAACTAGGGGACAGCGGACAGGATCCCGTGCTTTCCAAGTAAAGTGCGTGTGCCGCCGCCCATAGGCCTCGTTTTAGTCTCTTCGAGCGACCACTTTCGGCCCTTAAAACACACCCGCTAAGTATATACGCTTAAAAAGATATGTACCGTAAATCTTTACAAAGTATCGCGGCTAGGTATAGAAAATAGAAAACTGTAAATTAAACACTGAACCTAGTCGAAGACCTCGTCCCACAGCAATGCATCGCCGAACTGACTAACATACTCGGTGACAAAGTCGTCGGTCACATTAGGCAGGTCTCGTTCTTTCGTGCCGGGGGGGATCCGCTGCCCGTCTGCGATGAACCAGCGCAGGAGAAACTTGATGTCATGCGCGTCCTTCCTCTTGCCGTCGGCGGTGGCGCGTTGCTTGATGGAACCGCACTTGGCGTTGAGAAGGTGGGTCGGGTCTAGCACATTGACACCGCTGATCTCCACCACGGGCGTAGCGTCGGTGAACTCGCTTTTGAATAGCGCGGGCGGTGCCAGGATCTCGACAGGGATAGTGCCGAAAAACGTGTGCCGGGTACGACCATCCACCCGAAACTCGTTGCCAGCACTGCTCTTGAGTCTCGCCCGTGCTGCTGCTGTTCCGCCGCGGACCACCACCACGTCGATATCGAGCGTCTTTCGAGGCGAGCCCAAGAGGGCACAGGCCGCACCGCCGACAATGGCATATTTTGTGCCGTGTAGCGCTCGGCCGACGGCAGTCGCAGCTCGAAGAATATCTTTACTGCCAGTGGCAGCGGTGTTGTCATTCATTGCGGCCATGTTGTAAATGTATCGAGGTGCTTTGTGGATGGATACCTAAGGCCCTATAACTCATAAGTGTAATGTCACGTGAATTACTTACTACTCTTAATACACTAAATTATAATTAGCCCAACAACGCAATCTCAAGAACAAGCCCGGTCAATCTGTTACAAACAATCCGTCATGAACGACCGCTACATACCCTGCCAGATTCTGTACGATCACGGTGTTGCCTGCACCTGCTGGTTCGAGGACGCTGTCGCCCACCATGGCGTGCCCACGGCCTTGAATGACCTGTTCCTCTTAGTCGAAGACATTGACGCCGCTGCACAGGTGCTGCTCGATCACGGCTGGGTGTCGGCACCAAGTCAGCGGACCGATGTTTTCTGCTTTTTTAGCGACAAAAAATGCAAGCCCTTCCGTCGCCTCGTTCCGCCTACACAGCCGAGTGTCCACACGTTTCTACTAAAAGCGACCGACTGGGGGTTCTTAACCGAGCGCCTGAACGGCGGACTGACTGTTTCCACCTTCTTTCCCCGCCTGGCTGAGTTGGTGGACGCGCTGATCGACAGTATCCTCGACGCACAGGAGGGCGAACGTATCTCGGACCACCTGGTCATGATGCTGCTGTACCTCTACGGCTACGTGGACGTGTTGAAGCAGGACTCCTTTGCCGACCAGCTGGCGTACGAGCACCGCCAGTGGCACTATGATATGAAGGCCATACAGACCGTTTCGCTGCGCTTTATAGCACATGAGCGCACGGTCCGACAACAACTACGCGACAAGACGATCGTGCCATACTGCAATCCGTGGAACAAGGAGCGGGACTGTTTGTCGTGATTTCCTTGTTTGTAGCTGGACGAGATGAACAAACGCCATCTCTCAGCGGTCTTATCTGCGAGCACATTGTGGCTTTAAGCCGCGGCCCGGGCCCTTCTTGGCAGTGCCACTTGTGTTTGCCAGCAGCTGCTCGGAAGAAATATGCCGCTGGCAGCCTTTATCTCTCAGTCAAAAAGTCACCACAAGGCATTAGTTAAGGCGCTACGAGGTACGCCTACCAAGATAGTCGAGCTGTGCACGACTTCGTTGGTAACCCCCTCCCCTCTGATGCAGCGGCACCCAGTGAGTCTAAATATCCCTTCTTATATAACACGGCATCCTGTGCGTCCGCATATATACTGACCTGCATAGATTTTGTACAGAACGGTAGAACGCACTAAGTCCCCGAACCCCCCCCCGGTAGATGGCAAAGAGTGCTATTTGAGCATGCAAGTTGTATGCGAGCTGTATGGCTGAAGCTCTGCCCACCGGGGCGGGTGTCTTCGTTTTACTGCAAGACTGACTGCTAAATAAGCATCGTCGAGGTTGGCGCTGGGGGTTTCTGTGATGGTCTTTTGCAGCTCCTCCACGATCTCTCGATTGATTATGGTGCGCTTCGCTTTACGCTCTGCGAACTCCTCTTCGATCTTGGCAGGGCGTGTGTTGGAAAGCTTAAACGAGGAAATGTTATTAAAGCTTATCGGGTAATATACAAGGCTACCTACTGATTTAACTGCGGCATGATGGCAAGACTGAGTGCGGATTAGGACGGGTGTTGTGTTGTGTTTAGCATACGAGTCGGTGAATATGGAGGAGCATTGCTATAGTGTAAAGCGGTCAGGTACGGCAGAATCCCGCGCAGTACGTGCCTCCGTGCCATGCTATATAACACAACAGTATATAAAAGCAGGCATCACTCCCCGTTGCGCAAATAACACAAGATGTTTGAAACTTTACTTGGCCCTCGTCAGAGCAGCTAGTGACTAACACTCTATACTTGCGGTTTCCTTTCGAGCCCTGAATCTTATTCCCACACGCAGACAATAAGATGAGCGTCCTTCGCTCGGGCCGCATACTTTGCCAAGAAGAGGGCGTACAGGAAAGCCGGGGCCAGAAACAAAAAACACTCTGCTCGACGTGTTTATTGCCATTTCCGGCGAGCAAGAATTTTACAAGCACTGGGCCCTCTATGTCGAATACGACGGGCCGGTCCGCGAAAAGAGCTTCATCTGCCACGCGCAGGGCAGTGCGGGCCGCTTTCGCTTCGAAGAGACGCTCCGGTACGCCCGCACCTACGAGACAATTTGCGGCTTAGAATCTCTGGGGAAGATCCGTGCAGCCGACGCCGGCCGCCTCAAGGACGTCTGTGCCGCGGTGCCCGTCCAAAACGAGACGCATGGCTGGAACTGCCAGGACTGGGTGCACGATGCGTTTGTCGTGCTGGTGAATGGTGGCATTCTTATGCCTGCTGACGGGGTAAGGGTATATACAACTGGCGTCTTTATTACTTGTTGTTGTTGTTGTTTTCTTTGTTTCCTGTTTCCTGCTTTGTTTTTTTTATGCTCTGCAGTTGGAACTACTTTGTACTTATGTGTCTTTATGTAACTAATGGGTCGCCTGGAGACAAGTTGCTGGAACTGGAGTTGTCGGCGGGGTTGTTCACACGCTCTTTAATACAACCACTCATCACGGTATCACGGCCCGTGTGCGGTTGGTTGTACTAACCATACGTAAACCTGCAATCGTAGTCCAATTTTTTTTCTCTCTCTAGGGACTTTTCGGATAAAATGAAGGGGGGGAGGGGGTGCAGGACAACAACAATGGGCGCTGGGTGGCACAATTAGCAAAAGACAAGGGCGGCCTGCCTCCAAACTCGCTGTTTTGGTTTTATCCTCGCAACCTCTCTTGGACCATCATCTAATATAGACCAATCAGCCTTTTCTTCGCCACTCTTCCAAACGTCTGCAAAAATACCGCAGTTAGCACAACTTGTCACCTTAACGGCCATGGTAATGTGAAATACCCTTTGAGAAAAATAATTCCCAATTTGATGACGAATTTGCTTTGTGCCATGCTCTGCATTGGCACTCTTTCACTGCTGTGTTAAGCCGCTTGGGGCGAAATTACTGCTTACTAACCCCATGGAGTATGACCACGTGAAGCTAATACGAAAGCGTTTGCGAGCGTCATTGCTCCCGTCGCCATCCCTGGCTGGATGACAGGCGCATCAGCATCAGCCGCTTCTTCTATTCCCTCTAGCGACAGAAATACAAAGGCAGCGACTGTTCTTTTCACGGTCACCAAAGGACCCAGAGGAGATATGCCAAGCCTACCCTGGCCCGGTCCGTCTTTATGACAGCGGCAGTAAGGCCGTTACCAGAAGGAAAAGAAGGGCGTGAGCTCTCGAGGAGATTGGATTGGGATCGAGAGAAAAGGGCGTGAGCTTGGCATTGCCTCTCGAGGAGATTGAATAGGGATTGAGAGAAATACTCTTTCCCCTCGCTCTAGATCATGGACGCCGCCATGGACGGTGCCAGAGAGGCTGTCGGAGAGGTTTCACAGGAGACTAGGGAGTCGTCCAAGGAGACGAGAGAGACGAAAGAAGCGGCTACTGGACGCGGCCATGACGCTGTTGGACAGGTGCCGACATTTAGCACCAGCAGGCGTGCCAGTTCGGCCTTGAGTCGCGCCAGCACCAGCCATGAAGACGGCAACGTCATGTCGAGGTGAGGGCCGTCTGGTCGGGCGAGAGCGCTGCGTGGGCTTTCCTTTGGAGCACCTTGCTGACCAGGGCAGTCGCTGGTGGCTCGCCGCGTCTGCGTTTCCCATGGTGGCCGGCACGCTTGGCCCGGTGGCTTCGGCCTTTAGCATCTGTGCTCTGGTGCGGCCGTGGCGGCAGGAGATTCGGCCGGGCACAACGATTGAGACGGCCGTCTTTATCGGGGATCCCGTGTGGTAGGTGGAAGAGAGAGGGAGGGAGAGGGAGGGAGAGAGAGGGGGGGGGAGAGAAAGAGAGAGCGAGAGCGAGGGAGAGAGAGAGAAAGAGAGAAAGAGAGAGAAAGAGAGAGAAAGAGAGAGAGAGAGAGAGAGAGAGAGGGAGAGAGGGAGAGAGGAGGAATGCTGACCGAGTGATTCTTTAGGCTTACAGTCGTCAATGCTGTCCAGCTGGCCGTGGCCCTGATTGCCAACATGTTTCTGCTGCTAAACATGGCTCGCCGTATTCGGTTCTCCATTGCACAGCCTGTGACAATGGTGGGATGGTGAGAAGCTTTTCGTCGTCCTTGATTGCCCCCCCTGGCATCGCGCTGACCCCCAGGTACATTTCCTCCCTCGCACTGATCGCGCTGACGGCCACGGCCGCCGGTCCGCTCAAGACACACATTGGCCCCGAATCCCACATGGTCTGGTCGCAGGCCTATTACTACGCCATTTACTCGGCCGTGCTGTATCTGATTGTGGCCTCGCTCATGGTGGTGACCTTTGTGGGCGCGTGGACCGACCACTACCCCAAGGACTTTCAACTGACCAATAGCCAGCGCACGCTGATGCTGCAGACGATTCTCTTCTTGGTGTACCTGCTGCTGGGCGCGCTCGTCTTTTCTCAGATTGAGGGCTGGGCCTTTCTGGACGCCGTCTACTGGGCGGACGTGACGCTCTTCACCGTTGGCTTTGGCGACTTTGCGGCCTCGACGACGCTGGGCCGGGTGCTTTTGTTTCCCTACGCTCTGGTGGGCATCATCAGCCTGGGTCTGGTCATTGGCTCTATCCGCAGTCTGGCCCTGGACCGGGGCAAACGGCGGCTGACGGCGCGGATCGTGGAGAAGAACCGGCGCAAGTTTCTCGAGAGCCTGGCGAAAAAGGGCAAGGACGGTATTTTGCAGCCGATTCACAGCGAGGGCGGCGAGAACAACGAGGGCAGACACGGAAACGAGGGCAGCGAGGGCGGCGAGCACGGAAACGAGCGCAACGAGAACAACGAGAACAACGAGGGCAGCGAGGGCAGACACAGAAACGAGGGCAGCGAGGAGAACGAGGGCAGACACAGAAACGAGGGCAGCGAGGAGAACGAGGGCAGACACAGAAACAAACGGTCAACCACTGGGCTTACCGAGTTTGAGCGGCGTGAAGAAGAGTTCAATCTGATGCGGCACATTCAGCAGGTATCGGCGCGCAAGCGGCGGTGGATGTCCATGGCGTCGTCGGGCGGCACGTGGCTGCTGCTATGGCTGGTGGGCGCGTGGGTGTTTGAGAGCTGCGAGCGGGCGTACCAGGGCTGGTCTTACTTTGACGGTTTCTACCTAGCCTTTGTCAGCCTGACGACCATGGGCTACGGCGACATGACGCCCGTGTCGAATGCCGGCAAGTCCTTTTTCGTCTTTTGGTCTCTGCTGGCGCTGCCGACGACGACGATTCTCATCTCGGACGCGGGCGACACGATTGTCAAGGCCGTGAGCGACGCCACCAACGCCGTGGGCCGCGTGACGATTTTGCCGGGCGAGCGTGGGCTCAAGCGCGATCTCAAAGAGCTCGTGCACCAGGCCACGTGCGGCCTGCTTTTCCGGGACTACCAGGACGTGGCCAAGGGCGGCGACAAGAGCAACGACGACTTGGATATCGAGGACATTCCACCGGGGCTGCTGGGAGCGGCGCAGCCGACGCAAGAGGAACGACAAGAGTCGCAAGAAGAGGAAGACGAGGCTGACGAAGCCGAGGCGGAGCGCATTGTTGGCGATGCCGAGGAAGCCGGGGCGGAGCGCATGCCGATGCACGATGACGACGGGGGCGGCAGCGGCAGCGGAAGTAGCAGCATCCCGATGCACGGCAGGGACGAGGAACAGACATCGATGCACGACAGGGACGAGGAACAGACACCACAGGCATCAGGAAACCGTCTACACAGCGCGGTGACTACAGGGTCGCAAAAGCCGGCATCCGTAGGGCGCGTGGCCCGGTCGTGGGGCACGGATCTGGCGCAACTCGGGACCGCCGGACGGCATGGCTGGCTCGGGCGGAATCGGGGGAGCAGCCACAACGAGCGCGGCAACGGCCACAATGAGCGCAGCAGCAGCCACAACGAGCGCAACAGCAGCAGACACAATAACGAGCGCAGCAACGGCCACAATAATGACCGCAGCAGCGTGCAGGGCGACAGCAACAGCGCTGTCTATACGCTCTCGCGGTCGGCGTCGGCCCTGTCGATGCCCCGGGTGGACATACCCCAGGACCTGCCGGCCTCGCGCACGCACTACCACTGCCTGCTGGTGGACGAGATTGTGCGGGTGACGCAGCACCTACGACACGCGCCGCCGCGCAAGTACACCTTTCAGGAGTGGGCGTGGTTCTTAAAGCTGGTGGGCGAGGACGAGCACAACCCAGAGCTGCACGGCAAGGCGCGGCAGCAGCAGCGGCAGGACACGGCCGGACAGGGCGACGGCTCGGGAGAATCCAGCCGGCAGCAGTGGAGCTGGGTCGGGGCGCGCAGTCCGCTAATGGGCAGCCAGGAAGAGGCCGAGTGGGTGCTGGACAAGCTGCTCCGGCGGCTGCAGGTGGAGCTGCGCAGGACGATGGAGGAGGAGGAGAAAGAGGGCGAGGGGGGAGAGCCAGAAGACGAGGGGGAGGACGACGAGGGCGACGACGGCGGCGGAGGACCAACAAGAAACTCGGCCAGTCGACACGCTTCGCTGCCCATGATGCGGCGGACAACACACTCGATCGAGGAAGAGCCGTTTTACTAAGGCGCCAGGGAAAGCGAGGAACATTTTTGGGTAATAAACGAGGATATTGGGCCATTTTTGGGTATCACGTGCATTTGGAATGAAACGAGGGGATTTTGGGCCATTTTTGGTATCCGCTCATCTCACATCTGCCAACTCCAACGGAGGAATAGGGATTTTTGATTATGGAAACTCACACAAATTAGTGATTATCTACCTTTCCGTGCTCGAAAAAAGCCTCACCGGCCCAGGCTGCCTCTTGCGTCTTTTCTTTCTCTGCAAAAGATGGTCACCGGCCGTCCTTTTCCGGCAGCTCGCGCCTCTTGAGCGAGAGCCGGCCAATGATAGCCAACTGCTTTTCAAACTACTTTCAGCACCTGGCCACTACGACCGGAGCGCCGATAGATAGCCTTCGCGGAGAAGCGGCAGCGGGTCAAAGCCCAGATCCTCATAGTGGGCAGCGCCGTCCAGCACGGCCGACAGGGCATCCACATGGGTCGAGGCGTTTACGGTGGCGGCAGCGGTCTCGAGAGCAGCAGAGGACGTGCCGTCTGCGGTTGCGGTGGTGGCGTTGCCAGAGCCGTCGTCGCCGCTGCTGGCGTCCTTGCCGGAAGACGCCACCGTCGCCGTGGCCAAGTCGGCCAGGTGCTGCAAGCTCTGGCTGGCAGTGGCCTCGACGGCCGAAGCAGGCGCAGCGGCCATGGAGGCGTCGCCCGTAATGGGTCTCAGCTTCTCGGCCAGTGTGTCTCGCAGCGGCACCACCCAGTTGGAGGCCGAGGCCGTGTTGGCCACAATGGGCGCCCCTGTCGTGGCATCCAACAGCTCCTTCATGGCCAGCAGAGCCGAGTCGCGCACTTTGGTATTGGTCGTCGACAGCTCGGCCAGGACCAGGGCCGGCAGACATAAAAAGTAGTGGTGCAGGGGCCCCAGCAGGAGATGGCGCTGCTGTGCGGCCGCCGACGAGGGCGGCGACGGCGAAGAGGGCGAGGCGGCCGAGGCGGCGGCAGCCGTCGTGGCCGCGTCGTCTTTGCAGGCCGAAACAGCATCGGACGGCGACGGCGACGACGACGCATAGGAAGCTGCCAGCAGCTGGACGGCGTTGTGGGCGGCCCACAGCACATCGCTGGCCTGCACGGACGGCATGAGCAGATAGGTCAGCAGACGGTAGTGCCAGTAGACGAGATGCACGACCGGGTCGGACGCGTCCGTCATGGACGGCGGCAGGTCGACGCGCCAAATCTCGAGGGCGGCATCGAAGCGCTGGCTCAGGGCAAAGGCGGTGCCGGGCGCAAACGGCTCGGCGGGAGACGGGCCCAAAAAGGGCGAGACTGAGGAGCCGAGGAGGTAAGACAGTTCTGGGGGTTAATGAGAAGGAAGCAGAAAAAGAAAAAACAAAAACAAGAAATAAAACAACAAAAAAACAAAAAAAACAAAAAAAACAAAAAAAACAAAAAAAACAAAAAAAACAAAAAAAACAAAAAAAACAAAAACACTCACTCATAATCTCAAACTGACTCGCCCCCAACAAAACACGCAGCTCCGGCGACAGCACCACAGTCTGATGCGGAATCAGCAGCGGCTTGCCCGTGGCCGCGGCGTTCCAGCGGTCGAGCAGTACGAGCGACCACCAGGCGCGCAACGAGAGTTTGCCCACCGAGTCGTCCAGGCCCGCGTCGTCCGCGCCGTCACCCCGGAGCACCTCGAGCTGCATCTTGGGCAGACTCATGGCATAGGCCACGGCCACGGCACGCATCAGCAGCGCCGCCTTGGACGGGCCGCCGTGCTGACCCTTGAGCGACGCCGGGCCGTGACTCTCGGCCTGAATGGCCAGCAGCAGCAGCGTCTGCAGATGCACCAACTGCTGAATCTTGGTCACGTGAGAATTGCCGCCGCCGCCGCCGCCTTCGAGCTCCCATTGGGCAATGTACCCGTTGGCTATACGGCCAAAGCCCTGGCCCACCTGCGGCGACGGCACGGCCTCGAAAACGTTGGCGGCCGCATGCAGGGCCGCGGCAAAGGCGTCCTGCAGAAGCTGGGGGGAGGCGGCCAGCAGCTCGGCCGTGCGGCTTCGCGAGTGCGCCAGCAGAGGCAGCGTCGGATGGATGGTGGCCAAGTAATTGTTGAAGGAGTAACCGTCGATTTCCTGCTGGGGCGGCGACTGCTGCTGGAGCTGCTGCTGTTGTTGCTGCTGTTGTTGCTGGAGCTGCTGTTGCTGCTGCATCTGCTGTGACAGCTCGCCGCCAGCCTGTGCGCCCAACATCGTCGTCGTCAGAGGCAGCAGGCGTTCCATGTCGGTCAACGACCGCGACAGCGACGGGCTCTCGGGGTCGGGCACATGCGGCTGCGGCGCCAGCGAGGAGGCCGAGTACGGCGTCCTTCCGGCGGCACCGGCCGGCGAGGTCTGGAACGGCAGGGCTCGCGGCGTCGTGGCCCAGGCGGCGTGGCGGCTGCTGCCGTTGGGCGTCGGTGTGCCCTGCGGCGGCGTGTCGGCCGAGATGCCGGAAAAGGGGCGCTTGGCGTTCTCGTTGAGCGTGAAGCCGCCCAGCAGATCCATGCCGTCGCCCGAAGTCCCCGGAACCGCCGGAGACGGCCCCGGGTGTCCCACGCCTTGCCCGCCGCCCAACTTGCCCTCGATGCTGTTGATCCGGTCGGCCAGTTCCTTGATATAGCCCTTGCTGGGCCCTCGCTTCTGTGGGATGCGGCTAAAGAGGCAGACCGCGTGCGACCGTCGACAGTTGCTGCACTGCTCCGTCTCCGACAGCGAATCGCACTTGATCTTTTTGCGCCGGCACGCGTCGCACGCCCGCGACACTTTGCTGCGCTTGCGCGGCGGGATGTGGTCCACGCCGCTCGCGTATGCATGTGCCTGCTGCGCCATGTGCTGCGCCATTTCCAGCGACGACGCCATGCCGCCCATGCCGACGCCGACGCCGACGCCGACACCCGCCTGCCCCGGCCCCTCGCCAAAGGACACCCCACCGTGGCCCTGCGCCTGCGCCTGTTGCTGCAGCGCGTGAAACGACGCCTCGGCGCTGCTATAGGCCGCCGCATCGTTGCCGTCCGGGTCCTGCATGTTGGCTGCTTCCGCTCCGTGGTACTCCTCCTCGCGCCGGGCGTGCGCCTCGCGGATCATTGGTGCCAAACCTTGACTCAGCTGTGCTGCCAGCTGCAACTCTTCCACGCTGGCCGCCACGCGTGTGCTGTGCTGCTGATGCTGCTGTTGTTGGTCTTGTTGGTCTTGTACATGGTGCTGCTGGTCGGCCGCCGCTTCGCCCGCCTCTCCCTCGTCGCCCTGTGCTTCGGGCACGGTCGGGTGCTGCTGCTGCTGCTGCTGTTGCTGGTCCTGCAGGTCTTGCTGGCCCTGCTGTTGCTGCTCGTCCTGCAGCTGCCGCTGGTCGTCTGCCGGCTCTAGCGTGCCGCCGTGGTATGGGTTTTCGCCCGCCGCCGTCTCGTAGCCTCCGTCCACCGTCTCGGCTTCTTCCGTCTTGAGGGCCCGGAGGTGCGACTCCGGATAAGAGTCTTCGCCCACGCCGTCCTCTTGCAGATCCACGCCTCCCGCGCCCGACCCGTTGTCGCCCTGGCCCATTTGCATGTCCATGCCGGCCTCCAGCTGGGGATCGATCTGCTCCAGCGTCACTTCTGCCACCTCGCCCGCCTCGCCGTGGTAAAACGTGCTGCCCGCCTGTCCATCCGTCGTCGGTGTCGGGTACGTCTGCGCGAGCGCGTTTTCGCCGTCGCCCGTCATGCTCTTTTCCATGCTTGGCTGCTTTGTTGTCGAGCGCGAATTCGATTACCCGCTTTGTTCTCGAGCGCGAATTCGATTGCCCGCTTTGTTCCTCAAGCGCGAATTCGATTGCCCGCTTGTTCCAGCGCAGGATCAATCCTATCCGCCGCTGGCGTCCGTCTGTCAGCCAACCACTTCATCCTGCTGTCCCGGCCATGCTGTCGCGAGCGCAGAAAAAAAACAAGGAAAAAGCCGCCAGCCGAGAGCCATCGCTGCAGACTGGCCAAAGTGCAAAGCCCCGAGAGAAATCGCTCGGCGCGGCCGTGGGTGCAATGTGGCCGCCCGGGGAAGCTTGGGAGTGGACTTACATGGAATTGATGATATTCCGAGAATAGCTATGAGATGGCCGTCTGCGGAAGAGGAAGAACCAGATGGCCGATGTGGGTTGTTTACGACAATAAAAATCTACGGGAAAACTCGTGCGCCGTGATTGTAGCGTGAGCAAGCTCGGAAGACCCTTTTGTCGGCACGTGATGTCACGTGACTAGCACAGTGTAAGAGAGATGACGTATGACGTTTCCAACATTTGTTCTCTCTCGAACCTTATCTTCATGAGCTCACTTTTTTCTTTATAAACTTGTTTATACTTTTCTATAAATTATTTTATAAAGAGTACTTGTTCCCTACCAAATTCAACATGTCCACGTTCGACGGCTACATTAAAGAGTTCCCAGACATTCAAGGCTAGCAATTCTTGATTCTCGATAGCGGACAGAGACTGACTTTATGCTCAGTTGATTTCTTCTACCACAGCGCTCATACTCGTCCCCCGTTGGCTTGTTTCTTGAGCCATGTCCATACAGACCATCTCGTAGGCTTGGACGCACTGCGGTCTCCGTTGTAAGACAATTGTACTCGTAGACCAGCACCGAGCAAAGCCCATCTTTTGATTTTCTTCACAACAGCTGACTCCTGAAAGCGTGTACTGCTCGGCGGCGACAAAAGCCATGCTTCTGCGCCTCGAGCGATACCCATGTCGCATCCACGTCGACAGAGGCATCCTCGAGGTCAGGAAGCGCACCTACAAGAGACTGGGCAGCTTGCTAGTAAGGCCTCTAGTAATGCAAAGGAACGACATTTTTACTGATAGCCGTATAGAAGCCACTGCCGCTGGATACGCCAACCGTCATGGAGCTTGCACCCGGGACAAGCATCCAGGTGACCTTGCTGGACGCAAACCACTGTCCAGGATCTGTCATGTTCCGTGAGTAGATGAGAGTGGCTTGTAGCACTTTTTCCTGCCCAGAGTAGATTTGCCTGGGCTTGTTGCTCTTTTTCCTACCCAGAGTCGCTCATCTTGCCCTGGCATCGTCAGTCTTTGAAAGTGCACAGAGAGCCGTCCTCTACACGGGCGACACTCGTTGCGAGCCATGGTTTGTCAACTCGTTGGCGCGGAACCCCTGTCTGCTCGAGTACACGGCTGGCCTTGGTCGCCTCGACACCGTATACCTCGACACCACCTTTATCCAACGGGGCGTGTCCTTTCAAACAAAGGCAGACGGCCTGCGCGAGCTGCTGCAAAAGGTTTCTGGCTATCCCTCCGACACCGTCTTTCATCTGCAGGCTTGGACTTGGGGGTGAGTTGTCCGACACCCGTGTTGCCAGGCCTCGCCGTGCTCTGACAGGCTCAGCTACGAGGATGTCTGGCGAGCGCTGTCCAAAGCCCTGCGGTCCAGGGTCCACGTCAGTCGCTACAGGATGCGCCTCTACCGCTCGCTCCTCGAGCCGCCGGTCCAGCAGCCCGACTGGTCCCGGCCGGCCGCGCTGCACCATCTCGCCCCGGAAGCGCCCGCCCTGGCTGGCTTCATGTGTGCCAACACCCGCCACCCGGGCTGTCTGGTGACAGACGACGACAATGACGAGACGGTGCGAATCCACAGCTGCGACAAGGAGACAGACTATTGCCCGGTTGTGCGCAACGGCCCCGTTGTCTGGATCCGGCCCGTTGTCTGCCACCGGCCTGCCGGACAGGACGACATGGCCGAGCCGAGTGTCCATGCGGGCGGTGGTGGCGACAAAGACGGAGCTGGAAACGGTTTCCATCCTGGCCCGGAACTCGAGGCGCTGAGCCAAGAGGACGCATCGGCGTTTTTGCACCTGTAGGTCGCCGTGCCGGGCTGGTTGCACAAAAACTCACCTCTGCCAGGATCGATACGGCGTCTACGCTGCCCACAGCTGAAAAGAGCGCGCTCCATTCCTTGGTGTCCCAGGCTGTCCACCACCGGCGCAGCATCCCTCTCTCGCTCGGCTGGGCGCCGAATGGCCCCATTACCAGGAGCATAACAGATGTCATGGGGGAGTGGGGGACCCGGAGCCGACGGCCTCGAGACGCGGCTCAGCCAGACCGGTCGGCGGCTGTCCTTACTTTTCCCTACTCGCGCCACTCCTCCTACGACGAGCAGTGCCATTTGCTGAGCCTGTTGCGGCCACGCGACGTGTGGCCCTGCACATTTCGGCCAGACCAGTGGTTGCAGAACGGGGTCTGGGAAACGGTCGAGCGTCTTTTCGGACAGTACTGCTCCGCAGACGTCTTTTGTCACGACAAGGTGGCCGCACTGGACGCGGGCAGTGTGCCTCTTGCTGGCAGCCAGGCCACAACAATGTCGGCAGAGCCAGACGCTGAGCTCAAACTCGAGTCGGCTTCCGAGTCTGGTCCTGTTCAGTCAAACGCACCTACTCGAGAACCAGTCCACGAATACGATGACTATCCCTTTTTCTACCAAAAAGACGCCCACGCCGCTGACAATATTCCTGGCAGCCTCCAAAACAACTCGCAAGACTCGGGCATTTCAAGTCCTTTGGGCCAGACACGACGGCAGGCATACCAGGCTGCAGTACGAAACGCTGTGAGCGATTGCGAGCACGTACATATCAAACTATCCAGCACGGCGAATTACAATTTAAAATAAGCCCAACTTCACACAAACGTTTAATTACTGTATATTTGCTTTACAATGAATATATAGGTTGTTCTGAAAAGAAAGCGTGCTCCAGTTTTCACAGAGATCTGCCATTTCCGTGACTGATTGATTCGTTCTCGAGCCCTCACGTCGAGCTGGAAGACGGTATAATGCATCAGTCTGCATAGAGCCAGTACATCCAACCTGGTTTCCTCAGGTGATGTATCAACCTAAAGAGGTTTTCTTGTATGCAGGAAAGAGGCAAAGAGCCAATGGGAACGGACACTACGAAGATACTGGCAAGCATTGGCCACTGCAGCACTCCTGCAGACACTCTACACCCTCTTTGGCCAGCTTACCGAGTTTTCCCTCTTGGTCTCGTTGCCATTAGTCCATTAACTGTCTGCCCCCCCTTGACCTCGTTGCCATTTGTCCATTAGCTGTCTGGCCAAGAAGTTGTGTTGCATGCAATCTAGCGGCAGTCGGTCGAGGCCAATGAGAAGAAGTGATTTTGTTGGAGGGTAGCGTCCAAGGCCGCCGACTGAAGGGTCGGGGAAAAGGACAGACGAAAGAGCGAATGGGACGGAAGGCTCTTTGTACGCTGGCAATCAGGGCGTTCTCGCCCTTTGGATGCTGACAGCGGCAACACGTACATGCACAAGGAGCAACCAAGAAGTGGGAGGTTTGTAGACGAGAAAATATCTTACTGGCGGAATATAACGGATGTAGCATACAAAACATACCAAAAATCAAAGTCAGACCATAAACCTATTATAATAGTTTGGCTTGCATTCGAGGTGTCTTTTGATTTGCAAGGAGGGCCAAGTACCTCTTCTTTGGACGAAGTTCTTCTTTGGACGAGGTTCTTCTTTGGACGAGGTTCTTCTTTGGCAAGGTTTTTCTTTGGCAAGGTTCTTGTGACTTTTAAACATGTTTTCATTCCACGAGTACTTACACCTAGATGTAGATATCCATGAGCCTACTCGTCAACAACCTTGGCCGTGCAGAGGAAGCGCGTAACTCGGAGTAAACCACGAGCTCCTTTGGTTCCCATTACCCAAAAGAACACAAGACAAGCAGATGCAGAGATGCGACTGGTCTTTGAGTTCCGGAGATACGGAGGCGATCAAAGCACCAGAAAAGAACCGAGGTGAACAAATGGCAGAGGACGGATTTCATTGCTGCTGTTTACCGTCTTTCCAGCGCAAGCGGTGAGAAGAGACACCAATTACACAAAGACAGGAACACGGCGAATTGACGTTGCATCCTCATCCTTTACTGCGGTGATCAGCAGAATGCGGCCTAGGGATCGCCAGTGTACGCATGCTCTGCACACTTTTCACCTCGGCTCTGTCCAGCACTCTTCCTTTCCACGGGCAAAGTGCAGAATCTCATAATAGATTTTTAATCACGGAGCACAGAACCGCTGTTTCGGCCTTGCTGATTTTATCATGTCTGGATTATATCAAGACAGAATAGAGAACAAACGAAGTGGGCAAGACAATCCTTGACAAAGTACCCTGCGCCGACCGGGCAGTTTGGTTTCAGCATTGAGGCGCTCAAGATCCGCACTCTGCAGCGTGATATTAACAGTGATGATGGCTGCCGTCGTATTCCACATGAGGCCACATCCTTTGCATACTGTTGGGAAGACGACCAGTTTCCGCTTCCCCCACCAGTTTGACCGTTTACGAAAATTCATGGGACTCTCCCCGGACGGGAGACGGGCGGAATCCGGCTGGTTTGGCTTCCATGGTGGTAGTAGGACCTCGTTTGCGCCGTCGTAGTGCAAAGACGCATGAACTGTCCAAGGCCGTACGGCAGTGCAACCAAACCGAGGCAAGGCCAGAAAGACTACCGTCAAGACCTGATTGAGGAACCGGTAAATGGAAGCTCGGAGCGAACCGAAACGGCACCAGGCAGGGCGCTCGTTTTACTGTCTCGATAGTCTCGTTTCCACTCCATGCAGGCAACGAAAAAAGGGAAACATAAGGACGGGGGTGCTATAACAATATTCAATGAGAAAATATGGCCTGTTGTGAATACCGAATTCTCGACTTGTTTTCCGTAGTGCAGCCACTATTGTACATTAATAATACCACATATAGCAGCCATTGTATCGACAAGGAGTCACACCAGCCAAGCCGGCCAGGCCCTACGGTGCGCTAAAGTACGAAAGACAGGGCTCCGTTAGGCAGTTGCATTCGCTGGGGTGTGGACGAGATAACACGCCAACGAAAAAAGTCCGAGAAAAGGCCCTGGCCGAGGGCAACACTACGACCCTACAGCGAGTAGTGTGTGTACGTTAGCGGTTGCCTGTCCGTCTGGATAAGCAAGTGCATCGATCTCGCATCACATCTCCGGCCGCACAATTGCGGGCAGGGCAAGCGCCCCCCGGCTGGACACTGGCGAGGCAGGAGCAGCCGGGGGGGTTGGCCGGCACTTGCCTCGCGCAGGAGGGGAGCCGTGCGGGAGAGGAAAGAGCTGCCGACTGTCTCTACCAAGCTGCCCGGGGAAAGGCGGTAAGCAGGAGAAGGAGCGCTGCCGTGCAGTGCAGTTAAGCGCGGTAGGCACGCTGACGACGGTCCTTGCACCTGCCACGGCCTGTGCTGAAAAGTGTATTCATGCCATAATACTAGTTTTCCATCGCCAACTGTCAATACGAAGCTGGTTCGGGCGATATGGCATGCCACCTGCCGAACGAACCCCTTGAGAAACAATAACGGTGTAGCGGTGGGGACCTGTTCTGCAACGTTAGATGGGGGCCCTTTTTGGGTGGCTCTTTTAGCGGCCCATTAAAGTGATTACCAAACAATATGTGGGCCCCTGCGTGTGCGTCGGTGCGTCGGGGCTTTTTAGCTTTCTAGTGTAGTGTACTCCATATTTTTGATTTTATTTCCTAGTTCCTAGTTTATTCTTTTGCAGGCCATTTCCGATACATGAGCTCTTGCTGCTAGGGACTTGCATGCGCGTATCAGATGCATAAGGCGGCGAAAATCACGCAACGGGGGTGGCGGAGGACAGGAGGTGAAAACGGGAAGCAGAACGGAGGGAAGAGGAGGAAAGGAGAGGGGAGGTAAGGAACATGAGGAGGAAAGGAGAGGGGGAGGTAAGGACAGACAGCAAACGGTGCTGTTGGCTACTAATTCTACCAAGCTTCAGCTTCCGTCGAGC
This sequence comes from Graphilbum ipis-grandicollis, assembly GCA_019925625.1. Classification (NCBI taxonomy): domain Eukaryota; kingdom Fungi; phylum Ascomycota; class Sordariomycetes; order Ophiostomatales; family Ophiostomataceae; genus Graphilbum; species Graphilbum ipis-grandicollis. The sequence goes on along the minus strand of JADHKH010000010.1, from coordinate 578,120 downwards.
AGTTTGGCATGGGTCTGTCCGGACAGATCAAAGCCCATCTCTCATGCGGCATCGTGTTATACAGGACCAAGACTACAGGAACAGCACACGGGGCGCAACTGCTGTCCGTTTGCATTCTCCCGACTCTCGTTGGTTTTTCTTTTCTTTTATTTATTCTTTTACTATTTGAATTTCTCCTGGGTTCAAATGGAAGCTTCGGGACATGGCCGCTTACCTCACGCGCCTAAGAGGACATTTACTTGTGCAAAGCTAGAGCGGAGAACAAACAGGCGCTGGCCTACACAAGCGCCGTGAACGCTGGCCGGTGCTGCATGGCATGATGAGCTAATATGGGAGACGCGGCTGGCGAGTGACGGATGATGGCATGGGCAAATCCATCGGGGGCTCCATTTCGTGACCGCTCTTGCAGACGCGCGGGGGTTTGGTCTGCTGTTGCTATCCACGGCAGGCCGTCCGTGCTCGTAAAACTTTCAGACCTGCACCAGCAGGCTAGAGCCGAAGCAAGCAAGTTCAAGCGAAGCGGTGTAAGTAGTCCCAGAGGGGGAGAGCAAGTGCTCAAGGCAAAGAAAAACAAGAGGAAGAAGAGCAAGTAAGGTGAAGAGTTTTTCTGCTTGCTTCCTTCTTTTCATTTGTCCAAGTTTTGTTTCTTTTTTTCAACTAGGCCAGAACTAAAAGCAAAGTGGCCTGTTGTCGTCGATGCTATGGAAATGTGGAAAATTGGGTTTTGCCCGGGTCGTTACCACTCTCCTATGCCTCTTGCGTCGCACCCGTAGCCCTGCTTTGGGCAAGGGCTGCTCTGTGTTTGTTGACCGTTTGGCTTCTTTCGGCTTTCCTGATGCTACCTTTTCTCGAAAAGTGCGTCTAGCACCAGTGCGCCGTCTGCTCTTCTCGCATTGACTCGATAAGGCCACGCGGCCCAGAGAGATGAGTGTTTTGCTCTTTTCTCTGACCACACCTGATTTCGCGACCAGTCACTTTCCCCAGGGCACGCAAGCTGGCTCACGACGGAACGGCGGGAGGGCGGGAAGAACGGCCAGCGACAGCACATGTTTGGTACTGTTTGGTCGTCGAACAAGGATGAAAACTCACCTTGGCCGTTGACCGGGGAAAAAGCCCACTACTGGTATTCGTACACGGGCGAGTGCCAGATGGGAAAAAGTCCACTGCTAGTATTCGTATTGGCACGGGCAAGTGCCAGATTCGGACAAGGTCTGGATGGCTAGAGACGGGTTAAATGAAAGCGAGAACCAAACAAGACTCGAGTCTAAGCCGATCTGACAGCATACGGGTGAGGTGAGCGTAAACGGATGCTACCCAGTGATGAAAAGGCAACCCCATCACGGTAGGGCAGAACAGCCGTGTGCGCAAGCCACTGCACTGCATCATGCAAGGAGCCAGATATCCTCCACGGCACACAAATCGTCAACGTCCTAGCTCAAAGAGGATACCGCCGTCGGACCAATTCCCAAAGCCGTCCCGACAAAAGAAAGAAGGCTACGAGGCGCATGAAACAAGGACAAAAGGTCAATCTCGTTGAATCGATAAAAGACGCACAGCAGCGGAAGAAGCAAAGAGGTGAGCGAATGGGGAACAAGCGTGACAGGCCGAGACCCGGTACCCGCTTTCTCACAGACAAATATGCCCCGTGTGGCCCGGAGAGCGTGCAGCCGGGCAGTCTTTTCACATTCAACTCACCCACGCCATCGGAGTTCGAAGCCGGAGGCTAAGATGCCGTGAAAACATCTGGAGAGCAGCCTGAAACGATTCCGAACCGGGAGTTTGAAAAGTCGGCTGCCGGCCCACGTCTTTGCCCAGAAAACGGTCCCGGTTGCTCGGGAGGGCGAGGACAAACCGATAGCCGCGTCCCAGTTGCCCGCAGTCTCTACACAGCCTCCCAAGTCGACATGCTACCTCTCGTATCTCTACCTGTCGTTGCCGGCAGAACATCAAACACCCCAATGCAGACGCTAGGGGTTTGCACATATGCTTAAGCATACTTTTGTGCGTTGCAGTGTAGGAGCAGGGGAAAAAACATCCCGAGGAGGGGCCAACAAGGGAGGGAGGGGGTTTGTTTAGCCAAACGGGCCAGGATCATGGCCTCCCCTGCCCCAAGGAAGTTGCCGCGCTGCGGCAAACGTGTGGCGTGCTTTTTAAGAGAGAGCGGTATAGCCGCCTAAACAAGAAAACACATACGAGTGCCCTTCCTACTAAAATCAAGACGGACCTTCGTACTCGTGTGTACAAAACTCCACTCGTAGGCTTGCTCGATGCGGTCTGGCCATATCTGTCAATAGTCTGGTGTAGTGTGCAATGTTGTGTAAGTGCTGCGTGCCCCATACTGCTCCGCATCGATGCCGCCAAGGCTATGCCTCTTTGCCATCAGTACAGACAGGCGGCATGTCGTATGCACAGCAGATCTACTACGGCTCTATCAACTGATCCATCGCACAGGTGGAGCCTGCGGTGCTGCAAGGCGATGCTGAGCCCTTGGGGACTCCCACAGCAAACCTATTCGAAAAACATATTACAGGCAGAGCCCAATGTTTGACAGCCGAGCTTGGACACCGTTTGATATATCCAAATGTTCGGATGCCATCCGACAATCCGACAAAACCAAAGTGAAATGATGGTGTACTCTATCCTACACAACGCTACACTACTGTCAAAAAATGCAGGACTGTGCGCACGGGATGACCAGGGCTTGGTGGTGGAGGTGGCAGGTAGAGTAGCAGTTTAGTGTCGCGTCGAGAATGTCGTAGACATAAGAGTGGCGGCGAGAAAAAACTGTTTTTTTTTCCGATATCCGGATCTTTAGCACCTATATCAAGCGTTTTAAGGGTTGCATCAGCTTTTCAACACCTTTACCGTTACTGGCCTCTCCTTTCCTGGGCTTGTGGTAAGCCTTCGTCATCTTTTTTTCATTTCTTCCCTCTGCTTTTTTCCGTGTATTCCACCTTTTCTTATTTTCTTCTGTGCTTTTCTCTCTGTATTCCACCTTTCCTTTTCTTCCCTGTGCTTTCCTCCCTGTACCGTCACTTGCTCAGCCCTTTTCGTATTTGATACACGTACGATCGCCAGGATGGCAAGATTCCTCGTCTCAACGGCAGGGCCACTGTTATGACGGGCTAGGGGAGCCCTGACAGTTGGTGGAGGGGGCGTTCACACTCGACGAATAAGCTCAGTACAAGGCGAGAGGCTTCACACTAGCTCCGGTCAATTTTCCGAAGCGGGAGGGAGTGGATGTAGGTTGCAATCCACGTGGGGTCTCCCACCAGCTCCTCCGGGGGTGGGATGGCAGAACGAGCCAGTAAGTGTCGAGAAGGCCTCTTGGAGTCCCAGCCACATATCGACGTAAAAAGGCATTTGTTTGATATTTGGGGTAATTTCTGGTCTGTTTTTGTTTGTGGGTTTTGTTTGCTTACCTCCTCTCTCCATCGTCTTTCTGGCCGCCCGGGGCTATTCATTCGTATCAACAAGGCTAGTCTAAGCTTCTCGTACTGCATGGGTAGCGCGCAAAGGCAGTGTGCCTGTGACACTGCAGGGGCCCAAGGACACAACCAAGATTCTGACCCTCCTCTGCCTGGCTTCAGGGCTTGTCTGTCCTAGGCTGACGCTCGTTGGGCCCAGCATTGGGACTTTGCGGTCGACTACTGCGTGCTGAATTCTGCATAGAGCCAAGCAGACAGATATGGACAGCTCAGTCGACGCAAACAGGTCTAATTGCTTTCCCAAGACGGAAAGGGAGGCACGAATACGGACTGGCTTAGAGGCGGGCGGGCCTGACTTTGTCTACTTGTCGGTTATTATTGGCAATCGCAATAAATGGCTTCTTAGAGCTTTTTCTATTTCTCGCTTCCCCGTGTCTCACGCCGTGATGTTTGACACGTCGTTTTTCTGGTGAAAACCAGCCATGTGCGTAAACGACACAAACGCCTATTTCCAGCGCCACCGTCAGCCTTGTGTACTGTCCGCCACAACGCTGCACTTGGCCCGATTTTATAAAAGGGAGCGGCTGATATCTCCATGAATTTTTGGCCGTTTTCTCTCTCTTTTCAGTCCCTCTTGCATTCCCCCTTTCAACTTTCTCTTGTTTCTTCCAACCTCGTCGGCGCCGTCTAGTGAGGCCACCAGGGGTAGAAGAAAAGCAAAAGGCCCGATGAGCTAGGAGCTGATTGCGGCACTCTTTGCCTTTATCGGTGTGTCGTATAGAAGCCAAGTACACCGTGAAAATGTCGGACATTGCAAGTGCCGGGCTAAGACGGCGTTGCTTCCCGTTTAGGCCAGAGTGTATATTCCAGAAAAGGCTATTTCTGACATAGTCTGACAAAGAAGCAAGATCGCTGGCCTATGCGCCCAGCTCTTTCCTTTCACAATTGTAGTCCGTCTAGATTTCCCTGTCCAAAAGTAGATGAACTTTGGCTTCCATTCCAATTCCAAATAGATTTTCTACGTTTCGTAGTGCGCTTCTAATGCCTGTTGTTTATCGTCATGCCTTTTGTCTGGGACGACTGCACAACGCCAACGCCAACGATTAAGGTCTTTTCCGGCTGCCGATCTGCCATCGAACGATACAACGCGGCAAAAGACAGGGCCCTGTCGCATCCGCCACCAACAAGAGCTGCCAAACTTGACAGCAGCAAAACTAGGCGTTTTCTGCCAGGCTTCCCGTCAGGACCTGACAGCTAACGCGGCACCAAACAGCACGGCACACCAAAGGCACAAGGGAGTCGTTGACAAAAGGCCGGGGATACCCATGCGTTTATGCAACACGCTGCCCCCCTTTTCGTGCCATTGTCGAATGTTCTCCAGGCATTCTGGATGCCCATTTTCAGCCGGGGGACCCCTGTACTTGAAGGCAGACCTGGACGACTGCGGGAAAAACCGCGTCCTCGACTGACAATGAGAGAAGGAGACGAGGGCATAGGGGATCTCTGCTCTATGGGCCTCACCACCCAGAAAGGAATACGAAACGAAATGCCATTTGACCTCGATAGTGCAATATTGCATGCTGTGCTAGTGTATCTGTACTAGCTGCTTTGTTGCATGGGCCATAGGTCTCTTTGGCAGTCAACGTCTGCCGGTAAGGAAGTGGCCCAATTTCAGTCCAGGGAGGCTTACCTTGTACGACTTGCCATTCCTATCAGCCATGGTGAGAGATTGTTAGCTATGCGCCTCGAGCACTCCAGGCCGCTCACATGTCTACAGCTCTTCATACACTGTTCTTTCAGGCCTAAAAGTACCCATACTGCTAATCTAAACAGACGTTGAGTACATACGACGTACCATGCCTTTGCTAAACGGCTCTATTAATTGACGCACCTTGGCTGCTTATTCTTCAGTGCTGCTCACAAACAGAGATTGGCCGGATAGCCCGGTTTAGTTACAAACTGGCACAGTAGCCGGAAACATAACCGAAAAAGGTAGACAGCTCGTCACGTCTGTGCGAAGCATCTCTAATTAATACAAGGCTATGTAAAAAAAAGGGAAAAGCCGTCTGGGCCTCATCTAAAAGGCCCCCCTGCAATGCGCCGGACATAATTTAGCGTATCAAAGTACGACTGTACGTGTCTTGTACTCGAAATAATGGGCTTTCTCTGCTAAGAGAGCGGAAATCGGATAACCACCAAACGAAAGAACCAACCGCAATAATCGGAATATTGTTGGGGGGCGCAATGCTGCCATAACGCAGTCATGATCCCCATGAGCCACACATAACCATGGCTGATGCAACGACGTTGATGCAGCCTCCGAAGCGCCACCGTTTCATTCTCAACTGTGACCGCACTGATGCTGTTACGAGAACTTCCATTGGCGCTAATATGTTACGAGGCAGCTCTTCGCCTTTTATGATGCATTGCCGTTACACTGCCGTGGCTTTGCCGGCAGACTATCGACTTTTGCTACTTACCGTCTGTGGTCTAGAGTATCTTGCTCTTCTGTATGCATTACACTACACTACGACGTACGACGTACAGATGGAGAGCCAGACTCGGATGCACTATGCAGAAACAGGCATCATCCCTGAAGGGAACCTTCATCTTCATTCGAGATATCGATATGCTTTTGCATCTGGCAGCTACCGATGCTTTACCTCGAAAGCGAAAGCGAACAGCAGAGTGGTTTGAGGGACGCCGTATGTTTCCTCGCCTCTGATTCTTCTGCTCCTTTCTGACTTTTTTGAATAATTTCCTCCGTTTCTTCTACTTTGCTACCTGTTTCAAGCTCGTCTTTTCTATGGCTAACAGATAGCAGCTCGTCACAATACGGCTTGCAGTAGTGCTTCTCATGCAAACAATTATTGACGCTTACCGATTCTGGCTTGATCCAGCGCGAGTGCACTACGTATCATGGCTGATACTTTACGAATACGGCCGAACAAGGCACCAGCCCTATGCAGAGCAATTTGGCAAGTATTGACAGTTGGAAAAAAGACAACAGGGTCTGTACTCTGATAGCAATTCCAAAGCGCATGGTCGAACGATGAGCACATGAAGGACAGGATAAAACGGGCGAAATACGACAGGTCATCGAACGACAGAGTTTCTCGAGACACATGATAAGGTTAACGGCCACGGCCAGACAGTAGAGAGAAAGCAAACGTCTTGCCAGCTCAAATAGGTGCAAACTTTGCGTGCTCATACGCACTCCCTGTCTGCTTCTCGTACAAAGATACTACACTGACTGAAGAGCACGGGAGTTGCTCATGCCAGGGATCCCGGTCCCTGCCCACATCGTTATGCACCTTGCATAGTGCAGAGATGCATCAAAGGCGTGCACTGCCTGTTACAGCCATCGTCATCTGTCGCTCTTTGCACACCGCCAGCCAACGACCCACTGCTTCGTACCATTTCTTTCTTGCTGCAAACGTTATTAGGGTTGCAATGGCCCCCGGTCAAACAGAGCTATCCCCTGCTTCTCTTCCGGCAGCCTCCATGACACAGCCTGGTTGGCCTGGTCGAGGGAGGACTAACACGAACGAGAAACAGACCACTAGCCCAACGTCGGATCAGAGCCGAATTAGGATCGATATTGAAGAGTTTCAAGTGAGAGCAAAGCTGTGCTTTCGGCCAGGGCGACGCTAAGAGCCTTTGAGAGGACTGAGGATTGAGCTACTTGGCCGTGATCTCTTCATTGCTTCTTGCGTCAGCTGTACGGCTAGACAAGGATCAAGGTGTATGTGCCGGGCCAAACTTCTTACACTTTTACCTCTAGAGCAAGCGGTAAGATCTGCGAGTAACGCGTCGAGGCTCTTCTTTTTCTTCCCCCATGCTCCCCCCTCCAATTCTCGGGGAGTTTTTCCTCCCCACCCTCTTGCTTCGCCAGTCATATCCACATTCAGCAGAGGACTAGCAGAATCCGCAATAGACTCCAGAATACCCTTCACGTCCTTGCCTGACACACAGCTTACATACACCCTAAGATATGGTAGATATCGTGATCTCCCGATCCGGCTTTGAGTGCCCTATTATTGTCTAGCTCTCTTTATCTGTGACCGGTTCTATTAGATCCCGGTACATCTCCTCCCGTTCCCACACCTTGTTGTCACTACATGGCCGTCGCTTTTGATACTTATGACATTGGTCCCTCGCTGTCGGATGAAAATCAGCCTGTAGTACCTATTACAGGCATTCCGCATTGTCTCCTTTCCATTGTTGCCATATCCGTTCCATCGTCGCATTATTACTTTACTGTTCTCAAAACCCATATAACTGTCAAGCACTCTTTCCTTTTCTCTTTGACAGATCTGTGATTGCAAATAACACTGCTTATATTGACTTTTTTCTGTTTGGAGAGCTCATCGGTGCACCAAAGCCAAAGAAGTATTCCCGCCTCTATTTTCGGCAAGGAAATTTCAAAAGAATTTCGCTTGACTACGGACAAGTCCATCTTTGGTAAGTTAATCTGTCAAAGTTTGAGGGACCATACCGGCTACAAGTCATTGCATGCCGGTTGGGGGTGTGAGCTTTTTCCGTCCCCTTTGATTTGGCCTGCTGCTGTTTGTCAAATTCAAATCTTGGGCTCGTGCCTTTCCCTCGCATTGGCTTGTTCCGCGTTGTGCTGTAACTGACCGGCTAGTCTGCTGTTCGACTGTGTTTGCTTACCTGCTGGGCCAATGGTGGGAACTCGCCCAATAATAATAATACGGTATATTGCCTCCTATCCATTCCAGGCCCATCCCTCCACCTCAGCACCCAGACTTTGAGGGCCAGTTTGCTCCACCACGACCAAACTTGAGAGGACTCGGCGCCAGGTTCGATCGCCTGCGGCACTGCGGTTAAGGGCGTCTACAGCCACAGCTTTCGCTGCTTCCATCTCCAAGCAAGCAAACTGCCTCACCAGTGCCAGTTCCAGTAATAACTCATCCGTCGCATTTTCCCTCCCGTTCCTGACGAGCCCATAGCCATCAGAAAACTGGTTGCGGCAAAAAACTCAAAATAAGCTGCCGGGTCGACAAGGAAAACGTGGAAAGCCGTTTGTTTCTACTTGGCTTCCTACTTGGCTTCCATCTAGGACAGCCTAAAACACAAGATCCCACCCTGTGTCTCCCCCCTCCCTGTCTCTCTGCCTAGGCATCGAGTTTTGCAGACGCATCTCTTGATATCTTACAACCGCTCGCCCTGCCTGACACCAGACTTGCCGCAAACGCAGGCGAGTCCATTCGACGGGAGAGTACTGTAGCTTCCTGGCTATCCCGGCTGTCTCGACGTGCTTCATCCGCCGCCACAAGCACCGGCCAAGAAGGCAGACTTGCCTGATCGACGTGTACAGAGAGCAAAGGCATAACACGATTTGTTACTTTCCATGCTGTTTTTGCCATCGCCGCTTGTATAGCCCAAAGACCCTCTTTTCTTTCTTTTTTTCTTCTTCACCCCCCCTCCTCCCCTTTTCCTCAGTGAGTCTTCTCTTTTGCCCACACCCTACGTCCCATTGCGTTGTACCTCCCCATCTGCAGGTGGCACACGCGCTTTGGCTATTTGCCCCCTCCTCTTAATGCTCTTTCTTTCTTCTTATTCCTACCTTCAACGGGCCCTGTCAATAAGGTCGATGAACTAATCTCGTTTTGTTGGAGACTTGCTGTTTTTTTACTTTTCTCGAGTTCATGGCAAAGAAACAAAAGGTGCCTTATTTCCACCTCGCCTACCGTCATTGCCCAACCTTTTCTACTTTCCGGACAGTAGACAGCTTCTGTTCCTCCTAGCTAAAGGACAAGGAAAAACTTATATCAAAGAAGGACCGGTCCACCCAACAATTATTGAGTGGCCGTCTACTTCACATCTCTCCCCTTTTGGATTTGGTCTCGAGCTTTTCAAGTCAAAGAAGCTCTCTGTATACCACCCCTATCATAACCAAGCCATAAAATAGTGAGTACGGTGTTGAAAAAGGCCAAACGAGGCGGTCCAAGAGACCTATGGTCTGCAGTAATCTTGGCCACCTTAACAGCCCGAGTCCCTCCCCTGTCTCTCCGCTTTCTTTTCCCCCTCAACGGATTTTAGTGGCGCAACACTGAGAGGCACAGCTTCTCCTGCTTATGCCTTTCCATCTTCCCTACCATGATCAACTACTTTGTTTTCTTGTCTTTTTTGTCCCCGACAACCGTTTTATGGCTTACCAAAAACTATAGGCGCTTCCTTGGTTTATTCTCCCTCAACTTGGTTATCCAAATCAGACCAAGTACATCAAGTACAGGCCGCTGTAACAGCATCTAGATTGGCCAGATCAGTGCTCTCGAGAAACGTTGGTACAACTACAAACGTTGGGAAAATACCGCAGTCCATCGACGCAGATCTTCTTAGTGTCTGTCTGGACGACAGGTTGACTTGAAGTCAACTGCTTTTGAATTGTCCCCCCTACCGTGAAGAGAGTACAGGGAAATAAACAAAAAATACGGCATTTGGTTATTTCTGTCGTCGAACAGAGGGGCCAAAGATCACCTCGATTCCCATGAGCTCAAACTTTCAAGGATATTCAAACTTTGGGGAGCACCCTTCCTCGCATCCCCAAACGGCCTTTCGAGCTGAAGACAGGTACGTGAGAGACTTTCCCGGCGCTGGGCGGGGCGAAAAAGAACAAGACTGGTTATACATTTGTTCCCGTTTTCCCCGTTCCTTTTCTGTCTTCTTTTTTGGTCGATTGGGGCCTAAACAAAAGATTGGTACACTAGCACGGAACCACGAAGCCAGCGCGAGAAACCTAGGCGGACCTTGTTTCCCAGAACTGACCACAATGCTTTACAAAAGTGTGCCGGACCACATGCTAGAAATACGGCAACAGCCCCGGCAGGCCCGAGTGGCGCTGGGCAAGGACAAAGGTGGGAGACAATGCAAGGAGAGACTTCAAGAGACTTTCAAGGAAAAGACTTGCAAGAGACTTGCAGAGGAGCTGTGCTAACACCAGCAGCAGACCGAAAACCGATCGATCCGCCACCGATTATCCAGCTGAAAGTGAGCTTTCGGAAAGATCCGATGCAAAACTTTCTTCAAAGTACGTTTGTTGGCAGCACCTTGACTTGACAGAACGTGCTAACAAGACACTCGCAGGCCCCTACTTCTTTATGACTTGCAGCCTGCTCAAGGGCGACGAATCGTCGGGAAAAGATCCTCTCCCAAGCCATCTCATTGGCACGGTGGTATCATCATTACACCGGCTAAAGGACACGGACAACCAGGACGGCGGCTTCTTCGTGTTTGGGGATCTGAGCTGCAAAGTGGAGGGCAAGTTCCGCTTGATGTTCACGCTGTACCAAGTGCGGAAAATGGAGGTGATGCACATCACCTCGACCATCTCGGACGTCTTCCAAGTATACCCGGCGAAGTCGTTTCCCGGGCTGGCAGAGTCGACATATCTGACCCGGTCCTTTAGCGACCAGGGCGTGCGTCTTCGGCTTCGAAAGGACTCGCGGAACCTTGCGACGAGAAAGCGGAACGCCACCACAGTTGAGTTTGTGAGGAAACAACCAGTGGATACACGGGATTTGCGCCGACCAGAGCGGACAAACAATGGCGGCGAGGGCCTGGCATACGGGACAATGGCGGCGGCGGCGGCGGCATCGGTCGGATCGGGCGGTGCTTTCGATACGAACACACAACATATGCATAGCACAGGGGCAGCAAGCAGCAGCAGCACAGGCTATGGCTACGACACGGAAGATGCGTTGCAAAAGCGGCGACGCCTTTTTGGCGACGGCATGTTGGCTTCACAGACACATTTGTCTTCGTCCTATGGAAATGCCGGCATGATGCAGAGCGCAGACATGTCGGCATACGGGGTTGCTACCAATCGCAGCGGCTACGGACAGGTGGCGGCAGTAGCGGCGGCGGCAGCAGCACACATGACGCTGCCTGTGGGTTCGACGGTGAGCTCGTCGTATAGCCTTCCGTCTTCAGGGGCCCTTTTGATGGGATATGGCGGTCACAACGGCAACCACCATGCCATGTCGGCCTCGGAGAACGCACAACAGCAGCAGCAACAGTTTGGCAGCAGTGGCCACCAGTTTTCCAGCGGATCTTTCCAGTCGCCATCCAGCCGACAGTCACCACACCAACCCCAAGCTGCCTTTCAGTACGGCGGCGGCAGTGGTGGTGGCAGTGAAGGCTTGCAGACATCGCCCTCGTCATCATCGTCGCTGGGTTACCACCCTCACCAGTCAATGAGCGTAGCAGCTTCGTCGACGGTATCGACAACAACAAGCCCCGTGGGGGACTACCGGGCCATAGCAGTGCATGGCAGCCACAGCGGAAACAACCGAAACAATAGCAGTAGCGGCTGTAGCAGCAGCAGCAACGGTCACCACCAGCACTACAGCAACAACAGCTCGGCAACGACGACGGCAACGACAGCGACGAGCGTATCCAGCACGAGTGCGTTGGATGCGACGGCCAACTATACGGCGGCCGGCGTATCCTTGGCGCCATTCAGTCCCTACGCTTACGCCCATGCGCTCTCAGACGCACAGTCGCATCTGCCTCCTCCGTCGAGCATGGCCTCGGCGCGGTCGGACGGGCTGGTGATGCAGCACATGGGCGGAGGTGGTCTGGGACTGGACCTGAACTATGCGGTGGTGGGGGGTCGGCATAACCACGGGCCAGGGCCATGAGGCGGCGCTGGGACGGAGAGAGTGAAGAGGAAGCTAGCAAGGATACGTGATGAAAGGGAGCAAATGTATTTCTCGCCAATGATGGCAATGCTCTTGAGCAAGGAGTTGCTCAACCATGTATAATAATGATCTTATGGAGGGAGAGAGAGAGGTGGGCACATGGGAGGCGGATCGCCTCGTTTACGTCTCGTATACCGTTTTATATCCAACTAAATATATGTCGTGTTGATACCCTTTGATCCTCACGGCAGAAAGGCTTCCATGGTACAAGTGCAAAAACCGCGCAAGAGGGTACTGCCTCGTCACTCTGGACGTGACGCAAAGTAGATAACATGGCTGTCGTTTGTAGTTGTACAAGATGATCGGTAGTTGTTCAGGGGAAGTGAGGCTGCACAGCGGTTACAGAATGTCTGCAGTGCCACATTACAGGCTCTTCCGCTTTATGAGGGAGAAGGGGTACGCTGTGTAATGTCTGACAACATGGCACCGATTAAAGGTTTTGTAAAGCACCCTATTTAGGTGTTGCAAGTACTTACTTGAAATTCACACAAATAAGCGTGAATAAAGTGATTGCGCATAACCACATGGCGGCTCGAGTATTAACCTGTTCACACGGAGTTTTTAAGGGCTTAATCTTTTGTGCGAAAAGTACTCATAGGGTGTTAATAGCACTTATAGGGTGCCATTAGCACTGTAAAGTACGTGTAATGCAACTTGACAACACAACAAGCACAAACACAGACAACAGCTTGTTCGTGTGATTTCAGCCTGGCAGTCCTTTTGTTTCACCCTGCAATTCGATTGAGATCATGCATTTCCTGATGGCTTACGGGCATTTCCGGTCTAATCGATTGATGCCAGCTATTTCATCAGAAGCCCGTTTCTTCAGTAGAACCATGCCACCCCCGATATTTGCACCGGTGTCTGTACTGCAGCCAAGCTGTCTTATCGTTCTTCCACTCCCCACGCAAATCGTTGTCTTGCATTTGGATGGTTTGCTGTCGTGTTGGTGTTGCAATCACGCTGGAGCTATGGACAGCAAGAGGCGCTAAAGGCGTAGACACTAATGCAAGCTCTCAATCAGGGCATTTTGATGAACAAGAAACAAATCTTTAATCTTCTCTGCCTTTATCATTTCCGCATTCATTTCAGTTTCTTTGCTGTTGTGCTCCCGATTCTGGAATTGTCTTTTTCTGCCGAGTTGTCTCGCTCTTTTTGTTTACGTGCCTTCCGCTTCCGTCGAAAACAGCTCAGCTTCCGGTGACGTCACCGCTGTCACGGACGCCCGGCAGCGGGTGGAGCTTACCCCTCTTCACCAACACAGTACAACACAGTGGGGAGACGCCGGCAGAGCCTAGGGTCTCCACTATCGACGTAGTGTAAGCCGGAGAGAAGGAAGCGAGGGAGAGCAGACACGGCAAGAAAGCACACCACTATTTCTGCACGAGGAAGGACCAGATGGAAAGCAGCGTACTGTACGAAAGCGCTGTCATCCACCCTAGTTTCAAAGGCTGTATAAATGGAGTCGTTTCTCGAGTTTCCTCCTCTTTTCTTCCTTGTATTCGTTTATTATCGTATTGTACATCCTATACCTCAACTCGTCTCTAATTCTTCCCTAATCTCAACAGCATTCGTCTTTAATTCTTCCCCCATTATTATCCTTTTCTACCCCCGCCATCATGCCTGTCAAAGCCGCGGCCGCGAGCCATTTGCTCGACCTGTTTAGCCTCAAAGGCAAGGTCGTGGTGGTGACGGGCGCTTCGGGCCCGCGCGGCATGGGCATCGAGGCGGCGCGCGGGTGTGCCGAGATGGGCGCAGACGTGGCCATTACGTACTCGTCACGCAAGGAGGGCGCAGAGAAGAACGTGGCGGAACTGGTCAAGGAGTATGGCGTTAAGGCCAAGGCATACAAATGCAATGTCGGCGACTACAGCCAGGTTGAGAAGCTGGTGTCGGACGTGATTGCAGACTTTGGCAAGATTGACGGGTTTGTGGCCAAGTGAGTCTCCCTTTTGCTCTTCGTCTTTCTCGTCCCCCTTTTGCGTTTTCCCCTTGTCCCCCTTTGCTCGTCTTTTCTTGTCCCTTTTGCTCGTCTTTTCTTGTCCCCCTTCGCTCCCCTTGTCTTATCCCTCTAACGACCAGCGCCGGCGCCACGGCCGACTCCGGCGTCCTCGACGGCTCCGTCGACGACTGGGAACGCGTCATCCACACCGACCTCAGCGGCACGGCCTACTGCGCCAAGGCCGTCGGCCCGCACTTTAAGCAGCGCGGCACCGGCTCCTTTGTCATCACGGCCTCCATGTCCGGGCACATTGTCAACTTCCCACAGGAACAGACGTCGTACAACGTGGCCAAGGCCGGCTGCATCCACCTGGCCAAGTCGCTGGCCAACGAATGGCGCGACTTTGCGCGCGTCAACAGCATCTCGCCCGGCTACATTGACACGGGTCTGAGCGACTTTATCGACCAGAAAACGCAGGACCTGTGGAACAGCATGATCCCGCTCGGCCGGCCGGGCCTGGCCAAGGAGCTCAAGGGCGCCTATGTGTACCTGATTAGCGACGCCAGCACGTACACGACGGGCAGCGACATTGTCATTGACGGCGGGTACACGGTGCGGTAGAGGATTAAATAGAAAAGGTTTCGCCGTTATATACATTCTAAGGCTGTGTGCTCTTCATATGCTGTCTTTATACTCTGGTCCGCCAGTTTTGCCCTATCAATACCACCCCTATGCCCCGCCCTAGTCCTCTGCTATGCCCTGCTTCCGGCGCCACGCGGCGGCCGACCGCGATTTGGGAAACAGACGCGCAATGTCGGCCTCGGCCATGGGCTGGGTCAGGCGACGCAGCAGCGCGGCGCGGCCGTTGAGCGACAGCTTCTGTTGGGCCGCACCCATGGGCACGAGGCGGCGGGCGAGGTAGGCGTAGTCCTGGACGAGAAGCAGGCGCAGGGAGATTTCGAGGTAGTCGATGCCGCAAAAGACGAGCGCGCGCTCGGCGGCGTAGACGCGCTTCTGGCGCACAAAGGCGCGTGGATGGTCGCGCCAGTGGCGGCGCGGGTTGAGGTGGTGCGAGGTGTGGTAGCCGTCGTTGAAGCAGACGCGGTTGCTGGCGACGTCGATAAGGGTGATGCTAGAGCGGAAGTCGGAGTCGGGGGCGTCGGGGTCGACAAAGGCGTGCTGGCCCCAGTTGCCGAGCATGAGGCCGACGCGCAAGACGGCAAAGGGCGCGACCAGCACATAGAGGGGCGCACGGGGGTCGACGACGGTGAGGGGGCCGAGGGCGACGCCGGAGCGCGCGGCGGCATAGAGGCCGACCATGAGGCCGTAGCTGGCCAGCTCGGCGAAGCCGGCGCGCACGGCCGAGGCGTAGCGGCGAGTAGAGACAAAGTAGCGCGGCAGGTCGAACCAGGCGAGCAGGAAGAAGCGGGCAAAGTAGCAGCCAAAGTGGCAGAGGCTGTCGCGGCGGAAGCGAATGGTGGACGAGAGGTCGTCGGGACCGTTGGCCTCGACGTGGTGGTGCTTGACGTGGTGGTAGTAGTACGAGTTCCAGGTGTGGCCCATGAGGGGGTCGAGCAGGTAGGGGAAGACGCGGTCGACGGCGGCCGGCAGCCAGCGGTCGCGGCGCAGCAGACCGCCCTGGTGGATGTGCTGGTGCATCATAATGGTGTAGGAGCCCATGCAGGTGGCGAGGACGGCGACGGTGTGGACGAGGCCGTGCAGCCAGTGGAAGCGCCAAAAGAGCAGCACGGCAGCGCTGGGAACGACGGTAGTGGCATAGAGCAGCAGGTGGGTCAGAAAGACGACGTCGGTGTCGTAGCGGACGACGTGCTGCTGTGCGAAGCGGATGTAGGGCTGGAGGAGCCAGCGGTGCGTCCAGGGGGGGGGCGAAGAGGGGGGAACGGATCCTTTTGGAGCCGAAGCAGAGAAATCGGTTTCTTTTGGAGCCGAAGCAGAGAAAACGGTTCCTTTTGGGGCTGCCGGGGCCACTGCCGAAGCCAATGCCAGCGCCGCTGCCGGAGCCACTGGCGCCAAGGCCGCCGCGCCGTTCATCGAGGCCGCATCCCGGACCGAGCCGGAGCTCGCAGTTTCGGCCTTGGTCGCCCCCCCCTCCGGCTGTTTTGGCGCCACCAAGTCCCAGTAGTCGACCGAGGTGAAGACGGTCGGCTCAAACAGACGGCTGGACGGGTCGTTGAGCGCGTCCAGCGTGGCCAGCAAAGCGGCGTCCCGGCCGGGCCCGTCGCTGGCGCCGGCCTTGTCGCCGTCCTCGTCGTCGGCCCCACTGTCGCTCTGTTCCGCCTCGCACTCATAGTCCCGGCCCTCCCGGACATCCTGGAAAAGGTTCTCGAGCACGAGCCGGTCCGCCCGAGTGACATTCTCGGGAATGACGAGGTATTCCTCCATTGAGAGGGACAACAAGGGAAAGAAAGAAAGAAAAAAAAGGAAAAGGGCAAGTGAAACAGAACGCCGGCGTTCAAGGATTCCAACGGCAGGCGCTATACAACAAGACAGGCAAAGGCAGGCCGTTGAACAGACGAGATGGTCAAAGTGAAGAAAAGAGCTTCTGGTGACCCGCCAAATCAGGCAATGGTGGCACACCGCTCTCGCCCACTGCCGTTATTACCCCTTTCCAGTTATTTTGGGGCCTGGCCAGTTAGTTTGGGACCTGGACTCCACCGCAGCCTTTTGGGCAGCCTGGATTGGTTGCCTTGTATCAAAGATGATTGGTTAGTTTTTGCATTATTATTGTTGCGTCTTTGCTCCTGCTCTTTTCTCTTTTCTGCTCTTTCCTGCTCTTTCTGTGCTTTTTTCTGCTCTTTCTCTGCTCCAACTTTCGGCTTCACTTCTTGCGACAAATCTAGCTTCAGCGCTTCGCCGCCATCATCGCGTAAGGCGAATACGAGCATAGCGCCAGATCTCATCGCCAAGCCTGACCCGCACAGCCATTCCTGGGTGCTTTCTACACTATGGATCCGCCGTCCCAGCACCGCTTTCGGCCGCCTCTGCCCTTGCAGCCTTGCCCCGGCCGGGCGCCGCCTCAAAAAGCGCCCGCCACTTGTCTTCCTGATGAAAGAGGCTAATGGTCTGCAGGGGCGTCGGCGAGCCGTATTCGGGGTCGGCGCCGCCTTTCAACAGGGCCTTTTGTGAGCGACGGAAGACGAAAGAGAAAAAGGAAGAAGAAAGAAAAAAGTGACACAGAAGAGAAGAGAGAGAGAAAAGACGACAAAAGACAGAAGAGAGAGAAAAGACGACAAGATAGATCTCACCTCCACAACGGCGTCCTCTCCCTTAAACACCGCACCCGCCAATGGACTCTGTCCCCGGTCATTGAGCCGGTTCGGGTCGGCCCCGTGGCCGAGAAGCAGCGTCACAAGGTCGGAATGGCCGTGGTAGGCCGCCAGCATAAGCTGTCTTTGTCAGCAGTCTGTTCCAAGTCAGGTGGCTCGGCGGACGCACAAAACTATCGCCTTTGTCGTTGGTCAGGTTGGCCGGCAGCCCGGCCGAGAGGGCCTGCTCCAGGAGCGCCCGGTCGCCGGTGCGAGCGCCGTTGAAGAGCCGTGAGGCCAGTTCGAGAGCCTGGGGAGGGAGTGAAGCGCTCATGGTGATGATGGAGAAGGGAGAAGAGAAAGGGAGAAGGGAAAGGGAGAAGGGAAAGGGAAAAGGGAAAGGGAAATGGGAAAAGGAACAAAGACGAGGAACGGAGATGACGCTCAAACAATCGTCGGAGATGAGTCAGCCGAGTTACTCAGCCGGCAGGCCAGACGACACGAGGGAGTGTTAAACATGATTAAAAACACCGGCATCAGAGTTGATTTGCCCGCATCATCGGCAACTGTCGCCGTTGTCGCATTCGCAGTGCAAGGGATCTCCATCGCTGCTACAATGGGTGGGCACAGCCGAAGCTAGCCGCTGCTTTCCCCGCAAATTACATATAAGCCACAACCTCATCGGTCCATTCGCTCTCATAGGTCAGCTTTAGACATCCTCAATGTTTTACAGAGTGTATGGGACGAGGCTTGGCCGGGCGTCTTTGATCGCTCCGGCTGCTGTGCCAGTCTTGCGACATGGCCATCTTGGCTTGATCTCGCGATTCTCGTTCTCATCCTCGTCCTCCTCCTCGTCTTCCCCCTCGTCTTTCTCCTCATCTTCCTCCTCCTCCTCCCCCTCCCCTCCCCTGCTCGTCACAAACTTGGCTGCCCCCCATTCGGGACACATTCGCCTCCTCGAGCTGAACCGGCCTCACGGACGCAATGCCCTCTCGCGGGCGCTCGTAGCAGCGCTGCGCCGCGAGATCGACAACATTGCCCGGCAGTACGATGGGGCGACGGGGCAGGAGATCCCAGCGGCCGTAGCAAAGCAGGGCCCGGCGCTCGGCCCGACTCGCGCGCTCATCCTGGCCAGCAGCAGCGACGCGGCTTTCTGTGCCGGCGCCGACCTCAAAGAGCGCAAGACCTTTACCTCGGAGGAGTGAGTTTTCGACGGCATTCTTCTCTGCACTCTCTGCTCCCCAGAACCTTCTCTGCTTCGCGTACGCTGCTCACTGCCAGAACTGCTGCCTTTCTGGCCTCCCTTCGCGCCGCCTTGGCCGCCCTGGCCGCCCTGCCGGTGCCCGTCATTGCCGCCGTGGCTGCACCGGCGCTCGGCGGCGGCCTCGAGCTGGCTCTGGCCGCCCATCTGCGCGTCATGGCCGCCACCGCATCTGTCGGCCTGCCCGAGACCCGCCTCGGCATCCTCCCCGGCGCTGGCGGCACCTACCGCCTGCCTGCCCTGGTCGGTCCGGCTCGCGCGCGCGACTTGGTGCTAACCGGCCGCCGCATCTCGGGCGTCGAGGCTTTTGCCATTGGGTTGGCTGACCGCGTGGTCTACGACGCCGAGTGTATAAATGGTTCTTCTTCTTCGTCGTCTTCTTCGTCTTCTTTTTCTTCGTCTTCTTCTTCGTCCTCGTCTTCTTTGTCTTCTTCTCCTTCTTCCGCTTCTTTTCTCTCTTCGTCGTCGTCCTCCTCCCCCCCCTCCTCCTCCTCCTCCCGCTTGCTCGTCCTCGACGCTGCCCTGCTTCTGGCCCAGGACATTTGCCGCGGCGGCCCCGTGGCTGTGCGGGCGGCCCTGCAGGCAGTGCAGGTTCCGAGCGAGGCCATGGAGAACCGCATGTACGAGCGCGTAGTGGCGACAGAGGACCGGGACGAGGCGCTGCGGGCGTTTGCCGAGAAGCGGCCGCCCGTGTTCCGCGGAAAGTGAGATCCCAACAAGGGGGAGCAGCGAATTGGCCAAAGCATCTTTGCAACCAAAACAGATGCAAGGGGGCAAGAAAATGTAGAAAAAGAAGAATAAGAATAAGACAGAAGAAAGAAGAAAGAAATAAGACATTGGGCGTGGGCCACGTACCGGTACTTCTCATTCCTCTTACTACGTCATCTTCGTGCCGACTAAATCCAGATGACATCATGACAGAACATAATAAAAGGCGGATAAAGGCCCTGTGCTGCTTTCTCGTCAAAGATTTAATGCTGCGTTCTCGTCAGGTTTATTTTGAATCGACAAGAATCGTAAAAACTTTTCACAATCAATCTGCCACTCACACATCTCATCAATTCAACACCATGTCGTCAGTCCTGGCCGTTTCCGCCCGTCGGCTCGCTGCCACGGCGCCCTTGTCTTCCCAACGCATCGTCTCCAGCGCTGCCGCCGCCGCCTGTCGCAGCAGCTTCTCGACCACGCCGACGCACGCCAAGACCACGGCCGAGGTGGCCAAGGACACGCTCAAGTCGGTCGACCGGGCCGTCTCGGACAAACTGGTAGACGGCATCAACGCCGGAGGTGAGTAGGGCGGTGGCGGCGGCGGCAAAAAAACAGAGCTGACCATCATAGCCAACCTCAAGAACAAGGTCAAAGAGGCCGGCGAGGACCTGATGGCCGGCAAGGCCACGCCCGGCAAGAAGACGGTCGACAAGACGATGCGCGAGGCTTCGGGCAAGCTGTCGGACCTGCGCGACGAGGCCATGGACAATGCCGGGCAGGCGGCCGACAAGGCCAAGAGCATGGCGAGCGAGGCGACTGACAAAGCCAAAAGTATGGCCAGTGAGGCATCCGACAAGGCCAAGAGTATGGCCGGCGAGGCGTCTGACAAGGTGCAAGACGCGGCCGGCGAGGCAAAGAAGAAGATGGATTAGGGGGACGGGACGGATGAAA
The DNA here is from genome assembly GCA_019925625.1 of Graphilbum ipis-grandicollis. Taxonomy (NCBI): domain Eukaryota; kingdom Fungi; phylum Ascomycota; class Sordariomycetes; order Ophiostomatales; family Ophiostomataceae; genus Graphilbum; species Graphilbum ipis-grandicollis. The sequence continues at coordinate 557,838 of JADHKH010000010.1, read as the reverse complement.
TCAAAAATAGAATCAATTTTACCAGATTTTACTGTATGAAAAGTATATACAATGAAGCATTGAATTCTTTGATTATTGTGGTCATGGCCAATATGAGCCTCTGAAGCTTATGAATGCAAAAGCCATTTCTCTTCCTTCTTTCCCTGCTCAGCTGGCATGCCGGCCGACGCTAGCTGCCGCTAAGGTCAGACTCAGCTGGTGATGGGCGGAAGGAGCTGGATCTCTACTTGCCATCTTTGGCAGTAGTGCTGTTTAGACTCGATCTATCTTTAAGCCTCAAGTCCTCGACTACTTCCAAGTTCTCGACCACTTCCATTCATCTACATCCTCCACCTCGATTATTTCTACTTTATCCTACTCCCAGTCGGCATTGCTGCTTGTTTGATATCTCATCTGTCTTTTCATCTTTCCTTCTCGCCTCTCCCTCTTCCTCCCATCTTCCCTCTCCTCTCGTCTTCCATCTCTCTCGTCTTCCCCTCCTCTCATCTTCCGACTCTCTCTTGTCTCTCTCTTTCTCGCCTCTTTCTCTCTCTCGCCTCCCTTTCTCTCTCGCCTCCCCCCTCCACCATGCCAGACTCCCTCGAAATCCACCTCCAGAACCAGACCTCCTCCTCCGACGTCTACGCCTACATAACCGGCCTCGCCCTCCAACACAACAATGCCCGCGTCCTGCTTCAGGCCAACGGCCGCGACCTCTACTTCCCCAAGAACCCGCCCGCCATCCTCCAGCCCCTGACCGAGGACTGCGCCATCCCCCTCGGCGCCCCGGGCAACACCGTCGTCGTCAGCATCCCCCAGATCGCCGGCGGCCGCATCTGGTTCAGCCGCGGGCCGACCCGCCTCACTTTTCTGCTGAACCCGTCCTCACCCGACCCGGCCGGCTCGCCCGCCCTGGTCGAGCCTTCGGTGCTAAACCCGGCCGACCCCAACGCCGCCGTCGACTTTGCCTTTGCCGAGTTCACGCTCAACGCCGACCAGCTCTTTGCCAATATTTCCTACGTCGACTTTGTGCCTCGCCTGCCCATCGCCCTCACCCTGCAGGAGCAGCGCTCCGGTGCCGTCCACCACGTCTCCGGCATGGCCGCTACCGGCCTCGACGCCGTCTGCCAGGGCCTGCGCGACCAGGCCGCCCTCGACGGCCGCCCCTGGGACAAGCTCATCGTCCCGGCCGCCGACGGTTCCCCCCTGCGCGCCCTCAACCCCACCCATGGCGACGCCGTCGGTGCCAGCTTCGCCGGCTACTATGAGCCCTACATTGACCGCGTCTGGTCTCGCTACGCCGCCGCCGACGTCTCCATCAACACCCAGGCCGCCGCCGGCGTCGTCAAGGGCCGCATCGCCACCCCCCCCGGCCTCCTCACCTTCCAGACCCCCGACGGCCCCGAAGCCTTTGCCAAACCCTCCACCGCCGACGTCCTCGGCTGCAATTCGGGCCCCTTTGCCACCGGCGCCTCGCCCGCCCGCAATGCCATCATCCCCCGTCTCGCCGCCGCCCTGCTGCGCACCTGTCTGCTCGACGAGCCCCAGCAGCCCGCCAGCCCCAACACTTTTTACCGCAGCGACCCCACCAACCACTACTGCCGTATCGTGCACGCCGCCAACCTCGACGGCAAGGGCTACGCCTTTGCCTACGACGACGTGCAGCCCGACGGCGGCGCCGATCAGTCCGGCAAAGTCAATGCCGGCGACCCCAAGTACTTTCTCGTTGCCGTCGGCGGCGAGCAGGCCTATGCGGGCGACCGGCTGCCGTAGGCTGCTCTGAATAAACAGCGGCTGTTCTGCGTCCATCTGCTTTGCTGTTTGCAATCAATTCGCTTTAATTCAATCAATGCTCGTCAAGCAACGCTGTCTATCCTCTAAATGTGATGCATTCTCGCCAGTCATAACATCGTCCATCTTGGCCTGTCGACTCATCCCGGCAGACACAGCATGCCCTGAATCCACTTGGCCAAGCCGCCCTCGCTGGCGTTGTCGTCGCCGCCGTGGTCTGGCGCCTCGCCTGTCGGTGTCGCCAGCAGCCGCCGTGGACTCGATGTCCGCACGTACATGGCCATGCCCTCGTCCGTGCCGAATGCCACGGCATCTAGCGGGCAGTCCAGCTCCCGGTAACCTTCCTGCACCATTTCGCGCACTCGCAGCGACGCCGGGTCCCAGCGCCCGCCTGCATTCTCCACCAGCTGCGAGTACTGCACGTCGCTGATGCGCGCCCAGATCATCACTGCCGGCCGCGCAATGTCGGCAATGATTTGCCGCACCGGCACGCTGGGCGCCACCGTAATCACCACGCTCGTCTCGTCCACGACCAGAAACCCATGCGGGTCGTCCAGCACCGTGAGCCCAGCCTCGCCCAGCACCGTCCGGTCGGCCTCCTCGTACGCCGGGTCCTGCACAAAGCACCGTATCGAGCGACGCCGTGCCTCCCCATTGCTGCCGCGCTCACCCAGGTCGCCCTGATCGTCGTCGTCCTCGTAGCTGCCAAAATTCGCCTGCAGCTCCTCCAGCACGTCCCGCACCGTCAGCACCATGGCATGCTGCACCAGCGAACGCATCCACTTGCTGGCGTTGCCGTTGGCCGGCGCCTCCTGCACCACCATGGTTGAGCACGCAAAGGCCACAATGTTGGTCACCACTAGCTCGCGCCGCGCAATCACGGCCGACAGTCCCGTCACCAGCGCCGTCCGCAGCTTTTGGCAGTCTTGGCTGGCCTCCCATATCTCGCATTGCTGCTCGAAACTCGCACGTACTTGGTCCACCGATAGCAGCTTTGGGCCAAACTGCCGTGGCAATGGTGGTGGCCGTGCGGCAGTCTGGTCTCGCGTGCTTGTGCCGCCCAAGGACAGGGCGTCGTTGCTGCCCAAGCCCGTCAGTGCCTTTTCCGCCAGAGAGCTGGCGAGCTCGCGCACGCTCGAGGCTGCCTTGTTGCTGATGAAGCCACTGGCGTCACGGTGGTGCACCGCCTGCTTGTAGGTAATGCGCGTCGACAGCAAAGCCTGTGCCTTGTTGAAACGGCGGACGTGCCAGGCCGCTTTGCCGGTCAGTTTCTCAATGTTCCAGTACATGATCTGGGGTTTTAGGCTGGCCGTTAGCAAGAATGCCAGAAAGAGGGCAGGCAACGGGAAAGAAGAAACCCACTTGATCAGGACAATCTCTGGATGCTCGTCCGACACACACACGGCGCCCACTTCTGAAGGCACCTGCACTGGCCGGCCGTCGATGCCGATTATGGTAAAGGGGACACGCCGCGTTCCGGAGCGCACGCCATCTCGGTCGAGCTGTCGAGCCAGGCTGCGCAGTGTCTCGCGCCGAAAAATGGGCATGCCGTTGTCGTAGAGGTTGCGGATGCGGCGAGCCACCGCTTCCATTTCGGCGCGGCGTTGGTTGAGCTTGGTAAAGGCCGGCTCCGGCAGCAGAAGCGGCTCTGTCCCGGTGCTGCCGCCACTGCCCGGCTTGTGGCTCAGAGACGAAAGCGACGACGCTCCGTCGCTCAGGGCCACCACTGTCGAGCCAACACTCTGCGCTGTGCGAGTCCGGAAGGCTTCCGAGAAGCCCCAGTCGTCGTCGTCATCTTGAAGCCCGTCCCTCGGCCTGCCCGCATTCTCACCCATGCTACCGTGCTCTCGTGCACTGCCGGATGTGTTGTTGTTGCCTTTTCCCGTACGTGTGTGTGATTGTAGTGTGATTTGTCCTCTTCTTGCTCATCGTCTTCTTTAGAGGAAACACCAATAGATTTTCAGCATGGCAGTATTGTTATGCTAGCGACAAGGCCATTGATGCGGCTGGACGAGGCAAATCATGGTAAGGAGTGGGCGGTGATGATGTAAAGGGTGAGACGGCGAGAGGTGAAGATGCAAAAAAAGACGGCAAAAGAAAAGGCAGGCCCAAAGTCTAGACTTGGCTGGAAGGGATCGTCGTTCCAGCAGTAGTGCAGAGTTATGTATTGGCTGCACAACATTTTACATTTCACGGGTCCAATGTAACAGGCATGCCCTGCGCGCCTTCCTTTTACTGTGCAGCTGCACATCTGCATCGTACGCGCTCCTACCGCGTGCTGGGCATGCAGGCCTCCACTGCCGTCTCGGTCTTTTCATGGCTCCCTCTCCTTCTCTGTCGCAAACTCAAACCTCCCCACACCGGTCTGAAGGAAGGGGCAGGCAGCGTCTAGTGCTGCCGCATTTGGGTCGTTTCCTACTTTGTCCTCGGCGACTCGTACGTTGGCCCCGCTAGCATAAAAGTGTAGTTGAATCGCCGCAATACGACGCTCATTCAGACTGCGACGTAAGTATGGTTGTTTTTTTGGGTAATTCCGCCATTGGATTGTTACGTAATTTTCTTTTGTTTGTTTTTCTCTTGTCCTTTTTTCTTGTCCTTCCGTCTCTCCTTCCCTCGTCTCGCCGATCCCCACAGCTCGACATTATAAACTTTGTTTTAGACCTAAAGCGCTTCCACGGGAAACAGCCAATTGCGTGAATCGGCCCAAGATCTCCGTTTAGCGCGCCGTCGGATGGACAATGAACCCAAAAGGCACCAGTTGATCCTCGCGGCAGCCGGAAAATCGCCATCCGTCTTTTCGCCGCCCTTCTAGTGCCTTTAGCAGAATAGTGCACACGGCGCGGAAAAGGGGAATTAAAATGGTGTGAAGCTCCGCACGCTAGACGCAGAGAGCTGACAAGTCTCCAGTTTTATCCAAAATAGGCAAAATATACAGATGAGGGGGAAAAAGCTCGGAAGCGGGGATCACCAACTATTTAGATGCGCAAAAGAGCCTCGGCCAGCATCGTAGCAGCGCAGTCGCTCCACCACGTCTGCACACGCTCCATCTCCTGTACACCCTCCATCCACACCATGGCGGCTCCAGTGGCCTTTTTGCCGCGCGGCGCCATTCTGCAGCGCTTTGAAGTCGACGGCCTCAACATTGTGCTGGGCTTCCCCACGGACGAGCTGTACGCCGCGCACAACGCCCCCTTTTTCGGCGAGACCATTGGCCGCGTCTGTAACCGCATCAGCAACGCCGAGCTCAAGGACGTCAACGGCCGCGCCACTATCCCGCTCGGCGCCAACGACGGCGCCAACGCCCTGCACGGCGGCGCCGTCGGCTGGGGCAAACAAATCTGGGACGGGCCCACGCCCATTGGCGTCCGCACCGCTGTTCCTGGCCTGCCCGGCGGCGACTGCCTCACCGAGGGCGGCGAGTCTGTGCGTTTCCGCCTCGTCAGCCCCGACGGCGACGAGGGCTATCCCGGCACCGTCGACGCCTCTGTCGTCTATACCGTCGGCAAGCAGCACGTCTCTGCCACCGAGACCGCCACCGTCATTGTCATTGAGTACGAGGCCGAGCTCGTCGATGGCGCCCAAGAGACCGTCATCAACATGACCAACCACACGTGAGTTTGTCGTCCACCCTGGACGCTCTCGGCTGACCCTTTTGGCTGACCCCTAGATACTTTAACCTGGCCGGCAACCCAACAATCAAAGACACCGTCGTCGAGCTCGTCACCAACAGTTACTTGCCCGTCGACGCCGGCGGCATTCCCACCGGCGGCCCTACCGCTTTCGGCAAGGTCCAGGCCAAGACCGCCTTCACGCTCGGCCTCGAGGAACCCGACATTGACGACTGTTTCGTCGTCAACGAGCAGCCCGCCACCGTCCCCATTGACACCCGCAGCCTGCCCCTGACGCGCATGGTGTCTGCCCACCACCCCCAGTCGCGCATCCAGCTCGAGGTCTATAGCACCGAGCCGGCCTTTCAGTTCTATACCGGCAAGTATGTCGCCGTGCCTGCCGTCGACGGCCTGCCGGCCCGCGGCCCTCGCAGCGGCTTTTGCGTCGAGCCCAGCCGCTACGTCGACGCCGCCAACGTCGACGCCTGGAAGCACATGGTGCTGCTCAAAAAGGGCGCCAAGTACGGCTCCCGCATCGTGTACCGCGCCTGGAGAAAGGCCGCCTGAGCGCCGATAGCATAGCCAATCTGACCGTTTCCCCCTACTCCAGCTCCCCTCCCTCCTCGTCCCGGGGCGCCTGCGCCTGCATCTGCGCCTGCTTGCGGTACAGGCCCGCCAAAAACTCGCTCGTGCTCGCCTCCTCGATGCCCTTGTCCTCCCGCTTGCGCAGAAAGCGCGGGAACCGCAGACTCAGCCCGCGCTCCTCGCTGACAAGCCCAATGGCCGCCCTGTACGTCGGGCTGAGCGTAATGTCGGCAAACGCCATTTCCCACACCTCTTGCGGCTCGAACCACACATCCGGCTCCGGGCCGTGGTATTCGACAAAGCTGGGCTTCTGCGTCCGCGTGTTGTGTGTTTGGCCGCCGTCGCCGTCATCGCTTGCCAGCCCCTTGTCGTAAAAGGCCCGGTTGGCCTTGTAAAACGCGTCTGTGAAGCCCGAGATGCACTTTGTCACGGCCTCGAGCGAGCCCGTCTCTTCGTTGCGCACCGCCATCAGGATCGGAGACCACCACTGCGCCTTGCGGCCCATGCCGTGCCACCCGGCAATCGGAATCAGGTCCAGTGTGTCAAACGTCGAACCGTAGTCCTTCTTCACCTTGAGCCACGAGTCAAGCCGCTTGTCCGGCTCGTACGTGGCCAGCAGCGGCTTTCGCCGACCCTGCGCCTTCCTTTCGCCGTCCAGGTTGTCCAGGATCTTGACCATGATGCCCTCGCACTTGGCCTCGAGGGCCTGCTGGAAAAAGCCCGAAATGGCGTCCACGTCCTCGGAGACGGCGTCCATGCTGGTCACCCACGTAAAGTGCCGCGGGATCTCGACAAACAGCGACCGCAGCAGCCGGCGGCGCTCGCGCAAGGGCCGGTCCAGCAGAGGCTGGCCGTTTAAAAACATGAGGTCAAACGCAAACAGGCACACGTCGACCGTGATGCTGTCGAGTGCCACGTCCTTGCGCGCCCGGTTGGTCAGCGTCTGAAACGTCTTGATCTCGCCCGTCTGCCGGTCCACCGCCACCACCTCGCCCTCCATGATGAAGCTGCGCACGCCGCCGTCCGGCCCGCGAATGCGCGGCACCAGCGATACCAAGTCCGGGTACTTGTCTGTCATGTCCTCGAGGTGCCGCGAGAACACGGACACGCGTCCTTGCTCGTCGCAGTGCACCTGGGCGCGCTGCCCGTCGTACTTGAACTCGCAGGCAAACGCCCGGCCCGGCAGCTTGACCAGCATCTCACCCAGGTCGCGCGTAATGGACCCCAGCATCGGCCGGATCGGCACATGCAAGGCCAGCCCGCAGCGCTCCCGCAGCGCCTCGCACACGCCCAGCTCCTGCAGCGCTGGCACCAGGTCGTTGTAGTTGGGCCGCCGCGCGTAGCAGGCCTTGACCAGCTCCTCGGCCCGGCCGAACCGCTCGGCCAGTTCTTCCTTGGACAGCGCCGCCAGCGCCGCCCGGCCTGTTGGGTGAGGCCCGGTCAGCAAAAAAGCCCGCGCCAGCGCAATCAGCATGGTCGTCTTGACGGCGCCAATGCGCAGGTGCTGGCACAGCGTCCGCACCACGTACCGGCTCTCGTCGCCGCCGCGCGCGTCCTGCAGCAGCCGGTCCACCAGCCGCTGCTTGGCCTCTACGCTGCCCGCCCCCTGCGTCTGTGCCACCTGGACCAGCGTCTGGTAGACGCCCTGGATCGTCAGCGGCCGTGGTTTCCGCAGCGTAAAGGCCTGCCGCTTCTTGGCCTCGTAGGCCACGTCACCCGGGTCGCCGTGCTTGTCAAAAAGCGCCTTGAGCCCGCGCGCATCGAGGCCGCACACCTGCTTCAACGCCTTGCCAATGGCCGAGCCTCCCAGGCCCAGTTCCATGGAAACGTGCGCCGGACCAATGGCGTTGGTGGCCAGCCACACGGCCGGCAGCAGGCTGGCCGGGTCGCCCTCGTTGAGCACACAGAGGCAGTTGACCAGCGTGTCGACAATCTTTATCCGGCTCTTGGTCGCGCTGACGAGCACAAAACAGCGCGTCAGCAAACTATACGACGCTGCCGCTGCTTCGCTGCCCCACTGCCGCTTCAACGCTGCCATGTACCGGCTGGGCTCAAACGTCAGCGGGCTTTCGTCCAGCGGCAGCGTCGCCGTAACAAGGTCCTCTGCCGTCGTCACCGACTGGAGGCTCAGCGTTGTCGATGCCTTCCGGCCGGCCGGGGCCAAAGCGTCCGTCTTGCTTTCGTCCATCGCCTTGTCAGCCAGTATTCCCGCTGGCGAGTCTCGAGTCTCCGCTGTTGCCGCCCGGGCCAGCCTCTCAAGCCGCTCTTCTTCGTCCCATTCAGCCTGAAGCTTTCTGGCCAACTCTTCGTCAGACATTTCGACAGTCTCTTGAGGCTCTGGTGTCCCCAAAGCTTCCGTTTGCTCGGCTGCAGGCAAAGACTGGCCTGACCGCCCTGTTCCTAGAGCCGTGGCATTGTCCCTTTTTTTCGAGAAAAAGTACTCGAGCCCTCGCGCCGGTCTGGCACTCTTGCCGTTTGCGCTCCCAGCTTCGAGCTTTCTCTTCTTCGCAGGGCTCGCCATGGTATTGAGCCAGGACTCGGCTTCTATTCAACGTGCCGGCCGGTGTTGAGTTTTTCCACAACACGTAGCGACTCCGCCATCCTCTAGTTGTCTGATAAAATGACAAGCAGGAGAACAAAAGAGAAATGACAAGCGAACAAAGAGAAATGATGGCCATCAGCTATCGTCCTATGACGGTGATACACGTGACATATCGACTGCCCTGCGAGCTAGGCTCAATAGCGCTGGTCTTGGGCTCACAAAAAGGACAGCAAAAATAAAAGAGGGGTGGGGGATTCGGCACCGCGAAAACATTATACCCCGCCGGCCGGCCGAAAAAATCACCCAGACAAATCCACTCCTCATCTCCCACCAAAAGGGGAAAAACCCTTGATTTTCTTCCTTTCCACAACCACACGCTTATCTTCATCATGAGCAGCGAAGACCCGGCAGAGCGGCCCGAGAGCATCTCGGTCATCATCAATGGCCTGGAGCGGTACAATCCCGAGGCCGTAGTTTCGCTCGAGGCGTATCTGGCACAGCAATGTGAGGAGCAGTTTTGCGACTGCAATGCCAACCGGACATTGTTAAAACTGTAAGTTTGACGTGATTTGCTTGCTTTGCTTGCTTGTATCTTTTTTGGCATTTTTGCACCTTTTTGGATCTTTTTGCATATATTCCTACCCTTTCATGATGACAAAATATTTGTTTCCTATTACTTGACCTACGGGCGTGATAATTCAAATTGGGTAATTCTGATATTTTGGGCTTTTTGGATATATTGTATACCGTTATTGCTGTGCTCTTTCCCTCTTTTGAGAATGCAAACGACTGACGGCATGCTTTTCCTTTGCGCTTTGCAGGTACCAACTTAACCCGGACCGGATCAAGGATGAGGTCATCACCAACATCCTGGTCAAGACCATAACCCAGTTCCCCTCCCCCCAGTTCAGCCTAGCCATGCACCTGATCAGCCCGTCTGCGGCATCGACGGTGGCGGCCGCCGCGTCCGCCAGTGCCACTTCGGTGGAGCTGGCCGAGGCCGTAACCAAGCTGCGCGCCCTCAACAACCTGCTCGAGGGCGCCGAGTACGGTCGCTTCTGGGAGACGCTCGCTTCGGACGACCTGTACGCCGACCTGATCACCGACGTGGTGGGCTTTGAGGAGACCATCCGCGTGCGTATTGCCCAGCTCATCAGCCACGCCTTCCGCGAGGTGCAGATGAGCATTATCAAGCAGTGGCTGGGCATGAATGAGGATGCCGCGCGCAACTTTGTGACTGGGACCTGCGGCTGGAAGGTCGAGGGCGACCAGGCCCTGATTCCCAAGAACGCGGAGAACGAGGCCAAGAAGTTGGAGATCCGCGAGGACGTAAACATGGACATGTTTTCCCGCGTGATTCGGAGATCGTGGGAAGAAGCGGCATAGGGGATCGGATCAATAAAAACTACATGATACGAAAAAGGCAGGGTCCTGGGAAGCATGCAAAAGAAGAAGACTACTATTTTTGTCTTTGTTACGCTTATGTCAAAGGGGGAAGGGGAAAACAAACGTGCCGGCGTTTATGATATAATTTTGCTTTTTAAGACGGGTGGTTTGGCATTGGGAAATGAAGAGCCGTTTTACATTCATCTTGCTTTACTTTGATACCAATATGTACCATGGCGGTAGCTACAAAAGTGTGATTTCTTTTTGCTCTGATTCCATCACAGCAAATGGAAGATTTGATAACAGCCGTCGTATATTCATTTCCCCAACCCTTTATAAAAGCCAACTTGTTTTCCTGTCCCTGTCCTTGTTGCCCCCTCCCTATTTGCCTCCGAGATCCTCCCATTGCACACCCGCCCATTCCTCGAGGTAGGACGCCTCGCCCACGGCCGTTCCGCGCACCTGACAGTCTTTTTCACAGACGCCCACCATAATGGTGCCCCAGTCCATGCCTTCTAGGCCGATGCTGTCGGCCTCGAGCAGACCAATGGCGTGCGGCATCAGCTGCACCTCAAAGACGCGGCGCGCACGGCAGTTGGGGCATGGCGGTATGGCCGAGGCCGCCGACCCAACGGTCGTGACGCCGACATGACCGCTGCGGCTGCCACTGCTGCCCCCCGACATGGCCTTTCCGACGGGATCGTCCTTGCTGTACAGCAGCGGCTGGCCGGCAAACTCGTAGCGGATCACCTGGTCCGGGTTCTGCGACACGCGGTCGGCAAACTTCTGAAACGCTGCATCCATGCTCGACTCAAAGACAAACTTGTCTTCCTTGCCGCCGCCGCTGCCGCCACCGCGGCCGCCGGCCGGGTCATCCAGGTCCATGCTGGTCTGCACGGGCACGCCCATCTGGTCGGCCGAGACGGGATCCAGCGTCTCGTACTCGGCGTCGGCGATCCAGCTGACCGGGTAGGCTGCCGGCCAGCTCTCGACCGGGGGCCAGGGCTCCGGAGGGGGTGGCGGGCCGGCAGCAAAGACTCCGACGGCGGGTGTGCCCTTTTCCTTGTTGAGCGAGAGCGTCTCGGCAAAGGTCCGGGGCAGATCTTCTTCTTTGGCGGCGGCCGTGGAAGCGGCGGCGGGCAAGGGAGCCGGCTTCGGTGCTGTGGCAGCTGCCGTGGCCGTCTTTTCGCCCAGACTAAACGGGTTCTTGGCAGCTGCCGTGGCAGAGGGCATGGAAAACGGATTCTTTCCGCCTCCTCCGCCAAAGGGATTTCCGCCTCCTCCGCCAAAAGGATTGCTCACGCCAAACAAGGCCTCGCCGAGCGGTGGCCGCGTCGCCGCTGGGGCTGCCGGTGTGGGTTCTGACACTGGTGCTGCCGCTGCTGCCGCTGCCGCTGTCGCCTCGTCCAGACGCACGCCGCGAATCACCCGGATGCTGCCCGCTTTGCGCCGGCAGGCCTTGTTGCGACAGGCCAGCACATAGAGGCGGCGCTCGTGGTGCGGGAACCGGTCCGGCAGCTCGCCGTTGAGCTGCAGCAGCAGCACCATGAGTGACTGGCACACGCGACAGCGGGCCAGCGCCGCCGAGGGCGCCTGGTCCTGCGGCCGCAGCCAGTCGGGGCGGCCGCCGAGACGGCTCACGGTCTCGCTGCCGGCGTCCGCCTGGGCATAGCCAAGAAGGACGTCGGTCTCGGTATAGCTCAGCTCTGTGCCATTGTCCTCGTCGTCGGACGAGTCGCTGTCGTAGGGCGCCATCGTTGCCTATCTGTGCGCGACGTTGACGGTTGGGGCTGTCGTCGTCGAGGCCTTTCAGAAAATGTCGTTTTTTTGTTAGCGATAAGATAAGGCGGCTAAAATGGAGGGGCAAACTCGGCTTTTGTCGCAGCCTTGGCAAAGCAGTAGAAACAACTTTACTGCTCGTCTTTTCTACCACTGCCCGCCTATAACTAGGAAGGGACCCCCCTTTAATCTATGTACTTAGCTTTTACATGATTATATTATTCTCCGTTTTATGACTTTTTTTTGTTCTTTTTTATACGAGCATTTCTTCCCCTCTGCATACATGGAACGCCGGCAAAACTTTTTTCTCTTTTCGCAGCTATCCATACAGCAGAATCAGCATTTCAGATCGCCTCCTCCTTGCCAGAACAACCACAATAAAGTCCCTCGTTATCACTCTGGGCCACCAGCCTCGGGGCCGTCCATGCCGGGACCCGGTCCGCCTTGCCGGGCCATCTGCCGTGCCTTGAGCATCTCGTCACAGAGCAGCAGGTTCGACGCAATGCTGGAGCTCGATGCCACGCAGTTTCGCAGCACCCGGAACGAGTCGTAGATGCCTTCCAGCTCGGGGTCGATGGGCTGGCCGGTTGCCAGGTCCAGGCCGACCACGTTGCCGTCCGCCAGCTCGTCTTGCAGGGCAGCAACTAGAGGTCAGTATATGTAGGGAAGAAAGAGAAAAAGAAGAAAAAAGAAGAAAAAAGAAGAAAAAAGAAGAAAAAGAAGAAAAAGAAGAAAAAAGAAGAAAAAAGAAGAAAAAAGAAGAAAAAGAAGAAAAAGAAGAAAGAAGAAGAAAGAAGAAGAAAGAAGAAAGAAGAAGAAAAAAGAAAAAAAAGAAAGAAAGAAAAACTCACGCGCATCCTGAATGTCCAGACCGGCATTGGCCGCCAGCGTCTTGGGAATAATGAGCAGGGCATCGGCAAAAGCCTCCACGCCCCATTTGGCCTTGCCCTTGACCGTCTTGGCAAAGGCGTCGGACTTGAGGTGCGCGGCGCAGGCCACCTGGAAAGCGCCAGCGCCCGGCACCACGCTCTTGTCGACAATCATGTTGTAGACGCTGCGCAGGCCGTCGCGCACAGCGTCGGTGATTTGCGTAATCGTGTGCTGGTTGGGCCCCTTGATCAGCAGCGTGACCGACTTGGGGTCCTTGACGTCCTCGATAAACGTGTACTTTTCCTCGCCCAGCTGCTGCTCGTACACGAGGCCGGCCCAGCCCAGAATTTCGGGCGTCAGGTCCTCGACGCTGTTCTGCGCCACGCCGCCGCAAATCAGCTGCAGGCGCTCCATGTTGCGGCGCTTGGCCCGGCGCAGCGCCAGGATGCCGTTCTTGGCCAGCACGTCGAGCGACAGCGGGTCGATGCCCTTTTGGTTGATAATCACAAAGCTCTTCTTGGAGTCGTTGCCGCAGACAAGCTTCTTGAGCTCCACAATCTTCTTCAGCTTGGCGTCCACAAAGCGGCGCTCGCTCTCGACCAGCTTGTCGCGCTGGTCCGCGCTCGAGTAAAAGAAGCTCGAGTTGATCTCCGTCTTCTCGTACTCGAGGCTGACGTTGAGCGTCAGGATGAAGGCGTTCTCCACCCGCTTGGGCATGTCTGGGTGGCGTGCGCCGTGGTCCAGGGCCAGGCCGCGAATCAGCTGCGTCTCCGACGCCGTCCGGTGCTGCATCTTCATAATCTCCACCATGTGCAGGTCGGGCTTGGCCGGCGCCTGGTAAATGGCAAGCACGGCATCGACAATATCGGGCGTCAACTTGCCGGCCAGAGTGGCATTCAGCTTGGTGGCCAGCGATGTCCGGGCCACCGACAGGAGCAGTTCGCGGTCGACCTCCTTGGGCAGTTTGAAGCCGTCCAGAAACTATCCGTCAGCATACTTTTCCCTCATTCCCTCGTCTTCTTTTCTTTTCTTTTCTGTTCCGCCCTCATCCCCCTTACCTTCAATGCCTCGGTCTTGGCAATTTCAAAACCGTCTGTGATGATGCGCGGGTGCAGTCCCTCCGAGATATGCCGGTCCGCCTGCTTCAGCAGTTCACCCACTAGCAGCACCACCGAGGTCGTGCCGTCGCCGCAGATGTCGTCCTGTGCCGTGGCAGCGCGGGCAATCATGACAGCCGTCGGGTTTTGTATTTGCATCTCGCGCAGTAGTACATTGCCGTCCTTGGTCAATTTGATCTGCACGCAACCGATGAATTGTTAGTCGTCTCCCTATCTCGCCAGCAGCCCTTCTTGTGCCCGTAGTCTTGATTTACCTGTCCAGCACCATCAACAAGCCTTTTCGCCATCTTGTGTCAGCACTCTGCCTTATCAAGCTATACCTTCTCAACGCAAGCTTCCTCGGGAGGGGCCACTGTACATCTTAATGGTGCCCATCGGGCCCAAGTTCGACTTTAGCACATCCTGAAGGCCTTCTCCGGCACTAATGTTCACACGGAGCGCCTCACCGCGTCTCTGTCATAGGCAGCGTTAGCTTTTGTCTTTCCATCCTCCCCACTATCAAAAAAGGCAGCTGGCGTCGGCAGCTGCGACAAAAGGGGGGTCAAGCAGGAGAAAAAACGCACCCTCGACTCCGCCTTGGGGTTCAGGAGCTGTGCGGCAGACATGTCGTCGGTGTAAATCTGTCGTGATGTCCAGGGACAGTGTTGTAGTGGCGGTGGTGATGCTGGGTTTTTGGCCCAATCTTTGGCTTTGGTGGGGAAGCAACGGCCAGAATGGCATAGAAAAAAATTGCTGAATAAAAAACTGGGGTCCTAGCAACAGGAGCCGCCCAAGGCTGCCTGGCGCGGTTTAGCGGGTTCAACAGGCGGAAACCAATGGCTACCTCTAAACGGGCGCTATACGCACCACAACGCAAGTACACACAAACAGCTGACAAACGTGCGATTTTACGCAGCCCAAGCTCACTGCACCAGCAACAGCTCCTGCTTTGCCGTATAAGATGCGAGACAAGTCCACCCCGACTGGACCTGTTCTGGAGAGCATTGCTTCAGAGTGATTTGCTCCGCACATTTGCTGCGATCTTGATTGATTATAATGAGGTTTGCCAGAGCTTTCTGGACAGTCGGTTTCCTGGCGTCATCATGCTCTGTCTCGGCTTCTTCCGGCCGCTCTGATGGCCTTCCCAGTCGGCGGGTGGCCATTATTGGTGAGTGGCTTGTTCCTCTTTCTTCCCGGACGGCATCCGGGCTGACTTTTTGCAGGAGCCGGCGCGGCCGGAGCATCGGCGGCCTACCATTTGCGCCAATTCGCCGAGGAAGACGGCGTCCATGTCAACATTACGCTCATCGAGAAGGCGGACCACATTGGCGGACGCACGCTGACGGTCAACGCCTTTGACTACGATCACCCGGCCTTGCGCGTAGAGCTGGGCGCGTCCATCTTCATCCGGGCCAACCACATTCTGTGGGACGCGGCGCACCACTTCAACCTGACGTTCAAGGAGCCCGACCTGAGCTTTGGCGAGCTGCTCGGCATCTGGGACGGCGAGCAGTTTGTCTACACGCAAAACGAGGAGGGCTCGGAATGGTGGAACTTGGCCAAGCTGTTTTGGAAATACGGCATCGCGCCATACCGGGCCAACCGGCTGGTGCAGGCCACCGTGGCCACGTTCCTCAAGCTCTACGACGCGCCCTACTTCCCCTTCCGCTCGCTGACGGAGAGGGCCCACGAGCTCGGACTGGTCAACGTGACGGGCCTGACGGGCGAGCAGTGGCTCGAGCAGCACAATGTGAGAGTGGACAGAGGGGTATTGTGTCGTTGAGGCATGCTGACCGTTTCCGCACAGATTGGCAGCCAGTTCTCGCACGACATTATCCAGGCGGCCACTCGCGTCAACTACGCCATGAACCTGGGCCAAATCCACGGTCTGGATGCCATGGTGGCCTTGGCTCCGGAGGGCGCCTCGCAGATTGTCGGGGGCAACTGGCAAATCTTTGACAGCATGGTCAAGGCCAGCGCCGTCACCTTTCGGGCCAAGACGCTGGTGACGGGCATTACGCGCATCGCAGGCTCCGTTCCCAAGTACGCACTAAAGACCAAGTCGACCGACGCCGACGAGAAGACGGCCGACACGGAGACAGAGACTGAATCGCTCTTTGACGCTGTCATTGTCGCCACGCCGTTCCAGTTCAGCCAGATCACCGCGGGCGACGGCGTGCTCCAGCATACCATTGACGAGATCCCCTACGTCCAGCTCCACGTCACGCTCTTTGCCTCGCCCTTGACGCTGTGCCCCGACTTTTTCGGCATCGCGGCCGGCCAGCCTGTGCCGACCACGGTGCTGACGACGCTGGCCGTGGGCGAGGACCCGACCTCGGGGTCGCAGGGCGCCGGCAAGGCCGGCTTCTTCTCCATCAGCACGCTGCGCAGGACCGTCAACCCGGCCACGGGCCGCGAGGAGTTTCTCTACAAGATCTTTTCGCCGGACAAGGTGACGGGCGAGTTTTTGTCGAGCCTGCTCGGCCAGCCCGTGCCGGACACGATCGTCGACCCGGCCGACGACGCGGTCATTTCGTGGTTCTATCCCCACGTCTTTTATTCGTACCCGCGCGCCTACCCGCGCGTCACCTTTCAGGACCCCGTCGTCGGCGACGGCCTCTATTACACGTCGGGCATGGAGAGTTTCATCTCGACCATGGAGACGAGCGCGCTGATGGGGAAGAACGTTGCGCGGCTGCTCGTCGACAGTGTCTTGGGACGGGACTCTGCAAGCGTCACCGAAAAAGAGGCGGCCGCGGCCGATGATCTGGCTGAGCTGTAGCGGACAGTCGATGATTCGGAGGCATATCGCTCTATTTTTGTATGCAAATTGGATATTCGTGCTTTCTGTTTTGTGTAGACTTGAATTGGATCTAAAAGCGTGATAGATAGCAGTTGATTTTGGATATATTCCAATTTATTGTTTCTTTTGAGCACCTCTTTCCTTGTTGGCCCGATTAAATTAGGCTCCAGCAATCGAAAGCTGAACAGTGCCCAAAGTGGCCAAAGTCAAGTTGGCGATGGATAAAACATTGATAGGGATCACTTTGCCACAGGCGGGAGGCCGCTGGAGCCTGCCGGAGGATAAACTCTGATTGGCCAACTGCCAGGCAACGGGCGCTGTGCCTGTTGCTATGACGCGCGAGGGGCAGAACAGCAGCATCTAATCAGACCTCCTCTTGCCCCCAAAGGCCCACCACAGCTCAAAAAACCCACAAGTTGTGCTGTGTAGACGAAAATATAGACTTGCGAACAAACAAATCAACAAACAGTCGCCCGTCAGCGCTGAACGCTTTGGGCACAAAGGCGGCCGTTTTGCCAACAACGATTTGTTCTTGACTCCCACCTTTCCGACTCACCTCCAAGTCCGGGCTTAGCTTCCCGTCGTTTCTACATATCTCCCAATTTGCCCCATCTTATCCTATTTTTACTTTTCAATCTGGTGGCCTCTTAATTACTGCTATTTTCCCGTCTATTGTTCGTTTGTTTTCTTCCGTCTTGAATTCGCCTTCTCTCTCCGTTTGCCTGATTGCTCTTCTTTGGCTCTCATTCCCATTGCCACCCCTGCTGTTCGCTTCTGCTGCTTCTGCACGACTGCGCCTCTGGCTCGTGTGTTGGTGCAAGGCTCATTGCAGTCATGTTTGTTATTCGCAGTGGTGAGTTGAGCCCCGCCTCTATCCCTTGTTTCCCACCCCGCCGTGCTTTTCCCAGTCTTTTCTTTTTCGCGACATTGGTGTCACAGCAACAAAGACTGGAAATTATCTGTTTATCACACTTTGCTTACTAACTTCCCAGCCGCAAAACTTCTCTTTGGCTCCAGCAGCCAGGAATCCATGATCGAACTGCCCCAGGGCCAGCTCTATCTTGTCCGCCCACTCTCGCCCAAAGGCTACTCGGAACTGTTGTTCAAGGACGCAGCCGCGCGCATCCGCCGCACCGCCCAGGAGTTTCAGTACCAGCTTGTGGTGCAGCGCGTCTACGAAGAAGGCGAAGCCGAACTGCTGGCCGACGAAGAAGGCGAGGACGCCGAGACCGATCCGCTGTCGGCCGAGCGCGACGAAAAAGTCTTTTTGCTGGACGAGGCGCTCCAGTTCCGCATCGAGCAGCGCTCCCAAGGCAGCGAGCACGTTCTCTGCTGGCGCGATCTCACCGGCGACGCCGGCGACGTCTACGAGTTTGTCTGCGACCCGGCCTCGAGCCCCGACAGCCTGATCCGCCGCTTCGAGCAGGTCGCCAAGCAGTGCCAGTACGAGCGAAAGTACCGCAAACCCGTGTCCACCGCCTCGGCCTCGGACCTGCGCCAGTTTGAGTTCACCAGCGAGCCCATCCCGCCCGCCAGCCCGCTTCATAGCCCGTCGCTGGCCCGCTCCATCGCCTCTACCGACTCTGTCTTTTCTTCCGCCGCTGCCATGAGCCCGTCTTCCAAGACCGTCGCCGCCGGGGCGCAGAAGAAGAAGAGCAGCACCAAGTACAGCCTCGACGCCGTGGCCGCCTCGCCCGGGGTGCCCGAAGCCGCATCCACGCCCGCTACCCCGACGGCGGCGACAGTGGCGGCGGTGGACGTGGAACGCACCGTGCCCGTGGCCAGTGCTGAGGCGCCCGAAGCGCGCGAAATCCTGTCGGCCGAGCTGGCCGAGCTGCACTTTTACGATTTCCCCTCCGAGTCCTTTTTGCTGCAGGACGCCTCCGTCACGGCCACGGTCAGCGAAGTCGGGCCCTGGCGCTACTGGCTGCAGGTATCGAGCAGTCAGCGGGACTGGCTGGGCATTCCCATTGTGGCCGACATCAACCCCGTGTTCAACTTTGAGTTCTTGTCCTTTATTTTTAACCAGTTCACGCCCGACGGCCAGGCCTACTCGTGGCTTCTGCGATTCAAGGACCAGGCCACGCTCGAGCGCTTTCAGGAGGGCCTCTTGCGCGCCCTGTGGGAGCAGCTAAACGAGATCAAGTGGACCAAGATCAAGGACAAGGAGCGCGATTACGTGGCGGATGCCTTTGCCGACCTGGCCATGGACGACGTTGCGGAGGAGGACGAGGAAGAGGAGGAAGAGGAGGAGGAGGAAGAGGAAGAGAGGAACGACAACCGGCCGAGAAGCGAGCACTACGACAGCGACGAGGAGGACGACGACGTGGAGACGCGGCCAAAGGACAAGGCGACGAACAAGGCGCTGGCCGTGGGCTACAAGCACGACCGGTCGTTTGTCGTGCGGGGCACACAGATTGGAGTGTTTAAGCACACAGAGGACAACCAGCTGGCCTTTTCGACCAACATTTCGCGCATCGAGACGCCCGATGGCACGCTCTTCAGCCCGAAAAAGGTGATGCTGCACAACGAGGACCGCAACATGATTTTGCAAAACGAGGCGAACCCGAACAAGCTGTACCGCATGGACCTGGAGTACGGCAAGGTGGTGGACGAGTGGAAGGTGCACGACGACATCCCAGTGGTGACGTTTGGGGCGGAGAACAAGTTTGCGCAGATGACGGGGGAGCAAACGTTTTTGGGCGTGTCACACAATGCGCTGTACCGCATTGACCCGCGGCTGTCGGGGTCGAAGCTGGTGGACTCGGAGCTGAAGCAGTACGCGTCCAAAAACGACTTTTCGGCGCTGGCGACGACGGGCAAGGGCCACATTGCAGTGGCGTCGAACAAGGGCGACATTCGGCTCTTTGACCGGCTGGGCATCAACGCCAAGACGCACATTCCGGCGCTGGGCGAGCCCATTATCGGCCTGGACGTGTCGGCAGACGGGCGCTGGATCCTGGGCACGTGCCGCACGTACCTGCTGCTAATCGACGCGCTGCAGGGCAGCGGCAAGAACGCGGGACGGCTGGGCTTTGAGAAGCCGTTTGCGGCCGACAGCAAGCCGCAGCCACGGCGGCTGGCGCTGACGCCGGAGCACGTGGCGCAGTTTGCCCACGAGACCGGCAAGGGCATCTCCTTTACGCCGGCCAAGTTCAACACGGGCGAGGGTCGCGAGGAGACGAGCATCATTACGGCGACGGGGCCGTTTGTCATTGAATGGAGTCTCAAAAAGGTGCTGCGCCAGAGCCGCGCGCCCTACATGATCAAGCGCTACCGCGACGAGGTCAAGGCCGACGATTTCCAGTACGGTACCGACAAGAACATTATCATGGCGCTGCCACACGAGGTCAACATGGTCGACAACAAGTCGCTGAAGCGCCCGACGCGCCAGAGCATTGCCGGCCCGGCCCGGGGCAGCGGCGGCGGCGGCAGCAGCCGCATCAGCGGCACCCACAGTGGCCGGTACAAGCTGGGCAAGGACGATATTGTGAATGCGCCGTATTGAGGTTTTTGTTTTTTTATATTTTTATATTTTTATATTTTTTTCTTTCTTTTTTTTCTTTGTTTTTTCCTTTGTTTTTTTCTTTGTTTTTCTTTCTTTCATCTGTTTTCCGGATAAGTGGGAGTTATGGTATCAGACTTGTTTCCGGTGTTTCTGTCGAGTCTTTTTCCTTGGACAACTCCCTTGGAGCCGTCTCGCAAGGTGCAAGTTTTGTATTGATTGTTTTGGTTTGTCCTCTCTAGCCTTGTTCCTGGATGGTGGTACCAAGGCTGGCTGTGCGTTACACAACGACACACGCACGTGACACTAGGTAGTGAATACAAGTAAATTCTTTTGTATTTCATGGTTCTGCATATAAACATGGCCCTCTCCAGAGGCGGAGATGGTGCTGCCCGTTCTATTTTACGGTGAATTCCGAAAAGATTGGTGAAAAATGGTGCAAGAGATAAAGTACAGCAGAGAATAGGGGTAGTGAAAGAGGGTTAATAAAGGAGTATGCTCGTGTTCTGTTTCGAAGCTCCCGCCGACGCCGTTTTCGTAGTATCCAGACCAAACCAAGGGAGAAAAACGGAAGGAAACGGAAAGAAAAGGAAAAAAGAAAAAAAGAAAAGAAAAAGAAAAAGAAAAAGAAAACGAAGAAGAGGAAAAAGAGGAAAGAGGAAAGAGGAAAGAGAAAAAAAAAAGAAAAAGAAAAAAAGAAGAAGACGAAAAAACGGTAAAAACTTGCGAAAAACGGTAAACTCTGCGACAATCAAGGGCCGCGCAGCTCCGTCACAAAGCTCTGCCCCCACCATTGGCTGGTGTGTTTGTAGACGTACTTGCGCAGCTTGCAAAAGTTGGCGTCGCGTTGCTCGGCCGGCATGGTGACGGCCTTGCGGATGGCGTCGGCGACCTCGTCCGTGTTCCAGGGGTTGATAATAATGGCGCCGGCGCTCAGGCTCTGGGCGGCGCCGGCAAACTCGGACAGGATGAGCACGCCGTGGCGGTCGTTTTGCGAGGCCACGTACTCGTACGAGACCAAGTTCATGCCGTCGCGCGTCGACGTCACCAGGCAAACGTCGGACACGGCATAGAGCGCTGTCATCTCCTCAAAGCTGACGCTGTGGTAGAGCCAGTGGATGGGCATGTACTCGACAGTGCCAAACTTGCCATTGATGCGGCCGACGAGCTCGTTGGTCTCCTTCCACAGGTCGCGGTACTCGTCGACCTGCTCGCGCGACGGCACGGCCACCTGCACCAGTACAATGCGGCCGACCCAGTCTGGATTCTCGGTCAAGAAGAGCTCAAACGAGTGCAGCTTTTGCGGCATGCCCTTGATATAGTCGAGCCGGTCGACGCCGACAATGACCTTTACGCCCTGGAACTTGCTCTCGAGCTGGGCGATGCGGCGCTGCACCGGCGCCTTTTGAAAAGCATCGTCAAACTTGGTGACGTCGATGCCAATGGGAAAGGGCCCGACCTGCACGGTGCGGCCCTGGTAGACGGCCTGGTTGGCCTGGGGCACAGAGGCGCCCAGGATGCGGTTGCAGCTGCTGAGAAAGTGACGCGCATAGTCAAAGGTGTGGAAGCCGACCAGATCGCAGGCCAGCAGGCTCTTGAGAATGCCCTCGCGTACGGGCACGGGCAGGATGCGGAACATTTCCGACGAGGGGAAGGGCGTGTGCAAGAAGAAGCCGATGCGGACGTTGCGGCGCGGCGTCGGCCCTTGGCTCAGCTCCTCGCGCAGCATCTGCGGCAGCACAAAGTGGTGGTAGTCGTGGACCCAGATCAGGTCGCCGTCCTTGATGTTGCCGGCCATGGTCTGGGCGAACTCGCGGTTGACCTTGAGGTAGGCGGCCCAGGAGAGCTCGTCAAAGGTGACGTCGGACGGGTGGTAGTGCAGCAGCGGCCACAGGATGGAATTGGAGAAGCCGTTGTAGTGGCGGTCGGCGTCGTCCTTGTTCAGAAAAACGGGCACGGCCGAGAAGCGCTTCTCGAGCGTCTCAATCATGGGGGCGCGCTCGGGCTCGGGCACGTCCTGGCCCGGCCAG
Organism: Graphilbum ipis-grandicollis; assembly: GCA_019925625.1. NCBI lineage: Eukaryota > Fungi > Ascomycota > Sordariomycetes > Ophiostomatales > Ophiostomataceae > Graphilbum > Graphilbum ipis-grandicollis. The sequence goes on along the minus strand of JADHKH010000010.1, from coordinate 535,863 downwards.
CCGTACCAGGTGAAATTGACCTGCTTGGCCATGCCCATGATGCCGGTGACGAGGCCGCCGGAGCTGAGCGAAAAGGTGTAGTGGCCGTCGTCGTCGCGCTTGACCGTGATGGGCAGCCGGTTCGAGACCAGGATTAGGTGTGCCTTGCGGTCGCCGCCGGGCGTCAGCTCGCTGGACTGGGCCAGCGGGTTGTTGGCCTCGGAAGCCGGCGTGCTGGGCCGGACAGGATCCGGATCGATGGGCATGGTGGGAGTGGGCGGAAAATCACAAAGGGGGGGGGAGGGAAATGACGAGAAAGCTCAAATGTTTATGAAGAAGGCGAGACTGGCACAGGCATTTCAGCAAGGGGAAGAGAATGAGAAGAAAGAGATCTGGGCAACGGAAAAGAATCTGATGGCGAAATGAAAAAGAAGTGGGAATGCCGGCAACCATGAGAAAAAGAGACAAGCAAAAGACCTCACAATGTTGAGCTATAAGGTTTTCCCCTACGGCCTTTTGGCGGGGGAGGCATGGGCCGTCGTTGTCCGCAGCACATTACTAGAGTGCGCTAACTAATCCTGTCCAATTACGTAGTGTAAGTGAGGCATTGATGCTACGGAGCAGCCAGTCGGCATCGCAACAACGGCCGGCATGGTGGGGTACTCTTCAATTAGCCTGGAGGGGCATTGCACGTGACATCGCGGAGAAGTACGGGTGACGAGGAGAGCGAGAAAAAGCAAAAACATGCCATTCAAGCTGTGAAAAAAATACAATTTAAACGGTAGAGGGGACCTGAATCAAACAAGGCAACCTGGAAGAAAATTCGCGAAACGGAGCGCAATTGTCCGGCCGGAAGCATCGAGATTTGCCACAAGACACGACGTCATTGTATTTAAAAAATAAAAAAATACCAAAAAGCACAGCCTCAACTCCGCCTTTACCTTTTCGGGTATTCTCCCACAATGTAACAGCGGCAGCCCGTCATCTTGGCCTGCTCTGACCACCCGTTTGCGCCCGCCAGGCCGTTGGAGCAGATGGGCCGAAGAGAAAGAGTAGACACGAAGAAAAAAGTAGACACGAAGAAAAAAGTAGACACGAAGAAAAAAGTAGACACGAAAAAAAAAGTAGACACAGCCGAACAAGTAGACACGAAGCCAAAAAGTAGACAAAGCCAAACAAAAGTAGACGGAAGATAAAGCAGAGACTGGCAAGACTACAGTGACTCAGTTGCCGTGGAAGGACAAAAGAATGAAACCAAATTCATCACTGTTGTATCCCCTCTTTCGCCGAATCTTTCGCTCTCAACTCTTGCCGTCTTTCTCCCGTCTTTTTTCTTTTCTTTTTCCTTCTTTCGCCCGCTACGTTTTCCCTGCTTCGTCGCCTATCTCGCCTATCTTGTCATCACATTTGCCAATGTGCCGCGCCGTCCTTCCGTGCTTCCTATTCTCTCCGATGGTTGCATGGCTTTAAGCTCCGACTCTCCTCTTTGGACCAAAGGAACGGATACGGCATGGCAAACCAGCGAGTCAAGGGCAAGTCGTGAGAAAAAGTTTACGTTTCAATAATGCCGTACTCAAAAGTCACGTTCAATCTTAGACGTAAGTCACAATAATGCCTAGACGTAAAAGTCACGTTTAATATGCCTAGACGTTCAACACTATAGACGTTGGCAGACTGGTATTCCAACATGGACAACGCACGAGCCGTTGCCGTCTTTTCGGACGACGGAGAGCACGCAGACAGGCACTACCTCTCGCTCTCGCTCTCCCATCCCTCCCTGCCAAAGGTTTTCCCTGTGCCGCCTGGCTTATCTTGACCACCGTTCCGTTTCCGACTCCAGATCCAGTTAGATTCCTCCTTCAGAATACCCGTTCCCACCAACGTGAAGAAATAAAAATGAAAAGCATAAATCCAAAACCAAACCAACCGAAACCAAGACGTATACGTACAATCCCAAATCTCAACTCCAGCCTCCTCTTGGCCCCCGGCCCCTTCACCCCCCCCCCCTACCCAAAAAACACGTCGTCGCTGCCAAACATGCCATACTCGTCGTCAAACTTGCTCGTATTCAGCATGCTCAGTCCCGAGTTGTCCAGCTGCACCAGCACGTCGTCTGGCCCGTGGGAATACGACTTCATCAAAATCTCGTCCTCCTCGAGCGAGCACGACAGCGAGTCCATGCCCATGCTGAGGCTCATGCCGCCCATGCCGCTCAGCCCTCCCAGGCCGTTTATGCCGTTTATGCCGCCCATGCTGCCCATGAGACTGCCCATGCCCAGGCCGCCCATGCCCGACGCCATCAGCGGAGCACCCAATCCACCGAGCGAGACGTCCTCCTCTGCGCAGTCGAAAAAGTGCGCAGTGGACGACGTTTGCGGTGGAGAGCTCGACGCCGATAGTTCGGGGGGGGTGTTGGGGTGTTGCGTGTAGTGGCTGGCGACGCTCTTGGCTGGCGACGGCGGCTGCGAGTGCGAGTTGTGGGCTGGTAGTTCGGGGTCTAGATCAAGGTCGTCGCCCACAGACGAGAGCGGCGAGTGGTGCGTGGAGACCAAGCCAGAGGGCGACTTGGCCGACTTGTGGCCGTTGCGCGCGCCGGGCATCGGCGCCGAGCACATGGACAACGCGCTGGGGTTCATAGTGTGCGAGCGTGTGGCACTGTAGCTGTTGGCCTGGGTGTTGCCGCTGGCCTGGTTGCCGCTGGCCTGGTTGCCGCCATCGGATTCGTCGCCAAAGTCAAGCAAGTCGTCCTGCTCATCCCCGTCCGGCCCGCCCAGCCCGCCCTGTCCGCCCTGCCCGTCTGGCCCGTTGCCGCCAAAAGGGTCGTCAAACGTATTGTCAGAGTTGTCCGTCTGCGGCGAGTTGGCCTCGGAGCTGTCCGAGTAGCCCGACTGCGATGCCTCGGGCGAGCAGCTCCGACCGTCGACCTGGCTGCTCAGGCCGTTGCCGCCAGCCGCTCTCTTGGCCCCCCGCGCCACCCGCGTCGCCTTGTCCCGCCGCTCCTCCAGGTTGGGCCGGGCCTTGCGCGGCCGTCCTCGCTTGCCGACTTTGCGCACGGCACCGTCAAAGGCCCCAATGCACATGCCGCGCTGCCGATGGCGCGTCAACGCGTCGTGGCGTGCAAAATTGTTTCCGCACTCGCACGGGTACGGCTTGATGCCCGTATGGATCTTGGCGTGCCGCTTCAGGTCGTGCTGCCGCACAAAACACTTTTGGCAGTGCGGGCACTGGTACTGCCGGTCGTTGAGATGCGTCTGCACATGCGACTTGATGTTCTCCTTCCGCCCAAACCGCTTGCCGCAGCCCAGGTACAGGCAGCGCCATTTGCCGTCGTCCGCACTCGGTCCGTCAATGTACGTGGCAATCTCGTCCAGCGTCACGCCCGTCTCCGTCCGCAGCTCCTCCACATTGATGCTCGCAATGCTGGCCGCGCTCGCCATGCTCGCCATGGACTCGTTGCGCCGGTGTGCGACGCGTCTGCTTTCAGTCTCCTGCTCGTGCTGCTGCGGCAGCAGCATGCCCGCCTCCATCGAGTGCACCGACGAGCTTTCTGCCGACAAAAAGGACGTCGACATGCCGGCCTGTGCGTCATAGTCCATCGGCCACAACGTGCTCGCGTCAAACATGCCCTGTGTCGTCGCCGGCGTCGCGTGGTGCGACATGGGCGGCGACAGGTGCTGCATGTCGGCCGGCGGAACCGCCATCGGCCCAAAGGCGTTGGCCGGCATCTTGAAGAAGTCGGCGTGCATGTTGCTCATGTTTAAAAAGCCGGCCGGCGTCATTGGCATCTGTGCCAGAGACGGGCGTGGAGGCGTGGCCACAAGGGCCGCGTCCGAGGCGGAAGCCAAAACGGCCGCTTCGTCCGAAGCCATCACACTCTCCGCCTCGGCGGCTTCGGCCTGCCGACGCATGTCCTCAAACACGCCCGACAACCGCGCTGGCCGGCTCTTGCTCACGCGCTGCGGCTTCAGCGTCTCCTCCATCGACTCGTCGTAGCCGTCGGCAAACCGCCCCGTCATTCTCTCCTGGGGCGTTTCCCGGGGTGTGGGCGGCAAGTATTCTGCGATGCGGTCAGTAACGCGGCCGTGGTGCCCTTGAGCACCGCTCTTGGACTCACTCATTTCATTCTGGTGGGGAGGCGTCGTCGGCCGTGACAGCCCGTCCAGGACCAGGGTCTCAAACTTGGCCACGCGGTCCAGGATGCCGTTGCTCACTCGGCGCGGCGCCCGCCGGGTGCTCGATGTCTCGTCTTCGGAGCCCCAGCCTTGTGCGCCGGCGACGGAGCCGAGGGCTGCCTCTTGTCCGTGGCTGGCGGCGGCATAGTTCATAAAGGTCGCAGTGGCCAGACCTTGGCCGTCGGGACGGCTGCTGTACAGCGGCTGAAAGTCTTGCTGGCTCAGGGACACACCGCTCCCCGAAAGCGTTTTCCGCATCATGGCGGCCGCCGGCTCGCTGTAAAACTGCGCCTGCGGTGAATAGAGAAGAGCCTCCTCCTCGGAAAAGGAGGCGGCCTGGTTGCTGGTGCCCCGGCCTACTGGGCGTTGATGCTGCGTTTCCCGCATAGCATGCTGTGTTGTCGTTGATAATCCTGGGTTAGTCGATGTGTTACTTACGCTAATGGCTGCGTCGCCGCTGTCGCCCGCTACCGCCACCGCCTCCATGATGCGCTGCTGCTGCAACTGCTTCTGCTGCTGCTGCTGCACATGGCGCTGCTGCAGCTGCTGCCGCCGGGTGTCGAGGCTGAGGCCTCTGCGATGCCCGACCGGCCGAGACGGCGGAGGGCGCTGTGGTGATGACATGGCGGCGTTGGCGGCGGCTGTAGCTGTGGCGGTCGGGCTGGCAGTGTTGCCGGGCAGGTAGTTTGGCGCCCTCATCGCTTCCAGGGCCGTGGGCGACGACTTTTGCCGCCGGTGCAGCCGCTGACGCGAGTAGAGGGCGCTGTTGCTGAGGGGAGATGGATTGGACAGCATGGTGGATAGAGTTGCGAGATGTAGAGTTCGGAAAGAATAAAGGTCGTCGATACTTGTCGTTGTTGTCGTCTTGTCGTGTTGTCGTGTTGTCGTCGTTGTTGTCGTTGATATGGTCGAGGATCCTTTAATGCGGTTGTCGTTGTCGAAAAGTTGTCGCAATGAAGCGAACCTATCGAAGATGGTTTCCGAAGCTGTCGGCCCCGTGTTAGCGTAGCACTTTCCAATCTTTGCGGGCCCTGCTGCCCCCGGGCCAGCCTACCTCACGCAGAACAAGCCAGATGGGCCGGGCGAGAAGAGGGATCCCGCAGTTGTGCTCAGTCACAGCAGACTTTTCTTGTCAATAGCACAACTGGGGAGAAGGGAAGACGGAGAGAGAGAGGACGAGGTGTATGTCCTGCCTGTCCTATCAGACAGAAATGTCAGAGAAACGCAAATGATGGATTGTGCGTTTCCGTTTGGGAAAATCAAAGACGAGACTTTTGGAGATCGCGATGCGTGCACGGCTTGGCTTAGAGACGTTGGGCAGATGCAACAATGAAAAGACCAAAAAGAAAAAAAGAAAGAGAGGAAGCGGGAACGTCAGAGAGCAGAGCGCCTCGAGTATAAGGAATGGACATGGCCCACCGTCAGGATCTGACGATGAAGGGGCTCTTTAAGAGCGATTGTTGACTCTCGTTGCGGGGCAACGCAGAGCTTGGTAAAGCTCTGTCCAAGACTTGGCGCCCGATAATCGTACGCCCCCAGGGCGGCTCCAGCTGGCCTACACGCCTAGTTTGGTGGCCCAAGCTTCCCCTGGTTCATTACGGGGACTGTTATTGCTGCTGTCATCATTTTGTTGGTCTATTTTTTTGCTTTTTGACGCTGCCCTTTCCCGCCGCCCTTGACTAGTGCCCGGAGTCGACGGCGCGAGAAGCAGTCTAGACGACATGTGGTCGATCTGTTGGCTGTATTACGAGTTGACGACATGTCGACTGTTGACTGTATTCGAGTCGACGCTATGGTCGACTGTTGACTGTATATCGCGTTGACGATATTCGACTGTTGACTGTATTGCGAGTCGAATGTGGTCCATCTGTTGACTACATTGGAGTCGATTTGATGGTGGAAACGAGCTGAACAGCGCTCGGGAGCTCAAGTGTAAAAACAGTGTATTCGTATGCCTGGCTCGATTATTGAAGCGCTTAATTTCACCTTGGAATTATTGGGCTTTGCGCGGCTCACTGGCGCAAGGAAATTACGCAGAGACAAGTCCGTTTCAGCGAATCCCTCTTACAACGAGCCTGTTTCCAGCTTAGCACAATATTAAGTTTACCTGTTTTCTGCCAGCAGCCTCGGCCTGTTTTGCATCCAGCTCATTTCTCTTGCAGCAGGCCCTGTTGTCTTATCTGGCAGATCAGTCTAGTGGCCATACTTGATTCAAGTCATTTGCTGTCACAAGGCTGCCAATATCTATTGGCCACAGAGAGTCCGCGTCAATGTTGTGACTATTCTCCAGTCAGAGCAAGCATCGTTCTGTTTGTGTTGTGCAGATTGGTGATTCGATGAGGCCTCTATCTATGTATGTATGTGTGTATTTCTTCGCTCATTTTTAGATGCTTTCTATTGAGGTTGGATGCCTTCAAGGGATGAAGATCGGACGGGCCGTTTCGCCGTCTTGATGCAGAACAGAATGGCTGCCTGTCTGGCCGTCTGGAATGCACATTCGAGTAAAACTAGCCGCGTCGCCATGCGGCCGAGACGACAACGTGTGGCCAACGAGGCTGCATTCTTTGTGCCTCGTCCGGTCGACGAAATGAGGCAAAGCCTACAGAGCCCCGCTGACAGCTGTAAATAGGCTGTAGGCGTTCATGCAGAAGCAATAAACGCACGGTTTTCTGCCTACAATGCTAACCAATCATCCAGTTCCTCCCAGTAAAGGCCCTGTACACCGCCGTCGCGTTGGCGGGGGAGGGGCCAACCCCGCCAGCCACAGCGCCTGGAATGCATTTGCGGTGCCCTGAGACGCTGTAGCGTGCGAATATGGCCTGCTTTCTGCTGCCGTAGGTCGTATGCTTCCGCTGTCCCGCTATTGGTCCGTGCATCTCCAAGACAACAATTGCCATCCCGAAAAGTTCCCACGCTTTTCGTCCCCCCATATCCACCCGCACAACGCACACCGAGTCGAAAAGCGGTCATCAGGGTCGCCTGTCGTTGTGCGTTATATTTGCGCCTCTCCAACGGCTCTGGTGTGTCTTGTCATTGGACAGCCCACCAACGTCACCCCATATTCTCCCTGCTTTCTGCCGTCTCTCTATCCCCCTCCCCTCCCCCCCTTCTTCTCCTCCCCCTGTCGATTCAGACTTTTTTACTCGCCGACTGACGTCGACTTGTATTCTCTGTCTCGTCCCCTTCTTGTCTCATCCGCCCTCTGCTGAAACTGGTATTGCGATCCCGTTGTATCCAGGACTCGACCATGTCAGGCAACACTCTTCGGGGGACGCCGAACCGGCCCAACCGGGGTACGATCCCCTTTCAGAACTCCCCGGCCGGGTCCAACATACCGCGCCCGGTCGATGGCCTCGGCAGCGGCGGCAGCGGCGGCAGCCATGTCGGCCCGCTCACTGAGCCTCCTCCGTCGTCCTCGTCCGTCAGCGCCAGCCGGCAGAAGCAGTCAAAACGAGATGAGGTGAGTCGCTTTCTCGGAGCTCTGCTTTCGTTTCTTTGCTTCTCTTTTGGTTTTTTCCTTTACTCTTTTGTTCTTTATTCTCTTTTCTTTTCTTCTTTTCTCTTTTCTTCTCTTTTCTCCTTCTTTTCTTGTTTTCTTTTTTTCTGTTCTTCTTCTTTTCTCCTTTTTTCTCCTTTTCTCCCCTTCTCTTCTTCCTTCCCCTGACACTCAGGCCATCCGCCGTAAACTCGAAAACGACCTGTCGAAAAAGAAGCACACCACCCCCGGCCGGGCCCGCCACAACCGCAAGGCGCCGCCCGGGTCGGTGCTGGCCCTCAAGCCCAGCCCGGCGCTGCAGATCAAGCCGGCCACGACCGTGTCCGAGGCGGCCCAGCTCATGGCCGCCAAGCGCGAAGACTGCGTGCTCGTGACCGACGAGGACGACCGCATCGCCGGCATTTTCACCGCCAAGGACCTGGCCTTCCGCGTCGTCGGCGGCGGCCTCAAGGCCAACACTGTGACCATTGCCGAGATCATGACCAAGAACCCCCTGTGCGCCCGCACCGACACCAGCGCCACGGACGCCCTCGACCTGATGGTGCGCAAGGGTTTCCGCCACCTGCCCGTCATGGACGAGAACCAGGACATTTCGGGCATCCTCGACATTACAAAGTGCTTTTACGATGCCATGGAGAAGCTCGAGCGCGCCTACTCGTCCTCGCGCAAGCTGTACGACGCCCTCGAGGGCGTGCAGTCCGAACTGGGCACCACGCAGCCCCAGCAGATCATCCAGTACGTCGAGGCGTTGCGCTCCAAAATGTCGGGGCCGACGCTCAAGTCTGTGCTCAACGGCCTGCCGCCCACCACTGTCAGCGTGCGCACCTCGGTCAAGGAAGCCGCCGAGCTGATGAAGGAGAACCACACCACGGCCGTGCTGGTGCAGGACCAGGGCGCCATCACCGGCATCTTCACCAGCAAGGACGTGGTGCTGCGCGTCATTGCCCCGGGCCTGGACCCGGCCAGCTGCAGTGTCGTGCGCGTGATGACGCCGCATCCCGATTTCGCGCCCGTGGACATGACCATCCAGGCAGCTCTGCGCAAGATGCATGGTAGGTTTTCGACCTAATCATTTTGACTTTTCTTGCCCTCTTTCTATCGTATTTCTACACTCCTACTCACACATCCAACCAACAGATGGCCACTACCTGAACCTCCCGGTCATGAACGAGAACAGCGAGATCGTCGGCATGGTCGACGTGCTCAAGCTGACGTACGCAACGCTGGAGCAGATCAACACCATGTCGACAGGCGACAGCGAGGGCCCGGCGTGGAACAAGTTCTGGCTGTCGCTGGACCACGAGACCGAGTCCATGGTGTCGGACGGCGGCAGCCACCACCACCACCAGTCGCACCTGACGCCGTCGCGCATGATGTCGCCCGAGTTCTCGCGCGACTCCCACCGCGAGCGCGTCGACAGCGTTGCGCCCAACGACTCGGCCTCGCACGCCGGCATCGACTCGCCGCCGCGCTCGGCCTTGGCCCCGATGACGCCCGAGTTGCCGCCCAGCGAGTTGCCCTTTGCCTTTAAGTTCAAGGCCCCGAGCGGCCGCGTGCACCGCCTGCAGGTCGTGGCGGCCCAGGGCATTGCCATTTTTATTGAGAACGTGGCCGCCAAGCTGGGTGCCGCCGACGCCGATGCCATTGGCGGCGTGCCGGCCGTGTCCGACGGCCAAATCGTGGGCCCCGGCTTTGCCATTAGCTACCTCGACGACGAAGGCGACACCGTGTCCATTACGGCCGACCACGACCTGCTAGAGGCCATTCTGCTGGCGCGCCAGGGTCGCCGCGAAAAGGTCGATTTGTTTGTGCACGACCCGGAGAAGCCGCCCATGGCTCCGGCGCCGGGTGCGCCGACACCGGCGTCGTCGGCGGACCATGCCGGCCTGCGCGAGCGCCGGCGTGGCGGCTACAGCACTATTGATAGCTCCGACGGTGACGACAGCAGCGACGAAAGCAGCAGCGAGCACGCCAAGGGCGGCCGCCGGTCGCGCCGGTCGCGCCACCACCACCGCCACGCCAATGGCGGCGGCAGCAACAGCAATCCCCTGGGCGCGGCGCTCAATGCCTTCTCGCAGGACGAGCAGCTGATTGCCGGCGTGCCCAACGACCTGCTGCTCCCGGGCGCCATTGTGACGCTGGCCATTGTGATTCTAGGTGTCTTTACGATTTCACGGTTGACAAGCCGGTGAAGAGGGCTGGTTGGTTCAGCCATATGCCATGGTAGAAGCGAAAAGTAGCACGGAGCGCTGTAGGTAGGTAGACATGCAGGGGGTTAGCAGATATTGCAAGTTAGAAGCGAGAGCACAGAAACAATTCCCTTTATGATTTTTTATTTTTACGAGTAAATGCACAACGAACAATTTACGACTTGCAGTAAGAGAATCGAAGAGTACGACTTGCAGTAAAAGAATCGAATCACAACAGTTTACGACTTGCAGTAAGAATCGAACCACGTATGTCAGCAAGTCGGATTAGTCACGTGGCTCGGTGATCCCCACAAGGTGAAAAAAACCTACCTCATAATTACCGGAAAGGCTCAGAACATCACCAGGGTTCACCTGACGTCCACGAGTCTGCCAACCCTCCATGCAACCGACGCCATGATTATCCGGAACGTTGCTGCTCGGCAGAGTATGTGTTTGTGTGCTGATGGGGAGCGACGCAGCTCTTGATGGGGTGTACCCGGGCTAACCGGTTCCAGGCCGAAGAGCGCTGCTCAAGCAGATTTCGCGGCCGTTGTCCACGGTGACGACGGAGCGGGCGGGGACGGCGACGTCAGTAGCGGCAGACGAGATCTCTGGTGTGGCGTCGTCCGGAGCAGTCGAGCCAGAGGCCAGCAACCCGTCGCCGCTTTTCCCGACCCAGCGGCCGGCCTGGGGCGCGCGGCCAAAGCGGACGGACGAGGCGGCAGCCCGCGTGCACGACTTTATTGCGCTGTCGCAGCTGCAGCGCAAGACTTCCAAGCTGGGGTCGAGCGTGGAGAAGCGGTACGTGCCGGGCGACCTGGTGCGCAACCCGCCGGCGCCCAAGGACGTGACGCTGGAGCTGCTGATGGCGTCGCAGACGCACATTGGCCACCACACGTCGCAGTGGAACCCGGACAATGCGCGGTACCTGGCGGGTGTGCGGGCGGGCGTGCACATCATCTCGCTCGAGGAGACGGCGTCGCATCTGCGGCGGGCGGCGCGCGTGGTCGAGGAGGTGGCCTACCGCGGCGGCGTGCTGCTCTTTGCGGGCACACGGCGCGGGCAAATGGACATTGTGGTGCGAGCGGCCGAGCTGGCGGGGCCGGGCGCCTGCCACCTGTGGACAAAGTGGGTGCCGGGCACGATTACGAACCGAGACCAGATCCTGCGCCGGGGCGAGGTCGTCATGGTGGACGAGCGGGACGTGGCGCGGGCAGACGGCGCGGGCGAGGACGGTGCCGACGGCGAGAGCCAAATGGGCGGCCGCCTCGACGTCGATGGCATGTCGGAGCGCTGGTCTCTGTTTGCCCGGGACCGCCGGCCGCTGGTGCCGGACCTGGTGGTGGTGCTGAACCCGCGCGAGAACATGGTGCTGCTGCACGAGTGCGTCATGGCGCAGATCCCGACGATTGGCATCATTGACACAGACGCCGACGCGACGCGGGTGACGTACGCCATCCCGGCCAACGACGACAGCCTGCGCTCGGTGGCGCTGCTGGCGGGCGTGCTGGGGCGAGCCGGCCAGATTGGCAACAAGCGCCGGCTGCGGGACGCGGAGCAGGGTATTGTGCCGTGGGCAAATGCCAGCGACGTGGCCAAGTTTATGGGCCAGACGGCGGCCGAGGACGCCAAGGAGGACGTGCCGCCGGGCACGCGCAAGCTGGGCCGTCTGATCCAGGGCGGATCCATCTACTAAGAGGAGGAGAACGGGAAGAGGGAAAATCAGAGAAAACACCCAAGGACGTGTCCATGGGATGGGCCTTGCTGACCAAAGCACAGATTTGTAAATTAGAATCCCGCATAAACAAAACTTTTATAAGCCTTTCCCGCAAGCCTCTTCACAAGCCTTTACAAGGCCGCCGCTCTGCGTAGTCCACATACCGACAATGTAGTTTGCCGCATAGGAAAGCACGCACTCCGTTCTTCTACAGCGAATATTACGTCGTCTCTTTCTTGGGCCTTGCCCTGAAGACGGCCCTGCGTCGCCCCCTTCCTTGCCCCTCTTCTCGGTGGGGGGCCCCAGCGGAAAAGGCGGGAAGCCGTGCCTGCCATTGGCCATTGGCCATTGGCCGTTTCTTCGTTAGCCGTTTTCCCACCACAAAGGCCATTTTGCGCTCTCACTCTAGGAAATTGTCCTCACCGTTACTCAAGTCCATTGTTCTCCTCACCACCTTTTGCTCTCCCTCGCCCGTCCGCCCTCCTGGGGGAACCGCCCTCGTCGTCAGCGTCCGATTGATTCTCCTGCTCAGTCATCCATCCCGCCCGTCTCTTGTGCCCGAATCACAACGTTTGTCAATCTCCGCTAGCACAGGCCTTTCTTCTGGCTTCTCTAGCGGTTTTATTTTAGCGGTCTGAGCAGTGCGGCGTCTTCGCAGCGGCCGTCGCTGTTGCCTTTTTCTTGCACCTCTTTCCTCGCCGTTGCTGCCTGACAGCCTGAACTGCTATCGTCCCGGCGAATCAGCAGCGGGGTTCCGGCTTCCTCTTTCTATACGTTTCTTTCTTGTGCTCTTTTTATCGCGCCTGCGCGCCCCTGCTTTTTGGCCCGGCAGGTGCGCTTCCAAGTGTGCGCTTCGCTCTTTCCTATTCGGAGGCCCTCTTTTTTATCCCCTTTTTTTCCGTTGGGGACAGAGATCCTATCACAACGAGCCATTTTCTCCATTGAGGGCTTCACTTTTTTCCCGACATATCGCCAACCAACGCTGTCTTCCGGTCGAGACACCGTTTTTCTCGTCCCCCCCGCCATTTTCCCGCGTATCGGACGCACCGTGGACTACAAGCATCACTAGACCTTGGTAGGCCATCACCGTACCGAGTATGTCCATGCTTCCTGTCTTATCATCGTCTTGTTACGCTAGCATCGTTTCCCCTTTTTTTGCCTCTTTTGTCTTTTTTTTGTGCTCCTCCTGGCCCGTCCAATGGCTGTGTTGCAGCTAGCTTCTCCCTACACTAGTTTCTTGCTTTGGACCCTTGTGCGTGTTTGCTAACGTCCAGCCTTTTCCCGGCCTCTTGTCTTTCTGGAGATATCTCGAGAAGATCCTTCTGTCTCCTGCTTGTCTGTCTCCTGCTTGTTGCCGGCCTTTTCAGCAGCTCTGCTTCTCTCGGCCTTTTCTCAGCCTGGTCTCCCGCCGCTACGCCCTCCGCCTCCGGACGGCATCCGGGCTTCCGCGCCGTTGCTTCTAATCTCCGCTTTGCACCATGCCAGCCATTATGGATGATCCGGAAGCGCCCACCATCTACCGCGTCTCCGGAGTGCTGCCGTACCCGGACCCGCAGCTGCCAGCGCTGCCGCCCAACGTGGTGCCGCGCCAGGTGACACTGCGCGACCGGCAGACGGTGGCAACGCTGGTGCCGTTTGCCTCGCGCAGCCAGGTGCCGCTATCGCTGCTGCTCTACCTCAGCGACCAGTTCCGCAAAGAGATTGAGGGCGGCGACACCTACCCCATGCTGGAGCCGCTACCCTTTGACAAGTTTGCCAACTACTGGTTCCAAAACTTTGGCGCCATCATGCTGCTCGGCCACATTGAGCGCCCCGAGGACGTGGTCGACGGCCGCGACTGGAGCAAGGAATGCCTCGGCAGCTTCTACATCAAGCCCAACTATCCCGGCCGCAGCAGCCACGTGTGCAACGCCGGCTTCCTCGTCACCGACGCCTCGCGCAACCGCGGCGTGGGCCGCCTAATGGGCGAGGCCTACCTGGACTGGGCGCCCAAGCTGGGCTACACCTACTCTGTCTTCAATCTGGTCTACGAGACAAACGTGGCCTCGTGCAAGATCTGGGACGGCCTGGGTTTCAAGCGCATTGGCCGGGTCAAGGGCTGCGGCAACCTCAAGAGCTACCCCGGCCGCCTGGTGGACGCCATCATTTACGGCCGCGACCTGGTGGGAGCCGATGGCGACGATCTTGTGAGTGATGACCGTTTCGACAAAATCCGGTTCTACCTCAAGTACGGCGAATATCCCAACGGAGCTGACCGCGCCGAAAAAAGCAGGCTCCGTAGCGCTGCTACTACGTACAAGCTGCTTGACGGTGACGTGCTCATGCTAAAGGAGAAGGAGGTCGTCTCCGTCCCGGAGCGCCAGCTCGCCATCGCCCGCGAGATCCATCTCCAGCAGCATGCCGGCATCAACAAGACCACCGCCACCATTGCCGAGCGCTACCACTGGACGCGCATCAAAGACACTGTGTCCGACGTCATCCGCAACTGCACCATTTGCAAGGATCCCGCCAAGGTGCTGCAGCAGCAGCAGCAACAACAACAACAGCAGCAACAACAGAGGCAACAGCAACAGCAACAGCAACAGCAGCAGCAACAGCAACAGCAACAGCAACAACAACAGCAACAACAGCAGCAACAACAGCAACAGCAACAACAGCAACAACAGCAACAATTACAACTTCAACATCAGCAGATTCAACATCAGCAGCTTCAGTATCAGCAGCAGCAGCAGCTCCAGCTACAGCACCAGCACTCTATCCCTCCGAATGCCCTTGCGGCCGCCAACGTTATTCCAGTGGCCTCCGCCTCGTCCGCCAACAACCACAACTCCAGCTTTGCCGGCCTTCACAGCGCCGGCAGTCGTGCGCCGCCGCCTCTGCCTTCGGCCTCGTCTGTGTCTCCGCCCACCTCCTCCTCGTCCATACCGCCGCCTTCCTTTGCCTCCTCGGTCCTCTCCCCGGCCTCGGCCATGGACACCACTTCGATGGACCAGGACACCAAGCCGGCCGACGACCACACTCACCCGTCGTCTCCGGCTCATCTGCCTTCACCGGCCTTTGCCGTCACGCCCGACAGCTACAAGAGCATCCGCATGCCCGTGTCAGCCATGTCTATCGGCCAGATTCTGCGCGCCCCCACGGAGTCGCCCATCCCACCCCACGCCGCCTTGCCGGGCCACAATCCCATGCTGCAAGACCAGCCGCGAGGACTGCACCCTGTTCAGCACGCGTCGCATCCCTTGGGCGCGATGCTACCCTTGCCCAACCCTCACGCTTCCTCCGCCGTCTATCAGCCTATTGACCCCAAAATGATTAGCCAGCCCTCTCCGCCCGGCCATCATTCCCCTCTTGGCCACCAGCAGCAGCACCACCATTCTATCCAGCAAGCTCATCCGCATGCCCACGCCGCAGCAGCGGCGGCGGCAGCGGCAGCGACTGCTACTGCCCCCTCCCACCAACCTCATCACCAACACCAGCTGAGCCATCCACACACACAGCATCATCCGGCCATGCACAGTGACTCTTTTTCCCCTTTCCATGACTCGGATCACCACGGCATGCACCACCAGCTCCACCACCACCCCCAGCACCATCACTCTGCCACCGATGCCTTTACGTCCTTGCTAAATGCCTCTGACGATGATGGCATCGATGACGGCGATGGCATCGGCGGTGGAGGGGCCAGTGGCGGGCCGAACGGTGGCATCGGCGTTGGACTTGGTGCTGGCGGGCTTCCAGGACTGCACCAACACCACACGCACGGGTATACGCATCATCAGCAGCAGCAACAACACCACCACGAGGACGAAGCTGAGCGGCAGGCCGCCGATGACCGCGACCTCGACATGCTCATCGAGCCACAAGAGGAAGACGACGACGATGCCACCATGGGCATGTCCCACGCGGCCATCCATGGTGGCCTTGGCAGTATGAGCATGAACTACCATGACGCCAATGATGACTATCAGATGGGCAACGTCGGCAATGTCAGCAATGTCAGAAGCCACGGCAGCAGACACAGCAGCACCCATAGCAGCAACGGTGGCAACGCAATGACCAATAGTGGCGGTGCGCTGCCGAGCGTCGACAAAATGGGCACGGGCGCCAGTGCCAGCAACAGCGCTCAAGGTGCAGATATGGAGGCGGACTCTGAGCAGCCAGGGCCAAATAATGCCAGCCGGTTTGTTTCCAAGATGGACATTGGCCGCCTACTTTCGTCCGAGGAAGCGGCCAGGAGCGACAGTACGGGTGCGGGCACTGGTGCCTTCCCCGGCACCGAAGTTGGCACCAGTCCGAGCGTGACGGTGAGCATGAGCGGCATGGCTGTCAGTGACGTTCTCAGCGACAAGATTCACGATGACGATCACTTGGACGAGATGCAGTTTGGCAGTGCCCATGGGTTGTGAAGATGTCCACATCTTGCCAGTGCTATTTGGGGAGTCTTTACGGGGAGTCTTTTTTGGATTTGGCGGGTACAAGTTACGACAATGTCTTTCTTTCTGTTTCTTCCGCTCAATGGGGGCGTGATATTTTAGCATCTAAACAGCGTCTGTTTTTGCCTTGAGTCAAGGGACATTGCAAAAGCAAAACACAAGGGCATGAGGAGGGATTACTAGCTCGGGTATATACATGTTGCGTATACGAAAGACCCATGAATTACGGTCAACCAGAACGGTGGATCTCATTGCCGTCATGGACATTTCTTGTGCTTTCCCGTGCCCTTTTGCGTGTATAGAACACAATACGTCTCCACGCTGCCATCACCCAGATCTGTTTTTTGATTTGTCATTCCCTTTTATTCTCTCTGTCACTACGGTGTTGCTATTTTTCTTCTTTGCCATATCCGCCCCCTCTCCCCCTTGATCCGTCCTATCTCTCCTTTTACCGTCTCGGCATGCCCCGGCCGCGGCTGCGCAGAGCGCGCTGGGCTGCTCCTGGCGGCAGAGCACGGCCCGGGGCCTGAGGCTGCGCGCTCTCCTCGTTGCGAATGGTCTCGTCGACGCTGAGGATGAGGCAGCTGGCCTCGGTGGCGGCCTGCAGCGCATTGATCTTGACCAGCGCCGGCTCCCAGACGAAACGCTCCATCATGTCGGCGACGCCCTCCTCGGCAAAGTCGACGCCGGCCCAGGTGTGTCCGCGGCGGTGCTCGACGCGCAGCGTGTTGAGGATGTCGGTGGCGTCAAAGCCCGCATTGTCGCACAGCTGGCGCGGGATGATCTCGAGCGCCTTGGCAAAGCTCTTGATAATGGCCTGCTGCTTGTGCGGCACGTTCTTGTCGGCAAAGCGGTGCAGGTAGGCCGAGATCTCCATCTCGCAGGCGCCGCCGCCGCCCACAATGGTGCGGTTGCGCAGCGCGCGCTTGACAATCATAATGGCGTCGTGCAGCGAGCGCTCGACCTCGGCGATGAACTGCTCAGCGCCGCCGCGCAGCACGAGCGTGCAGGTGCGCGCCTGCGGGCACTGGGCAAACAGGTTGAAGCGCTCGCCGCCAATCTGGCGCTCCTCAAAGACACCGCACGTGCCGAGGTGCTCGGCGCGGATGTCGGAGCAGGTCGACTGCACGGTGGCGCCGGTGGCCTGGACGACGCGCTCCATGTCGTCCGAGGCGACGCGGCCGGCGCAGAAAATGTCGCGGTCGGCAAAGTACTGCGTGGCGAGGTCGCCAATGGGCAGCTTGCTGAGCACGACCTTGGCGCCCGTCTGGTAAATGGCCTCGAGCTTGCGGAAAATGATTTGCCACTCGGCGTCGACAATGGCCTGGTACTCGGACACCTGCTCGACGCGCACCTCGGCATTGTCCTTTTCGGCCTTGAGCTCGAGCTCGACGTTGAGGCAGACAATCTTGGGCTGCTCAAACGCCTTGGGCTGCTGCTCAAAACCCGCATACGAAAACGTCTTTTTAAAGGCCACGCCGTCCACAAAGAGCGAATCCGTCAGCGACCCGCCGGGCACCTTTTTGATGCCTATTAACTTTTCATCCAGGTCGTCCTGGTCCAGCGACAGGACGGCATCGACGACCACTAAGTTGTTAGCCTTGGAAAAGGACAAAGGAGGGAAAGACTGGAAAGGGCGAAAAAGAAAAAAGACAAACTCTTTGTAAAAAAACCCGTGTTGCGCTTGATCAGCTTGCTCGTCATGGCCGTCGCCGCCAGCCGCGCCAGCGTCTCCTTCTGGTTGACCTCGTCCGTGCTCACGGCGATTTCCTTGATCTTGTTCACCGCCATAGTGCAAGCCCTCCGCAGGCCCTTGATAATAATCTGCGAGCTGACGCCCTGCTCCACGTGCTCCTTGACCTCCTTGAGAATCTCGCCCGCCAGCACCACCACCGACGTCGTGCCGTCACCGACCTCGGCGTCTTGTGACCGCGCAATGTCCACGAGGATCCGGGCAGCCGGATGCACAATGTCAAGAAGCTAATGACGTGATACTGATCAGCCATTGTCTGGCCAAAGAACCACCGCCTTTCTCCCCCTGTAAACTCACCTTCATCACAGTGGCACCGTCGTTTGTAATGGTCTGCCGTCCATTCTCGTCCACCATCAACAAATCACCGCCATAGGGGCCCAGGGTAGACTTGATCGTTGCCTGGACAGCAAGGCAGGCATTGATGTTTGTTATGACTTGGCCCTTGCCTTGTGAAGAGTCGGTGCCTGCAGGTAAAATAGCGTCAGCCCATCTTTTCTTCTTTTCTTGCCAAGGAGACCAAGGCCTGGTATGGCAGGAGGGAGCAAGAGTCTTTTCACGAACCCTCCTTGAGCACGATAATGGTTGGTGTTTGCCCTCCAAACGACATTTTAAAGGTGGGGGTGGAGGTCGGTGAGGGAGGAGAGGGTACAGAGGGAAAAAAGGTCAAGACTTTCTTAAACCTGTCGTGAGGAACCAGTGAACAGAAAGGACCAGGTGAGCCTTTTGCGTTGTCGTTGCTGCAGCGCCCGTTGATCGTTTGTTGGAGACGTTGCAAAGGAGCTTGGAAATTTCCACCCAAAGCTCCTTATTTTTTCCAGCCAGTCTCCGTCGTATCGACTTTCTGCAGCCCGTAGCCAAAAAAGGCCAAAAAAATTACTAAGAAATCAAGGGAAATGGAATCTTGCCCCCCTCTTTTCCTTCCCCTTGCTCGACCTCTCCCCGCTATTGACCGCCCGCCGATAGGCGCTCGGGCCCCATAAAATCGCATATCGCGCACGTGATGGCTCAACTTGATCTTACTATGGCAGTCTTTTGATTTCCATGCTCCATCGGAAATAAATATAGTTGGTAGTCAGACCCACATTCCTCTTTTAGCAAGCTTCATTTTTCCGATTAGAGACAAGATTCCCTAAATCGGATACAATCCTCACAACTGGTCTAGTGGCCAAATGGCAAGGCGCTTGGCTACGAACCAAGAGATTGCAGGTTCGATCCCTGCCTAGATCATTCTTTTTGCTCATCAATGATGATAAGAACGGTTCGTTTTTAATATAAGCCTAGTGTTTTTCTATCTTTCTAACCACAAATCAAAGCTGTTGGGTGGTTTTAAAATGTGAAGTCTTATATTACAACCGTGAATTAGAGATTGTCTTGATGTAGTCTTCTGCGTACCCTATTATCACTAGGGAATGCTGTCCTAGTCTTTTCAGAGGCTATCATTCATTATTTTTTGATCTAGGTTAGAAACTTCACTGTAACATACGGTTAGAGTCAGCTCTTGTGAACAAATTTAAAGCCCATATGCAGTACTTTATTGTCGTGAAAAATATATACAACGATTCCACTCATATACATGTGCTATATACACTGGTTTCACTATACACCATGCTTCATTTCCAACTTTACATATTCCAATGGGCAAAGCCTAAGTAAACAAAGCAACTCTGCACATATTTCCCAGAGTTCTTGGAGTCATTCTTATACAACAAAGACAAAAACTTCTTATGGTGTTTTTGGGATGATGGTAATAAAGAAAATTAATGGGTCAATACTTTTCGTTCTATAAGAACGCACTGCACAGGACAGCATTTCAAAAATTGGGTGCGAGTGCGCTGCCGCTTTAATCAAAGGACACAGAATGAAACTAGTCGACCTATGCACTCAAAGTATTCTTCCGTAAACTTAAATTTCCTCCTCTAGAAAGGTTATCGCTTGGAGGGACAGAGTCGCGGAACAGTATTGATATCCTATAAGGTGAAAGAGAACTGGCCGTGAGGCTAGGATTCTCATGTTGAAAGACTGTAAAAACAAGTTTACTCGTGCTAATATACAATTAATCGTATACAAGGTAACCAAAAAAGGACAATCACAGCCTTATTAACGCAACAGAAAATGGCTTCAGAAAAGCAAAAAGAATGATCTAGGCAGGGATCGAACCTGCAATCTCTTGGTTCGTAGCCAAGCGCCTTGCCATTTGGCCACTAGACCGAATTGTTATGGCAGCTATCTTGCTTTGCAGATTATCAAGGATTTTCCTTGACGGAACCGTGCCACTATCACGGATCCCACAATGCATCACCAAAACAAGGGCGACTGCTCAGAACCTTCTATATATCTTAAGTATGTCGAGCCCCTGTCAAACAAAGACGTAAAATGACTGCTCAGAACCTTTTCATTATCTATCTATATACCAAAGCTTGTAATGTCCAAAAAGCAATGCACCCGTTCATGACCCCCTGCATTGCGCTTGCCGCCCATCCCCTTTTGGTATCATTCATTGTTCATAGCTCTTCCAAAACCGCGCCCACAACACTGCCGAGCATCCGCAGATCGTAAAAGCGAGCCACGTTGCTGTACACGCGCACACGCCGCACCATGTCGTCCTTACGCACCGTAGGCCCCCATTCGCCCGAGCAGGTGCAGTGTTCCATAAAGTCGTTTACCCGCAAGGCGCTGCACCGCTGGCATTTGAGATCCTGCACCGTCCACTCCACCACCATGGCTTCCACGTCGGCCAGCAGCCGCTCCTCTAGCGCAATGCGGTCGTACTCGGCATGGCAGAACGAACACGTCCAGGGCTTGCTGGCCCCCCCAGCCTCCGGATCGGGCAGCAGGTCCTCGTCCCGGCAAAAGTCCAGGTCGCGCGCCATGGTGCAGTTGTCGCAGCTCAGTTGCGCGATCCGCAGGCTTTCCGACGGGTTGTGGAAGCCGCCCTCGCGGCTGAACTCGCGCACGTCAAACATGGCCAGCAGCTCTTTTCGCAGCAGCCGTGCCTCCATGGTGATGTTCTTGTCCAAGGACAGCACCTGCATCAGCGACTTGACCAGCTCCAGCACAGGATCCCGGGTCGTTGCCGCCGCCCGGCCCGCCTTGGACGTCGCTGACGGGCCCTTGCCTGTCTGCACGAGGGAACCGGGCAGCACGGGAAAGTCGTAGTCGCCAGCTAGTTCCGGGTGCAGCATCTCCTTGTTCCTGGCCGTGATGAGACTGGCAATCTCCTTCTTCAGAGGCCGCTCAAAGGCAGCCCCGGACAGAATGGACCCGGTCTCGGACGCGTTCTTGTCCGTCCCAAAAGGCAGCTGTGTCAAGCGCTGCGGATCCGCGCCGTTGGCAAACCCTGGCCGCTTCAGCGAGTGCATCAGCTGGATGAATTCGACCACCCAGTCGGTGAACACGGGCTGCAGTCGCTTGGGCAGAAACGTGTTCATCTGCCAGTGCATCACCATCTCCAGCGGCTGCTGCGAGTCTTGCTCCTGCTGCTGTTGCTGTGTGCTGTTGCCGTTGCCGGGGAGGGCGGTCATGGCTGTCGGCACTTGGCCAATCGTCTCGCACGCTTTGCCGCCGTAGTTGTACTCGTCGTACCAGACCAGGTAGTCCCAGTACTCCTTGATTTCCATTTCGATGAAGCTGAACAAGGGCCGGCTCTTGATGCTCTTGGTAATGTACTGGCTGTACGCATAGGCATTGCTCACTTCGGATTTGGTCGTCTGCAAAAGCAACCGGTTGGCACTGGCAAAGATCACCTGCGACCCGACGCGCCGGAAATCTGCCATTAACTGCTGGAAGGCCTTGCGCGACATCATCTGCACGTAATAGTGCAGTGCCCGGTCGTACAAGAAGGAGTCGGGGTTTTCCACCCAGCGCACCAAATGGTTCACCACCAGGTCCGCCATGACGTTGCCCTTGCACGCCTCGGCCCACCAACTTTTGACCATTTCCCGCAAAACCAAGATGCTGGCGTTGGAAAAGGCATTCTCGGAATACAGCGATCCGGGCCCGGCATCTCCGTCGTCACCACCCCCGGCATCGGCCGCTGGATTGAAAGCCACTGCCGCATCGGCGCCCTCTAGCTCATTGATGAGGGACGATGTGAGAATGGTATTGATGGACAGGTTGCGCACTTCCACGTCAATGCACACCGACGCAAACGTGCCCGGGTTGTTGACCGTGGGCAGCGAGACCTTTTCCAGAGGCCCCGTAACATCGTCCTTTTCGTACCCGGCATGGTCCGGCCGCGGGCTTCCCGACCACCAGAGCACAACGTTGTTGTTCTGCAGCCGACGAGCATAGGTCACGTCGATGAGGAAGCGAGGATCGTCGCGTTCGAGATTACAGAGAGGAACATTGCCGTAGCGCGCCAGTCCGACGAGGTGCAGAATCCACGAGCCCAAGGCCAGATAGTGGTTGACAAGCCGCCGGGCCACCACAGGCTGCCAACTCAGCGGCGGTAGCGAGCTGTCCAGAGGGTCGTACTTGAGCGGAAGGACGGGGAACTCCCCCAGCACGGGGATGTCGTGGATGAGCATATTCCGTTGTGACGATTGGACCACCAATATCTGCGGCCGGCCAATTTCCTCCTTGCGCATCTTCTTGATAATGTCCCCCACCTCGAGAAAGGCCTTTCGGCGTGTCGACACCTGGGTGATCTTGAAGGACAGCGCGTCCTGGAAAGGAAAACAGTCCCGCCAGTTTGTAGCTGCCGCCGCCGCCGCTTCTGCTGCCTCTTTCTCGGCTGCCGTCGCCAGGCTCCCGTGGCTCGCGGCCGCCTTGGCCTGCGCCTCGGCCTCTCTCCGACGGACGAGCATGTCTGCGTAAATCTTGCCGACGTTGGGCATGTCCTGTGCACTATCGCGATTCTTGTGCAAAATGACAATGTGCGCCTGGCTGCCCGTCGTGGAGAAAATCCCAAAGATCTGTCGTTCCCCCGAGCTAATGTGGGAAATGTAAATATAGGCCATTGAGGACGGATCAAGATAGGGCTTGAGGTGCTTTGCGGGCCGCCTCAGGCCGCCGAGATCAAAGCCCTGATCCAGGCCTCGTCCCAAGACGCCCTGTTGTGTCTCGTCAATGGTGCACAGGTTGCCGAGCTGCAAAAGCGCCCGGATGTTGAGGGGCACCTGTCTCTCGTAGACGCCCTCGACGCTGGGGTGGTTGAATAGCAGCGAGAATTTCTCGGCCTCTGCAAAGTAAATGTCCTCGGGAACCGTGAGCTTGAACAGGTGCACAGACGAGTGGCCATTGGGCAGCGTGTGATTCACTTGCTCCACCTCACAGCCTTGGATGACAATGTCGGGAAGGTCTTTGCTCTTGAGATTGAGAAAGACCTGGCGTGGCACCTTGATCTTGAGGTGGTGGATGCGCGAGTCGATCAGCACATAGGCCGAAACGATTCCGGGGGTCTCCGAGGTCTTGAGCTGGAGGAGCTGCCAAGTGTTCCTGAAAGTGATCTCGGCACGGTGTTGGAAGGATTGCTGGATATTGTTGCCTTTCTGCAGCGGCGTATTGTTGCGGTCCCCAAAGAGGTGGCGCCGGCGAATCCGCGCTTGCTTCTGCACCGCCCACTTCCGTTTCTGGTACTCGAGAAAGGCAACATAGTCCTCGTTGGGCGATGGCGACGTTTTGGGCATACCAGCGAGGGGATCCAGCGATGCCTCGGCCGAGTCTTCTGCTTCGGGGGATTTTCGCTTGTGTGCCGCCGCCGCCGCCGTGGCCGTGGCCGTCACCACAGCAGCGGCGCCCACCACCCTTTGAGAGGCGGCGGCCACAGCATCGAGCGCAGTCTTGGCCTTTTGGTATTTCTGGCTCAGATTGCCCAGATCTTCCATGTCGGGAGCCAGGCGCGCCCCGTGGGTGTTGCTCAGGTTGGTGATATCGTCCAGCGGTCGGCCGTTGCTGGTGGTGGTGAAGAGGTCGGTCAGCTTCTTCTGCTTCATCTTGTCGTCCTTGATGTTGATGCGCCGCTGCAGCCAGTCGGGGTGCAGCACACGCGGCACAGGGTTGCGCACTTTCTGCAGCGCGGCCGGGATGGTAATGAGCTTCTGGATGACGGAGCCGAGACGCTCGAGGTAGTAGTTCCAGTCCAGCAAAGCGCGCGGGTCGGTGTCTGCCGGCTCTTCCTTGAGCCACTTTTTCAAGTACATGCGCTTGGTCTTCTCCTCGGCGGAGAAAATGGCCACGGGCACGGCGCGCTCTGTCACCGGAGCGTTGCGGGGGCGCGAGCAGATGATAAACTTGCAGTTCAGCCCCTTGTCCTTGACCATCTGGTCGCCCAGAAAGTCGGCAAGGCGGCGCGCGGTAGTAATGGACGTGGACTTTTGCGAGCCGTATTCCTCCAGTGTCTTGGCCATGCTGCGGTTCTCGGAAATCAGCTCCATCAGCTCCTCGTCGGCCAGGGTGGCTCCCTTGCTGTGAAGCACGTCCAGCCAGCGGTTGGCCACCTTGGCAACGGCGCTGTAGCACTCCTCGAGCGTTGTGCCGTCAAGAAAAAACTTGAAGATTTGCTGCTGGAAGATCTTGATGAGCTTGAGCTCGCCGCGGCGCTTGACCTCGAAACCTTTGAGTTCGGCAAGGCTGCCGTCGTCATTGAACACGGCGTACCGCTTCTTCAAGTTCTTGTCCTCCTCCTTTGACGTCGGCAGAATCATGGCCCGGTACGGGCCGTCAACCTCGAAGAAGATGGAATTGTCGCTGTGCGTCTCATAGCGAAAGGCCTTGGGGTCGACCAGCGTCTGGTACTGGTGGTTGGTGAAGCGGGCGTGCACCAGGTGGTTCAGCATGACACAGGGGTAGGAGATGGCCACCTTCTTGCCGTTCTTGAGCTTAAAGGCAAAGTTCTCGGGGAAGGTGGCCGGAAGCATACACCAGATACCGTCCGTGTCCAGCTCGAGCGGCCGACCGACACGCTCGACCAGCTCGCGCGCCATTTGGATAATGGTGGCGCCCGTCAGACAGGTGACGCCAGCCATCTCCATGGAGTACCAGCGCGAGCCCTTACGCATGACATAGCCGTAAAAGGAGTTGAGAATGACCTTGTGGGCAAGCTGCAGCGAGTCAAACAGCACAATCATCTTCTTGGCGTTGTCGATTTCGGATGCCGTCGCGCCCGACGACCTGAGAGCTTCGGTCTTGCCCTTCCACACCTTGGCCTTGCCCTTGTAGTCGTAGCGACGGTCACGAAAGTCGCGCACCGTGTTGATGTAAAAGGGGTTTTCGCGCTGGCAAATGATGGCTTCCCGCACAATGGTGGTCGATTCGTGAATCTTGTGATAGACCTTTTGCGAGTAGAGCTGGAGCCGCTTGCGAATAAGGCTGGCCTGCTCGTCGGCCGACAGCTCCTGGAATGTGCGCATGGTCGCATTGTAGCCCTTTCCGGGAAACTTTTCGTTCTCGAGCGCGTGCCGAATCATGTTGTACTCGTCTCTCTTGGCAGGCAAGTACTCGCCTCGCCAGGCCCAAGGCATTCGCCGATCGCACGTCTTGCCTGGGCGATTGAAATCGCAGGTAGCGCAGTCCGACTCCTCGATCATGGAGTCGGGCTGCAGCCGGTTGGTGGTCATAATGTTGGGGTACATGGAGGCGACGTCCAAATGGTAGATTAGGGGGCGTTCGGTGCGGTTGGGGGTCTCCTTGAGGCTCTGCAGACGCGCCACGATCTGCTCCTTGACCTCTTCGTAATTGACAATGTCCTCCATGGACTTTTTCTCCTCAATGGTGATGCTAAAGGTGAGGGCAGCATCGAGATCTTTGATGAGCTCGTCGCAAGCTGTGGGATCAATGGCAAAGTTGACAGGGATGTCGGCCCGGAAGACGCCAGCCTCAATGCTCTCGACGTGGCCGCCGACATATGTTTCCGCGTCCAAAAGATGGCCCTCCCAAAAAGACTCTTTGGGCGAAACGTGCTTGTTCGGCAAGACAATCTCCTGCGTGTAGGCCTGGACCATGAGCAGCATCTCGCAGAGCGTGCCTGTGCCCTTGCGCAGGACCTCGTCTGGGCTCAGGGGCAGAATGGTGCAGAGCGAGAAGATAAAGGGGTGGACGTATTTCATGTAGAGGTAGTAAGTGGCCACCGCGTCAGAGACGGAGTATTCTGCCAGCGTCTGGGGCCGTTCTGCCGCGTAGGGAGTCATCAACTCGGGGTCCAGCTCGTCTGGGTCGTAGCCGAGCTTGGCGACGGTGACCGCCTTGAGACCACGACTGCCCTGGGGCAGGTAACTGTCTCTGTTGACCCAGTGGAAACAGTCCATGTGCACAGCATAGTTGCACTTGTACTGTTCTTCGCTGTCCCGGCGCCAGCCAATCTCGTGGTACATGTCGATGCCATTGGCGCTGGCGCGGGCTTCCACAAAGGGCCAATCGAAAAAGTCGCCGTTGTAGGTGGCAATGACCGTGGGCCGCGCCTCTTTAATGTGGAGGAAGAAGCGCTCAATGACGGCCTTTTCGTCGGGCTCGTTGAAGATCATAAAGGGCCCGGGGTATTCGGGACGGGGGGTGTACTCAAAGTCGGCAATGTCCTCGGAGACGACCTCGCGGTTCGTGATCAGAATGCCCTGGCCGTCGATCATGTAGGAGATCATCATGACCTGGTCAAAGGCAGCGTCGGGAAACTTGAGCGGCAGTTTTGTGGTCTCGATATCGTAGGCCATGACCACCGGATCAGCCATGGCTAGGCGGTCCTCGTTGCAGGTGATGGTGGTGACGCCGTGCTTGACGTCGACATAGTACCACTTTGCCACGCGGATATCTAAAGTTGGTTAGCCAGCAATCAGGGAAAGTGAAGCATGCGACAGTGAAACCCTCCACGTACTCATATCAATTAGCACGCGGACGTGGTACGGCACGTCATACTCGCGAATGTCGACAATAAAGTCGCTAGCATCCATTACAGTGGCGGCTCGTGTCTCGTCGTCCCGAGCGTCGTCAAAGAGATCAAAGTCGTTATTTGATCTAAAAGTTAGGATAATCGACAAAAGAGAGAAAACAGAAACAAATAACAACTCACCTCACCACCTCGGCATAAGTGTCCATGGCGTTCATGCCCTTCTTGTTCTTCTCGGCCACCGGCATGATATCGCGGCGCACAGCCATGAGGTTCTGCACATTGGCAAAGCGCAGCTCGAGAAAGGTGCGCCGATAGCCCAGTAAATGGTTGGGCATCTGCAAGTCTTCCTTTTCGACCCGGCGAATCCGCTTGACCAGTCCGCCGCCGCCGGGCACACGTTTGCACCACTCCTCGGCCTCGGCCTCGTGGCCTTTCCGGACGGCCACGAGGAAATACGGCTCGAACTCAACGGTGGCCTTGAACGTGGGCGCATTGTCGGTGCTGCTGGGGCTGTCGTTGCCGGTGTATTCGATAAAGTAGAGATCAATGGCTGCCCGGCCGCCGCCGCCCTCGACGCGGTCGTCTTCGATGGACGTGGGCTGGACGTTGACCAGCCAGCCCTCGCGGCGGCGTCCGGCCTCGTAGCGCTCAAAGCCCATTTTCTCGTCGATGCTGTGCGCAAGGTGAGTGCGCTCCCACTTCTCGTCGGCCGATGTGCCCTCGACTCGGCCGCCTGCCGTAAAGGTCCGCTGTGGCCGGGAGCCATGGTAGGCAGACTTGCCGCCTCGACGGAAGCCTTTTTGCGGTGCCCTCCGCAGGGATGTGTTGGCCATGATGAGGGGGTATAGGGAAGAGGATAGGAGCGGAGAGGAGAGAGGGGAGAGGGAGGAAAGGAGAGTGGAGAAGAGGGGAGAGGAGAGAGACGATGAGAGAGACGAAGAGACGAAGAGAGAGACGGAGAGACGAAGAGAGAAAGCGAGATAGAGAAACAGAAAAACAAGACAGAGGGGAAAAAGGAACGAAAATCAATCAATGGTTGTGTATCCTATTCATCAAACTCGTGGGCAAAAATATCAAACCAAAGGGACAAGCGAACAAACAGTTAGCTTCAACGCTCCATGGCCCAATGACAGCGTTTTGTTGTTTCTTCTGGACGAGCCTCGTAGCTTTTGTTGCCAATAGCCATGAAAAAGAAGCTTTTGGCACTCCAACAGTGTTTAGAGTTGACAAATACGGGCTTCGAGATGGCAAATAGCGCCTTCCCAATTAGCAGGGGCGACGCGTCGAGCGCAGTTAAAAAAGGAGTGCAAAAAACGCGTCTTGCTAGGAGGAACGCGTCGGCGGCCCGCTAGGCCAATAATCAATTAAAAGGCCCTGGCAGCGCTGCACGTAGCAATTTTGCTGCACAGACCACCTTCCCTCTGGCGGGGCTGCCGTTCTGACGTATGGGGGAGCTTCGTTGCGCAGCCTCGGGTTTACCAATGCAAGAGTGGACCCGTTTTCCGAAAAAGATCACCAGAGCTTTTTCCAGCGTTGAAAACCCTCCTGCGCAGCCCTGTCCCGCATTCCGCGACAAGCTCTACAGCCAGCAAGCTTTCTTGAGCTTTTAATCTTTCCTCTTCCCACAGCACCATGGCACGCGAGGAACCGCCTCCGCCAGCGCCTACAACAGGACCTACGGCCACATGGGGAACACTGCACTTTGACCGAGCGCCGACGGCTGATGAGCTGCAAAAAAGCCAGGGAAGCGAGCAGCAAAAGCTGGGGCAGACACAGTCGGAGCAGCAGGAACAGCAAAAGGCACCACCGCGAGCTCCCTCTGTGGGCGATGCTGTCAAGACCATCCAGGCCAAGGACTTTCTGACTGTATATCAGACGCCGTGCGCACGGCAAGGTTTTCTGGCCGGCATTGGCGGAGGTGCAGTGGCCGGGATGCTGCGGTATATTGTAGGCGGTATGTGATTTCTTTTTGTCTCACAAGTACTTGCTCTACTCTCTCTGGCCCATTTTTGCTGACTCCGGTCCCTCTTAGCCAACATACCAAAGTCAACAAACTGGGCCGTGGGGCTGTTCGCCTTGGGTGGCATTGTGTCGTACGAGGTGTGCCAGGCATCACGGCGGGCCGAGCGCGAGACGATGAAGCGAGTGGTGGAGGTGTACGATCGGAAACAGGCGGCGTTGAAGGAGCGGGAGGCCGAGCGGAAACGAAAGGCAATGGAAGAAGCGAGAGAGGCAGAGGAACGGGCCAAGAAAAGGTGGTACAAGTTTTGGTAAAAGGCGAAAAACAATATTAATTGAATAGTAAAAAGCTGAATCATGAAACATAACCTACAGGTATGGCAAACTGGCTGGAAAGCCTAGAACGGGTATCAATGCCGTGAAAAGGGCATACTTTAGTACATGTTTGATAGTCATGTCGTCTCTCATATCGGCATACAAACCCATAGAACAAGCAGAAAAAGAAACCCTCTGGTATCCTTGAGCAAGAATCAACAGAGTTAGCAGCCAATGATCTCTGCATTTTAACTCCAAAGCCAGTCGAGAACAATTGAAAAAAGAAAAGCAATTTCACAGCAAAATTCTATCCAAGAAGAGCGTCTGCGTCGAGAAAACGAATGGCAGCTGGGCCTTCTAGAAAGCGCACACGCCGTGTTGCCAAAGGTTTTGTGACCGCACTGTCAGCGACTGTCTCGAGGCCCCCAACTACTGCCTCTGTATCTGCCGATGCTGCTGCTGCTGCCGCTGCCGTCGCTTCGAGTACTGGAATAACACGCGATCGCCGATGCAGACTGCGCCGAGCGCGGGCCTCGCGTTCCTCACGTCTGCGATATTCTGTCATTTGCTGCCGCCTCCGTCGTGCTCGTGCTCGTGCCACGGCGGGCGTTGGTTTGAAGCCGATGCCGTTGACGCCAGTGCCGTCGTCGTCGTCGTCGTTTGGGTCGTATATCGTGATCTCGTCGTCCTGCCAGGTGAGAGAGGCACGTAGTGGGTCGATGATGATGCGACTGGTGGGTGGTGATGGGGTAAAGCTGCTGCTGCTGCCGCTGCTGCTGCCGCTGCTTTCGCTGTCGTTATAGAGGCTGGCCTCCACAACAATGCCGCCAACCTTGTTGCTTCCACGAAAGGCAGACGGTGAAGACATCGCCGGTAAAGAAGTCTTCCGACTGGTCAGTTTGATGAGCCGGCGCTTCGCCTGGGGCGGCTCAGCGCCATCTTCGCTGCTCTTCCCGGCCGCAGACAGTCCAACGTCGTCTCGGCCGTCTTCCTTGATGGCCAAGCTGCGGAACCTATGCGCCATATGCGAGGGAGGGCTTGTGCTGCCGTCGGCCGGCAGGGTCGGCGGGGCCACAGGACTGAATGCTGGAAAAATAGGGCGGAATACAGGACCAGCCGGGACATCTTTGCCGAGAATAAAACGGCCAGAGGTGTGCCGGCTGGGGCTGCCGATATCATTGCTGTCCATCGAGGGCTCTTCACGCTTTCGCTTGGGGGTCCCAGCCGCCAGTGGTGGCCGCGGAGAAGAGTCCATGGCTTTATTATGCGGTGAAAGAGAGAGGCCAAAGCACTGCGAACAGCCAAGATCCGCTCGTTCTTTGTTCGATGGGAACGGGTGCCTCAAAACCCCTACGAACAGCCAAGATTCCGCTCGTTCTTTGTTCGATGGGGGGTCCTCGGATACCGAGAAAAGGTCTCTGATCGCTGCTAGCTCTTGTGCTTGCTTAGCGTTACTCTAGGGTTGTCAAAATGCAATGCAATGTGCCTTCATCTACCTTGTATGAATACTTCAAGTTGGAGAGACAGAGGCCACAGTCAAAGGAGCAGGTCGAGCCGGCGATGCTGTTATCGCCGTGATGCCTTACCCACGAAGAGAAGTACCCAACCTTATCAGGCTTACAGTGCCGTAGCGCGCCAGCGCACAGCAAAACAGCGGGGTATGAGGTTTTTAAGCCGTGGTATCGAATGTAAAGATTTGATGCTCACGCATTTTGTTGGAAAAAGACTGTAGTCTATGAGGAGATGATTTGTGTTTGTGAGCTCGACCAAGTTGCCCTGCCTTGTTTTTGGTGTCTTATTGGTTGATTCAGACAGTCCGTGCCTCAGGCATCCGCCTTGGGAAGTGGCAGCGTAGTACATAACGTGATGATCACAGCTAGTGTATTTCTCAAGTACCGCTCAATACATGCAAAAAGCGCTGTAGTTAAGACAATGGTTTTTACCTGCGCCTTGCAAAAATAACAGAAAAAAACACAAATCCAAGAAAACCATACAACCGGATTCTAGAGAAAAACCGCTCTTGCGAAGAATCTGAGCCGTTAATGAGGCCAAAGAGTAAAGAAAGATACTTGTAGGTTTGCTGTGCTACACCTCGGCCGACATACTCTTCAGTGTATCAGAGCCCCCGTGTTTGTCGGTACGCCGCGCAGAATCGAGTGGTTGTAAGATGCACGCAGCAGATAACTGCACCCAAAGACAAAACACTGCCATCCAGCTGAGTTTCTTATCCGCTGCTGTCCCAAAAGGGTTACCCCACTGTAGCTCCGCCGCGAGAGCGCGTGACTTACCGTGGTTAGTATGTGGGCCCAAGGCAGCCAATAGCAGGTTACTGTCGCGACAGCAAACAAACACTGCAAAGCTGGAAACTAAAAAAACGAAGCTGCTCGCCAGCTCCATCATCAGCGTAGCAGCCAACCGCATCGTCCAGTCCAAAACACCATGCTGCGGGTCAAATGCGTTGCAGAGGGCATGCGATAGATTCTAGATATCCGAGCCGGAAAACAAAGCACCTTGCGACACCTGGCTTCATTCATCGTTCTTAGTTCTTCATTCGCCTGCATCGTTCTTCACTTCTTCATTCACCTCAGACTTCTCCCGACATGGCTGTTCTGGACGGCCGCGTGAGGCACACGCCTCAAAACATACAGCTCATGTAAGTGCAGGCGATTTCCATGGCGCGACAGCGTCCTCAGCCTGCTGCTAACGCCTCTTGTAGGTACGACCTCGAGCGACGCGTCCACGTCGTCAAGGCGTATCCAGTGCTCTCTCCGCAAGGCGCGTCCATCCTTTTGTGCGGCCACGAGAATGGAATCACAGTTGTCTGGCGCGGCGGGCGGCGTCTCACCAAGGCGGCGCCCAAGGCGGCGCCCAAGAACGACGCGGTGATGATCCTCGATTCTGATTCCGACGACGGCGCAGCCGGCACGTCTTCCACGGGAGGCAGCGGGGCTTTTGTCGACAAGCCCGTATTCGAGGACACGGACCTCTTCCCCAACGACCACGGCTTTTTGGACGTTGTGCAGACCTTGGATCTGGCTCTGGGCGCCAACGTGCTGTCCATTGCCGTTCTGCCCATGGCGCCGTGTGCCGCCGAGGAGGCCGACCCGGGCTTTCTCGGCCAGCACATGGTGTTTGCCGTGGCGTGTGCCACGACGGACGTGTTTGTGATCACGGTCCCGCTCACGCCGCCGTCTGACGAGAGCAAGAGCCGGCCACAGCTGCAGAGCAGTTTGCTGGCGGGCAATGCCGGCCGAGGCGCCTTTGGAGAGACATTAATCTCGCTCGGCGGCCAGTCCCGGCGCTGTGAAGGCATTGCCATTTCTCTAGCCAAGCAAAAATCATCCTCTGGAGCCTCAGCAGCAGCACCGGCCTCCTCTTCGTCTTCCGCCCGCGTCATTGTGGCAGCACACTCTCGAGAGGCTTCGGGCACGTTGCGGTTATGGGACGTCACCGCAACAGGAAGCAACGGCAGCAGTACTGTTAAAAAGGGCGCTGCTGCTACCGGCTCGCTGCCCGGCCGGCCGCTGGAGCCCTTTCAGACGGAATATCTTCCGGCACCGCTGTCGAGCGTGTCTTTTAACCCGACTCACCCGACGCAGCTTCTCGCCGTGGCGCCGCAACAGGGCGTCCGGATCTACGACTACGCGTTGCCGTCCATCCCAACAGACGATGCGAGCGAGAGCCCCTTCCCGGCACAAGGCTCGTGGCTGCTCTCACTCTACCCGCCCTTTTCCCGCAGCTCCACGGCAGCTGGCGCGGCCGCAGTGCGAAAGCCGGTTGTGGCGGCTTCTTGGGTGGCTCACGGACACGCCATCTTGGCTCTTTTGGCCGACGGCCAATGGGGCATTTGGGACATTGACGCTTTCTATTCCTTTTCGGGGAGCCGGGGCGCTTCCAGCAGCGTCTTTGGCGGCCGGTCCACAGCGTCGGGCATTCGCGGAGCGAGCCTGAGCCAGTTTAGCATTTCGGGGCAGATTGAGGGCACCAGCTCGCTACGCAACCCTGTGGCGGCGACACGTAAGGCGGCCGAGGGCGAGTTCGTGCCGATGACGCCGCATACCCGCCGCGATGCACTGGCGTCGGCCTTTGCCGGCAGCGTCGAGCGGCTGGTGGCGTTGCGCGGTGGCGTCGAGGTGGTGCAGCATGCCAGCTCGCGGCGAGAGGGGAGCTACGAGAGCGCCGTTCTCTGGCTGGGCGGGTCCGACTACCTTGTTGCCGCCATTCCCGATGTGGCGCGATTCTGGGACGCTCAGCTACGGCGAGCATCGATGGGCGGCAGCGGCAGCGGCGGCGGCGGCATGAACCCTTTTAGCGGCGCCCGCCCAACACGCATGGTTCGACTGTCGGATCTGAATGCCAGCCTGATGGGGGAGCGGTGCTGCAGCGTCAGTGCGATGCCGCCGCCGCCGGCAGCCGTGGTCGATGCCGACGCAGATTTCCCGGACAGAGAGGGAACGCCCTTTGGCGGCCTGCCGGTAGAGGTGTTTGTCCTGGGCGAGAGCCGCCTGGTGGTGGTGCACGAGAGCAGCAGCGACAAGGCTCTTTCCGGCGCGTTGGGCGCGCGTCTGCTGCAGGCTACGTCCCAGAAGCGCAGGGCAGGCGGAGAAGTGGGTATGGGCAGCGGCGGCGCAAGCAAGAGCGCCATAATCGTCGAGCCGCGGGCTCGCAAGCCCGGCACGGTTGCCTTTGATCTGGGCACAGCCGGCAGCATGCAAGCACCGCAGCCGGGCGCGTTGACGGGGCCGTTTTATCCTCGTCCCCGGGCGAGCCGGTCACTGTTTGAGCCGGCAGCCGAACAGGGGGCTCCGACGACACCCGCGGCCGCCGCCTCTGGCTTTGGACGGTCACAGCGCTCGCTGTTTGACAGCCCTGCCCGTGCGGCTGTGGCCGAGAACGACGAGAACGAGGTGACGTTTACACAGAGCATGATGCAGCCGCCAGTGCAGTTCCGACAGTCGCAGTCACAGTCGCGGCCGCGGCCGTCGGAAGCGACGGGCTTGGCCTTTGCTGATGACCTCGAAGCGGCGGCCAATGCTGCCGACGACGAAGAGGCGGCCGAGGAGCGCAATGTGGAGGAAGAGATGCTGGACATTATGGAGATTGACCGGACACTGGCCGCCATGGAAGAGCGGCGGGACAGCGGGGCCAGAAATGTGTTCTTCGAAGGCGTATAGGAGAGCCACGAGAATCCTCATCGCGATCAGGGGGAGTCGGTAGAAGGAAAAGGACAGCAGGGGCCGGCAGAAGGGGAAGGACAGCAGGGGGGGGCGGCAGAAGGGGGGGAGGGACCGGTCGAGGGGGAGGGGAGCGGGCAAGGCGGAGGCGACAGCAGCGAGGGGGACGGTAGGGAAGTAGAGCAAGAAGACAATAGCGGCAACTCTCGGGATGAACCGGAAAAGGATGAAAAGGAGGACGATGGCAAAGAGGGAGGTGACGAGGACGAGGAAGACGAGGAGGAATACAGTGACGAAGACGACGGCGACGAAGGCGACGACGAAGACGATGACGAGGACGATGACGAGGACGACGAGGACGAGGACGACGATGACGATGCGGCGGAAGACGAGCTACTCGCCAATATGAGAGAGGTGCTCCGCGAGAGCGAAGAAAAGCTAGAGGCCATGAGAAATACGATGCGGGAGATGGTCGCCATGTCGCCGCAGTTATCGCCATTACCGTCCGGGGCAGGATTGCCATCCCTATCGTCGCTTTTATCGTCACCGCCGCCACTGCCGCAAGCGTCGTCGTCGTCCTCACGCTCGGCCCCGTCCTCGTCGGGGGCAGTACGGCCGACTGGGCGTCGACGACGGCAGCGTTCGCCGGCCAGGGCGATG
Organism: Graphilbum ipis-grandicollis; assembly: GCA_019925625.1. Lineage (NCBI taxonomy): Eukaryota > Fungi > Ascomycota > Sordariomycetes > Ophiostomatales > Ophiostomataceae > Graphilbum > Graphilbum ipis-grandicollis. Next base: position 501,198 of record JADHKH010000010.1, on the reverse strand, counting down.
CTAAGGCAAACGCTATGGATCTCGTTCTGGACGAAGAAGATGGCCATTTGGCGGGAAAGGAGACAGGCAGCCCAAAGGGAGGCCGAAGCCGAGGCCGAGACCCCGACGGTGGCAGAAGTGGAAGCGGAAGTGGAAGCCGAGGTGGAAGCTCAAGCGGAAGCCGAAGCGGAAGCCGAAGCGACAGGGGCGCCTGGCCCGAGTACGCCAACACCGAGCTCGTCCAGTGTGCGTGCCCCCATGACGAGCGTGCATCGACGACGGCTGGTGCAGAGTCGAGAGGCGCGATTTGTGCGAGCGCAGTGGGAAGAAGAGCGACGCAGGTTCAGGGAAGAGTTTGGAGGCGAAATGATGCCGAGGCCGGTGCCGCCAGGACGGGCAAGTAGAAGAGCACAGGTGGTGGCCAGAAGGGAGGCGCGGACGCGGACCGGCCCAGGGGCACGAAGGACGAGGTTGCCGGGGCCATCAAGACTGTCCAATGTGATGACGCTGTCGCCTCCTTCAGCATCCAGTGCTGCCACAGACCCCGAAGCCTCTACGCCGCATCCTCCTCCTTCCCATGGGCTTTTGCAGTCAGAGTCTACGCCGCCGCCTCCACCATTAAGCGAATCTGCATCTACGCCGCCGCCGCCTCCATCGAGCGAACCTGCATCTACGCCATCGTCTCCGTCACATGCTTGATTCTGACTTTGCGGGAAAACTTGCAGGGAAGCACAAGCTATTGTTCTGCGACCGTTTCGATCGCCTCGTTTGTTTTATTATACCCTCCCTCTATATTTTGGACTAGTTCTCTAGAAGAATAGAATCGATATGATTAGGGAGGGGTCGAGGTGAAGGCCGAGGTGAAGGCCGAGGTGAAGGGGTCGAGGTGAAGGTCGAGGTGAAGGAGGTCGAGGTAAAGGAGGGTGGCTGACCGAGGACGTAGATGAGGTCTTTTGCATTTTTCTAATTGGTTCTGCTTTTACTTCTTCCGCACGGCAGGTGGAGCACAAGGCGAGTCCCATCCTTGATCCAGCTCTGTATTCCGAGCGGTATAGCAACAAGGCCTTTGAGCAGCCGGGTTGAGCTGGTTGCCGGTGACGTTTCCGACCGACCCGAGCCAGCAAGACTACCTAGTTGTGATTCATTCGAATGAATCCGAAGAGGGCTGTCGACGCGCTTTCTAGGGAGACTGACAGTTTCCAAGGAACTGCATCTCTGCCTCTCTTTTCGTCTCTTTCTGGGCGGACGTGTTTTTCACGAGGCAGAGTGACGAGCGTGTCGGAACAGATTCATTGCATGCGTTGTTGTTTAGCGGTATTGTAAATACAAAAGTAGTACTATTGAATACGGTAGACAAACTGGCTACTCAGCCATCATTTCAGTATTCTGGTGTTATTGCCATGTGTTTGTGTTGAAACAATTTTAATTGATGATTCGAATTACAAAATTGTACTTTAGTCATCTTACTAATCAAAATTGAGCACAAATTAGCAGTAAATATAAAAGAGTAGTGTGCACTATAGTGCAAATAAACTGTTTTTCTACAGTGTAAATAGCACTACTCATAAAAATACCAATATCCGGCTTCACAGCCGACCTCCATACTCTACCGAGCGTTACATTCAAGCGCACATCTGGCCGGAAAATTGTTGCATCCTGCCCTGCTCTCCAGATTTCGACGAGAGGGGGGTGGAAGATACGAGTACGAATATTTTGTCATATTGACTGTTTTCTTGTATTTTAATTCTCGTTTCAAATAGTGTAGAAACCCGATCCAGGCCGAGTGAGGCCATTGACCGCTACAGATCGACGGATTGGAATGGCCAGAGAATTCTTGTCGAGCAAAAGTGCAGACTAGTGTCGCCACACCACCCATAATAGACGCCAACGATCTTCAGGCCGTTTCACACGAGGCACAGCAGATCCAATAGAACAGCAGAACAGCCCTCCCACTCGGCTCCCTGCATCGCCTCTGGCTGGAATGGAGGTGCACCATCCTTTTCAAAGCCAAGGATTAAATTCCAATCGTTGTACACTCGTATTCGCGGTATCCAAATGCGACGAAAATACAAATAATAAACAAAATGCCAGTAGGAAACAAATCCCTCCATAAAAGCAAAACGCCAAAAATACCACGAGGAAAGGAGCCAGCTCTAATCCAAGTACCACCGCCTAAATACACACGCCCGCTGCACCACAATCAGGATAAGCACATGTGACAATGTCTCTTTCCAGTGAAGAGCCTCGCGAGCCTCAAAGACACCTTGCATGCTAAACGGTTGCGGCGACGGGAATATCAACGCACGACAAAGACCCATTGGGGCTCCCAGTTCCGGTACACAATCTCTACAAGAACAAGGTTAGTATTTACAATTTGTACGGAGCGGTGGCATGGATGCAGTGCTAGTGAGAGTGACGAGAAGTATACGTACGCGACTGATGGTCTACCAGCAGATCCTGGGGCATGCTGACGTCGAAGCCGGTATAGTGGACGGAATGGGGCGAGGACGGGGATCTGGGCGCTGGCCGGGCGAATTCAAAGAGAATATGACTGTCCACGCGCACAAACGTGCCGTCGGGCTGGCGGCGCAGACGAATGCCAGGCGAGATGCCTGGAATGCGCCCAATCAGGCAGTCCAAGACGGCCAAGAAGACCTCACCAGACAGATAGGCAGTGTCCTTGGTCAGCAGCAAGTGCACCCGCAGGCCTTGGCTGTAGCTGCTGTCAATTATGGCCTGGGGCCGCCGACCTCGGTGTGATTCCACCATGGGCTGGAGCGTGACAAAATGGGACGAGACAAAGCACAGAGGCTCCGGAGCAAGCACGCCGTGCTTCTCGTACGGGTAGGCGACGCCGTGATGGTCCTCGCGGTAGTGGTTGAGGGCGGCAGGGTTCCGCCAGGCAAAGACGGACTGGTCGTCGCTGCGCCTGGCAATGGCCTGCTGTAACTGGACAAACGCCTTGTAGCTGTCGCCATAGTGCATGGGCACCTTGACGTCACAGATGCCGAGCATGCAGTAGGCCATATCCTCGACCTGGGTGGTCACACGCCGCGCCAGCCAGGCCATGCGGCGAGCCACCGAGATCCTCGTCAGGTTGCCGTCGATGAGCGGCTTCACGTCGATGCCGGTGATCTCGGCAATGGCTTTGCCGTGGTCGGCCTTGTTGCCGATATAGGTCCAATGGCAGTTGAAAAAGCGCACGTTGGCTGGCGCCAGCAGCTCCTGCAAAGTCCAGCCTCGCGAGTACCAGCGCGGCGGAGTGCGGCCGTCGGCCGTGTGCGTGTTGTCGCTGCGGTAGATGGGCTGGCTGCCAACGGCATCGGACAGGTAGACGTAGCAAATGGCAGCTGTGCGGTACCAGTAAAACATTTGGTCAAGGGCCTCGGTCAGCTCGCGATCGCTGCATTTGTCAATGCAGCAGGTGTCGACCCAGATCCAGCGGTGGCCTTCCTGTTTGGCACGGGCACAGGCGCCCTGGATCTTGCGATAGCCAGCTCGCTTGGCCAGCACGGCCGGGCTCAGGCTCGTCATGTCCTTGAAGCTGACCTCGTCATCCTCCCAAGTGTGTGATAGGATAGCATAGGGCGGGATACCCGTCCCGACCAGGCGACCTTTTTGTACGCTGGTGCTGAACTGCTTGATGGCAAGCGTCTGGACGTCAAGAAGGCGCATGGCGATAACACTGGGATTAATTCAAAAAATATAGCATCGAGATTCAAGAAGCTCAAGATAATGACAATAACACGTTGTGGACGACCAGTTGTTCAAAGGGAACAATGGCACTTATATCAGTCGGAGACGTCTGCCAGCCTGCTCTGTTCTTGATGCCGCCTCCCCGCCAGCCGTTGCGTCTCTCTACCGCCGGCCTGGTGGCCACGTTCAACCGCTTGAGACAATTTCATCATTGGGCCATGGCAATGGTCGACATCCACAGCGCAAATGGTGACAAAAGCCGCGCGGATGAGAAGAACTCGACTTGCGCGCTAGATGAGAGAAAAAGATGAAACCGGAGCCTCCTGCAAGCCGGCCGATACAGCCATATCTACAAAACCGAGACTCTTGCCTTTCGTCCATTCCGAGGGCAGAATTATTATGTAGAGGGCAGAATGATTCAAAATGTCAGCCTTTTACATGAGATCCAGTCCACATTTCATTACAGATCTCAGATCCGGAGGCCGTCCACAAATATGGAGTAGACGGCTGCAAAGACTCGTATTATCTGGAGAGAGTGGGCTTACACTGGTAGCAGAAATGCTCCGCAGATCAGGTCCTGTTTATTTCGGGAGTTTGCTGCGCCAATAAAAAGGGGCGCTTTCTGCTCGGACGGCCCCGCTTATCCCGGCCGTTGTAACCGCTTCATAATTAGAATTTATGCAAAGTCATAACTCACGTGCACAACTGACACGGCATGGCGAAAAAGTTTGCACGCCAAACACTGAATGGGGGCAAAATGCTGGAGAATTCCCACTTACCATCCAACGGCGCATTTCGCATCCCATAGCCGTATTTGTACCAATTGTACAACAAAAATCTGCTTCGTCATACACCGCTTCCACAGTCGACATTCTGGATCCCTTTCGGGCATCTATTTTCCATCCGTCCATCGAACCCGAGATGGTGGCCGCGCACCAGATTCCGCCCGTGCCGGACGCAGAGAACAAGGGAAAAAAAAAACTTGGCTTCGTACTCGCGAATGGCCGTCTCCACGTCGTATTCTCGCTACAGTCCCAATACAGTGCCGCGCACGTACTTTAGTAGCCATACAAGCATCTGTGCCGCGTGTTGCCACCTTTAAGAGCGCAATGTTTCGGCCTCCCTGCTCTCTCTCCTGTTCCCCTGCTCTCCTATTTTCCTGCCCCTTCTCTTCTGATCCTCTCTGATCCTCCATCCGTGCCGCCCGTTTCACTACTGCCTCCGAAACCAATGGCTCTGGCTGAATGTCGAGGCAGAATCGCAGAACCGAGAGCAAGCCGACGACCAGAGCGAGCACCGAAGCCCATTGTTGCCAGACCACACGACGTGACTGGGCCATCTCGCTTCTTCCGTGCCGCAACGGCTACACTCGGACAGGCCTGGAACAAACGCATCTGCTGTGTTTGTTGTCTGGAACACTGTGCCTTTTATGAATATACACTGTGCAAAGTGGTGAGTGTAGTACAACGTGCTACAAACGCCCGCATATACACTACACTACAGTGGTGGTAATATACACTATTTCATAGCCAGGTCAGTGCAAAGTCGTGCACACCACTTGGCAATAGCGACCCTGATCAGCGCTGTTCCCCTGAACCCTTTAGTGTGACCCCTTTCTATGGCCCCGCTTAAATTTATGCACAGCCCTTGCTTCGGCCAACCATAACGGCTATAACGGTAAGACCCACAAAATTATCGAATCCTATTGGCCTGCTCTGGTATTAGTTCCCCGCCCGCCTATCCCCAACGGGTAAGGCAATGCAGGGTTAAAAACAGAGTGCACAACTTGGTAGAGTGTTAAAATACTCGCTGCGCGTGCTGCCGACCCTATCGCCGTGAAGTGACTGTCTGTTTGGCCGGGGAGCTACGTACCTGCATGGCCACTTTAAGGCGTCAGGTACCGACCGTTGCGCCTTCCCCTTCCACACCGCCCACAGTGCAATTTCCTGCCCAATAGTGTACTTTGCCTCCGCTCAGGCAAACACTTCGTTGTGCCCTCCATTCGCAGGCAAACAACCACTTTTCGTGCGCTCCATGCTCAGGCAAACAAAAACTTTTCGTGCGCTCCATGCTCAGACAAAAAACACTTCGTGCGTGGCTCCAGTCAGGAATGGGAGCACCGCTGGCCCGCTGCACGAATCACGGAACTGCTGGGTACGTATCCGCACAGTGCCGTCCATTCGGACTACACTAGTACCTGCCGCTCCCTGCTAGCACTTTTCACACCCTTACCCGAAAAAGTGCGTCCCACTCCCTGCCCAATCTCCTGCCTATCTTCCCTTCTCCTCTGCCGCTCGCTTTTCCTCCTCCTTCTCCTCTCCACCCCATTCCTCACTTCCCCTTCTCTTACAGTTTCTCTCCTTTCACACCCCATCTTTTTACTCCTGTCTCGTTTCGATTTTACAACAGTCGCTCGCTTTTTTGTCTTTCCTTTTCAGTATTATTTTTCACCTCTTGTTTGTCCTTTCCCAGTATCTCACATTGGGACTCGATCAACAACATCCATCATCTCCATCACGCGTCTCGATCGACTGTCCAGCTGATACTCGTATCCGGTCCTTCCGCCGCTTCCGGGGAACGACATCAACACCGCCCGAGGAACCGAAAGACCCTCAATGTCTTTTCTCGTCTGAAAAGCCCACACCGGGATCTTTTCAGCAACCATCAAAGCCACCGCAGCCACGACATTCCACGCCTTTCGATTCCCTCCAACAAAGAAAACGTCGCTGCGTGCTTTCTTTGTCAACGCCGTCGTAAAAGGGGCACAAAGAATACACATCCAACACTACCGACAGCTCCTTTGGCAGGACCAAGTCAACACCCCTATCACGTTCTTCTCACGACAGACTCGTCGATAGTCCTGTCCTATTTATTTCCTCACCGTCTCGATTATTCCGATAGATTAGTATTTTGTCAACAGACCACGAATCAGCATCCCGGAGTTATCCGCTTCTGCCCTTTTCGTTTACTTCGCAAGGCCGGCACCATGAAGTCATCAGCATCAATAATCACGCTCGCCGCCGCGGTATGGGTGCGTGGAACCAGCGCCGCCACAACCACTACAGCCACGATGGGCGTCGAGCAGCCGTCGTCAGCGCCCATTCTCAACCAGCCTGTCGTGCAGGGCTGTTTCTCGTCCAGCGGTGACCTTGTCAGAAACTCGACGCAGCCCTACAACTCGCGTGGCAAATGCGGCAGTGACATCTGCCAGGCCATGAACAAGACCGTCGCAGCCACGACAAGGGGAAGCGAGTGCTACTGCGGCGACAGCTACCCCCCAAACAGCACGTTGGTGGCCGACAAGTTTTGCAATATCGCCTGTCTGGGTTATGGCCAGGAGGCTTGCGGCGGCAATGGCTACTTTACCGTCTACAACACGGGCTTGATCCTGTACGATATTCCGTACGCCGATGACGACACTAAATCGTCCAGTTCCTCTTCGACCACAGCCGCTCCCACGGCCGTGACAACCAAGGCCGGCAGTCAAACCGTCTTTGTCACAGCCACCAACTCGCCCCAAGAAACAGCGCAGGAGACGACAGAGGTGGCGACGACAAAGCACCACAGCAACACGGCAGGCATTGCAGCTGGTGTCGTCGTGGGTGTCGTCGTGGCGGCGGCTGTGGTGGGTGGCGGCATCTTCTACCTGCGCCGCCGTCGCTCCAGGGAGATTGAGGACGAGCATCGCCGCACGGCCGCCGTCAATGCCTTTTTCAACGGCAAGCCTCCCGGCAGCAGTGGTGGTCTGTCCGGTCTGGATGCCCGTCTGGACCCTGACATGGCTCAGCGCCGCATCAGCTCTGGAAGCATTGCCGACAACCAGGACTACTCACGGAAGATCCTCAGGGTGAGTTTCTAGTTGTGATTTTGTGTTTTTGTACTCATACTAACTGTCCAGGTTACCAACGCATAAGGAGCCTCCCCGGTCACGATGCACGAACTGTTTGCACTTTACTTGTCCATCGGCATACTCGGCGTTTGGGATATTTTTCAAAGACTTCTTACATAAAGATTCATTTTGGCGACCTGTTTTACTTTTCTTGAAAACTGCCGGTGGATTGAAATCTGGCCGGCGTTGTTTCTTTTTCCTTTTTTTGCTCCATCTACATTTCCTCCCCCTTTCTGGACGGGTCGACTATGTATCTTCCTTACTTATTTTATCTAAATTCCCCCTCCCAGCACAGCCAGTGCTCTTCCTATGTCAGGCCTTGCTATTTTGCTTTTCTTTTTTTTCTATCCCCAATGGTGTGCGTGTAGTGGACGGGAAGACGTGGAATCGAATCAATCTGATGCTATTTACCAGAGCGCAACTCCCGAGATGTGCCGGGTTTCTTGTTACGTCCTCACCCCCCTTGGCTGCCGGCAGAGAGAATGTATGTCTTTTCTACATGTTGGGCTTGCTTCCTTACCGGCCACGCCGTAAATACAATACACCAAACACCATTGCCGACTCGATCAACTCTTTTCATGACGAACTGGGACGCCCTTATCGGCAATGCTTTTTGGTATTTAGTAACGAGTCTTTCTTTCTGGGTGCGCCTCGGGTGTGTGTGGTTCCTCTAGAGCGTCGAATAGTATAATGTCATGATCGAAGCCAGGGATAGTCATGAGAAGGACGGCAATCGTCAGCGAATAAACAAGCTGTATGCACCCGAAGCACTGGCTATAGAAGAATGTGAAGATGCAAAATACAATATTTCTCAGAAACAAAACAGTCAATATTGTGAAAAGAAACAGAACAGCCAATAATTCTCAGAGAAAACAGAACAGCAAAAGGGCAAAAGCAGACGTCTTTGTTGTGCTCCTGTTGCTGGCCAACATGCACTACCCTATGTAGTATAGAACCACCGGGACATACCGGGCGAGAAGCTGTCATTTCATTTGGCGGTAGACCAATTGGATGGGATGGAAGAGGGAGAGCAAACGAAGAGGATGGTGAGGAAAAAACTGGTAGGGAGAAGCACTACTCCCGTTTTTGGAATAAGTCTTGAAACATCTCACCGCTACTACAGACAGACGGTTGGTGGGAGACGGGAAGGAAGCCCGACTCCACGGAAGCCAACAAATTTTAGTTTAGCGGGTGGTCAACATTGTGACATTGATTTTATCAAGGATTGCCAGCGAAAGCGTACCATGGACTTGGTACGGGCACCATAATAGGCTGATATTTGATATTACTTTTAATCAGATTGGATTTTGAGCCCTGATACGATATTGGACTCTTGGACAGCGCTTCCGCTTTCGGCGTGCAATGGCTGAAGAAGCAAGGGGGGAAACGGGGGAAGAAAGAAGAAGAAAGAGGAAGAAGGGCAGATGGAGAGAAAAAAAGAAAAGAAATGAGGGAAATTTGTGCATATCCTGATACAGACGGCGTGCCTCTCGGCTGCTCAGGCTGCAGCTCCCGGGGGATAAAAGTTGGTTCTGGGCTTGTAGTATTCTCTCGCTCCCAAGACCGCCGGCAAAAGAAAGAAGGAGGAGGCATAAAAGAAACCAGCATGGGTCTGGAAAGCGTTCTTCCAGATGGCCTGGGCGAACTAGGATCCGGGCCGGGCGCCGTTGTGTGTTGAGGGTATCGCGAGCACGCTGGGCACAATGGTAGTGCGTGCAAGCCCCCCTTTCAGAGTGACCGGATGTTTGCCGAAAGCGGGTAGGCAAACAAGCCCAAATGTCGCCAGACCGGTAAAAAGCAAGAAAAAAAATGAAAAATAAAAATGAAAGCCTCTGGAGCCAATCAGTGGACCCGGAAGGGCGTCGACTAGTGTATTTGCTCGTTATTTTTAATGGTACAATTTTCCCTGCAACCACATGCAGGTGGATAACTAGTAGTTTGCCGTAGGGAGCCACACTTGACTGTTTCCAAGGCCACAATAGGCCGCGACACTAACTGCTGTATCCAACCGGACGGCAGCCGTGAGAGGGGCTTTTCTGGTAGTGGACACTCGAGGCTGGTGGACAAGCAGAAACCAGAGGGGTATTTTCCTTCAATTTATCAAATTCTTTATTGTTCCGTTTTTGTCTCTTTTGATCTTTTGATCTTTTGATCTTTTGATCTTTTGATCTTTTGGAAAATTCTGTCCAAAATATATTCTCTGCATGTTGTAGTTTTGGGTTTACTGTGATCACTATTAAAGTTGAGCTTGTTTCTCAATGGTGGGATCAACCGCCACTGAATTTCAGACCGGTGAACTAGACTGCATCTTAGTGGCAATCCATTGTTGACAAGAGGGCAAAAATCAAGCAAGAGAAAATAAGCCATGGCGAAAGCTGGGAAGCGAAAGCGCTGATCATGCGCGACAGGCAGTATCTTTTGTGCGTTTTCATGCAATGCAGGCGCAGGAACAAGCGATCGGGACGGTGGAGAGAGAGCCAGAGAAGCGAGGAGTTGGGCAGAGATTCGGGCGTGCCCTGGGCTAGCACTTGCGCGAGGGGGATGGCAGAATTCGAGATAGCCGTGTGCCCAATTTTAAGATGCATATTATGACAGCAAAGTGGACTACTACGCGAGGCTCTCGTAAGAGATTACCAATGCGCAAATGAGCGCAAAGCTCTATCCTCGGCCCCCAAACCATGCTGGCTGCGACGCCACAAAGGCGAGAATAGGAAACGCACCGGCAGGCCTGGTAGGACAAGGTGATCTCAGGATGCAAGATGGGGCCGTTCGGTGCCGGGCAATTGCCTTGTTGGTCAAAGGGCGGCACAGCGGCCGCATGGGAACAAGAGGCTACTGCAGCGTTGCTGCATGCAGGGAGCATGGAGCATGCATTGGCAGGCTTTGCCCTAGGGCGTGCCGGGTTGGCTGCGCAGAGGGGCTGTCGTGTGGCCAGAGTTGCTTGTCTTTTCTGGGAGGCTTTTGTCGAGTCTTTTTGGGGCGGTGGGTTTTGCCGGATTTGTCCGTTTTTCTTGCTTGTGCTGTTGCCCTTTTGGTTCCAGAGTTTTGCCCATCTCCGCCTTTTCCATGGGCTTTCTCCGCTTTTCTCCTCGTGCTTGCCAGAGGTCCCGGCCATTCGACTGCATGGCTTTTGGTGGGCAGGAGAGGCTAAACAACAGTACGACGTACGTCTTCTTGCCTCGCTTGCGCCGCCGCAGCGGAGTGGCAGACCGGGCGGCGGCAAAGGGAGAAGCGGGGACCCATGGTTAGAGTTAGTCCAAAGTAGTCTTGGGTTCTTGCCTCGCGACGGCGGGCGTCGTCAGCAGTGCAGAGGCACGGCGCTAGGTGGACCCCGCTGGCAAGCTCTGTCAACAGTCCCGTGCCACAGAGGGCACCGCAGCGTGGGCGTCGGCGGACTAACCCCCACATTAAGTGGCCTTATTACCGCGTTGTTCGTCATGCATGCCCGTGAGTGCATATTCGCAAGGGAAGGAGAGATGGCGATGGAGAACAAGGCACATTCCACTAGTGTACGAGCAAACAGCAGGAAAGAGCAACGGAAAAGAAATAAATAGAACAAGAGGAAACACACCCCAGCAATCCGTTTCGTAACACTACGTCGTACTCGAGTGGTAGCTCAGGAGATTTCCGGACCGGGGTTGAGGAAGAGGAAAGAAGAGAACAAGGCGAAACAGAAAACGGGTAGAAGCGAGCGAGATAACCGGAATAGGGGCACCCAGGACAAGGGCAGGGACAAGGGCATTATTACGTAGCATGGCACGAGCAAGGAGGAGGACCGGACTGATCCCAAATGAGGAAAGAACAAGGCAAGGCAGAAGGGGCAGCTAGACGGGCTTATTCAGGTCGGGTCTGGGCGCGCCCTGTACCGTCTGGCTGCAGTAGCATTCGCTGCTGCCCGCCGCGCCTTGCCCGATATTGCACCGCTTCAGGGCCGTGGCCACACGAGAGAGGGACAGGTCGAGAAGAGCAGGAGCCTAGTCGCGGTGGCCCTTCAAGCTGGTATGCATATCACTATTTCTTGCCGAGCTAAAGGGGAAGGAAAAAGGCATGCCTCGCCGCACGAACCCACCAGGCCATCTTTTTCTACTCTTTTATTTTATTTTTAATTTCTAAAGTTGCTTTTTTGTCACTCTGGCTCTATTTTAGCTTTTTGCGTGAGCGCCCAAAATAAACGGGCCTGTTGCGACGGGGGGCTCGACGCAACTAAACTGCTTTCTAGACGGTTTTTTCTTCTTCAACCCTTGGATCCATCTCTCTTTCATCTTTCCACCTTGTCCGCGTTGGTTTTGATTTTTTGTCTTGTTTCGGCCAGTCGCTTCCAGCTGTCACCGACCGCCTTCTTCCCATCTCTCTCCCTCTCTTCTCCTTTCTCCCGCTTTTCTTTTGTTCTCTGCCAATTCCCGACTTGGCTTTTGCCACTCTTGTTGGTCCGTTACCGTTGGAGCTTTGCTGTGCTCGTCCGTTTCTCTTTTTGGCAGTTTTTACTGCTAAGGCTGCGCTTGCGTTCTTGCTGTCCTCTGAGCTTGATAGAGCGGCGTTTTGCATGGCTTTTTTCTACATCTCCTTATAGCCTCACTTGTCTTTGGCGTCCTTTGCTTTCGTCTCTCTCTTCCTTCACTTTCTCCTCCCCATTGGTTCTTCGGCGTCGTCATATTATCGCCACTGCTGGCACCGCTGCCAGCTCTGTCTTGCGTCTACGCCTCCGCTTCCGCCACCACCACTGCTCTTCTTGGGGACGACGGCGTCACTCAAATGCTGGCCGTTCCCCGGCGCTGGGAGGACGCCGACCTAGGGCGACTGCCGCTGCACGGCTTTGCGCAGTGAGGAAGCTTTGAGAGCTCCCGAGAGCTTCTTACAAGCTCTTCAACACCTCTGGAAGCTCCCTTCTTCTTCTCTCTCTTTCTGCCATGGACTCTGTCAAGTTCGTCCCGCCCGGCGGCCACCGCGCCTGTCTCAGCTGCTCCGCTGCCAAGGCCAAGTGCGTCTTCCCGGACGATGCTGACCTTGGCGATGCTTCCGGTCTAGGCTCTGCCCTTGACATTGGCGGCGGCTTCTTCATCGAGAACACAGAGACCATGTCCTCCATGGCCGGCACCCCGGGAGCGTCCCCCGGGGCGTCTTCCAGCTCCTCCCAGGCTGCCGGTGTTGTGGCCATGCCCAAGTGCGAGCGATGTGAGCGCCTCGGTCGGGAGTGCCTGCTGCCTTCACGCCCGCGGAAGAAGCGCCGTGTGGGAACCATCAAGTCAGTATCCTGCTGGCAGTTTAGCTCTTTTCATAATCATTGATTCTAACTGCATAGACCTGGCACGACCAAGGCCGCTGCAGCTGCCGCTGCCGCCGCAGCATCCTCGGGCATGTCCAGCTTCTCCCTCTCAGGCAGCGGCTCGTCTACACCAGCAATACCGGCATCCTTTCCCATGATGGCCGCACCGGCTGTCCCGGCGACTCCGGTACCATCGGCAATATCAAGAGTATCGCCAGGGCCATCACCCGCCCCATTTTCCACTCCCATGCCAACTCCCCACTCCCTTCCGATATCCGCCTCCATGTCAGTGACGTCAGCCACAGTCTCGTCGGCGGGCAGCACCAGCACCGCCATCCAGGACACCACCATGACCGGCGACACAGCCTCAATGGCAACGCCGGCCTTCTCTGTTTCGTTTGACCCCCACCAGCCAGCTACCCCCAGCGGCCCGGCACCCTGGCAGCTGCCGGCCCCGCCCACTCCGACGACCGCCGGTGGCCACTCTGGCGTCATAGGCATGGCTAAAGACAGCCAGCAGTTGCCAAACTCGTTTCTCTTCTCCCAGCGTCTTTCCCAGATGTCGCACCCTCCCCCAAACCCGTCTCTGCTGCGGCCTCACTCTCCCCGTCTCCACCACTACCAGCACCAGCCCTATCTGGCGCCGACATCCGCCCCAGGGTCTGCTGCGCCGTCGATATCTGTCCCGTTGTCGTCACTGGCTCCAGGGCTCGTGATGGGAACTCCCAGTCTTCGAATGGATAACAGCGCCTTTCATTCCATGCCAAACTCCAGTCTTGGCTCGCCTTCTGCCCTCTCTTCGGCGCCGATGCCACCCACTACCAGCGCCGCCCCGCCACCACCACCGCCACCCCCCCAGATAAACGCACCGCCCCAGCCGAACCCGGCTCCCGGTAACCCCCTGCGGGCGCTCCTCTCTGCCACCCTCAGCATGAAGGGGAAAGAGGCCGACGAGATTATGCGATTCTACCGCGACGCCTTTACCCGCTTCAACCCCTATATGGAGGCCCCCTCCATGAGTGTGACGGCCGCCGACATACAGACCCAGAAGCCGCTGATGTGGCTCTCCATTTGCTTTGCCACCTCCTACGACGACTTTGAGCGCCAGACCCGACTGGCCAGGACCATCTTGTTCTACATTGGCGAGCAGATCTTTCGCCATGGCCATAAGAGCCTCGAGCTACTCCAGGGGGTCATTCTCCTCTTGAATTGGTATGCTTTCATTAGCGTTTCTTTCACAGCACCTCAACTAACAGCACAGGTTTGGCACGCAAAACTATGTGCTGCCGCAGTATACCAATCTCATCCACATGGCCATGGCCATGGTTTCTGATCTGGGCCTGAACAAGCTCGAGTTCTCAAAGACGGCCGACAAGTCCCCTCTGGATGCTTACGTCTCCATGACCATTCACGGCGCCACACTTCAAGCACCCAAAGAGGGCCACACTCTGGATGAGCGCCGTGCTCTCGCAGCCTGCTATTGCCTGTCCCACGCCATCTGCGGTACCCTGAGCATGTCGTCGCCGCTGCAATATACCTTGCAGCTCGAGGACACATGCCGTTATTTTGAGGAGCGCTACAAGGCCAGCCTCTCGGACCCGTCCAACGGCAGCGACCCTGCTGCTGCCGCCACTATCAGCGCCGACCTTCGTCTTGCCGTCGCCGTGCACTTGTACCACATCATTAGCAAAATCATCAAGGCGCAGCAAGAAGCCGATCTTTGTGGCCGTTTTGTTGTCCCCCCGCGTACTCTTATCCGGCACAATCTGGCCGAACTCGGCCACCTTTGGGGCACCTTACCACCCGAGGCACAGGCAGATTGTGAGCCCACTGTCTCTGCTTTTATACGCTTCGTTTTGTGCTAACCTTGCAGTCACGATCAAGCTTCTCTATCACACTGCGGAAATACACGTGTACAAATTGGGCCTTCCTAGCCTGGCCGCCAACCCCAGGAGCAATCCGTCTGCCCCGGGTCCCATGGACGAAGACACTGACGACGACACCGCCCCCGACGAAAGCATTGCGCTGCGCTGCCTCAAGTCTCTGAATTCGTTCTTTGAGGTCTTCTTCACCATCCCCATCACCATTTATAACCAGCTACCAATCACCATTCTGGCTCAGCTTGTCCATGCCGATGTCACCCTGGCCAAATTGACGGCCATGTGGCGTGGCAACCCTCGCCCGCCTGGCGCACCCCCGGACATGCGCTTGCCGTCTTTTACCGGTGTCATGGAAGCTTTGGCTACCCGGTTCCAAGAAGCCAGCACGGTTCCGCACCCCCTCGGCCGTATTACGCGCAAGAACATTTACGAGTCGTACGCTGCGCGTATGCGATCGTACAAACTCTTAAAGTTTCCCGGCCGTCCAAAGGCAACAGGCCCAGGAGCTGGCGCGGGGGCTGGCACAGGAGGCAACGCAGCAGCCAATGCAGCACCTGGCACGACATCCGCCAGCGCAGCCGATGCCAACGCAGGAGCCTATCCAGGGGGCATGGCACAAACAAAGCACAGTCCAAGACTGCACCAGGGCTACCTGGCAACACAGAGACCGCCGTCGTCTGCTCGGAGCACCGCGTCAAGCAGTCTTCTTTCCATTGAAAGTCTTGTTGCGCCGGGGGGCGACGGCAGCAGTGCAGCCCGACTGAGCTCCTGGGCCAATGCCATTCCTAGCGACCACTCCAGAAGCAGCTCGGCCACACATGCAAGCGGATTGGGCGATGACCACGGCAGCAGTGTTATGGAATCCAGTCATTCTTTACGAGACTTGTCACTCGATTACGCCAGCTCGGATGCCGACTTGAATGTCGACGACTCGGAAGCGCAATGGTCAACCTGGTTCCAGAACTTTGAGACATCGATATACGGCCGACCAGCAGGGAGCACGGCCGCTGGTAGCACGAGTGGTGTGAGTGCGAATGGCGGGGCTGATGGACAGCCGAGACGAAGGCCTCGCGGAAGTGCCGGCAGCATTGGCAGCATCAACAGTCTGTTGAACAATAACGACTTGGAGCCGGATTACCACTCGTATATCCAGCAGCAGCAGCAACAGCAGCAGCTGCAAGCTCAACACCTCTTGGTTCAGCAGCACCAGGAAGTGCAAGAACAGCTCGTTCGCAAGCACCAACAAGAGGAACAGCGATATGTAATGGAAGTCCACCAGCTACAAGAGCAACTCCAGCAGATGCAATTGCAGCTCCAACAGCAGCAGCAGCAGCTAGAGCAACAGCATCACCAGTTGAAGGAGCAGCAGCAAAGCCTCCAGATACACCAACAGCAGCTATTGCAGCAACCGCATCACCAACAGCATGGCGACCCCATGGGTGATGTCTTTGAAGGCTCCCAATCTTCGCTGTCTATTCGGAGCGGTTACCCGCTGAACAATTACGGACCATGAGTAAAAGCACCATGCTTTATTTGTTTGGATGACCTTGTAGATTCGATAGCACGGTTGCTCGTTCTACTTTCAAGCATTAATGAAGCGATTTACTACTTTAATATCAAACAATTTGACCAAAACTCACCGACACGTGGACAGGAAGCCAGGTTGGAAATTACCGCCCGCACTAATTTGCGACGTGGTCAGCGCAAATTCCTCGTGCTATTTTAAGCCTCAGCACAGTAGCATCACCCGATGTGATAATACAAAGTGTATTTATACGCATGGTCGTACGGCTGTCCCCATTCATGTCCTGGAGGACAAGCTTTACAAGGCTCACTCGACCACGACAGAATGTGGCTTGCTGGGGCACTCTATTTGCTTTCTTTGTTTTTGTATCCATTGTCAGACCTTGACCGGTTGAGATTGAGAAGAAAGAGTGGAGGCTGGTCCGGCTCTGTCTAGTGCGCACTAACGCATAGGAAGCCAAATACCACATGGACAGACCAGGATTAAAAGCCTCCTAGGGTCCCCGCTCCCCTCTATCGCTTAGCATCCCCTGTCGTGGTGAAGATGAGGGTCCCATGGCCAGGGTCTGGAAAAGCCGGCCGGCACAAGAGACGGGAAATAGAAAAAGAGAAACACTAATAGAGCCACGGCCACCGACTCTGTGCAATATGTCGTATTCTCAAACAACTCACAAACCGACAAAACTATCACGCCTGGCGGCCATGTACGGTGCATTTCCATGAGCTCGGCCAGGCCATAAAGCGATCTCTGGTCATCTCCAAAATGAATCTTACAGTGTTTTCAGGACGAGTGACAAGGGACCATGGGAAAGCCGCTCTTCTCACGCTATTTTCATTCTCTTCCGGGGCTTATAGTGCAGCCACCTTGGCGCCGCTCGTGTCTGCCATGCAAGCTTTTCTTTTATTACACCACATCATCGCACGGCTTGGGGCGGAAAGAGGCGGGGCTGAGGGCTGATGCCATGTTAAAGTTATGTCGTGTTGGGGGGCCAGCGGCAAAAGGGTAAATATCGGAGCGTAGTGTAGTGCAAGGGCGCACAGTCTTTCAACGCTATTTTCGATCCGTTTGGGTGGTAAGAAGCAGTGGGAGGAAGAGGAGCAGCACGGATCTGTGCAATGGTGGTGGGTAAGTCGTGATCCTCAGCCGGTGGTTTATCTGTCTGAATTTGGCTGAGCAGTTGCCGATTGGCAGACGCAAAAAGCTTCGTCTTCTGCCCTCTCGGAATTTGGCAGCACAGGAAGACATGGGATTGCAAGGTTACCGAGCTGCGGCGTACCATTGTATCGATGGTTTCTGAATGAGTTTTCGCTCCGTCTTGGGCCATGCCTCTTCTCTTCGCTTTCTCAACGGCAGCTCCGTTCAGTCAAGCCAGCCTGATTGCTTGGATATGATTGGTTTGCTGACCTTGGCTGTGTCTGTTTTCAAGTCGTGGCTTGGGTTTGTTCATTGTATGGACGGGAAAACAAAGTTTTCACTTTTCTCCCGAGAAGCCACCGGTGCCACAACAGCTGAGACGCCATGCGATAAAGTCGGGCTTACCGAAAAGTGTTCTTTGCACTGCATCGCCTTCTCTCAAGCACACTCCTGCTGCCTACTAGGTGCTGACGGTGTAATGCATACTAATCAACTTTAAACTCCCCAAGCCGCCGGATCAACGAGCGGCCTACGGCTGTGGAATGCTGCCACAGCTCTTCGTCTATTGTCTGGGACGCATCCTTTATCTGAATTGCTTGCTACCAAGTATACTATTGTGACCCGGGATGACTGGGTGCTTTCACGGCTCTTTTTTCCGTCGTATTTGTATGGTATGACAATGGTAGAGACGCCGCGGGTTTGGGCAGGCCTTTTCTGCAGCTTTTCCAGGGCATTCGGCCGCGGGTCATTTACATTGGCCAGAGTGAAATGACTCGCTACAAGGAAAGAAAAAGAGTGAGAAAGCGAGAGAGGATCAGTCTGGGCAGACAACAAGCAAGGCCAGAAGTAAAAGGCAAGAATAGGGTTCCCGGAAAGAGGTCGGCTCAGACGATAATTTAGAGTTGGCTTACACACGGAGCTGGTCAGACGATAATTTAGAGTAGACACAGACACGGAGCCGGTTAGACGATAATTTAGAGTAGGCTTACACAACACGGCAGCCGGTAAGGCTCGGCATGGATTTGCCTCGTCGAATCAGCTGGCAGAACGGCCAAAAGGTTGACCTCTTTTGCAACTGCGCGGGAAACACGGCGTAGAGACATTACAGGATCGGTCCTCTGTTGCACTCAGCAGGGGAGCCACGGCCACAGCATGTATGGTAGCAGAGACAGGCAGCAGGATTTTGGTGTGCCTCGTTCTGTAAGTAAGGGATGCCCATTCGTCGAGTCGTGTTGCCCTTCCCATCTGACCGGCTGGTCGGCCAGGCACCAAAAGCCTTGGCTGCTCGAGCCGTAAGATGGATATTTCCCATATATATATATTCCCACATATATATATATATGCACATATTTGTGACGACTACTTGAGGCAGCTGATGCCACGCTTTGTCTTGTTAGCCACCATACTCGGCCTGCCGCTTCCGTCTAGCATTTGTTTCTGCTTGGTCTTGCCATCCTCTTGTGCCTTATTGTTCGGCGTCAACATGTTGTTTTCCAGCTTTCGAGATGCTGCGTCGGTCCTGGCTGTGGCATCCTTGTTCTGGTCCGGGCTGGCCTCGTCGTCTCCTACAAGAGGCCAGTTTCCGTGCCGAGCCGCCTGCAACGATGCCACCAACCGCCAATGCTGGTCGGCCGGCTTCGATATCAACACGGACTACGAAGCCAGCACTCCCTGGACGGGCATCACTCAGACAGTATGTTGGGTTTTTTTTTGCTTCTGCTGCTGCTGCTGACTTGCGGCAGTACACACTCATCATCACAGAGGTGGACAATTATGTTGGCGGCGATGGCCAGATCAAGGAAAAAGCCATGCTTGTCAACGGTACGTTGCTCGTCGTGTCTTTGGTGTCGACCGGCTAACCAGAGTCAAACGCGCCCGCAGGCGGCTTTCCAGGTAGGCCAAGACAGCGAGGCACATCCTTTTGCCGACATGCTAGAGGCATTGCTAACAGAGCGATCCGTTAAGGCCCGACCATTTACGCCAGTGAGTTGTTCCAGACGACGAAAAAGAGGCCAGGAGGGCCAGGCTGACTCGTAGATTGGGGTGACCGCATCAATGTGACGGTTGTCAATCATCTCCTTACGAATGGGTACGTAAACACCACTCCCGCCGACCGAAACGGACAACAAAACTAAGGGCGTTCCGGGACAGAACGTCTATCCACTGGCACGGCATCCGGCAGCTCAACTCCAACACGGAAGACGGCACCAGCGGCATCACCGAGTGTCCCATTAGCCCTGGCCAGAGCAAGACGTATTATTTTTTGGCTACCCAGTACGGCACCTCGTGGTACCACTCGCACTTTTCGGCGCAGTACGGCAACGGCGTCGTGGGCCCTATTGTCATCCACGGACCAGCGTCGGCCAACTACGATATCGACCTGGGCCCGCTCATGATCTCCGACTGGTACTATGGCGGCGTCGACAGCATCCTGGCCCGTGTCAACGACCCCAACCACCCGTTTTTGCCGGGCCTCCCGGGATCGGCCCCGCCGAGCGACAATGTCCTGTTCAACGGGAAAAACGTAGACGCCGGCCAGACGGGCGGCCAGTACCTGACGCTGGACTTTACGCCGGGCCAGGCCCATTTGCTGCGTCTCATCAACCCGTCGGTCGAGAACGGCTACAGCGTCTCGCTGGCCGGCCATGTCTTTACCGTGGTGGCCACCGACCTGGTGCCCGTGCAGCCCGCGACCGTGTCCAGTCTCTTCTTGGCCGTGGGCCAGCGCTACGACGTCATTGTCAAGGCCGACCAGCCCGTCGACAACTACTGGCTCAACGTGTCCATGTCCTCGGGCCCCTGCGGCCTCTGCCAAAACGCCTACCCGGCCGCCATTGTCTCGTACAGCGGAGCCGCCCCGGCCTTGCCTTCGGCGCCGGGCACACTGCCGCCCGATCCCTACTGCGCCGACCCCCTCGGCATCTTCACGCCCGTGCTGCCACGAAACGCGCCCCTGGCCTCGTTCTCGCCCTCGTCCGACGACACGTTCAACACCAATCTCGTCTACAGCCGCGACGGCGTGGCCCGCGTCTTTTGGCCCGTCAATGGCTCGCCCATAAACGTGTCCTGGAACGAGCCGACGCTCAAGTACGTGCAGGACGGCACCACGGCATCGCTCCCCGCTGCCGAGAACGTGGTGTCTGTGCCGGACGCTGGCGTGGTATGTTGTTTCTATTTTCTTTGTGAAATAGAACGACATCTAATACCTTAGACGGCCTTTTGGCTGCTGCAAAACAACTCGTCCATCCCGGTAGGTAATCCTCCCTCTTTTTCCCCTGTTTTCTAGCTGACGACGTCATTGCTCAAGCATCCTATCCATCTCCATGTGAGCCTCTCTCTTTCCTGGTACCCTCCCGTAAACGGCTACTGATGCAAGGACAGGGACACGATATCCTCGTTCTCGGGGCGTCGCCTGCTCTGGCCGATCCTCTGGATAGCAGCAATACGCTGAGGGTCTACCGTCCAGACACCGATGCGGCGCTGCTAAACGGCAACAACCCGACTCGCCGCGACACGACCATGCTGCCGGCCTGGGGGTGGCTCCTCGTGGCCTTTGTGACCAACAACCCGGGAGCCTGGCTCTTCCACTGCCACGTCGCCTGGCACGTCTCTCAGGGCCTGAGCGTGCAGTTTCTCGAACAGCTAGACGCCATTCCGCAAGTCGTGGATCTCGACAGGCTGACGGCCACTTGCGATGCCTGGGACCAGTACTTTCCGGCCAACGACCCATTCATGAAGGACGACTCTGGCATCTAACAGCCAGGGGTAGCAGGAAAGAGGCGTCTTTTTCTTGGCATGAGCGATACACATATTGTAACGGTACGGCGTTTTCAGTGATTTCATGTTTTCCACCATCGATTTAGTTGGCCGAAGCGATAATATACTGGTATATTAGCGAGTATATAGAGCAAACTTGTCATTGCTACAACGTCCTGCAAGCAAAAATCAGACGGCCCCGGAGATCAAGCAAGTTGCCTCCATCCACGGGCCAAACCTATAAAGCCAGAGACTGCGGCTAATTCTTGTGGCTTTTGGAAGCTGCTGCCGCAGCCGCTTGTCTCATGGCTTCCTTCTCGGCCGTCCTTTGCGCCTTTAGCTCTCTCCGCCGGTGTGCTGCCGCGGCACGGCGTTCCGCTTTGACGTCGGCTTTGTGGCGGTTGCCGGGTTCGCTGGACTCACTGGAATCGCTGGAATCGCTGGAATCACTGGACTCGCTGTCCAGGCCGTAATTGCTAGTCATTTCGCCACCGCTGTAGCCGTCGCTGATCCCGCTCTCGTAGGCATTGCTCTCGCCATCTTCGTCGACCCCCTCCTCGGAACCTCGCGATTTCCTGCGGGCCAACCGCTTGCGCTCCTGCCGCTGCGTCTCCGACAACTCGCTCTGGGACTCCAGCAGCATCCGCGCCTGGCGGTCCTGCTCCAGCCGCCGCTTCTCCGCCGCCTTCCGTCGTTGGGTATTGACTCGCTTTTCCTCTTCAATGCGCTGGCGAACAACCCAGTCGCGATTCCACAGGCGCACCGGCAGCTCGTCCAGGCCCCGGCTCAAGTCTATGCACCCGTCGCGCCACAGCTCCTTCTTTTCCTGGCGTCGCCGGCGCCTGTTGCTCCGCGCAAGCTCCTCGCAGGGCGCGAGCCCGAGCACGTGGAACTCGCAGTCGGCGCCGTTGTCCAGACAAAAGACCTCTGAGTAGGTGCCGTCAGGGCCGGCCCGCGGAAGACGATGGCTCTGGCGTCGCCGTAGCCACTCATGGCTGCCGGGAGGGCCTCCTCGCGAGAGGACACTCTCGACCTGCTGGTGGCGTGTGGCCTCGTTCCAGCGCGTTGTCATGGGCAAGCCGGGACCTACCATGGTGTCGACAACTTGTCTTAGGAATATGGCGACATAGTCGTTCAGGGCGACGTGCCTGTCGTGGGGCGTGTAGAGGACTTCCAGGTCGAACTCGCGGCTGACCAAGAGAAAGAGATACAGCGCGCCCGGAAAATCTCGGAGCTGCCACCATCCCTCCAATTCCTCCGGCGCAAGCGATGGCAGCGGCAGCTCCGGGTCATAGGGTAGCGGATCTTGACGCGTAAATTGAAGGCCTTTGTTCATGAAAATGCCGAACAGAGAGACAATCCGGAGGCTGGTCAGTTTCGGCGCTTGGCGGCGCAACTGCCGATACCTGCGGTCTTGGCCGGACAGGGCCCTGTATGGAAGGGTAACGGACTGCAGCCCCGAGCACAGTGGCAGAATCTTCCACAGCGCTTCTACTTCCTGATTATGGGCATTGGGTGACCGGTACTCTGTCGGAATTCTAATGCCCTTCCAAAAGTCCAGAAAGCAGAGGTGCCGCAGCAGCTGCCGGTACTCGGGACGCAGATTCTGCCCGACGTCTTGCAAAAAGGTCTGGAACGGCACAAAGACAAACTGATTTTCCGACCAGAAGATGGAGGCTGCCTCGCTGTGAATCTGTCGGTTGGCGGCCAGCAGGTTGAGCGAATGCCTTTTCGAGCATGGACACCGGCCGGGCCCCAGCTTGAATTTTTCGTCCATAAAGGGCGGCCTTTCGAGCGTCTCGTACTGGCGGTCAGCTTGTCTTCTTCTTCCCCTTCTTTCTACGCACATCACGAGACGCCTGCAAGCACATGGGATGGTGGCGTTTCTGCCATTGAGGCGGCTCAACCAAGGCCAACCGGTATATTTGGTTCCGCAGCTCGGGCGGAAGCCGGAGAAAAGCTGGGACCGGAATATCGGGCTCCGACTCGAGCCGGAGGTCACAAAGCGTTTCCGTTACCGCGGCCGCCATGGTTGAGAAACCCAAATTCTGTAATGTTTTTAGCCGGAACTGACGAATTGTCACGTATGCTGGACACGGAGCTCTAAAGTAGAGATGTACAGACAAGTCTGGCCAGTTCCCTCAGCCCAACAAGGGAAGTGCGGCTGTGGCAGCCGAGACCCACAGCCGAGGAGTCGACTTAGGTTGATAGCTGTGACAGTGCCTTCCTGCGGCGAGGCAGAAAGAGCCCTGACGCACCTGCATCTTTTGCTGTTCTAACTACGAATGTCGTCGTTCCTGTAATTGAGCTGTGCAGCCCTCGTTACACCGCGTTGTACAGGGCCCACCCTTTGTACAACAGAGTACGAGCCCGTACTTTCCCCCGCATGTAACGGTAGAGGACCCATAATTATGCACGCGTCTATTATTCTCACTTTGCATTGTGACGCCTTTCAACGCGATTGTTCTAAAACGGCCACCACCACAGCCACTCACCATGGCGGCCCATCTCGACGCCGCATTAGAAGAGGCTGCGCGTGCCATCTTCCACGCCGATCCCACTGGCCTCACCGTCAACGCGGTGCGAAAACAGGTGGAAGATCGCCTTGGCCTGGGCGAGGGATTCTTCAAGATTGGCGAATGGAAGGACAAGAGCAAGGAGATTATCAAGACAGCAGCAGTAGGTTTCCTCAGGTTATAGGCTGGTAGGAATGGGAACTCTCAAGCTAACTTTACGTACAGGCGGCTCTGACAGCGGCCGAGGGAAGTGACAACGACGGGGCTACCGAAGACGCAAAAGAGAAGAAAGCCGAGGGGGCCAAGGGAAAGAAGAAGAGCCAAAAGGCGGCACCGGCGCCGAAACAAACCGTGACGGCCGAGCTGCCGTCGCGGAAACGCAAGCTGAACAGGAAAACTGTGGCAGACAGCGACGAGGATGGCGACGACGGCGACGACGGCGACGATGGGATGCACGAGGATGACGGATCCGAGACGACCAAGCGGAAAACGTCGCTAGATGGCAGCGACAGCGGCTCGGAGACGTCACATGTTATTGACATCACACCCCCACGCCGACGAGCCAAGACGGAAAAGAAGAAGCAGCCCAGGGAAAAACCGAGCAAGGCGGCCAAGAAGAGAAGAACAGCAAACAGCGACGACGACAAAGAGAAGGAGATGGCGGACGAGGCCCATGGCGGCGGCGGCGACGACACTGACAAGGGGGAGATGGCAAAGGGTAAAAAGAGCAGTGGAGCTACTGTCGACGACTCGGATAGCTCCCTGTCGTCCGTCCTCGACGATCCTCCACCCAAGGCAAAAAGGAAAAGCGGCGGTGGTGGTGGCGGCAGCAACAGTAGCAGCCGAGCTGCCAACGCCGCTTCCGCTCCCTCACCCGACGACGCCGAGATCAAGAAGCTGCAGGGCCAGCTCGTCAAGTGCGGCGTGCGTAAGATCTGGGGCGTCGAGCTCAAGCGCTTTGGCAGCGATGCCAAGGCCAAGGTCCGCCACCTCAAGGGCATGCTGCACGACGTCGGCATGGATGGCCGCTTCTCCGAAGCCAAAGCTCGCGAGATCCGCGAGCGCCGCGAGCTGCTCAAGGACCTGGAGGACGTGCAGGAGATGAACCGCAACTGGGGCGTCAACAGTGGCGGCCGGGCGTCGCGGCAAAAGGCAGCGGCAGCGGTGCTGCGGAAGACGAGCTCGAGCGAGGAGGATACCGGCAGCAGGATAGAGAAGGAGAAGAATAAGGAAAATAGGAATGGAAAGCAGGCGATCCACGACAGCGAAGACGATGCGGACAGTGGCACTGTTGACAATGACAAAAACGGTAAAGCCAAAAACAGTGGAGATGATTCCGGCTCCGACGCCGAGCAGGGAAAGACCTGGACCAAGGGCAGGGCGTCGTCCCGGTATAAGACGGAGCTGGCATTTCTGGGCTCGGAGAGCGAGTCTGACTAGCAATGCAGCTCTCAGTGGTCGCCGGAAGGACGGAGACGGCAGAGAAGGCAAACAGTGGCCGCCGGAAGGACGGAGACGGCAGAAAAGGCAAGCAGTGGTCGCCAGAAGAGCGGAGGCGGCAGAAGAGGCAAGCAGTGGTCGCCGGAAGGGCGGAGACAGCAGAAAAGGCAGACAGGACAAGGATGGGCGGCAAAAGCATAGAGAAACGGACAACAGGAGGCGTTATATGGGCATGTTGGCTTTATGTACTTGCATGGATCACATATAGATCACCGGGCCATCCGCCGGGACAAACATCAGGCACCTTTCAGGGCTCTGTAACAATGGCCCAAATTATATGACATTTAAGACCTCATGGCCTACAGCCGCCTCAACTATTTAGAAGCATTCATCTTCTGGGCAAACAGACTGAAGATGGTGACTGAGCCCATAAATAGTACGGCGTTATAAAACTGGCCGTTAGTAAAGCCCAGAAAATGGGACTGCCATGGGGAAAGAACCTACTGCCTTGCGTGATACTCTTCTCTCCTCGTCGTCGTTGCGAGCCTCAATAAAGAGTCGCCGAAGGTTGGGGAAACTGGCCTGCGGAGAGGGGTGAGCGGGTTAGCAAGCAAGAGAACTACCAGGAATCTCATCTGTCAACTCAGTCCAAATTCACAGATTATAACGTACCATTGCAGAATCGAACAGCGCGGGCTCTGAATGATGCCTGATGCCGGGACTGGTCGTTGGCCGTGAAGTCTCGCAGCTGGAGAAATGCTCACGTGGAGAGTCACGTTGTAAAGATTACTAATCAAATGTATTGTGCAGCCTAAACGGCCAACACACTCGCACTGGCTTTGGCTTCAATCCCCTATTTCTGCTTCGTTGCTCGCAGCCGTGATAGCTGGCTGCCAAACTTTTGCTCATCTACCTACCACCAGACGAACGTTTGCCGCGCTCTCTCTTCCATCCAGATACGCAACGCCCACCCGTCGGCGCCATTCCGCCGCCCACCTGCCGCTACAGCCTGCCATGCAGGCCGTCAACCGCATTCGCGGGGCCTTGGCCGCCCCTCGAAAAGGCGAAACCTTTGAGCTGCGCGCCGGCCTGGTCTCGCAGTATGCCTACGAGCGCAAGGAGGCCATCCAGAAGACGATTATGGCCATGACGCTGGGTAAGGACGTGTCGGCGCTGTTTCCGGACGTGCTGAAGAACATTGCCACGGCCGATCTGGACCAGAAGAAGCTGGTGTATCTGTATCTGATGTGAGTTTCTTCTCTTCTCTTTTCTCTCGCCGTATGCTTGTCTCCTGCCATGGTTTTCTGTGCCCTCTAACCCCAGTTTCAGGAACTACGCCAAATCGCATCCCGACCTCTGCATTCTCGCCGTCAACACCTTTGTCCAGGACTCGGAGGATCCCAATCCGCTCATTCGCGCCCTCGCCATCCGCACCATGGGCTGCATCCGCGTCGACAAGATGGTCGACTACATGGAGGAGCCGCTGCGAAAGACGCTGCGCGACGAGTCGCCGTATGTGCGTAAGACGGCCGCCATTTGCGTGGCCAAGCTCTTTGACCTGAATCCGACCATGTGCATCGAGAACGGCTTTCTCGAGACGCTGCAGGAGATGATTGGCGACTCCAACCCCATGGTGGTGGCCAACTCAGTTCAGGCCTTGTCCGAGATCAGCGAGACCGCCCCTGAGACACGCGCCCTGGTCGTCACTCCCGCCACTCTGCGCAAGCTGCTCATGGCCCTCAACGAGTGCACCGAATGGGGCCGCGTCACCATCCTGACAACGCTGGCCGACTACCCGTCTGTCGACGTCAAGGAGTCGGAGCACATTTGCGAGCGCGTGGCGCCACAATTCCAGCACGTCAACCCCAGCGTCGTTTTGGCCGCCGTCAAGGTGGTCTTTATCCACATGAAGGCTATCGGTCCGGAGTTGGTGCGCCAGTATCTGAAGAAGATGGCGCCTCCATTGGGTATGTTGATATCTTGCTCCCTTGATCTTGTTTCTTGTTCCGTGGTTGATATCTAACTGTAAAGTCACCCTTGTCGCCTCGGCTCCCGAAGTCCAATACGTCGCTCTGCGGAACATTGACCTGCTTCTCCAAGCCAAGCCTGACATACTCAGCAAGGAAATGCGCGTCTTTTTTTGCAAATACAACGACCCACCCTACGTTAAGCTACAGAAGCTCGAGATCATGGTCCGCATAGCCAATGACCGCAACTTTGAGCAGCTGTTGGCCGAACTCAAAGAATACGCCCTCGAGGTCGACATGGACTTTGTGCGCCGCGCCATCAAGGCCATTGGCCAGGTCGCCATCAAGATTGAGAATGCCAGCGAAAAGTGCGTCAACGCGCTCGTCGACCTGATGGCCACCAAGGTCAACTACGTCGTGCAGGAGGTTATCATTGTCATCAAGGACATTTTGCGCAAGTACCCGGGCTACGAAGGTGTTATCCGCACCATTGTCGAGCACATTGACGAGCTGGACGAGCCGAACGCGCGCGGCTCCTTAATATGGATCGTGGGCGAGTACGCCGAGAAGATTAGCAACGCCGACGAGATCCTCGCCAGCTTTGTTGATGGTTTCATGGAGGAGTTTACCCAGACCCAGCTGCAGATACTGACGGCCGTGGTGAAGCTGTTTCTGAAAAAGCCGAGCAACAACCAGGGCCTGGTGCAAAAGGTGCTGCAAATGGCCACGGCCGAGACCGACAACCCAGACATTCGCGACCGCGCCTATGTGTACTGGCGACTGCTGTCCAAGGATCTGGATGTTGCCAAAGTGCGTTTTCTTTTTACTTTTTCATTGAATCCTCTTTTGTTTACTTCTCCATGTACCCCCTTTTGCTTTACTTCTCCGTTATACCCCCCTTTTCTATCGCTAATGGCAGAACATTGTCCTATCGCAAAAACCCGCCATTACCACTACCATGACGTCCCTTCCGCCAGCCCTGCTCGAGCAGCTACTCACCGAGCTGTCCACGCTGGCCTCGGTGTACCACAAGCCGCCCGAGTCCTTTGTGGGCAAGGGCCGCTTCGGCGCCGACGAGATCCAACGTGCCGCCATCCAAGAACAGCGCGAGAACTTGGCCGAGAACCCTATTGCGGCCTCTGTGGCCGTCGCTGCCGCCGCCACCACCAACGGCGGCGCCGTCCCGACCCAGAACAACCTGGAGAATCTGCTGGACATTGACTTTGACGGAGCCGCCCCGGCGTCTGCCGAACACAATGCCAACGGCGGCGGCACGCCCGACCGCACCAGCAGTCCGGCCGTGGGCGTCACAGGCGGTGCAGGCGTGGGAGCAGGGACCATGGCTGGCGCCGGCAGCATGGCCGACATGATGGGCTTATTTGATGCGGCGCCTGCTGCCACAGCAGCTGCACCGGCAGCAGCGCCCCCCCCGGGAGCCTCTGCCGGCATCAACGACCTGATGGGTGGATTTGGCGGCCTCGATTTGAGCGGTGGCAGTGCACCACCGCCTGGCATGCCATTGCAGCAGCAGTCGGGTGGCCAGGCGGGCAGCCAAGATCTACTTGGGCTGTTTTAAGTCGCATTCGCTGAAAGATGAAAGTGCGGTTCTAGTGGGCACACTGAGCGAGATGGAGTGGCTTGATGTTTGTCGTCTTTGCATTATCGCTTTCTACAGCTCTGGGTGTTTTTCCTCTGAACCCTCGAGTCTCGTTTGTATCTTTGTTGTTGTCTGTAATGATGCTTGTTCTTGTTTGCGTGCACGTCGTCATGCTTCACGAGGGGTCCTTAACCAAATAAAAAATGAACAGAATTCTGCAGGAGAGTTTGTTATTATTGGAAAAAAAATACATACACAAAACCCCAAAATTACACAATTTCAGTGTACTTTTTCTGGAAAGAAATATTCATCATGTCATTAAATCGTGAAACTCTTCTATCCTGTCTTGCTCTACCGACTCTGCCACCGCTCTTTCCAACCGCCCTTTTCAAACAACCAAATGGCCTCAATCGCATAGGCCCGGCTGCCCTGGTGGCCGCGGCCCTCTTCGACGCTGGCCGCCTCGTGCAGGCTGTCGAGCACGCGACCCTCGCGCATACACTGCCAGATGCCGGCGGCCAGCTCGGAGCGCTGCCGGACTGCCGCCTCGTTGTCGTCGCCATCGATATCGGCCGTACTCTGCTTCTGCTGCGGGTTCGTCGACCGCAGGCCGTCGCCCCATTCGCCGCGGCCCAGGCGGTAGAGGATGCGGCCCAGCGTCTGAAAGGCAACACAGCGCTGCGCGGGCACGGCGCTGCGGGCCAGCAGGGCCAGCTCGCCGACCGTGTAGCCGGCGGCCTCGGGGGCCAGACCGTGGTGGTGCAGGCCCTTGGACACGGGGATCTGGCGCGAGAGGCGCGGCGGGATGAGGCGGCCGCGGAAGTCGAAGCGCAGTTGCGACACGGCCACGCTGGTCTGGCCTGGGTAGTAGGGCGACTCGCGGTCGGCCGGCGAGTCGGGTG
This sequence comes from Graphilbum ipis-grandicollis, assembly GCA_019925625.1. NCBI lineage: Eukaryota > Fungi > Ascomycota > Sordariomycetes > Ophiostomatales > Ophiostomataceae > Graphilbum > Graphilbum ipis-grandicollis. The sequence continues at coordinate 471,654 of JADHKH010000010.1, read as the reverse complement.
TCGGGAGAGGCGCCATCCAGGCGAGGCGGGCTGGGTCGGCCGGCAGGTTGGGAAAGTACTTTTTGTGGAGGTTCTCGAGAAAGTCGGGGTCGGCCGGGTCCAGGTCGGGGACGTTGGGCGACTGGGGGAAGTGCATAGAGGCGCTTCCGTGGTCGTGGGCGTGGGCGTCGTTGTGGCTATGGCCCGAAAGGGCCGCTTCTGGCGCCGAAATGGGAGCCAGCGCGTCTGCCGATGGAGGCGGTGCGCGGTCAAGCAGGACGGCGTCGTTGCTGTTGTGGTCAAAGTGGTGCCGGTGGTTTCTCGCCCCAGGCTCCCCCTCTTCCGGCACGTCTTCCACAGTCGTCGCTCGCGGCGATGGAGCAGCGGCAAACGAGACGCTCTTTTTGGCCTTGGCGTTTGTGTCTGTTGTATTGGCTTTGCTCGCCGCGGCGTCGTGGATGCGGATCTCGGGAGGCGGCGCGTCGCCCGGAAGCGGCCCGGCATCGTTGCTGGCTTCGTCAAGGTTGGCCCGGCGCAGCAGAATCTGCAGCAGCGACGGGTCCAGATTCGACAGCAGTTCTTGGCGGGCCTCTTGGATTTCCTGGGGGGCCATTTGCCGAAGCCGCTCTTCGTTTTCGCGGGCGATGCGTGCTTTTTCGTCCATGGGTGCCGCAGAGGACGCGGTGGCGGCAGCAGCGCCCTCGGACGGGGGTGCAGAGGCCGTCTGGCGCTGCTTCAAGGTAGAGGCGAATCGGGACCGCTTTTTCGGCTGCGGAAACCCCGAGGCTGTCGGCTGCGGTGTGGGGAAAGAAGGCGGGCGCACGGCGCCCACGTCGCGTTCGCGGATATCCAGGATGCGCAGCGTGCCATCCATGGTGGTGGTGGTGCAAAAAATCAAGGAAAAGTTTGGAATGGTAAGAGAGGAAAGTGTTGGGGGTAACTGGCCGGGATTTTGGTCGTTTTTTCCCTTGCCATGGAGAAATAAGGTTGTGGCTGGTGAAGAGCTGAGCCACAGAAGCTGTGCATTAGCGTCGATCCAACAGTCCGATTTTTCCATCGGTCCTACGACATAAGGTGGGGGCCTCTGCAGCCAATCAACGCTTGAAGTGGGGCTCGTTTCGGGTTTAAAGTGTGGGAATTGTGAACCGTTTTGGGGTGTGGCTTTACGGGAGTCTGGACTAAGAGGAAAGCCGAACTATCATTAAGAGGCATGCATCCGCGTCCTGCAATCGTCTGTTTCCAACGTCCTGTTGCAAACACTTACATTGCCCGGGTGGTTACCAGCAGACATTATTGCGGGATGCGCAGCCAGCTTGGTGTACCGAGTACTGGAGGGGTGGGATTATCCGAAACACTGTCAAGGATGTTTGGACATGTCCCGAATAGGTTTACTTTGGGAACTGACGAGCAGGGTTAGCGCCGTCGACAGTCGAGAACCTTGACGGGGAGTGGAATGAATGGCTTGTCCGAGGAGCATGAGCCTATCGGCGGGGTGGAAGAACCGGACTGGGCTCACAAACGTTCTTTCTGCAAAGACAAAACAGCCTTGTTCTATGCTGGCTTGGGATTTAGGTCACAGATGTGTGCGCCCAACCGGCGACGACGGCATCAGCAGATGCGCCAGTAACACTTTGTGCTTGAAATGACTTTATGTCCGGTGGGGCTTTAAAAACCCGTGGTCAGTTATGAGAAACGAGGACGTCTAATTCTATTGGCTGAGCCACAGTCGGCTGCAGCCAGACGCCATCTCGGCCGACGGCCCCGACGACCTGCCTTCTTTGGATGTGCTGGAGTTCTGGTGAATTCCAACGCGCCTAGCGGCCATGTCAGGTGCAGCAGTCGTTCATAGACGAGGCTTTTGAGAATGAAGAGATTGTGAGTTAGTGTACACTACAGTTCAGAGGTGGAAGGTGAAGATGTTAAGCTTTGACTCACCAAACGCTCACCAGCCAGTCTGAAGGGAGAAAGAATGTGGTCTTTGAGTATTTGCTTGCTTGCTTGTTTGCTTGTTTGCTTGCTTGCTTCTTACGCACTGTTTTTGCAAGGGGAAAGACTAGAGAGAAGATTAGACACAGTAAATCCTAATGAGATTTGATAGCCAATTAACTCGGCTGGCATGACAAATGAGAATTAAATCTCAGGCCAAAGTGTTTGAGGCACTTTGAAAGGACACGCAACAGCAGCTAATTCTGCCAAATTCTTGCTCGGCATAATTTGGCCATCAATCTACTTGTACATGGTGACAAGATCAAAGCTAAACAACTGATTTCAATGCCTGTCTTGGAGACAATCCCGTGATTTGGAGTATTATTAGATCCACCCCTGCTGGGCTGCCGCACGCTTGCACAGACGCGGTTGGCACGGACCCACTCGCGGGCGGAGGGGGTTTTGGTGGTAACTCAACGACGGAGTGTACACTACACTAAGCATATTCGGCACTCTGCAAGTACCACTTCCACTGTGAGGCCGCAGACAGGTACCTGGACCCTACCCCACGCCAGCTGGCGCGCGAATCATAATAAACGCAGGCCGGAAGAGCAAGGAAAATACCACACAAAAAAGACCACGCTACGCCCCAGAACAAGCTGCGCGGATTTGCCTGCCAGGTACTGCTCCGTATCCACACTTGCCTCTTACGTCTTTATTTGTTTTATGCCGCCGCCCAAGCTATCAGATTAGCTACAACGTACAAAGCAGAGGTAGTGTCGTAATACTTAATACAGCATGGTCGAGCTGCTGGGATTCTCCGCCCTGACATTTATCATTGACGCACTTTGCTCTTCGTAATCAATCCGCCGCCGCTTTTGCTGCTTGGCTGGGAAAGGCAGTCCAGCCGTCGTCGTTGCCGTCGTCGATTGTAGTGTAATATTAGTGGTCTGGTTCACCTTTTGGCCCTTTGGCCCTTTTGGCCCATTTCGCCCTTTTGCTTTTCCGGTTACTCTGGCCCTGCTCCTTCCTTTCCCTGTCTCTCGACCCATCGTCCTCTTCGTGCCTCGTGCCCTCTCCCCTCCTCCTCTTGTCTCTTCTTCCCTTCCCCTGGCTCGCTCTCCTTTTTCTACTCTGCCTGTTTCGGTCCGCCTGTTACATGCTGACTCTACTAAATCCTCTCTACCGCCTTCAAAAGCGATGCCATCCCCATTTCACTCCCTATTTCCCGTCGCCCCTTTCGTCTCTTTCTTTTAATTTCCACCTCTCCTCCCTCGCGCTATATTTTCTCTCCCACACAGCACAACTGCATCACCGCTTTTCTCCCCTCTCCCCAACCAAACATCGACAAACAACCACCAAAATTTCACTCTTTCGACCTCTCGCTCTTCTTCCACCATCAAATACCAGCTCTCGCTCCATCGCCAGCATTGCAAAACCTGTGCCAATTTGTTCTGGCGAACCTGCTGCATCCGATTCCATTGCCAAATTCCGGCATCTCGCGCCCGCTGGCTTATTATTAGCCCCGTCCTCATCTCTGCTACGCCCGGTTTTTTGAGGCTATTCGGACAACTTGCACCAGGACAACAACACTACCCGATTTGGCACCGTTTATGGCTGCGCATTAAATTTTTGAAAATCGCCCCTCTTTCGCCCTGAACCTTCGGCGTTACTCGCCTTTTTTAACCATTTTCTTTGAGTTCCCGTCTAACAGCCCACACTGCGTGCGATACTGCTTTCCCATAATAAAGCATTATCGCGAAGCACACCTGCAAACACCATCTACAAACAACACACCTGATTGGCCCATCAGCATCCTTGTCGCCCATTCGACCACCCCCGATGCCGCTTTTTCGGTAACAGTCTTGCCTCACCTCACCATCTCTTTGGCTTTTTGCTTTTCTCAATCATTTCTCCTTTATTATTTCTTTTGTATTTTTGTGGTGCTTCTTGCTGCACCCTTTCGGAGGCCGATAAACTTCTTGTGCGTCTTCCCCCATCACCAATTGTTTCTTTCACGGCGTGAACAGCCGCCTGGCAGCGCCATGGCTAGTGGAGGTCCCAATGTTGACATGCGCAATTACCACCACAGCTCATCCCCAGAGCTTTCGTCGCCCCCCTCCAACACACCGTCCGAACCCGGCTCGCCCTCTCGACACGAGCAGGGCCACCCCGGTCTACTAGACCATCACCCCGACGAAATTGTTGTCGACGTCGCCACCGCGCCGCGCTTTACCCTCATGCAGCAAACATCGCAGCAACCGGCACTGCTGCAGCCCTTTTCACTCGACGGCGTGCGCCTCACTAAAGATGGCATTCCGCGGAAGAAGCCGGGCCGCAAGCCGGGCACTGTCATGAAAAAGGCGTCTGATAACACCTCGGTTTCCGCCCTCTCAACCTCTGCTGCCGGCTCTGGAGTCGAGGCCACCAAGCTGCGTCGGTCACGAAAGTCCAAAGACGCCAGCGACGGCGGTCCCCCCGCGAACAAGCGGAAACGCATCTCTCAGGCCTCGGATGTTTCCACAGATATTGGCGTCGATGCCTCTGCCTCTGTCATGCCTCGCGCCACCTCCGCCGACCTTCGCCTGCAGCCCAAGACTGAGCTGCCGTCTATGCGTATGGACATTGACCCGCGTCGCGCCGCTCCCGCTGCTGCCTCTTTATCTCACCCTGTCCCGGCCCAATCTCAACCCCCGCGACAACCTCCCCTCAGTCTGGTCGACAAGATGCCGAAGCGCGAGGCCATTCCCAGTTCCATGATGAGCATTCTCAACGCCGATGACGACGTTCCGCTGCGCCCGCCTCACGCCGCCACTACGGCCTCCGCCTCGACGCGTTTTTACGGCCAGAGCTACGACCCTGTGCGCTCGTCGACATACGATCCAGTTCGCGAAACCATGCTCTCACGTGATCCATACGGTACGGGCCCTCTTGGCTCACCGAGGGCACCCCTGCAGATGACAAGCCGCACCAGCGCCAGCGCGTCGCCCTCCATTGCCAGTCTAGTCGATCCCGCGCCCGTGCCACTGGCGCGCTCGCCTATCGCGACGTCCTCCATATCCCGACAGGTGTCGCCCCCTCTGTACAGCACGTCGACTGCGGCTACGGCTGGGTCTTCTGTGCAAACCCAGCCATCGCTATACCTCGAGCATGCGCCGCCGTCTCTTCCTCCATCACCGTCACCCTCTCCTGCCATTCGCAACATGTCTTCTTCGGCATCTCACCTTCAGGCTACTATAAAGAAACCGACGTCTGCAGTACCATCCTCGTCGTCCTCGTCAACTTCTCAGGCCCCCACCATGCGGCCTTCGCATCTACCAGCCAATATACCACAGCCTGCCGCAGCATTGACAGCAGCTTCAAGATCGTCTCTCCCTGCATCTGCCACATCACTATCGGCAGCAGCGACAGCGCCCAAATCCACGTCTGCAAAAGGCGATGCCAGTGTGCATAAATCTCACAGCCGGGCTTCGCTGCCGGTCTCTGCAAAGTCTGCCACTACCAAGTCCGCATCGGCAAAGTCTGCCTCCCAAAAGGGCACCAGCGCAAAAGCTGTTGCTGCAGCGGCAGCGTCTTCTTCCGAAAAGCCAGAAAAGCCCGAAAAATCCTCGCATAAGAATCTGGAAAAGTCAGAGAAAAGCGCGGACAAGGCAGCGTCTTCCAAGCCTTTGGGTTCTGCTACAACGTCATTTAAAGACGTGGCCATGTCGGGAATGAGCAACGGCACCGCATCTGCTGCTGCCTCGACCATGCCTCTGATCAAGAAGTTCTCTTCCATATTGCATCAGGAGCGCGGCGGAAAGCAGAGCAAGGCCTTGAAAAGTGCCACATCGTCGCCAAAGCTAAGTAGTTTCAAAGACGACGCGGCGCTACAGCCCATGATTCTGGATCCTCCCGTCAACGGCAGCAGTCATGGCAACAGCCATGGCAACAGCAACGGCCACAACCACAGCAACGGCGCCAGTACCAGCAATGGTAGTGTCGGCGGCGACGGCGAGCGTTCCATCCTTGATTTTGGCAAGGCTCGGCCAGGAGAAGAGAACGAGGTGCCATCTATCGTATTGCACGTCCCGCTTGTCTCGGGCGAGAACAACAAATATGTCAACTTTATGCGTATGGCCGAAGAACGCTATGGTTGGGATGCCCTGCACCCCCGCCTTGCTGCCCATCGTGACCGCAAACTGCGTATTGCTGCCGCCTCTGCTGCTTTGGAAAGGAACGGATCCGGCCGCGAGTCTGGCGACGAGATGACGGATGACATGCAGTCTGGCGACGAAGGGAGCAACGACGACAATGGCGGTACCGGTGAGAACGGGACAAACGCCGTCAACACTAGCGGACCCGAAGATCTGCCGGCCAAGCCAGTGCGGAAGAAGCGCGTCATGAAGGAGGACGAGTACGACAAGGATGACGACTTTGTCGACGACTCTGAACTGCTATGGGAAGAGCAGGCTGCCGCTAGCCGTGACGGGTTTTTCGTGTACTCAGGCCCTCTTGTGCCCGAAGTGGAGGCTCCTGTTGCCGAGTATGTTTCTCCGTGCTTTACCAAGCCTGCCGAACGAGTGCTGACATTGCTTTGCAGGAAAACCCCTCCAACCAAACGCGGCCGAGGCTCACGGGGCGGACGTGGCGGCGCAGCCCGTACTACAGCCGGACGATCGAGCGCCGCCCGCGGCGCTGGGGGCACTGGTGCGCGAGCCAGCACCACAGCTCGCAAGCCTAGAATCACAAAGCAGGAAAAGGAGCAACGCGAGCGCGAAAAGGCCGATCACGAAAAGGCGGCCTTGAAGTCATCAAACAACTTTAGCCTCACCAGCCCCCCTTTTGCCATGGCTGTTGATGTCTAGCCTGTCATTCCATTGCGCGCTCTCGGGCCAGGCCTTTTCCCTTGCCATGTTCGTGTCTTGTCATTACTTTGCTTTACTTTTGGAGTTTTGCCCTTGGGCTTGTTGCTACAATGCTCATAGCCGTTATGGAGGTGGTGAGGTTTTGCGTTTGGGATTCAAAACATCAACGGCGGCGTTCTGGTTCATCTAGCATATTCAAGTTATACAATTGTTGTTTGCAAGCAGCGCAACGATAGGGTAGAGTACAGATCGACGGGAGTCGGGGTTGGGTTCAGCGGCAGGTTGCCAAGTGTGATGGGTGTCCAAGGCGATATGCTAGGCGATGAAATATAGCTTTGTGTTGATTTTGTAATCCTTGTGCTATATTGTGATGGGCGAATAGACAAAGCCGAACAGACAAAGAACATTTTGGCCCGTCCCTGTTCCCGAATTCGGACAATGAAAGCCCATGTCATGCATTGGACATTCCTGCGTGTTCTACCCGCCAATCAACTGTTGTGGGGACGAACCAAGCGATGTAAGGGCGACCAGATAAGCATACGTCATTGGATTCGAAGTGGGTGAAGACCCTAATATCGAGGAAAGTCTCTGCGCTTTAGCGGTCGCGGCCGCTGAGGGCAAGAGAAACAACGCAAACGGAATGAGTTACAAAGTAATGAAATTCAACCGGGGGAATTGTGGCTGTGCCTCTTTGTACGTCTTGCACTATTTGGTATTTGCCATGTAAGCCCCGGATCTCAAATGCTACGTACGGCAGTTTGATAGGCGCCCCTGCCTTTGTGCCTGTGTTGTTAGTATAGTTGGGTCTGCCTCTCGTTCAGCTCTCGTGGTTACGTCGACGTCATGGCCTATTTCATAGCGCCATCTCCAGCGGCAACTTTGCACTGTTTAGGTGATATGTGTGCGACGGCTGTGCGCGCTTCAAAGGTTGTTTGCCGCTGCGAATCAGACCACAACAAAGAGATACAGCAGACCTCGCACAGTGCCGGAAAGGGAAAGACACACACAGCACACACACCAGATGCGAACGCCCAGGGGCCGATTCGCAACGACGGGAGGAAGGTACGTATTGTGCGACGTATGTCCGGAATCCTCTTGACCGCAGCAAGAGCGATCCAGCACCGCCGATCCGCAGGCCATAGTTTTCAGTAGTAGCCTTCTCTCATCTCCCCCCCATTCTGTCTCCCTCTTTCTCTCTGATACTATTCCCCCCCCCATCTGCTGCACTAATTGAAAAAAACCCTTTTGAATATCCTTTTTGGCTCGCATTTTACGGGCCTTTCGTTACGGGCTTTCGCCTTCTTTCTATTAGTTTGGTGTCTTGCAACCCTGCGTTGTTCGTGTTGACGATACAACTATTGTGGTGCTGTCTCCCCCTCTTTTTTATCCCACCCCCCGGTTATCGACAATCGAGCCGACGAAAACACAAGAAACGCACCGGCCAGTCACCTCTTTTCTTTCCCCTTTCCCCTTTCTCCCTTTTCTTCCGGTCCATCTTGCATTGTTCTTCGCCCCAAAAGACCGGCCATGAGGCGGTAGAATCGGCTGGCTGTTCTCTTTTTCGTCCATTTTTTCGTCACCCACGACAACGCACAGTTCTCGCGACACTATGGCCTCGGTCAAGCAGCCCCTGATGGCCGGCGCCGCCTCAAGGCTCAGTCCGGGTGTTATGGGTGGTAACAGTGGCGGCAGCGGCGGCCTCGGCAACTCCTCGTCAGTAGGCGCTAACGGCTACTTTGCCGGCCACGGCCCGTACTATGCGCAGACAGCCTCTTCTCACCAGGACTCGAACGGCCCCGAGTACTACCGCGGAGATGACACAGACCACGTCTCACACGACAACACCATTGCCGGCTCGAGCACGGATACGCGCCTGCAAAACGGTTACAACTACGGCAACGGCAGCACGCGTGGAAAAGCCAGCTCGACGATTGTGGCTCGGCCCGGCGGCAGCACGAATGGAGGCCGCAATACCGATGAATGGAGTTCCAGCCAGAGGGGGAACTCGGCCCTTGATAACACGGGCAGAGAGAGCAGGATTGGCAGTGGCGATGGCGTCAGCGGGACGGGCGCGGGCACGGTATTGGGCAGCGGCAGCAGCGACAGCGCCAGCGTGCAAATGCCGACACGGACCAACACGCTCAAGAAGAAATCGTCTGTCCGCCGCAGCACGAGTTTGCACCGTAGCAGCAGCCGTCGGAGCATGAAGGCCGGCAGTGTCCGCAGCCTGGCGCTGCAAAGCCGCAACGACAACGAAGCTCACAGCGCCTTTTACTGTCCTGTGCCGACCAAGAGCAATCCGACAGAGGCCTTGGCCAACCGCTTCCAGTGTACGTTTTGTCGTCTTGGTGTTCTGGCTATTGTTTTAAAACGTGCATTCGGTGCTAAACAGCTCAGCTTGGAGAAAGATTCTCAAGGACTTGATCGCCTACCACCGCGAAATTCAGAACCACTACGAGCAGCGCGGCAAGTCTTTGCACAAGCTGCTGGTGTCTCTCAACAACATGACTCTCCCGCCAGGCTTCATTGTCAGTGGTGGCCTCGACGACGCTGCCCAGGCATTGCGCAACTTTCATAAGCAGTCTATCGTGGAGGCCAACCGGGCACGCGAGATCGAGGACGACGTTATTTTGGCCTTGACGGGGCTGCGCAGCGACCTGAATCAAAAGATCAAGGAGATCAAGAGTATATCTGGTGATTTTCGCAACTCGGTTGACAAGGAGATGGACGCCACCAAAAAAGCTGTCAAGGTTCTCCAGGATGTCATTGGGCAAGCCGAACTCGACACTGCGCTCACCACCGGCCGACAAGACCCGTATCTCCTGCGCCTTGCTGCCGACCGCCAGCTCGAGCGCCAGCTGCAGGAAGAGAACTATCTGCATCAAGCCTTTCTGAATCTCGAGCGCTCCGGTCGCGAACTCGAGTCCATTGTGGTTGGCGAGATCCAAAAGTCGTACAATGCCTATGCCGGCATTCTCAAGCGCGAGGCTGGCAGTGCCTGGTCTGCCGTGGAAGAGCTACGTTCTGGGCCCGTGACCATGCCCAAAGATCAGGAATGGATGGCTTTCATTAGCGATAACGATCAGTTTATCAACCCGGACATACCGATACGCTCCTTTGAGCATATCCACTACCCGGGTCAGGATCACTATGCCTGCCAAGAGATCCGTGCTGGTCTACTCGAGCGCAAGAGCAAGTACCTCAAAAGCTACACAGCCGGCTGGTATGTCCTTGTTCTCTTACTCTTCTTCACGCCATGGTCTAATTCTCTGTAGGTACGTGCTGTCGCCCACGCATTTGCACGAATTCAAGTCGGCCGACAAAATGCAAGCTCCCGTAATGTCGCTGTATTTGCTGGAGCAGAAGCTGGGATCTCATTCGACGGAAGGGGCTTCGTCCAACAAGTTTGTTCTCAAGGGGCGGCAGACAGGCTCACTACACCGTGGGCACACGTGGGTCTTTCGCGCCGAGAGTCATGATACCATGATGGCATGGTATGAAGACATTTACGCGCTTACGGAGAAAACGCCACAAGAACGGAATGATTATGCACGCGGGCAACAGCACACTAGAAGTGTCAGTCGTTCGTCACAGCATACGTACAGCAGCGACGGTGTTGTCAACGAGGACGACGACGAGCCGTTTGCCACAAACTCTCCAGCCGCTACGCCTGGCATGGGGTTGGGCCTTGCAGCAGGAGGGGGCCTTAGGGCGGTGGGTGGAGCCGGCGGCGGAAGCAGCGTCAGCACTGGTGGTCTCACCCCTACGGGTTCAGTCAATGGTGCTGCAGAGCAGCAGCAGCAGCAGCAGCAACAGCAACAGCAACAGCAACAGCAACAGCAGCAACAGCAGACTCGCCACCAATCACCACTTGCAACATCTGCCCGGCGCCCTTCGCCTGGTGGCCGTTTCCCCTCGGAGCTGCTGGTGAACCCACAACGAGGACTAGAATTACAGGCGGCCGGGGCTATTCCTCTTTCGCCCGTGAGCAATTCCGGGTCCGGAAATGGTGAAGGCTCCGAAGTTAGCAACATTGCCGCGGCAGATACTTTCCCAAGGAACCGCCAAACAACCACGGCCAATTACGCTTACGGCCGTAGGGAGGCCCAGAGCCAGCAACAATATTATCGTGGAGGTGGTCAGCCACTAAACGGTAATGTTTTGAAAAGTCAGACCGCGTCATATGAAGATAGCGTGGCTGTCCAACTTTCGCCGGATATGGAGACTGCTTTGACCAGAGACAGCATTTCGTCTGGCACTACATTTGCACAACAACCAGAGCAAGTGCGGAATACTTCAACTGAAGCCAATGCTTTAAAGACAGAGAAAGGAGTTGCTGGCGAGATATTGACAGGGCCGATTTCTATGAAATCCGGCTATGCTGGCGCCCCTGAAGAGAGTGCCAGGCTGACTCGCAAAGAAAGCGAGGCTGTAACCATATCAGGGCTACATATTCCAGGTGGTTACCCCCCGGGTGCGGTGTCAGAATATGCCTAGTTTTTTTTACTTTTGGGGTTTTTTACCTAGAGAGAGCTCTGTTTTCTTCAAGGAAATAGAAGAGCTAATATGGCAATAAGGATCTTGCTAGGTTTTGGTTTTATGGCAGGGTGCATTGAGCAGCCAGGGGTGCAAGTCTTTTTGTGATTGTGGATGAAACGTTTGGGATGATGATGGACCTACGGCTGCTTAGAGTATACATGTCTGCGGTGAGAGTAGCACAATATACAGCATCAAGGCAACAATGTTTGTCAGTCGCATTTGTGCAGAACGGATAGTATCTTCCAGACACTTGTAAGTGAAACGTTGATACAAGCGCTCTTATCAACGTCGAGGAAGAGTATAGGCTTTTATTGCCATCTGGAGTGCCTGTTGAGCAAAGTGTCACTTTCATGCTCTTTTCTCCCACAACAAGGAGTCCAGGTCTCCAGCGGATACCAGATGCCGCACAGATGACACAGATGTCACAGGCACAGGCACAGGCTGCAAATTTGCAGGGAATCTATCCCATGTCGCTGCCGCAGCCAGCATCATCCATACCTCCAGGAGGTGCTATATGCCGACTTCGTGAAAATGAGGCACGTTGGATTTTGTAGTCTGGATCACGTGCCAATGAGCCTTGTGGCAACAGTATCACGGGATGTAGCTTATCTGTATGCTGTTCTTTTCTACCGTTCTTTTTGTTTCCTTGATTTGTTAGGTCTTTAATCAAAAAGTTGATTGCTAAATTGGGAAGTAGAGATAGCGGTACTACGTAGTTTTTTCAAGTTTGTGTCTGTGGGGATGTCCGGCCAAGATAAACAATTGGACTATTACGAGAGTGTACTTTTTCAAGTGTCCCTCCCTTTCATTGAAACCACAGAAAAGAGAAGGAGCCAAACAATCAGGTAGAGAAAGGGGTATGAGAGCATGGACTTGTGCAGGAGAAGATTGCATATGCAAATAGACAAAGTAAAGTCTTTCTGAAGCCTCATATCTGAGAGCACGACAATGCTCTGTTTATCGTTGCTTTTTATCTTTTACTACTTTTCTTGCTTAAATGGAAAGTTCACGAACACGGCTTTTGCCAAATATTTGGACACTACCAGTAGTCGTAGAAGCTGTGCCACGAGGATTTCTGTGCATTGCAACTGCCGTGAGAGCAGAATTCTGTGCTTTGCTTCTGCTAGGGAGTGGGGGTAGTTCAAGGCGTCTTGATGTTCATTTGGACCGGCCTTGGCATCTATTTTAATCTCGGTGCTCAATACCAGAGCAAAAATTATGGCAGTAGCGGCATCAACTAGGGCACCAAACCCTCCCGTTATACCAGCAGCCGCAGCTTATCCGCGGTCAGATGTCAAAGTGTTTGCCGACTTGCCCTCCAAGCAAAGGAAGCCTTGTCAGCTTCTGTCAGCTTCTGTACCGTCACCGGGACGTCGTATTATTTTCGGGACTTTGATTATGCATCAAGTGATTGCAAGCAACAATAGGCCTATTTCGATTGACACGGACTGGTATAGGTGCCGCCATTGGTGTTGGGAACGGTCACGGCATGCAACCACTGGCTGCTATTATTGGCCATTTCGAGACTCGGCGGCCAATATTGGACACAGTCAGACACGGTCATACAGGAAGGGACGACGGCCGAGTCGGTACAGCCGTGAGCCCGGCCCGGTTCTTTTGGCCAAAAAGCAGTCGTAATGGCTGCACAAGCATGTGGACTACTATCACGGGATAGACCAGCAATGTGGTTGACTTTAGCATTCGACGGCCGCAAAGAACAATCTGAGAACCTGCCCTGACTGTGTCTCTCAGTCTATGCAGTCATCCTGAACACAAATCCGTGCACGCTTTCAAATTAGCTTTCCCATGTCTCGCAAGCTCACGACACGATGTAAATTTCAGCATCTTTTATACTGAATCTACACTGTGCTGTGATACACATGTTGCAGTTCTCATATCAGCAACATGCAGTCTTTTCTTTGCTGTTCCCACTCGATGAGCCAGTGTCAAGTTGTTTGCACTTTCCTACTGCTTTTCTTCTCTGCTCTGCCTGCGGACTACACTGCTTTCTTTGATCTGCTCTTGCGCCCTACACTGCTTTCTTTTTTGATCTCCTCTGCCTGCGCTCTATCCTATTCCGCTGACTTGTGTCTTGCAACAACCTTTACGGCTCTACACCATGTCTTTAGAGGAGCGACAGTGGGCAACACCGCCTGCTCATATTACAGACACTGGCCAGAATCTTCGGAATGCCACAGAGGCCATGCAAAAGGCTGCCAATGCCATGATCGCCGTCACCGAGTCCTTTCGAAATCAGCTGCAACAACAAGAGGCCATTAGTACCAAAGGCGGCGACAGCAACATGAGCCGGCCGCCTTTGGCAAGACGATGTCCTGCCTCCTACCAGGCCTATCGTCCCATGGACGACTTGCCGACAGCACATGCCGTTGGAGATGGCGGCTCCCTCCAGAGTCCTGGCGGCAGCGTTTCCGGCAGCGGAAGAGGGACCCCGATAAAGTCACCTAGCATGTTGCCGTCGTCCCAGCGAAGGGACAGCGCACGGCCGACCTCGAGGAGCTCTCATGCGACCTACCGAGCAGCGCGAGCCAGCTCCCGGTCTCCGCCATCAACTCCCATCCCGGCACATTCTCACCTGGCCGAGTTCTTTCCCAAACCACACAAGGATCCTCTAGGAGCCCCTAGACTGCCTCCTCTCGTGACGTCGACCTATCTGGAGAGTGAGAATCAACTGCCCGGGCTTTCCTATTCTGATCATCATACGCCTACACTGTCACATGCGGCAGCTTCACAACGACAAATAATATCTCCTACGATGCCGCCCATGGCCTACCATGCCAATACGGTGCGTCGGCCAGCTGCGGCATCCCATGTGGATCTGATCGAGGCTGCCTCACAGCTGAAAATGACCCAAACCTACCAGGGCGCCGCCCATGCTCAGGAGGCTGTGGAATCCCCTCGCATGGCCGATGAAGAGGACAATGAAGAGTCGGAGCCGGAGCCGGTTTTGCAAATCGGCCGGTACACCTATGTTCGCTCGGATGCGGATGAGATTCGGCTGTCGCTGATCGGTAGAGAGGATGGCTCTCGCCGCTACGCTACGATACCTCTGGGCCGCGGAGGCGGCAGCCGGCGCTACCAGCTGAAGCGGAAGCCGCCGAGTACGCGGCCGCATGGCTTTTCGCTTTGGCACGAGTCTTTCTTTGTGCTTGTCATTTGCCTGTCACAGGCGCTGATGCTGGCAGGCATTGCGCAGGCCCTGGTGCCGGCAAAGCTCATTGGCCAAACCTTTCCCGACACCAGTCCGGGCGACCTGGCCTGGTACTCGGCCGCCTACAGCCTCACTTCGGGCACATTTGTTTTGCCGGCCGGCCGCTTGGGCGACATCTTTGGCCATCGCCGTGTCTTTATCATTGGCTTCTTCTGGTTTGCCGGCTGGAGCCTGCTGGCCGGCTTTGCCAAGGACGTGCAAACGGCCGGGGGGGGCCATGGCCTGCACCGGGGTACCGTCTTCTTCATTGTCTGCCGGACCCTGCAGGGCATCAGTCCGGCCATTCTGGTGCCCAATGGCCAGGCCATGCTCGGACGTGCTTACAAGCCGGGGCCACGCAAGAACCTGATCATGTGTCTCTTTGGCGCCGCCGCGCCCCTGGGCTTTGTTGCCGGGGCGGTCATGTCGTCGCTCTTTGCGGCGCAGACGTCGTGGCCATGGGCGTTTTGGACGCTGGCGGCCGTGTGTCTGGCGCTGGCGGCCGTCAGCATGCTCGTTCTGCCTCCAGACGATGCCGGCGGCAAGGGCAGCAGCCAGAGGGGTTCCATGCAACGGCTAGACGGCCAAGACTTGTCAGCCGCGGCCAGGACGCGGAAGCGGGCGACGCCGCTCAGGAACCCAGACAGTCTGTGGGTGCGAATGGATGTGCCTGGCATGGTCCTGGGCGTGACGGGGCTGGTGCTGGTCAATTTCGCCTTTAACCAGGCGCCCATTGTCGGCTGGCGCACGCCGTACACGTACTTTTTGCTGCTCATTGGCCTGCTTGCCCTCGTTGCCTTTTCGTACGTGGAGGCCATGCAGGCGCGGCATCCTCTGGTGCCGTTTTCCGCCATGCGGCCCTCGACCAACTTTGTGCTCGGCTGCACGGCCACCGGCTGGGGCTGTTTCTCGGTCTGGGTGTACTATTCCGTGTCGGTTTTTCAAAATTTGCGTGGCTGGTCGCCGCTGCTGACCAGCGCCGCCTTTGCCCCGGCGCCCGTCACCGGTCTGGCGGCCAGCCTGCTGACGGGGCTGCTCTTTAGCCACGGCGTGCGGCCGCACTGGGTCATGCTCTTGAGCATGTGTGCCTTTTTCGTCGGCAGTGTGCTCTTTGCCACGGCGCCGCCGACGCAGCTCTACTGGTACGGCGCCTTTTTTGCCATTTTGATCATGCCCTTTGGCATGGACATGAGCAACCCGGCCGCCATTATCCTGCTGAGCAACAGCGTCGGCCGCGACCACCAGGGCATTGCCGCCAGCCTCGTCGTGACCGTTGTCAACTATGCCATTTCGCTGGCCCTCGGCATGGCCGGCACCGTCGAGGCCAGCGTCTTTGATGTCGCCAAAAACAATGTCCTCGCCGCCTACCGCGCCGCCCAGTACTTTGGCATGGGCCTCGGCGCCTTTGGCATCGTGCTCGGGACCGTCTTTTTGCTGCAGGCCTACCTCGGACGGCCTCGAAAGCCAGCCTCACGGGTGGAGAAGGGGTCGTCGCAAGGGAGGAGTGGGAAAGACGACAAGGCTGCCCGATAGATATCGAAGAGTGAAGCGGTTGCTGCAATGGATCAAGTCACGGTTTTCATATTTGGCTCTGCCCGTTTTATTGTTCCTTTTTTCCTTTAGCAATGTTCGTATCCATACGCGGCTCGTCTTACAACTTCCGAGGAGATTGAACCCTATGCTGGCCTTTGCTTTACATGAATACAGCCTTTACAACAACAAATAAAGGAGAAAAACATGAAATACAGCCTTTAAGAGAAGAATAAAGGAGAAAATGAAGAATGAAGAAGAAACGAGACAAACAGCAAAACTCCCGGAAAGCAAAAACAAAAAGACAAGCCGGACCAATCCAAAACGCCCAGTAGTATCTCCCTCTCATCTCTCTTCCAGCTTTGAGCTTCCTGTTCTGTCTCTTCGTCCATTTACTGTCTCCCTGCATGAGTCTTTGCCTTGTTTCCAGTACGCTACAGCGTACTCAACAAGGAGACTAGAACGAGACAAGAAAACAACACTGTTTGCCCGAGATTGAGGTCATAGTCCCATGACCTTGTCTCTCTTCAGCCGTTTAGCCTCGGAAGCTGCCCCGGCCGCCACGACCGCCGCCGCCACGGCCAGCCGATGAAAACCCACGGCCGCCGCCACGGCCGCCGCTAAAGCCACCGCCACCGCGGCCTCCACTGAAGCCGCCGCCACGGCCGCCGCCTGCGCCGCCCCGGAAACCGCCGCCACCACGAGGACCGCCACGGCCGCCGCGAGGACCGCCACGGCCGCGACCGCCAAAGCCGCCGCGACC
This sequence comes from Graphilbum ipis-grandicollis, assembly GCA_019925625.1. Classification (NCBI taxonomy): domain Eukaryota; kingdom Fungi; phylum Ascomycota; class Sordariomycetes; order Ophiostomatales; family Ophiostomataceae; genus Graphilbum; species Graphilbum ipis-grandicollis. The sequence continues at coordinate 454,862 of JADHKH010000010.1, read as the reverse complement.
GCCCGGACCGCCGGCACCGCCCGGCTTGCGCACGCGCTTGACCTCCGTGCCAGGCGGGGGCTTTGGCTTGGGGATGAAACGCTCAATGGCCAGGAGCTTGTCGCTCGAGAGATAGAAGCGGTCGCCGGGCTGGAAGCTGGTGGCCTGGATACCCTCGGAAGGCTTAATGGTAAAGTAGACCTGGTTGAGCGGGCCGAGCACCTCGTCGACCTTGCCAATGTTGGTCTTGTTCTCGAGAAAGACAAAGGCGTTGAACTGGGGGACTTTGGTGGCATTGATGCCCTTGCACACCATTTCACCCTCGCACGCGTGCATAAACTGGCCCATCTCGACGACCGAAGCCGGCGGGCCCATATCGCGTGCACCGTAGCCACCGCGGCCTATGGAAAAACGAGCATCTTTAGCCCATCTGCCGGCTGCAAGAAGAAGAGCGAGATTTCACCTACCTCCACCACGGCCGCCAAAACCGCCGCGACCGCGCGGGGGGCCTCCTCGGAATGACATGATTTTTAAAAGCGAAAGAAACAAAAGGACTGAATCAGTATGGTTACCGTCCAATGGTTTCTCGACGGAGCTGTGTGGTTGGCAATGGTTGGTGGGTGATGGGAAGCGCACGGGAAGAGAAGCCTCACTTTTGGGGGGAAAGCCTCGAATTTTTTTTCCCTTTTGCTTGAACCTATTTTTTTTGTCGGCTGCTGCTCCCTATTGGCTGGATAATTTTTTTATGGGAACCTCTAGACTTAGCGCCCTCTTATCTTATCGCAAGTCTGCAGATTGTATCAGACGATTCCAGGCTGTGTTTGAATGCTTATAATGACTTGTTTTTTCAAGAATAATGCAGGAAAGTGAGCCTTCGTTTTGCTTAAACTACTAAGTCTGACCAGTATTTCTCTGTTCGTGCTTTGTACCTTTTCGGAGAAAGCAAGCCACATTTCATCTTGACCAAGTGTGGCCAATATATTAATGTCACGTGATATGACAGCACGTGTTTATGACTAAGCCATGCTTTGTGGCAGAAAAAGGCGGTACAAACATCTCACAGTGCTCCTAGCGCTGTGGGGCTTATGAAGCCAACGGCCGTAGCTGAATTTAATTGGAAATCTCCACTTTTCCGTGTATCGGCGCGCCCTTGACGCGTTCAGAAACGGACCTCTCGAGCTTCTTCGAGCTGACCAGCACGAACCGACTACAGCCATCTTTTAGCATCTCCTCGACTGAGCTGCCAAAGTCGACACTTGCCAAGATGGGTATCAAGCAGCTTTTTCAGATCATCAAGGAGGAGGCGCCGGACTCGATCAAGGAGGGCGAGATCAAAAACCAGTTTGGACGGAAAGTGGCCATAGTAAGTGTTGGCAGTAATGGGAAGCCACCGACTGTCGTGTTCCTTCCTTCTAGCTGAAAACAAGGCCAAATTTGCTGACTACCGCAGGATGCGTAAGTTGCGCCACTGCTCTCGGTGAGCTCTGCCAGCTGACGAGAACAGATCCATGAGCATCTACTCCTTTTTGATCGCCGTGCGGTCCGAAGGCCAGATGCTGACAAACGAGGCGGGCGACACGACGTCGCACTTGATGGGCATGTTTTACCGCACGCTGCGCATGGTGGACAACGGCATCAAGCCCCTCTACGTGTTTGACGGGGCACCGCCCAAGCTCAAGTCGGGCGAGCTGGCGCGGCGCTACATGCGCAAGCAGGAGGCGACCGAGGGCCTGGAGGAGGCCAAGGAGACTGGCACGGCCGAGGACGTGGAAAAGTACTCGCGGCGAACGGTGCGGGTGACGCGGGAACACAATGAGGAGTGCCAGCGGCTGCTAAAGCTCATGGGCATTCCCTACATTATCTCGCCGACCGAGGCCGAGGCGCAGTGTGCCATTCTGGCGCGCGCCGGCAAAGTGTATGCGGCCGCCAGTGAAGACATGGACACGCTGTGCTTTAACACGCCCATTCTTTTGCGCCACCTGACCTTTAGCGAGCAGCGCAAAGAGCCCATTCAGGAGATTCACCTCGACAAGGTGCTGCTGGGGCTGGGCATGGAGCGGGCACAGGTAAGCTCTCTCTCTCTTCCTCTTTCTCCCTCTCTCCCTCTCTCTCTCTCTCTAATGCTTTAGTTTGTCGACTTGTGCATTCTCCTCGGCTGCGACTACCTCGACCCTATCCCCAAGGTCGGCCCCAACACGGCGCTCAAGCTGATCCGCGAACACGGCACGCTCGAAAACGTGGTCAAGTTTATTAAGGACGACAAGAAGCAGAAATACACGCTGCCCGAGGACTGGCCCTATGAAGACGCGCGCGAGCTCTTCTTCCATCCCGACGTGCGGCCGGCCGACGACCCGCTCTGCGACTTCAAGTGGGAGAAGCCCGACGTGCCGGGCCTGGTGCAGTTCCTCGTCAACGAAAAGGGCTTTTCGGAAGACCGCGTGCGGTCGGGTGCAGCGCGACTCGAGAAGAGCATCAAGAGCTCACAGCAGCAGCGGCTCGAGGGCTTTTTCAAGCCCGTGGCCAAGTCCGAGGAAGAGCAAAAGGCGCTCAAGCGCAAGATGGAAGAGAAGAACGACGAGAAGAAGAAGCGTATAAAGGAAGAGAAGAAGGAGAAAGCCAAGGCCAAGGGAAAGCCACGGGGGGCGTGAGCTGGATGGGAAAGGGCTTTACAAAAGACGCAGAAGCTCTACGATTGCTACTCGGAACGCTTCTCACAGTCTATATTGCTTTCAGAGCTGTTCTGTCGGTTAGGGGGCTTTCCTTCTATTGGGTTTTCTTGTATTTCCACTGGCGTTCAGACGAGGGATCAATCACATGGGAGAATAGAGAACGGCTCTGCTGTGACGAAAATAACAAAATATCAGTTGCCAGTTGCCGTCTTTTAAACATGCATTTAACCGTGCTACAGGAACGGATAGTGTCATAATGCCCGCGGGACCCGTCAACCTCGGCAACCCCACAGACGCGCCAGCGGGGATGACATCAGGGGGCAAAGAAGGAACGGCCGGGCTCAGCTATGCAAAAAACAAATCACATGCCCACCTGTTGAAGAGCCATAATCTCCTCTCCCATAGGCAAAACAGCAGCGCTCCTTCTCCGGGCGCGGAAGGGCAGCGCACATACTGTCAGCTGAGTAAGGCGTTGACAGCTCGGCAATGCGCTGCCGTTGATGGGACGTCTTGCGCTGTAGCTCTGAATGCGGCGATCGCAGGCCAATCGCCGCTTGCGAATTAGCGACGCCCAACCCCACGCGCCCCCCAGGCTTTCGGATTGCGGAGATTTGGGGACGAGCAGTAGTGTACAATACGGTTCGCTGTAACTGTGTGTCCATATTTCCCAGCATGTGATTCTTCTCTCGCCGACGACCGATCCTTAAGAAGCACCGCGGCACAACGGTCGTGTTATGCCTTTTAATTCCTGCCGTTTCTTTTCCAACTCCTTTTGTGTCCTCTAATCTCACTCGAATCTCTTTTCATACCTTTTTATATACTCTTCTCTTTTCATCTATCTACTCCCTTACCTTTCCATCTATTCCCCTTCATCTCACCATTTCTCCAGTTCTCTACAAATATGGCAAAGATATTCTCACAGAGCGACGTTGCGTCGCATAACAAGCCCGACTCGCTGTGGATTGTCGTCGACGGCGATGTCTATGACGTGACCAAGTTCCAGGAGGACCACCCCGGCGGCAAGAAGATTCTCGCGCGCGTGGGCGGCAAAGACGCGTCCAAGCAGTTTTGGAAGTACCACAACGAGGGCATCCTCAAAAAGTACAAGGGCCAACTGCAGATCGGCTCGCTCGACACCAAGCCCAAGGCCAAGGAGGCTGCCGCCCCGGCACCAGCTCCGGCAGCGGAAAAGACGGTTGCCGCTCCGGCCAAGAAGGAGGTGGCCAAGACAGCCGCAGCACAGGCGCATGCCGAGGTTGAGCCGCTGGAGCCGTTTGGCGCCAACATTCCCTTTTCCGACCCGGCATGGTACCAGAGCGTGAGTTTGCCGAGTTGTGCTGTTTAGAAACGACAATGCTAACGGCCCAGTACCGCTCTCCCTATTACGACGAGACACACGCAGCGCTCCGCAAAGAGGTGCGCGAGTGGATCGAAAGCGAGATTGAGCCGCACGTCACCGAATGGGACGAGGCCCGCATGGTGCCGCCAGAGATTTACAAGGAGATGGGCCGTCGGGGCTACTTAGCCGGCCTGCTGGGCACGGCCTATCAGGCCGAGTACTCGGCCAACAGCATCAAGTCGGTGCCGGCAGAGAAGTGGAACTTGTTCCACGAGCTGGTGCTGACAGACGAGCTGTCGCGGACGGCATCCGGTGGTTTTGTATGGAACATGGTGGGCGGATTCGGCATCGGCTGCCCGCCGCTCGTCAAGTTTGGGCGCAAGAGCCTAAAAGACCGGATTGTGCCGGGCATCCTAAACGGCGACAAGCGCATCTGCCTGGCCATTACCGAGCCGGACGCCGGCTCCGACGTGGCCAATCTGACGTGCGAGGCCAAGCTGAGCGAGGACGGCAAGCACTACATTGTCAATGGCGAGAAGAAGTGGATCACCAACGGCATCTGGGCCGACTACTTTACGACGGCCGTGCGCACCGGCGGCCAAGGCATGAACGGCGTCAGTCTGCTGCTGATTGAGCGGTCCATGGGCGGCGTGTCGACGCGCAAGATGGATTGCCAGGGCGTCTGGTCGAGCGGGACGACGTACATTACGTTTGAGGACGTCAAGGTGCCGGTCGAGAATCTGCTGGGCAAGGAGAACCAGGGCTTCCGCGTCATCATGACCAACTTTAACCACGAGCGCATCGGCATCATTATCCAGTGCCTGCGCTTCAGCCGCGTGTGCTACGAGGAGTCGGTGCGCTACGCCCACAAGCGTCGCACCTTTGGCAAGCGTCTCATTGACCACCCCGTCATCCGTCTCAAGCTGGCTCACATGGCGCGTCAGATCGAGGCCAGCTACAACTGGCTCGAAAACATAATCTACCAGTGCCAGACCATGGGCGAGACCGAGGCCATGCTGCGCCTGGGCGGCGCTATTGCCGGCCTGAAAGCCCAGAGCACCATTACCTTTGAGTTTTGTGCTCGCGAGGCCAGCCAAATCTTTGGAGGTCTGTCCTACTCGCGCGGCGGCCAGGGCGGCAAGGTCGAGCGCCTGTACCGGGACGTGCGCGCCTACGCCATCCCGGGCGGCTCCGAAGAGATTATGCTGGACCTGAGCATGCGCCAGAGCCTGCGTGTGGCCAAGGCAACGGGCATGAAGCTGTGAAGAGAGATGAGGGGAAAGCTGTAAAGAGAGAAAGAAGCTGTGGAGAGAGAAGAAAGATGAAGGAAAAGGGCGCAAAGAGAAGATAATTATAGAGGCCCAAATACTGAGGCTGATCAGGACAAGCGGGGGTTCTGTATTCTTATTACTGTACCATTCATCGAATCGCTTTTTGCCTACCGTCAGACGACCATTTACCCAATATAACTGAATGATCACAATCTCGAGACTTGCGTCAGCGCTTTGGACCTTGTTGCTGATGTCAGCCTGCTACTCTGACGGAAGGCGCTGTTTGCTGCTGTCCCGCGGCTGCCTTTTGTTGGCCTGCTATTCCCGTAGAGTTCTCGTATTCCCATAGGCAAGTCGACTCCCTTTCTGGACAGCATCGCCAGTTTGTACATCTTGTACACACCAATATCCCTCCACTTCTCTCCGCAACCTATCCATCCCAGCCATCCCCGGCTCAGAGCTCCCCATCACCTACACCGAGGGGGTTCCTATTGTCCCTGATAATATCCATTTCAGCATCGTTATAACAAGCATCAATACCCACGATTCGTTTTTTCTGTTTTCCCCCTTTTCCTTTCCATATGTCGAGATGCCGTTCTCTTCTCCGCCGTAGAGCTGCACGGGGAAGAATGGCTGTGGTCATGACGGCATGGCCGACCATGACGATAACAATCGTCATCACCGCCATCACCACCATCGCCGTCATGCTCTAGAGCCTCGGCCGTCAGTGTCCTCTCTGGCCTTTGCTACAGCGCTGGCTCGTCTCCAGCGGGTGCATCCCGACAGCAACGACAGAGCGGTATGGGAATGGGTGGACTGCGTGCAGCTTCCGGAAACGGCGGCTTTGGAAGCGACGGCAGCAACAGCGAAAGAGCCAACGGAACAGACGAGTATAAAAGTATCGGACGAGCTGGCATGGCGTTCCGAGCTACTGTCGCCAGTAGATCCCGGAATACGCCGCTGCTATCGCCGACGCCGCTGGTGCCCGGACCGCCAATGGATGAGCTCAATGGACGGGGCGGCCGGTCCTGATGAGTCCGTCGAGGACGACGAAGGCCATATCGCTGATCCCGACAGCGCCAACACAAGGACGGCGCCAAGATCGCATCGCATCAAAATCGAGGCTGCCTCTCCCGGCGGCAACAGCAGCGGAAGTAATAGCCCAGAGGCCCGAGGTAGGCCCGAGGGTTCAGCCGGAAAAGGAGGGTCAGGCTCGGACCGTGACGGCATGATCCGCCAGTCGTTGCAGTACCTCCGGCCTCGCTCCATCCTGCACCGCCGTGGACAAGGCCAGAGCCAGAGCCAAGGCCAGGGGCCTGCTTCTGCCACCGTCGGCAAATCCGTGCATTTTTCCAGCGACCCGCTGCCGTCTCCGACACAGTTGCACCGACCACTGTCGAGAGCCAGAGATAGCAGGAGACCACCGCAGTCGCCAGGACCGCATCCGCCGCCGCTGCCACCGCCGCCCCCGCTGACAGCCTCTTTTGCGTCCATGCTGCTGCCGCAGTACTTTCAAACCAGCCGCAGCCGCCGGAAGCGTGCGCATGACACTGCCGACCCGAGCGGGACCCCATCGTCGGGGCCTTTGCTGGCTGTTGCTGCTGCTGCTGCTATGAGTGCGGCCAGCAAGCCAAAGCCAAACAACTCCTCGGCCCCATTGGACGGCATCGAGGGTCGCCCTGCGAAACAGGCCAAAACGCCGGCAGACCGGTCACGGGCGTCCAGTGCGGACCTGGACGACAGCGCGGAAGATGGCCATCACGGGCAGGGCATCACGCCGCCGCCCAACTCGGTCGTCGATGGCGAGGCCGGCGATGCGTTTAGCAAGAGCAGCTGTGACAATTGTTGCTCGGAAGACTGTGGGTTGTGCATGGAGGAGGTCCGAAACGGCAGTGGCACGGTGAAGCCTGTGATCACCGCCGCCGCTGCTGCTGCTGCCAGTGCTGGCCCCCACGACCGTATGGTAGCGGCTACGGTGTCCGCGTCGTTTCGACACTTGTCTTCTCTCTCATCGTGGTCGGCTCCGCTGGCGCGATCCAACGAGCACCGTTTCGGCAGACCGCCGATGGCAGCTCAACTGTCCGTCTCGGTGCCGGCACAGATTATGACGCCCAATGGCGATGCCAGTACGTATTTAAAGAACAGCGGCCGGAGCGGCGGCATCCCCGCCAGGTATCGAGACCCTCCGGAGCAGCAACATGCCGGCAGTACGCGCCTGTCTTCTCGTGTGCCGGTTCGCAAGACGCCAGCCACGGGCGGCGCGCCCAGCAGCAGCCAAGCTGCCAGCAGGTCGTCGGCACAAGACGGCCAAAGCCGTGCCAACGAAGACGATGCCGAGAACTCGGACGCCGAGAGCTTTGTTACCTGCCGAAGCATTTGACCCCAGGCCCTAATGTGAAAACGCTATTCTGTAATAACAGTGCTGTACGTTGTCCCAGGCAAAGGCTGTACTGTTCTATAGAGCCCTATTCTACAAAAGGTGTAAAAAGGCGCGGTGCACAGTGGTAATTAGCCACTGCGGCATCAGCAGTGAGCAAAACACGAGATAAAGTGTGAGGGGCGTTCAAAGTAACAACAAGGCAGACAAATGCATAGGGCAAATGTGGAAAGCATGAAAAAGGTCGTGTACAGCGTAAATCTATACCTAGAGCGTCTTTTCTCCGTGATTTGATGCACTCGTCTGTGGAGGGAAAAGGTGAGAAAAGAAGAGAAAATGGAGGTGGGACCGTAAAACACGTAAAAAGTTTACACATGCTCCCCTTCCCCCGTCTTTCCAGCGCTGATGTCCTCTCACCCGCTGGGCCCGGCCGGCTTGCCATACTGCCCTCGCAGAGCATCGACTTCTCTTCGCAGTGCGTCCAAGTCGGCCAGAATGTCACGTGCCAGTGTCGGGGACGCCGCCGCCATGGCTGCTGCGTCGTTGCTCGCCGTCGTGTGCCCAGTGTACGGCTCTTGTCCGTGTTCAGGCACGTGACCATCGATCCGGCCGGTGCTTCCGGTGCTTCCGGCACTGACCCTGCGTGGCTGCGCTGCCGTTCCTGGCGACATCGCCAGGGCCGAGGCCGGCCCGTCCATGCTGCCTCGGCTGCTTCCCCGCTGCCGCGGTGGCGGAGGCGGCGGCTGCTGCGGACTGAGCTGGCCGTTTTGGCTATGCTGGTACTGTGGCGTCACCCGCCGTGGCGTTATCCCTTCGACACTGGACACGCTCGACGGCCGTCCCGCGACGCCGCCAAGATTGCCGTCCATGGAGAGCGCATTGTAGTTGTACCGGGAAGGCCCCTTGGCCCGGACGGACGGGTTCCGCGTGGGCGGCGGTGGCGGCTTGGCCAGCAGCTTGGCCGCCGGCGGACTGGCCGTCTTCGTGGCCGGCGAGGCCGTCCCTGGATCCCGGTCGATTTCTGACGTAACGGATGGGCTCGGAGACACCGAGGGTATGTTTGGCATGCTCGCCATAGTAGGCGATATGAACGATGACGCCGGGCGTGCTGGGTGGTTTCCACGCCGCGGTGGCGGCGGTGCAGGAGCATGGGCATGCTGGCTGTTGAATGCTTTGTTGTTGGAAGACGACCTTGACCGGGTCGACTCTAGCGAGGACCGCGGCGAGCCGGCAGGCGATCGATCCCGCGGGAGTTGCTGGTGGCCCGTATATAGCTCTACTCCTGGGAACTGGACTGGCGGTGGCAGTTGCGCAACCAATGTCGACCTACTGTCGGTCCGGGAGTGTGCATGGCGGCGTGGAGGAGGGGCCGGTGTTGGCTTCTTGGCCGGAGCTGACGCCACCGGCGACGCCGCCGCAAGCAGTGCATTTGAGGCAGCCGTTCCAAATCCTAGCGCCTCCGCTGCTGAATCAGACACTGGGTGTGAGCCCGTAAAGGCTGTCGAGTGGGACGCGTTGGGTGGTGTCGGCGGCCGCGGCAACGACAGCGGCAGCGAGCCGGCTTCTCCAAAAGTGCCGCGGTCCAAGTCCACCTCGGAAAACACACTCCTCTCCTCTGGTGGTGACTGCCACAAGATGCTGGGCTTGTGGCCGTCATGGGAGGCTGATAATCCCGGGCTAACGCCTTCTCCTGTAAATGACTCCTTTATCTGCTGCTGTTCCGTTGTGGGTGTCTTGATGAGCTTTCCGTGACGAGAGCTTGGCGGCAGTGGCTTTTTCCGGGGCGTGTTTTGCGGCGCCGTTGCCGTTAGGGCTGTCGGTACCGCTGATCCCATCGCCAGAGCCGGCACAAGGCCGCTGCGGTCGTCGTCGGTCTCGGCCGTTTCGGAAAATGTCCGCAGTGCTTCAGGGCTAGTAATGGAGGACGCATCCAGACTTCCCGCACGCTGATGGGACAAGGAAGAGGGGGCCGAATGGTTGGACAGGTTGCCGCCGTCTGGTGCCTGGCCAGTCAACAAGAGCTTTCTAAACGCGTCCACATCCAGCATTGTTTTTCCCGCCACGGGTGCCGGCAAGGGAGCTGAGTGTTTCACTGAGTTGTCTTCGCCCGAATCGGAGGACTCGCTGCTAAAGTCGTCATATTTTCGCGCCGGGACAGCTCCGGCCTCGTTGCCAGCGAGGCTGGGCCCATGGGCAGGAAAGCGGGCTTCGAAATCGGCCTCTACCGAGTCGGGAGATGATGGTGGGGGGGACTGAACGCGGACCTTTTTCACGGGTTTGGGTTTCAGAAAGGTCGTTGACGGCGGAGCTTCGGAGGATTTGGCAAGTGCGCGGAGCTGTTGCCGGAACTCGTCGCCAGTCGGATGCGGACTGTTGGCCAGGGCAGAGGCAAAGGTGGAGGCAGAGGCGGAAGCAGAGACGGAGGAGGAACCGGAAGCGGAGCCAGAAGCGAAGGCGGGGGTCGCAAGAAAGAGGCCATGGTGAAGGGGGTTGGTGGCGGCACTGGCGGCAGTTTCGGAAGCGGCGGAGAAGGGCAAGTTCGGCTCTGGCGGGGGAAAGACAGCGCTGGGATGTGTGTTGGAGAGCGCCGGTCCCAGCGTTGCCGCATTCTCCGTCTTTGCAGACGCAGACGCCAGGGTGGCCGAGGCTTTGCGGCGGAAGGGGTTGTTGGAAGAAAGAATCGAGTCTGCCATGATGTCGAATGGAGAAAAGATGTCGGCGAAACGGGGGGGAAGGCAAGGCGCGTATCGTTTTGCCGTCCTTTTGCTTCCCTCTTCCACTCGTCCTTCCTCTCTCGGTGTCTCGTCCGTCCGGTCGCGGCGGTTCTGCCAGGCGCGGGGGGAATAAGATGCGGGCCGGTATAGGCAGGCAGGGCGAGTAAAACGGGCCCTTCCAATCAGACGCGCAAAGCAAGGCCTGCTTGTCGAGCTCCACTGGACAAGCAAGGTTTGCTGGGAGAAGAAACACTGGTGCGTCAATGTTGCTTTGCCAGAGACGGACAATGAGCAAAAGCGGAGATTTTGTGAGCAAAACCCGGGGAACCCAGGGGAAAAGGACGTAAAAAAAGAGGAGCTCAACAGAGTAAGAGAGAAGAGCTCAACAGAGTAAAAAAGAGGTCAGACCAAGGAAGAAGAAAAAAACAGAGTAACGCTCAGCCACCAACGGCCATTGTTTCTAATCAGCACCAGCTCTCGATGCCGTTGTTGTTTCTCAATCTTGACGGTTTACTGTTTAAAAGAGCCACTCTGGCTTTGGCATTCGTATTCGCAGTCCGGAATGGTGTCCTCCCCTAGTTTTTCGTCCCGCTCCAACCGTGGCCACACCACTGTCAGTCCGTCTGTGCCCCTGCGATCGTCTGGTAAAGCCGCTGTATGAACTCAGAAAGGTGGGCCGGGTGGGCAGGCTGCCACGCTCGAAACCAAGGCCCGCCGCGAGTCGCTGCCTTTGTTAGCGGCCAATGACGCGTGCGACCAGTGGTGTTAACAGGGCGAGTTTAGTCGGTGAGCAATGAACGGAAGCAAAAGAATAGGAAGAAGAGAAAAAAAGAGGAAAAGAAAGAAATGAGAAAAACAGCGATCACCGCAGTTCAACAATGACTTGGGATTGCACCCCGCTCTTATTATCAGCCCCAACACTACCGATTGGGAGAAATCGATCTGTTTTCGCAATGAATAGAGTAAGGGGATGGTTGATGCAATGCAGAGCACGACAAGCCCGGGCATGCAATGCTATGCGATGCTTTTGTAGATGGATGCACGATATTACAGAATAACCACAAAAATACGCATTGCAAATACAAGAAGCCCAAAGAGAGAAGGAACGATGGCCAGGTAGACAGTGGAGACTTTTGCCAGGTGTAGCTTTCAAGCGCTGGCAGCTGGCAAAGCCTTTGTCGAGAAGTAGCCCCAGCTGCCCAATGCGCAGCGCGACACGTGTTGCCCTGGGGCGGAGCTGCAACAAAGAGCGGGCGTGCCGTTGGCGCCAATCCGCCTTTGCCTTTTAAGAGACTTGGATAACGAAGAGTGGGGCCTTTATCTATGGCGCAAAAAGGGACAGAAAGGAGCAAAAGGACCCAGACATTCCTCCAAGCAGGAACACGGCAAAATACAATCTGCACAAGATATCCAGCGGATGCGAAGCGCGTCATAAAACGAGGCAATTTCGTACATTTGTCGTGAACACTAGCGGCTAAACTCACGATACCAAACGTCCCGCTGCCGATAAAAATACACTAGTGAATGTCACCTCATGATAAGAGACGGCTGATGCGCACGTGACCAACTACCTCCTTTCTCAATGTAAACAAAGCCCTGCCGCGCTGCTCCCCGATGACGGCGGCCGGCACAAAACTCGATACTCAAGTCGCCAAAACGCATCGCTTCGCGCGCCATCCTCTTTCAACTCATCGCAACAGCACCAGCAATACACTTTCAATACTCTTTCCATTTGCGTGCTCTAAACAAGACCGTGTAACAAAAAAGACCATGGTACAAATATATATCACCCGAGGTACTGCCCATAAGAGAGAATAGATAAAAAGACAAGTTCTCATACACGCGCACTCCCCCACAAAACAATACCCTGTGTCCACCCTCATCCCTCGCCTCCCGAAAGTACCCTGAAACGCCGATAGCAACCCAAAAAAGCCATCACACATGAACTTGGGTAACACAAAAAATGCGCAGCATCAGTAACACGGCCGCCACGGCAGCCAAAAAAATAGTGCGTGCACTCGTGGGAGGACATGACAAAAGAACCAGCTCGCAAAGTCGTGCAAAAAAGAAACCCATTAGCCAGAGAGAAGGAAACGCAAATAAAACCCAAGAGAAAGAACACAAGACGTCAAGGTGTGCCTATGCCGCTGTCTTCTCCTTCTTCGGTGCTGCCTTCTTTGGTGCTGCCGCCTTCTTTGGTGCGGCGGCGACAGCCTTCTTTGCTGCAGGCTTGGCAACACGACCAGCCTTGGTCTTGGCCAGGGCCTTTGGCTTCTCTTCGGGAACAGGAGCCTGGACATGTTAGAGATACCGGCCAAGCCAGATGGCGAGCAAACAAGTGTATCATACCTTTTTAGGGGCAGCCTTCTTCGGTGCAGCCGCCTTTTTGGGGGCTGCCACCTTCTTGGGCTTCTCTACCGGCGGCGCCAGCTCCTTCTCGGCCGGAGCAGCCTTCTTCTCCTTCTTGGCCGCCACCGGTTTGGCGGCCGGCTTCTTGGCCACAACGGGCTTCTTCACTTTGTCCTCCTTCTTGACGACCGGCTTAATGGCCTTCTTGGCCATCTTAGTGCCGCCAGACGCGCCTGTTTGGTCAGCAACGCTATTTCATACCCTACAGAGTATTGCTGCAGAGGCAACATACCCTTTGGCTGCTCAAAGACACCCTTGTCGACACCTGCCCGCAGAGCCTTGTTGAAGAGAGAATCGAACATGGCATCTGTGACAGACAGGTTGTTGTTGGCCTTGACATACTTCTTCAACGATTGCCGGCTGCTTTGGTCAGTCGTAGTCCAGGCGCAAGAATAGAGAGTCCAGTAGTAAAAGCATACCTTGAGCCATTGCGGTCCTTGAGCTAAGGTTACAGACACGTTAGCAAATATGTACAGGGCGTGCTGCGGGGCAAGCATGTGAGGCTGCGCCGAGACAGTCAAACCACATTGGGTGTATTTACATTGACAATAGCATCAGTAATCATGTCCTGTAAGGTGCTTGTTAGCATGAGTAGATGTGTCGCGTGCGTTTGCGCAAAAGCGCCGCTGTAAAGGAGAATAAAGCGCGGCCTACCTGGTATGAAGCATGCGCCGGCTTGGTCTTGGGCACGACAGTTTCCGTCTTCTTCGGAGGCATTGTAGCGGTATGGATTGTTGGTTGCGGTGAGACCAAAAATGGGGATGAGAAGAAATCGCGACGGTGCGAATGGCGGCGCAAGCGCAATGGACGGGGCAGGCTACTCAAAAAGAAAAGAGATCGAATGAGACGGCAAAGAATACTGGTGAAGACGGAGCGTGGATCGGAAGAGAAAGAGAAGAGGGGAAGGGAAAAGATCAAGAAGGGAGAGAAACATCGGGGGGTGGGAGAGGGTGGCGGCGCGCCTGCTGGGCGGCTTGTTTATATATGAGAGCGGGGGTCGCGGCGCAATCAGTAAGTACGGTCGGCCGCTGGCATTATTTTTTGCGACCATAATTAAATAATAACAACCACCTTCTAGGGAGAGGGGGGGCACATGAGTGCACTAGACCACATTAAATCACACGTTGACGGCCGCTAGCCAGTGACCTTTTTTTTTATTCCCTGGGGCTGCGGCAGCACGTTCTACTAGCGCCTACTTCTGCCCCTAGCCCGCTAGCAGTTGAGGGCTGTTTTCGCTGCCGTTGGACTGCGGGAATCGACAAGAGCGAGGCAGCGGCCAGCCAGGGTCCGAGCTTTGAGATAAAACGAGGAAATAAAAAAAGACGAAAAAAGGAAAAGATCAGACAGAGCCGGAAAATGCGTCTCTGGGCTCTGGAGCCCAGTCCGAGAAAGGGGAACTACATGGCACCACATTTACACCACGGTTTTGTAGTCGGAAAGCATAACTGCCTTTTTGTGAATCGAGCTGGATGCGGTGTTGGCCTTGCCTGTTTCATTTGTCGCCGGCCTCGCCCACTCCGACAGCAAATCAACCGTGATTCCACGGAAGAAAGCGCCGTACAAGAGCCCAGCCGGACAGCGCATCGGGTCAACATGTGGGTGTGATCGCTGCGCTGTGCACGCCGGGCAGAAAAAGAAAGGTGCACGTAGAGTCAAATCACCCTGGATGCAGCCTAAAAATCGCCATCACTCCAGTGGCGGCCGTGGCTGACAATGTGGCTGCCTCTGCGGCACTGATCAGCACCGAAAAAGAAAAACCTCCACCCCGGCTGAAATGATACAGACAATGCTGCAGATCAGTTGTGCCTTGTCACGCTTTCTCTCTCTCTCTCTCTCTCTCTCTCTCTTTCTTCCATTCCAAGCTGCAAAACGTCTCCCTTTTGCCCAGGGCCTCACTGTCTCGTTCTTTTTTCTGATTGGCTCTCTTTTCATAACAAAAAAGACAACAAATTAGTCTCCACTCATCTATCATACTTTTCCCCTCTTCCGCCCTTTTTCTTGTCCTTCTTCACCGTTTCCTTGGGACCCGATATTTGTCTCGACTGCGCGTGTTTGAACTGTGCTTTGTGCTGCAAGACCCTGCCATACGGGCGGCCCGTCAACCTTTTTTCCACGACATATCTGAAAAGATGATTATCTCTGAAAAAAGCGCGCTTGTCCTCTACTCGCGTCTTTGTAGCTGCATTATATAAAGTAGACCGCGCTTTCAGGAGAAAACGTAAAATAGCAGCGAGAGGAGAATTCGCCATGGCCACATGGGATTTGGGATGAAAAAACTGCCCACCTGACCTTGCTGCCCAGCGTAAGCAGGCGGCAGGATACCAGCAGCCAGTGGTCAGGCACCTGGACCGCCCAACAATACACGGTGGCTCACAGATGCCTCTTTGTGTTTCTCGTGCTCGTCAGTTACTATCGCCACACCGCATGCTTTGCGTGTACGAACAAAAACGGGTCAAGTGGCCCAACGGTGTCGGCACAACGTCCACAGAGGGGAAAACAAGAACAGGAAAAAGAAAAAAAAAGCAACCGCCCCGGCTTGTACCCAGTAATCTTCCAAGGCACACGGGGAAAGATGCCCGATGAAAGATTCTAGAGCGCGTGGGTGCCCCCCTTTTGGCTTTGCGGGCTTCTTTGGCCTCTTGTTTTGGTAGCGATCGCTCCAACACCCGAAGAGACTGTCGCCGGTATCGTTTCTGCTATGCTTTACATTTTTGTGCTCTTTTCGGGAGCGAGGCTATTGCGCGTGGCTGTTTGCGAGCCCGTCTCGTCTCATCTCATCTCGTTGGTGATAGCTTCACGTGCTAGTCTGGCGGCCGGGGACATACCAATAAGATCCGTGCTTCGTTCTCAGCGCATTATACAATATTTTAGAATTGTATTTGAGTTTTCGTTATCCAGTCGTGTTATTGGCTATTTATAATGTATTTGTATTTTGGTACCGTGGTATTTGGCTTTTTGATAATAATTACATGTTGAATCATTTTATTTTGTTCTTATTGCTGAATGGTTTTATAATAATAACGAAAAATCAACGCAACAGATCTAAAGTAAAATTATAACTCCTACACTTTTACCGGTACTCATAATTTCAAACAGCGATCAATATACAATGTTTTCTAATCATATATAGGTATACTCAAAGACTATACGCCAAGACGCCTACAGCCAATTCTTCCCCGCCTGTGTATTGATAAAAGGGTACAAATTTTCAGCTCACAATAGCTTTGCAATATCAGCATCTTTACTTTTTGGGCGGTTTCTGACAACACAGTTCCCGGTAAGAGCTCATCTAACATCACTTAAATTGTCATTTTTATTATTATACTCAATGCTAGCCCTATTCCCAAGAATCTGATCATTGAATTTTGCTACATATACCACGCCCATGTAAAGTGAAAATCACTTCAATCCACATTTATAAACGCAATTTCGTATGTAAAACACGTACTCCAGCAAGGATATAACCAGTTCACAACTGCTTCTGTCAATTGAAATAGCAATTGCCAAAGGAGTTTGTTCAAATTGAGCAAGACAGTTTTTAAATCGACTGTGACATCATTCTCTTACTATTCATGCCCACTACACAGACGATATGCCGGTTTAGAATTCAAATACACCTTCAGTGAGTGTCCTTGGGGCCATGTATTGTAAATCTATGCAATATTGGCGCCTATCCGTTCCCATGAAAATTGAGTATCAAAACCCTGTTCATTCCCATAATAAGCTATCTCGAGCTCACAAAAGTAAGAGAATAACTCCGCGCCATCCATGCTCCCCGGTCTCATGCTAGTGAAAACACTATATACACAAAGAAGAAAAATAAAAACGAATGCAGACTTTGTTTGAATGCCTCCCAAAACACCCCAACCACCCCTTGGAATAGCTGTAAGCTCAACAGGGATAATCAGACAGGAGACGAAAAAATGCCTCATAGTATTTCATTCGTGCAGCTTCATAATCAAATTGAAATGCTAGATATAGCCTCGCTGTCGCTCATATGCAAAACTTTTTGTTAAGCTGTGACAGGGCCCGCGAGTCTTCACCCGATGGGGCAGGCTGCAGAAAGTGCTGTGTCACAAACGTAGACGCGGTGCCAACAGCAACCGGCGCAGCGGAAACCGACA
Organism: Graphilbum ipis-grandicollis; assembly: GCA_019925625.1. Classification (NCBI taxonomy): domain Eukaryota; kingdom Fungi; phylum Ascomycota; class Sordariomycetes; order Ophiostomatales; family Ophiostomataceae; genus Graphilbum; species Graphilbum ipis-grandicollis. The sequence goes on along the minus strand of JADHKH010000010.1, from coordinate 437,980 downwards.
CACCAGGCGTGCTACTATTTGCAGCACTGCCGGGAGACGGAATAGGAACCGCAAGATGGCGCGGTGAATTGCTAGCACTATTGCTGTTCCCCGAGTGGGCACTGCTGGGCTCGGAGCTAGCCGGTGTTTGATGTAGCAAGGCAGACAAGCTGGCCTTGTTTCCACCGCTCGTAGCTGGAGACGGCGACACGTCGTTCTCATACGCCATTTCGGAATACGACGGTAATGCCTTTTGTAGCGAAATTGATGTTGGCGCCTGTTGATGGGGGTAAGCTGGCCGAGTGGGCGACGGCGACAACCGCCGTGGCGGAGTAGGAGTACCAGAGGACCGTGGCGGTGCTGTTGTCAAGGGCAGCGGCAAGGTTTGTGAGCTGGTCGGAAAGTTGCTTCTTGGGCCTGGCGACGTGTGATAGGACGGTGCTGCCGATGCCGTCGCTGCCGATATGGGTGGGAGTGTTGGTGGGGGCTGCCGGTACATGGAATGCGGCGACACGGCCTGCTGCTGATAGCCTTTGCTGGAATTTATGCCGGCCATAGTCGGAGCCGTGGCTGCTACTGAAGGAGGTGGACCGTACGTCGAAGAGTGCATCGAAGGGGGCCTGCTCAAAGAAGGCATGCGGTCAAAGCCACCACTATATGACGGATGGGCCGCTTGCTGGGGTGGCGGCGGTGGGGGTGCGTGCTGATTGGAGTAATAGCTGGATGATGATGGGGGCGGGGGCGAGGTTCGGGAGTAGTGATCCGGATGCGGTGGCTGCTGTGCGTATTGTGGCCCGTTGGCCGAGGCATAGGGGTGGTTGTAAGGAGGCGTTGCAATGGGCGATGGTGGCCACGAATAGCCTTGCTGGCTGTACGGGGGATATCCCTGATGGTGGCCATAGTGTGAGTGCGAAGGTGGCGGTTGGTGGTAGGGGTGATGGCGAGAAGACGGACTCGAGTGGTGCTGAAGAGGGATTCGCGATACTGGCGGGACGGGGATGCTGTCTGTCAAGCTTGACTCGGGATACATGCCCTTGATGGGGATGACATTGCGCAGAGTCGGATCCGTTGTCGGCTGCGGCAGCTCGGCCTGGCCTTGTTGTGGACGGGCGTAATAGGAAATGAGATGCAGGTGCTGACCGGTCGATGTGGTGATGCTAAAGGACTGCTTCATCAGACCGTCGGCCTTGTAACGATAGCCGTCGGGTTCGACATCGTCCTGGTCCTCGTCGCTTCCTCGACCCGAAGAGTCGGGCGTCTTACCGGACACACGACGGAGCGTTGTGAATCCGCCGCCTCGCTTGCCCTCCATTTCACGATAGGTCAGGAAGCTGCCAGAGACACGACTGGCACTCCACGATTTGCCGTCGGTCCACCGCCGCATACCCGCTTCTCTCTCATCCCAGACGAAAACCGAGCCGGACCGGATGGCTTGCCGCTCCTTCTCCGACAAACGACGCTGCACGCGGGGGAGCAGTCCAAGCCGACAGGCCTCGAAGAGTTTGACGGCATCTGCCGGAGTCCGGACAATACCATGATATGTTTCCATGGGGTGTTTTTGCATGGCCATGTTGAAGGCCGTTCCCACTCGTGCGCGCCGGGGGTCCTGCACCATTCAAGGTGGTTGAGATGACGTCCCACTGGCGCGCTCTTCCCACACCCACCTCGTTGGCGAAAAGGTGTGATAGAGGCCGTATCGATTGTGCGCTGGGAAATCCGAAGAGCAGATTGGTATGTTGACCCGAGTCAGAGACGAGGCGCTGGACCGAAATGGCAGACCACCAACTGAACCAGGCTATCTAAATTGTACGGAGAAAGTGAAGAGCAAAAAAGCTAGATTGTTGCACAGCGCATGGGCAATGGCGGCTCAGATATTGCGTCGACAATTAAAAGGTTGCTGCTGACAATGTTAGTCTTTCTGACCCTTGCTTGGAGAATGGAACAGGCAGTTGGTCTTGGTAGCCAACACAACGGAAAGCTAGTAATAGAGGTGGGATAGAAGACAGAATAAGACAAAGTGTGATCGAAGCTGCGTTTTGCTTTGCTCGTTTGAGTGTGTGGGCCCCGTCCCGCAGGCGGGCGAAACGCGGAGGGACTTCCAAGACGTGCAGGGGTAGAGAGGGCTGTATTGGAACGGGGGAGAAAGGGGGAGGCCGCGCACGCAGAGGCTTTGGTACCGTCCATAGGAAGATGGCAAAAAGCGCTATGCCTTTACGTACACTATGTACGACGACAGTGGAGCAGGGGAAATGGAAATAATATGGAGACAGGCGCAAAAATAGAACTTGGCAATCGGGGAGTAGCAGAAAGAAACTGAGAATTGGGTGAGGGAAATCAGAGAAAAAGCGTGAAATGCCAGAGTGGAAAGGGAAATCAGAGAAAAAGCCAGAGAAATGCGAGAGTGAAGAACAAAAACGAGGCAAAAGATTGTCGAAAAGAAAACGAGGTCTGGCGAGACGGTAACAGTCAGAGTCGACATGGCATTAACTCGCCGAGAGACATCGTAAATCATCCGCGTGGGCGATCCTAGAAATGCGTCGAACCCATCGAGGCCGACATGGACTAGAAACGGCCAACGCTGCTCGGTGGTGGCGATCGTAGCAGTATGGCAAGATGCCGCGGCCCGGGGTTGACTCGACTGGCGAAACAGCACAAAGTCGTGTCCTTCTTCTGTTTCGAGCTCGTTTTGCCCGAGCTTGTTTTGACTGCCGTGTTGAGGCTAAAGATGCTGTCATGCGGATCCGTTTGAATATGTCAAACTGGTGAGAAAGTTGTCTGTGACATTTGTCTTGGCAGTGTCGCGATGTTACTTCATTCGTCCTGCTTGCTGCATTGATCGCGTGGTGTTCTCATGATGTCGTCGATCCGTCCAGTTCTCGTGGTCGGTGCCGATAGTCCAGTGAGCGCTCGCGGATTATTTTGCCATTCTCCCTGGTTCCCCCCAAGATTCTGTCGCCGGCTCTCGTTGACCGGTGTGAAAGAAAAAAGTACAGCAAGAAAAGGATATACAATAAAGCAGAAAAACGGAAACAATGTGCGTCATAGGTGGATGAAGGTAGCAAAGCAAACAAAACACATCGGTCCAAGTTGAATTTAATTACCTTTGAGTTGATAGTGATCGATTAGTGAGAACACTGATGCCAGTTTGACCCGATGGTATCGATCGATGCGGATGTTGCAAGAGTACAAAAGTTGTGCCGGAAGAGAAAGGACGTCGAAAATAGAAGAAACAAAAATCCAGTCACAAAAGCAATTGGCTCCACCTAAAGTATCATAAAGGTCAAGGAAACTGAAGGGCCAAAAGGAGATAGAAATAGATTAGGGGGCAAATAGAAAAGTGAATAAAGGTATGTAGTGTACAGCCTCAAAATAAGGATGACGTTCGTCAACGACCCACTAACACAAAATGAGATGGACAGGTCGAGGTCGATGAATGCTTCGCCTACTAGCAAACAAATGGGGCTATAGGACAAAAAGGAAGAAGGGAGGGTGGTACGAATACTCTGATGTATCTATTTTGTTGTGTAGTGTTCACTACAACGTAGTGTAAATTTTTAAGGTAAGTTTTCAAGACGGGGGTGGGGGCGTGTGGATAAAAATACGTAGTGTGCAAGTACGCCTTCCTGCTCTGTTTTGCTTGCCAATGCTTGGCGATCCGTCCATAGAGTATGGTTAAATGACCAAGTAATGGGGGGTATTGGAAAATGAACAGGGCGCTTCAAGTAATGGGGGTATTGGAAAATAACCAGGGCGCTGCAAGTAATGGGGGTATTGGAAAATAACCGGTATTGGAAAATAACCAGGGCACTGCAAGTAATGGGACGAGGGTATTGGAAAATAACAAGCATCGACTGCGTAGAAGGACTTTTGGAAATGAAAGAAAAAAAGAATCCGAGGATATGCAGGCAAGAAAGAGTTCTGTCACACAGCATCGTTGCATCTTGCCCGTTTTAGGTTATTAAGCGGGGTTTTTTACTGTCCCATGTCAGTCGTCAGCCGTTCTTGTCGTTTTTGGTATTTTGTTTGTTAAAGGTACGGAGTAGGAGCGACAGGGTGGTGGAAGGAGCGGGGCAGGGGGTAGTGTGTAATGAGAACTTAAGCATAGAAGGTTACATGCTTCAAAGGTATCAAGTTTCAGTACAAAGTCATTGGCTACATTGGCACTTTGTACATTACATCGTAGAAAACATACAAGCGAGCAAAGGATAACATGCAGGTTGCTTAAAAGCTGGAGGCAGGAGCTTTGCATTACAACATAGTTCTTGCCCCCTTGGCTTGTTTGCTTGGGAAACCGTTAATGACACCCAGAAAAGAGGGTCTCACGCAAAGGAATCTGCGACTTGCAGTGGTGTGGGAAGTCTGGAATGGCACGAAGCGCGAGAGTAATAGTGACAAAGCGCGCTCCAGACCTGTGGCCGGCGGTTGTGGAGCTTTGAAAGCGGAAAGAGGCGTAGGTTTTAAAGCCATAATGTCGCAGGACTAAGACATTTTATTGAAGCCGAGGCCCCACAAGATCCTATCAAATAGGCTGTCAAAAGGGCTGGTCCACCAAAAAGACACCTAACAAGCCGCTACAACGCCACAAAAGAAAGCCTGTAGGATACGCTGCGCAAGTATTTCTGGGCAAGTGGGGCCGAGCAAAAGGAGCACATGGCAGTTTACAAAAGCGAAAAGGCCGACAGATTCCCTGTGAATCCGGAAACGGGGACGGCAGAGGACAGAAAAGAGACGAGGATTTCGATGCGGCTCTGGCTGTGTGCCCTATGCGCTCCGAGCATTCGTAGTAGTTGCAAGTAGTGTGTTGAGCGCCGCGTGTCAGTGTTGCCGTTTTAGCTCCTTGTTTTCCCGCAAACTGACAAGACGGGACGATGCTTTCTTAAAGGGAAGCTATGCTTAGCTTGGGTGCTAAGGGGGGCGCCGGGGCCTTGTACTCGTAAGCTTTTTGCGTTTATTGGGAAGCGTGGGAATTATGCTCTGCTTGGGATCCATAGCAGCCGCGCTAGTGCTAGTAGTAGCAGTACCTAAGCATATGCTTATGCGTACGATTGCGTTTATTCAGAATAAATGAATCAATTAACCATGCTCTGCCGTATTTCCGTGATTGCGAGAAATCCTTCAGCCCTGTACATGCAAGCGACAACTCGAAGCAGCTCATGTACAAGGCGCCAAAGACACTAAAATGTTGCTTATGGAGGTTTGGTGATGCTTGTTTATACGCCGTAAGTACATTACCGGACCCAGCTATCGACAGTGCACCTAGAACATTGAACAAAATGTAAACTGCAACGGTACGCAAAGGAGACGGGAAAAATCCTTCGCAACTTGACAGAGTATTGTTGTGGTGAGCAAGGTTGCTCACTAACAACAGAGGCATAAATCCCTGCCGGAAGTGGCGGAGAGCAACAACATGGCATGAGCTTGGCGGGCGCTATGTAGTGTACACTACACTATACTACATACCATTCCTGGCTGCAGAGGTTGTGGTCTTGGGACAGTCATCACGGAGCAACTGACTGGACAAGTTAAGCTGCCGAAGTGGATAGACCAGAGAGTACACTAGCGTATTAAATGCCAGGAGTATGACACTGATGTACAGATACTTGGTATAAAAAGGCAGTCCGTTTGCCAGTTCAATCGTATCCTGCTTTTGGAAAGATTTCATCGATCGCTCATCTCTTGACTGGAACAGCAGCATAAAACGGTGGTAGTACGGCTTGAGAGGAATAGTAGTGTAGCATAAAATTGGTGGTGCATTAGAGTATTTTGTACTTTTGTAAGCATAAAATGTACAGTGTACAAGAGACTATTCTGCGCTAAGACTCTGTGGATTGGCGAATTTCAAGCTTATTTCTTCCGACGGGGCGACCAGCAGCAATAATGGGCCGCTTGTCGTTGGTTGCGTGGCAATGTTACAGACAGCAGCGCTTAGTCTACCTAATACGGGAGTAGCGCCATGCTGTTCTTCTGGGCGCCTTGCCGTGTTATCCTTACTTCCCGTCAAGATCTGGCCAGGTATTCCTTCTCTCGGAGGGCGCTATACCGCATTTGCTAGTTTTTATATAATAAATAACAATCTCTCGGTGTCGTTCCGCGTTATGGAATAATTCCCTGCCCCGCTCTATTTAATCCACGTTGATCAATATTTGATCTGGTACTCCCCCTTCAATACATTTTGATGGGTACTCCCCCTTCCGCCCCTTCTAAGCCCTAACCATGTATCGGAAACCCATCTCAGGGATCGCCCTCACAAGTTTAGATGGCCGACAGTCTGCACAGTACTGAATACGACAGGATGCTACGTCGGCCATTCGCTTAAGATCAGCAGTAAACCATCTCAACGGCCCGTTTACGCCGTGTTCATCGCGGCACAACTCTCGGACAGTTTTCTCGTGCCGTATGATTACAAATGCTTAATCACTATCAATGACGCAGGCCGTGATTGATTTTCTATATCGTGTTGTACGAATACCGGGCGACCAAGAATCCCAACAGCAAGGTGGAGAAAAAGAGCCTTATCGAGATGAACAATGGCTGCATTCTTGATTTACTCTTATTTGCATGCTCATTATGGAAGCTACCCGCTTTCTCCTGAACGGCCACACCCGTTAAGCTCACTGCTATATTTGGGTTATTACGGCTTTCCATTGATCGCCGGGTTCGTCTGCTCACCGAATGATGATCCCCTTCTCTCCGATTGGGGTCGCAAAATGGAAGGCCAGGGGTAGTCCATCATTTCCGAAGGGTCGTACGGCAGGAAGGACTATGTAAAATCTGTATTTAGGACAAACTGTCCATGTACAGCGTTGTTTTGTTGGCGACACTACGCAGTTGTTATTTCAGATCCGATTTGCCGCAGATAGGACCTGCGTAAAGTCGGTTTGCCAACATGCCCGTCAGTTGGGCTGCGCCTTGGAAACGGGGAAATCTTAATTGTTAGTATTTCAAATCTACCGAGAGCACAGATATGCATCCAACAAACGCACTACAGGGAGTGATGTGACAAGTTCTTTGTCTACATTGTCAGTGGAGTTTATCCCCTTTTTGTTGTTATCTTTTGCCGAAACGGGAATGTAAGGGAAGACGATACGGTCTTTTAAAGTTCCAAATACAACATGACGCCCATTACGAGCAAAAGTTGGCTTGACTTATTACACAGAGTTTTTCTCCGTTTCGTTTCATCCAACCTTGACTGGCCTTGGGACGCTGCGTTCACATCAAACGTTTAGAGCATTTGCTAGTGTACAAAATATGTCGTATGTGTATTCGTATTTTGGGTTACGCGTCTCTGCCCCACACAACTAAGTACACTTGCTTCGATACGAGGCATAATAGGCATGTTGAACCCTTTTGCGTATTCGCACAATCGCAGGACCGTCGGTTAGGAATGAATGCACGGTTCGTGGCTTTGCGATGATGAGCTGGAAATCAACAAAAGAGAAGAGACATGCGTTTAGATTCAATATGTCAGACGAGACTATCTTTGCAAAGGGAGACGGCCCGTGGTGAAACTTGTTCTCGAATTCGGTACACTTTATCAGGAGATTGTCCCACAACCTGTCGGCAAGGTTGTTACGCCAGCCTTGGATGAGTCTGGCTGTTTAGGGGATGCAATGGCAATGACTGAAACAACTGTACTGCCTGCAATATTTAGTGGCGGTAGCATCAGGCCAAGAAAGGGAGAAAAGGGTGCGCCATGGATATTTGCTTGGCTTTTGGTATCCATTTACCCTTTTACAGCCGGCTTGGCGAGTTCTGTCAGCAGCCACCAATGCTTCTCCCTCTTTTCTCCCTCGTTCTGTTTAGTCCTACGTTGCCCTTCGGCGGTGCACAACTGTTGAGCATGCCGTACCCAGTGGCACAAAACTGCCGCTATGCCAACTGGAGAACACCCTTTTCTGCCGATGCAATGCCGTGTTGCGTAGGGCAAGATGACCCAGAAGAGCAGTTATGGAAAAGCCAAAGTCTGGATTTTCATGCTTTTGTGGACCGGTACACGGAAGAATAAAGTAACGCACTCATCCTTGCTCATCTACTGCTTCAGGCATCTGCATAGGGAGTAGGCCTTCTTGTGCATCAAAGGCAACTTGGTCAATCAGAAGTGGCAGTTGACAGCAGCGTTGCACGGTAGCCAGTGACGGCGACGTACACCAATTGGGAAGAGAAAACGGCTGATAGTATTTTCTCAGTGAATGGGTGCTGTGTGGGATTTGGAAACCGAAAAGCCAGATACTACCCTGCTCATACCTAATACCTGCTTCTGGATTAGAGTAACTGCCTAGAGTGAATAATGAGATATGGTGTAGTACTACAAAAAGGCCCCCACGTCGGTTTCTTGAACTGCTCCGAAAGCTTTGTATGCATGCTCAATTACGGACTTGACAGAAGGGTGGGCATAGGGTTACGTTCTCCATTCTAGTGTACACTAGTGTAGTGTACACTACACTGCGTGAGAGTCTATTCTATTAGTGTACATTAATCCGTACACTACTTTCAAAGACCGGCATCTGCCAGAACCTCCGTTTTGTCTTCTCCCGCCTGCAGGAAATTCTCGGCCAATTTTGTGCAAAAGTGCATTCGTTCCGACTAATCTGAAGCGTGAGGGAGTTTGCCGAGTTGCATCTAAACGGCTGCCCTCATCCGCCTTGTTTCCGGCTATCAAACAGCGTCTCACTGCTCGCATTTCTGAGTGGATGCCGTACTTCTTGGCGTCGCCTCTTGCGCTTTAACTAGCTAGTGTACAATAGACTATGATACTAATGAAAACCACCTGGCATCCAACAATAAGCTTTGCCGACGGAGAGTCGCTGGCGGCAGCGTGCACCTTATTCCACAATATTGCCTTTGAACCACATGGCTGCAACGAACTACGAAGCACCTCCACTACGACGGCTAATTAAAAACGAGACAAAGAAACTGCTTCAGCACGACCAAATCCGAAAGCTCGCAATGTGATTTTGTTAGATAAGACATCAAACCTAGCCCGGTTCCCGGATGGGAAAAAGAACAAGAGATAGCCATGGACAGTACATTAGTGTAATACTCGCCCCGTAGACACACGGGGAGACTTGCTCATCCCCACGTCGCAGATTGAGAAAAGCAAAATGATCGTACCCTGCAGGTCTAGAAGAGTCTAGCCGTACAAGTCCCAGAAGCTGAAATACGACGCAGGTCGTGAAGAGACAGGGAAGCAGATCGATGACTCAGTCGTCCCTTTTGAATCACCTCGTCCACGACTCTCAAAGAACAATTCTGGGCTGTGTCATACCACGTAGTAATGGCCAGCAAAGTTGATGCAAACACGGTCTGGAACACAGTTGGTATGACGTATCTCCTTTGCCTGCTTGGAAAGTTTTTCCTCTCACAATAACCCATTCTTAGCCTCTCGTTGACAAGTCCCCTCCCCATTTCCCCGTTTTACCAGTCCCGAGCCATGCCTAACACTGCTTAAGCTTATTTATCTTACTTACCAATCAGCTCTAGCGGGCCAAGACTTTTTCTATCGCTACCCATGCATAAAGTACAAGTACGGAGTACGGCACATACGGTGTAGCACGCCGATTGTTATTGATCAGCTCCATCAAGAGAGCCGGTTGCAAAATACCACATGGGTCAGAGGGACTATCGATACCACAAGTCAAGTCAGAATACATGGACGAGTATTGACAAACTTCACCTCGTTTTATCCCCCAGCCCATCTCGACGAAGCGAAGTTTGCATGGAGAAAACCTCCTTCCGGTCATTAATTAATCTCGTGCCATTAGTGTAAGCATCCTCCTGCTGATCCTAGTCAGGTTGCGGTGGTCTCCATAACGCACGAGGATACCAAGGCAGCTGTGATGCCCTGCTCGTCGTTCAATATTGATTTCGATTCTTCTTCCTCATACTACCGTGCCCATTCTTTTAGTCTAATTTTTACTACTTGAAACTTATGACATACTGAGATTAGACCTTTCAAGTTTACCCGTTCGATAAGATGGAAAATCCGGTTCTTTTTCCACCAACACCATTACAAATGTAGCGTAGATGGCATTTTATGTGAAATTGATTTACTCGGCTATGTAATGTACTCCGTAATGTAGTGTACTTACACCACGATGAAATGTATCCGCAATGTAGTGTACTTACACCCCTGCTATATCCACTACCCACCTTTATGGAACTCCCCTTCTTAAACTTTGGCCCACTCCCCCTACCTCCACGAGCTGACGCGGCCCTCCTCCATTTAGTGGGGATACGGTTAAGTTTGGAATACTAGGCCTTGGCTCTCCCGCCTGCCGGGGGCAGCTACGTGGGTCCAAGGTGAGGGTACATGTGCAAAGTACCTTTCTTTGTTGCCACATTAGTCGTTGTGAAAGGAGTGCGGCAGATAAGCTTTAACAGCAAATCGGCTTGAGCTCAAGGAGACAGTGTGTACCGGTACAGCAGTTGTGAATAATGTGTAGACGTGCAAAGTGAAAGATTTTCATACAAGAGTTTTGCTAGTTTTTGCTCTCCAAGAAGCGAGAAGAGCTTGTAAGCGGCTATTGATTTGCCTCACCGTCTCCACTACAACATATGCATAATCCATCTATCCATTCTCTTGGCCAGCCCCGTTTCGTTTGAGGCCACCGTTTTCTTTTTAGTACTTTGTAAGTATTGTGTAAGCAAACAATATTAGCGTAAAATGTATGGGTACAGTGTAAGAACATGTACTCTGTACATGTGAATAAAAGCAATTCTCAAATCACGCTGTCATAAGCGATAGTCTGGAAAGGCAAGAGAAAATAATCATCGGAGAAAATGTCATGATAATTGCGGATAGTCTGGAAAGACGGAGAAGATGACAGCGTAAAGTCTACAAAAGTTGCGGCTCAAGATGCCGGTTTTCACTTCTCACTTGCAACTCTTCTTGTTATGGGGTGATGTTCTCTGTTTACCCATGAGATTCAAAGAAAAGACTCGTATTGCAAAAGCCTTTTTTACGCCAGAGGGTGCCATCGAACCAACATTGTGCAGTTGCCGTCTCCGTGCTCGTATTTTCTATGCTTATACGGACTGTAGGTAAGGACGGACTCGTCTGCCGTCCATTCGCTCTCGCAACAGAACGGCGATCTCCCACATCCAACCCAAGCTTGTTTGCCCTTGGGCCTATCACGAGAAGCGGCAATGGCACCGTTGCCTTTGAAAAGACCAGCTTGCCGAGGCCGTTTAGGCAAACATGAGGCAATGTGCACGCAAAAAACAAGGCGGCAAACAAATCGGATCCGGTCCAATGTATCGTATTCAGTTTTGCTAGACTGCCAGAGGTGCTCTTTCTTCTAATTCTGCCGATTTTTATTGGCATTTTCCTGCCATTTTGACATTGCCACCATATAAAATTCTAGCATAAAATGGACAAACAAGGCAGACATAGCTCTTGGGATTGCGTCGATTCGTAGGATCGTATGACAAGGATGCAAAGGACGACAGCACGCCCCTCCCCTAAAGCTGAATCTCAGCCGCATTTACGGAATTCAGCAAAAGGTGCGAGAACAACGGACAGAAAAAGTCTAGATGCGACTTGCGGAAAGAAAAGAAAAAAACCGATAGTGTCCTGTAGGATGCCATGTGCTGCCGGTAGGATGCAGGAGCTGTGCCCACGAGAGAGAGAGGCTTTTGTAACCAATGACTGATGGGGCAAGACTCGGCCGCGTCATCCATATTTTGGTGCAATAGCCCCCGAATCTTTGCAAAGTCTCAAGGGGACGGAAAAATTCCTTCTCTCCGCATTTGGTAGCAGAACTCCTACACGTAGCGTAGTCAGATGTAAAGTACTTTGTAGTAACTGACACTATCGTCAAGGGGGCTGAAAAGCCGTCTTGGATTTGAATATTTGCAGACATTCGTCGATTTAGCCTTTGAAGCTAATCATGTCATGACATGACGCGGCCCGGCCGTTTCACTTCAGATGGGAACCAATGCCAGAGATGGATGGGTCGACGAGGGAAAACCTTATACCGACAAAAGCACATTGTCTTTTGTAGTCGATTTTGAACGAAAATAGTACCGGGTGTATGGTTTCTTTCCATCGTCTTCCGCGGATTCCAGTCCCTATTAACTACTTTGACGTCGGCAACCGCCATGAACTGATGACAGCAGGAGTGTACCATGACAGCGCAAAAGACGGAAAGGAGAAGAGGCCGAGTTAGACGAGCTGACAGGCCAAAGGGCCGCAAATCAAAGACAAATGGCGCCGCTGTGAGGCCCAGCGTCCCAGCCGTGGACGCCTCCTTGTCCGGCATCGCCATTCGATAAAGGCGACGTCTACGTTCCGAATCAAACAACTAATTCGCCCTGTGCCACTTGTGTGCTATCGCCAAATCGACTGGCGATGTGGCACTGGATTATGCGGGCGTCTGCGTAGAATATGCAGTGTTTTATGTGCACATGCAGGTCCATGTCTGCAAATGTGTCTCTGCTGTTGGGGCCGTTTCCCCTTGTCTTGTTCTGCTCTGTGCTGCCTCGCTTGATGAGAGGCCACATCGTTTAGCCGTAGAAAGCAAAGCAGCCCGTCAACCGCATCAGACATTTCTGCTTGTTTCTGGCAATTGTTTCTGGCGAGCTGCCATCAACAAACCACCTTCGTCTCTTGCCGAGGCTGCCGTGGCACGTACCCAAATCTTTGCAGCTTTGGGACTTTTTGGTATGATTTCCCTCGATTATCGTAATGGTAAACATTTCCGTTGCCGGGTTTCTTTTCTTAAAGATCCCACTGAGGCTATTTACGGGCGGATGGCGTATCCCTCTGGCCAGTCTGACAGAAGCAGAAGACGCATTGGCGGCAGAGGGTCCAAAGACGTGGACACAACCTGGGAAGCGAACCTTGTGGACGGTAGCACCAGGTGTTACCGGCCGTTCTTCCACCGCTCCTTTTCACAGCCTGGCTTACTTCGCCCACCACGGCTGCTTATTGCTCCTCCGTGTCTCCTTCACACCCCTCAACGGTCGAGCCTGTCCAGCATGGCCCATCTCGACAAGGCTTGAGGTGAGATTCTAGCAGTCGCACCGTCCGAACCATCGGGGAAATGCAACCGTGTCACGAATGGTCGGTACTCCGGTCAAATAGCAGAGCAGCCGATCCAGGCCTAGGCCAAACCCACCATGGGGAGGACAGCCCCACCGGCGCAGGTCAAGATACCAGTCGAGATCGCTGCCGGTCCTCTGGGCGGCAGATTCGTTTGGCGTGCCCGTGTCCTCTGGTACAGGCATGCCGCGCTGGCGCATGGTGTCGACCAGCCGGTCCAGGCGGTGCTCGCGCATAGAGCCGCCGGCAATCTCGCAAAAGTCGGAAACGAGCAGATCAAAGCAGTCCACCGTGGCACGACCGTCCTCTGGCCGTGGCTGGTCCGGCTGTCCGTCTGTGGGCAGCATGTAGAAAGCCTTGATATCGCGAGGATAGTGAGTCACAAAAACCGGCGCCTTTCCGCTGCTGCTGCTGCCGACAACACGGGCCAGGTACTTTTCATGCTCCGTCTGAAGATCTGCACCCCAGACAGGCGTGTGTTCGAATTCGACAGGCGCGGCAGCCAAGATGCCAATGGCTTCGCTATAGGTCAGACGGGGCCAGGGGTCTTTTTGCATCAGGCCCTGCCACCGTTCCTCGAGAGTCTCGGGCGCCGCCGTATCGTCAGATGATGTGTTTTGGCCGTTTTGGGGGATTGTCCGGTGCGTTGACCGGCTGTACTGCAGCAGCTCCTCGTAGACACGGCTTTGGTAGAGGTCAGTGGCGACAAAGCGTAGCATGTCTTCGACAAGGTCCATGACGGCATCGACGCGGTCGACAAAGCACATTTCGGCCTCGAGCATGTAGAATTCGCTCAGATGCCTCGGCGTATCGCTTTCCTCGGCGCGAAAAGTCGGCGACATTGTCCATACACTACCGACGGCCTGGGCCAGCGCTTCGAGGTGAAGCTGTGTGGACACGGTCAAGTACTTGGGGGTGCGGAAAAACGGTTTCGGCGTGGCGGCAGTGGTGCTGCCGGGAGTCATGTCCAGCGACTCGCTTAAAGTGGCTCCCGTCCTTGCACCGTCCTGGTTCAGGCCGAAACCCTGACCGGCAGAAGAGACGGCAAACACTTCTCCGGCGCCCTCGCAGTCAGATGAAGTAATCAGAGGTGGATGGGTCTGGACAAAGTCGCGGCTGGCAAAGAAGCGATTGAGCGAGGCCAGAACCTCGGAGCGGAAACGCAATACCGTCGTGTTGAAAGGCACGCGAGACCGCAAATGGGGCAGCGTTCGCAGGTATTCGGGCGTCTGATATTTCTTTTGAATCGGAAATGTCTAGATTGACTGTTAGCTTCTCGATTGTCTCTACTTGCGCCCAAGCATACACACTTTGGCATCTGAAGGCCCGAGAATCTCGACAGCCGTCACATGAAGCTCGTGGCTTTGGCCGTGTCCGGGCGAAGGCGCCCAAGTGCCGCAGAGGCGAACGGCGGCTCCGTTGGCAAGACTAGGCTGTTAGGCATACCGTACTGTAAAACACCCAGAGCAGATGTGAGTGTGAAAAGCATACCCTGTAGCCATGGCTGCCGGAACAAGGGCTTGCAGCGACGCCAGACTAGAACCATCGCCCAAGGCCACAAACGAGTATGCCTTCATAGTCCGCACGGAGCGAACAAAGCCATGCACGGCCACATCGGGCGCAGGATCTGTCGGCTTCCAGTCGAGAAAGCCGGCCACAGAGACAGGAGCGCTCGCGGTAAAAGATTTATATTTCTGGGCCTGCTGTTGCTGCCGCTGGCATTGCAAAGAAAAGTAGGCGACTGGACGCCCAAGAGGTTGCCCCCGGGTTGAGCGCACGACAGGTCTTGCCGTAGCCGAGAGCGTGCATGAGGAAAAGAGCGACGAGGGGGACAAGGAAGAGGAAAAAGACGGAATGGGAGACGACGCAAGCGCCGCGGAAAACGGGCGAGCGCGTGGCAGCATGGCTTGAGTGCTGGCGGCGGAGACCAAAAGGCGCCGGTAACGCTGAGCTTGAAATGGTCTTGTCCGGGACCCGGGATGGTATTGTCGGCAGAGGCGGAAGCGGAAGCGGAATCGGAAGCCCAGAAGAGCTCCGGGTGACAAGAAAAAAGAGGGTCCATTCTGCCGCCGGTGTCCGCCCAGGCGGCCGGTTCCTCCTTCCCAGTAGCCGAGACAGCGGGACCGGCATTAGTATTGGCCGCAGTGAGACCCGCACTAAAGCGCGAATAAGTGGGACCCGCATAGCGGCCGTGTTATTAGCGTGAAAGCGAACAACAGCCTAACATTCAGACGCCTGTGTTTGCCAGCGTGCCGGAAAGGGGGAGCTTGCATCCGCGTCGCTTCGTTTTCCAATACCAGACCAGCGCAGGTTTGGACCGCCTAGCACCGGCAATTTCTCCGTGGTTTCTTTTTTATGCCGTGACAGCCCTAGATTTGCTGTCGATCCTGTTCCAGTCCCCCATCCTTTTTCTTCATGCTCCCATCGCATACGTTTAGGCGCAGGCAGATTTGGCCCGGTCTAGTCTTCCTGGTCCTGCGCTGGTTTTGGCTTGGCTATGATCGGCAAAGTAGTGTACTAGTGTACGGCGTAGTGTAGTGCCTCATAACCTACTACGGAGACCAGGCCTCAACGAATGGCGGTTCTGAAGCGTACTTGTGCCTCGTGATCGCACTAGATACCCTCACCAGCTGGACTCCGATGCCAATGCTGCTGAGTGCCGATAGTATCCAAAGTAGTGTAGGGCGCAAACGTGCTCTCTTACACACGATCAAACCTCGCGAATAACCTAATCGACATAACGCGTTAGCAGCATAAATCAAAGCGGTACATCTGCCCGTCCTTTAGTCACTGCACACCGGAACCCCCACCCGTCGCAGCCGGTTCATTCGCTGTCTCAGCAGCCAGAATGACATCTTCTCTGCAGAGAAATATCTGCCTCCTCCCTTGTGTGGCAACACATGCTAGTCCTACCCTTTAGGTCTTGCTGTGCGGCCCCCGAGCACTCGTTTTTGGCTGGAGGTCAGTGGTTGCGGCCCAGCGTTTGTTTCTCGCTGTCATTTTTCACTAAGTCCTCGTTCGGATCCTTGGGAGAGAAGCCTGCCATCTTCCCGGACCGACTCTGCTCTTCATGTTTATGTTCTGATTTCAAGCTTTGCCCCTAACCAATACGAGCCTCAATGCCAATCAAGACCTTTGGATCTGCGGAAGCTTGTTGCCCTTGGGCATTCCTCTCGCCCTTTCTCGAGCTTAGGACGGGTCTGTTTTCTTCTTTCGGAAAATTTGTTCGCCTGGCTGCTAAAATAGCAGATTTGTCCCGGTTGAGCTACTGCCTCCACATAACGTATTTCCAGCTTTTCCCGGGTTGTATTATTGTCATTTGCTCGCTGATTTTCAAAGCTATCACGGGTTTCGTCTTCTTTCCGGCATATCACTTATCACTTTTCTTTTCACTCTCTCATGTACTCCCAAACACGTCGCAGCCATCCTCATTGGACCGCACAGCTCTCTTCTTGCCGTACAGACTCTCGCTTCCTTGGAAACATGTCTACCCAGTCCCAGACAAAAGGACAGCCGATGACCGTTCCTGCCTACTTGCGGCTTGATCTCGCACAAGAGCGAAACTTGACTCAAAGCGTCTAGATTGTACTCTGCCTCCTACGTGGTATAGATCTTGCATATCATCGGCCGCCTGCAAGCCCATCCATTCCTGCCAAGCCCGGCTGGAGTGCAAACAGGCGGCCCGGAACTTTACGGGGGATACGTAGTGTGGTGTGGTAATAGGGCTACTTTCACTTTATCCCTGCCAGGGTACTCACCAAAGACCCATGTTTTCTTTTTGGCTTGACGATATGCAGCAACCACTGTCGTGTACACTCAACAGTGATTTAACTCTTGCTCTAGCTGCCTGGGTTATTCCGCGCTGTTTGCTTTTCTTTCTCGTTTTTCCTTTTCCCTTTCCTTTTCCCTTTTTTCTTTCTTTTCTTTTTCCTTCTTTTTTTTCTTTTTTTCTTTTATTCCAGCCGCCCAACGATTGTGATCGCTTCTGACGGCATGTCCGTCTTTCACCTGCCTGTTTTTTTATTCTGTATGCTACCCTCCGTACTGCATCTGCTCGTCTTTGAAAATTCCCGAGCGGGCGTCTATCTGCGTGGAGACCATTCCACAGGCTCCCTCCCTCCCCCAGCCAGTTCGGGTGGGGGGTAGCCTAGCTGGATACGCCAAATCCAGAAAGAATAGACAAAGCCAAGGCCGAATAGACCGCGCATTGGGCGCAGAAGAGCGGATTCTCTAATTTGGTTTCCTGTGCTTTCGCCAAAAGATGTCCGGCTCCGTTCCTCGGCCCTCTGCCTTTTACCACGAGCGCCAGATGCGGCTTGCACCAGCAGCAACAGATCTGGCATCTTACATGCAAATTAAGATGCTGTCATATGCAGGGCCTAGTGTAAGAGTGCCTCTATCGACGGTCTGTGTGGAGAAGCTGGCCGGTTGGAGCTCAGCCCAACGTTTCTCCATAGGAGGGGAAAAAGCAAAGAAAGAAACATTAACCCTGGCCCTGCCTCTTTTATGCTCCACGGCTTGTGTGCCGGGTACCTGGAATGGGTCGTCTTTCCAAGATGCTCTTGTCCAGCTGTAGTGACGCTGGAAATCCAATTGGTTCTCAGCCTAGAAAATGAAAGCATAGCGTCAAAATAAGAGAAAAGGGACAAGGTTTAAAAGCAAGAAAAGACATGGTTAAAAGCAAGATAAATCAATACGATTTGACAGCTGCACTCATTTCACCAGATCTAGAGTGCAAAACAAACGACGATCCGCTTGGAGCTGCCGAAGTGGTTATCTCTGGAAAAAGAAACGAAAGCCTAGGACAATACAGGGACAAACAAGCAAAAGCACAAGGTCAAACTAAATCACAGCAATCCAGGCTCTCTTCTCAACGTCAACCTTTACGCCTTGTTGGTGATTTCATGACCTGCGCTGTTCCAGCCAAGCTTGACCAGGGTATGGTATTCTTGCTATCCTTTCCGCTTCACGGCCTCCCTCCCCAGGCCACCCCCCCCCCCCCCTGCCCGAGGGAAGAAGATCTGAAAGGCTATGCCGGTAGTAAATCAAAGCGAGTAGCACGGCAAGCTAGCAAGAGCAGCAAATTCTTGACGTGTTTGACCCAGCGGCCGCAAGAGTGATACACAAGTGTCAGCCAAGATGGTAGCTGCATGAAAACGTCTACGCTGGCTTTTGCGACTGTGCACGACACACGCATACACTCCTGCTTTCGCTTCTCTGCCGTCTACCGCTTTCCTTCCCTTGTCGAAGCAAGCTCTCTGCAAACACTTGTCTTGTGTGTTCTCTGTACACTAGAGCCTAGTGAACCAGCTAGATCCCCTTGCCATCCCTCCGTCTGCCTCTCGTTTTCTGTCTTGCCGTCTGTGCTCTAGCTGCTTTACTACAGCCTCGTTAGATCTGAGCTGGTTACTTTCACACCCCCCTCGTCACCTAGCCTCTACACCCCTTCCCCACGCCCTCCCCATCTTCACGAATCCCTTGTTCTCTTTTCACGGTATATAAAAGGTAGAAGTGACCTTGCCTCTGCCTTTTCGATTCTCGCCACAACATTTTCCATCTTTGGCAACAATCGGTCTTTCCGCAGCTCTTTGACGTACCGTCCTACTTCCCATCGCCTTCCTGCCCGAGCCCCCTTACCATCCATTTAAGCACACCATGGCCGGCCCTTCTAGCTCCCGGTCCAAGCCCAAGGCTTCCGAGGTCGCGGCCGAGACGCGGCGAAAGTACATTCCGTATATCAAGAAGGAATACGCCCACATCTACCAGACCTGCTCGGTCCTCTACGCACAACCGCTGGAACAGCTCGATTTGTCAAAAATACCCCGACCGATTTGCAGGGCACCGGCTTTCTGTGAGTAGAGAAACAAGGGACAAGGCGAGCCATGGTGCTGACAAGAAAGACGTTCGCGAAGGCGATCCTGTGGCCGTGGCTCTCGACTGGTCGGCTCAACTGAGCCAAGCTGGCGACCCGACACCGGTGCCGTTTATCTGCTCGGCCAACGACAAACGGCCGGGCGGTGACTGGGAAACAGGCGTGGCCGGCTGCGAGGTATGATTTCGCGTCGGGGGGGATTCTCCCTGTCTTTCTTGCTAACGACAACAGGAACGTCTTTGCCGCCGGAGTACGCTGTCAGCCACTCTGGCCACCCCGGCGCCGGGGACCTACCGAGAGACCAATTATCCCATCCCGATCGAAGGTGGCATCCTGTCGGAGGAAGTGGGTGAGTGCAAACCATGCGAGGCTCAGGAAAACAAGTGCAAAAAGATGTACCCGAGGCTCGAGAACACAACTAACAATAAAAGTCGTCTTTCGCGGCCCGCATGACCGCTACGAGGTGCTCGACCCCGAGGACTGGGGCGTGCTGCCCGTGTGCTCGATGCCGCCCGTGCGGTGGCCGAAACTGACACAGATGGGCACCAAGTACTCGTTTGCCGAGGAGCGCGACATGGTCAAGAACAAGCTACGGGCGGCCCTGCGCATCTGTGCTCACAAGGGCTACACCAACGTGGTCGTGGGCGATTTCGGGCTGGGCAACGGCTACCGCAACCCGCCGCAGGAAATGGCCGAGCTCTGGCGCGAGATTCTGCTGTGGGACACGCACCTGCGCGGCCGCTTCAACGCCGTCGTCTTTGTCTTTGAGGACCCGTCCCAGAGCACGGCTCGCCTCATCATCGAGGACATGAACAAGAAGAGCAGTCGCCACGGCAGCAGCGGCAGCGGCAGCTCACGAGGGTCCAAGAAATCCTCGTCGTCCTCTCCCTCTTCCTCTGCCTCCTCCCGCTCCAGTTCTTCCTCCTCCTCACCCTCTTTCGACACAGACATCGAGATCTTTTCCTACGTCTTTAGCGAAGAAGAGGTCACTCGCGTACTGACGCAGCCGGATCCGCGCTACGGCCTCGGAACGCTGATGACCTGAGCGACGGGAGAGGGATTTGCTTCTCTTTTTGCTTCTGCAATCTTCTTTTTGCTTTTGCTTCTCTTGTTAATATTCATTCCCTTTCCATTTTGCATTATCTCTATCCCCTCTACCCTAGAAGCCTACTTGATGTTTTTACTTCTTTTAGAACACTCTTTGAAGACGAGGAAGGGAAACGGCGTTTTGTTTGGTGCGAAACCGTGGTCGCGGAAAAGTATCTGGTACTAGAGCAGGAGAGGACCAGCTGAATTTTAAAAGATTTCTTTTCATACATTACACACTTGGGCCAAGGGCTGGCGGACTGATAGGATGGACTGGAGGAAGGGCTGGCGAGACTGATAGGATGGACTGGGAGGAACGGCTTCATAGGGGCGAGACCTCTTTTATCTGGAATGGTTGAATTTTGTATTGGGTGCGGGTATACTTATCGGGTTGCACTTTTGCTGTATTTTGTCTGTTTTGCCAGATATCTACAGGCTCTTGATTTTGTGCCAATTTAGCCCTACAAGAGTTACGCTTCTCATTCTGCAAGCTTCTGTTTTTTCTTTACAGGCAACTATCGTCTTGGAAATGGGTGTTCTCACCAGACCGAAAAAGAAAGCACAAAAACAAATGATCAAAGCATGACGACAGTAAGGCGGTACAAGACACTGTCCAGAAGAGTCACTGGGAGAGACCTCTGGGCTCAAATGTGCTCGGTGCTTGCTTTTTGTGGCCGCTCCAGCCCAGTGGAAGAGACCTGGACAAGGTCAAGGCCAATGAGACTGTCTACAATTTGTTTCGCATCTTTATGAGCGGCAATGCGTAAGAAAGTGATGCCCTTCGTAAGAACGAATGGCAGTCCTGGGCACAGACGGGAAAACGGCCTCTGACTGGTAGCCGTCTTGGGCTGGGTGCATGCGACGATACTCTTTTGAGACAGTAGTGAAGAATACAAAGGGCTTAGCCTGTGAAGATTATCACTGTCCAATGAACAGCCACTCGTTTCCTGGCGGCCTCTTGAAAAGTATGATATAGAGTGCAAGCTAGACTATGCAAAGCGTAGGCTAATGATACTGACCGGCAATAGACCCCTGCCGAGCCCTGTTCAAAGCACAGCCGGGCTGGGTCGAAGCGGACGGGTGCTGGATCGACCCCCGCGTCCCCTTCTCAGCTGACAAGGAGGGCAGATCTGGCTGGAGCATGCCGCGTGCTAGCCGATTCTGGTCTCTCGCAGTCTTTCAGGCACATCAACATCTTCCATTGCGTCTAGACCGAAAAGAGACTAGAAGGAAAAGGCTCCCGGGGTACATGCCATGGCAGGCAGATAGCTGTATGTATGTATGTACTTTAATTGCTCACTCTGGGCAGAGCTGTCATGGTACGCTCAGAACAAAGACACGTTTCTGAGATTAGCCTGCTGGACAACCTGAGCTGAGTCGATTTGCTAAATGAGAAATGACAGGAAACAAGATGGATATGTGACAGAGCAGCACACGCGTCTCATGGCAGTTTGCATCACATGCTTGGGTTCAAGGTTCAGCTCTTGTTCTGTCACATTGCCTCTAGAGGATCTGGGCGCCCTCCTCTGACATGGAGAGCGGATCGAGGCTGCAACCGGCCGCATCTGCACGATGTTTGCTGATGCGAAATCGACGACACACCACAACTATCCTAGCCTCCCTCCGGAGCCTTTCTGCATGCTATTCGTTGTCGCATCGTATTGTCTGCAGGGTATGGGAAAGAATAGTGTATCCGAGCATGGCAATTGCAGGCAATGCCATCCTACGTAGTGGTCCTAGAGCAAAGTGGCAATATGGAAAAGGCTAGTAAAAGGCTGAAGCAAGGGGACGGAGGATCATTTGTGGACATGGAGCGTTGCGCCAAGTTTCTCTTCCTTTCTTTTTCTCGCCTTTGCTTGCTTTCTTTTCTTACATATCTTTTGCCTCTCTGCTGTCCGTGCTGATCACAATCCCCCTGCCATGGCCCCATCCATCGTTTTCCGAGCCCATCGAGCTTCTTCATTCGTCCTTTTGTACTTGTTTCTTCTTCCTCCCATCTTTCTAAACTCACTCTGCAAGAGAGCCAGGCCCACCCTGGCTTCACTCCTGTTTTGTTTCTTTTTCGAATTCCATCCGAATCTTGCTTTGAAACCTTTTACCATCCCCCTTCACCCCCGGAAGTCGGCATAAGGAAGCGGCCCAATCAGTCCCCCATGCTCCCCAGGCCTTGCAGTAGTTCGCTGTCATTAGACAACTTCTGGGCCGATCCCAAGTTCAGCCGCATCAAGCGCATGGCTCTTGTGTAGTCTTGTACATGCATACTCATACCATAACACGAGAATAGTAGATTCGCTACCAAGAAAAGAGATTCTGGGGAGGCCTGCCATGCAAGGGTACCACTTTCAAGGGTGTTGATCTTCTATCGAGACTGCCGGCTCCGCTGTTTACTTGTAATTTGTAGATCCTGGACGGCTGAACCGGTGTAATTAATCCAGTCTTTTTGTTCGCAGAACTGCATCTTGGAGAATACGTACAGCGCATTTTGAAATTTCCTGACGCAAGGGAGAGACATGATAGCCGGAAGAGAACATGAAAATAGGGAAAAGGACAAGGAGGCGATTAAACCTCCAAATCCAACAAGATTGTACACTACCGACACTCACGGACAGCAAGGCTGGGAAGCGCAAATCCCGCCCTGCTTCTTTATTTTTCCTTCTTTCATGACCTTTCCTTTCCCGGTATTTTTGACCAGCTTTCCACATTCCGACCGCCCTGTTTCCCTGCTTTAAACTACCATTGTCGGCTTAGACTGAACTGGAAAAAGAAAAGAGATCGGCTAGGACATCCGGGACAAGGAAGCCCTGGCCTGTCGAAAGAAGAGGAAAAACAAAAGACAAATAGGATGAGACCCGAAAGGTGGGGGACACCTTATTCCTCTTCTGTAAGGAGAGAGAATCTACGGCGGCATCCTCCGCTCATCCTGTCGCCAACTGAGCCTCGTTTGAGAAGAAGAAAAGATGCAGGCGTTTGGGGCGCTTTTCGTCGTGGTGCCCACATAGTTTTTCTTGAACTGCAGTATGTCATATTGGCCTAATCGGCCTGATCGGCCTGATCGAGCCTGATGGCCGTCCCGGAGAGGTGTCAAGCTCGACAGACCGTTTGCACGTTTTCGCACATGGCACGTTTTCGATGATGTGCCTTAATGCTAGAGTTCAAATTCAGATTGGCTACAAAGTATGTTGATTGCTTCATAAAGCCCCACAACCACAATCCCCCGTTGGTTTTTTTCTCGTTTGCCTCATTTAGAATTACCCAAAGCGTATGCATGCCGCCAAAAGGCCCTCCAGCCTTGTTCCTTCGCCTTACCAGTATGCTGGGCGCAGCCCTGAAAACGACGCCAAAGCCGCAGAGCCGTCCCCGTAGTCCTCTCTCTTGCGATGGCCACCGAGCTGATTGTCAGCGGACTAAAAAAGCGGATTCGAAAAAAAGAAAAAAAAGAAAAAAAGAAAAAAAAGAAAAAAAAGAAAAAAAAGAAAAAAAAGAAAAAAGAAAAAAAAGAAAAAAGAAAAAAAAAGAAAAAAAAAGACTTACCTCCAACTGCACGTTCTTATGGATGTGGACGAGCCAGTCGACATAGCTTTGCGCATCATTGTTGCGGTCTTCCACCAACATGCGCGCAAACTCAAACTCGGCGCCGTCAATGCCCTGCCGGGCCAGCTGGACGGTCAGGCCCTTGGACCCGCGCAGGGTCTTGAGGAACTCGATAATGTTGCGGACCTGGGCATTGAGCAGCGTCTCCAGCACGGGAATGGTGTGGGTAAAGGCGTCGAGGTCGTGCAGGCTCTGCTTGTCGGGGCCGAAAAGGTCGGCAATCAGGTTGGGCGAGGTCTGCTTCTCGAACCAAATCAGGCACTGCTGGCCATTGTCGACCAGATAGACGCCGCCCGGCTCGACGCGTGAAAAAGTGGCCCGCATGCACGGCGGCATGCGCAGGTGGCCGCCGTTGGCGGCGTCGGCAAAGCCCTCTTCCGGCTGCAGGTTGTGCAGCGGCACCACGCGCGGGTACAGGTACAGGCTCAGCTCGAGGGCGCCCATGGACCGCAGCATGCGCATCTCGTGCACGCGGCGGTCGGTCGACTCGCTGCCGCCCTTGAAGGCGCGGCACTTGAGCATGCCCAGCATGTACATGCTCAGCTCCTTGAGACGCTCCGGCATGATGAGCTGGCTGGGCGGGTGCGACTGCGACGCGTGGTTCTTGCGATAGCCGGCCAAAATGTCAATCGTCTTCTCCGTCAGGCCCTGGCGCACTTCCTTGAGCGTGGCAGATGTGTTGGCCAGACGCGACGCCGCATCCTTGGCCAGCAGACAGTAGACGGCGTCCTGGTCGACAAACTTCATGCTCTCGCGTGCATTCTCGCTGACGCTGGCCACAATGTTGCTGCAGCGCACACGCCGCTCGCCGTTGGCCGTGGTGTAGAGCAGGGCCGACTGGAAGTGGGCGTCCAGCTTGGCATCGAGCTTGCCGTCGTAGCTAAACATGACGGCCACGGCCTTGTCGGCGTCAATGGCGCCAATTTCCAGGTCGGCCCCAAACGTGTGCTGGATGAAATTGCCGTGGTAGGCCGACACCTGCAATCCGTTGGAGCAGCGCACCTTCATAAGAGCCTGGTATCCGGTTTCGCGCGTCACCGCGTGGCGCACCTCCATCGAGAGCTTGGTGCTGTCCCGTCTGGCGACAAAGTTGGGGTAGTAAAAGACCTCACCGCCGGTCGTGGAAGAGACATGGCCTGTTGGGTTAATAAGAGAAATGGGGTCTGGAGAGAGAGGCTGCACACCTATGGTTGCCACGTCCAAAAAGGTCCCGTTGGGAGAGGCCATGAAAAAGTCTATACCGATCCCGGCGGCCACCATGCGCTCGGCCACTTTGCGCCAGGCCGGGTGCTCTGTGGTGAAGAGCTTCTTGTCGACCTCGCCGGTATGCTTGGGATCGTCGCGCAAAAACAGACGGCCGGGGCCCCAGGTGGGAAGGGTCGAGAGGGAGCAGACGGCCTTGCCGCCGGTGGCTTCGAGGGCGGCAATGGCGGCATTGAGTGTCGAAAGCAGGGCCGGTTCGGGGTTCTTGACATGGGAGAAGATTTGGGGGAGTCTCGTCAAAAGAGAAGTGATGACGGATCTGAGAGTTAGAGGAGACACTGAACAAACAGAACAAAACAACTTACTTTGACTCGTACGGGTCGACAAAGAGGCCGTCGCTCAGCGGCACAAACGGGTCCTCAATGTCGGACATGATCATCATCTGGGCTTGTTCCAGGTTGGGCTGTCTGTCAGATTCGTCCTGTCGAGGTCCTCTGGGATCACGGTAACTTACGCTGACGTTGTAGAAATGCACTTCCTTGTCAAAAGTGACAAAACCCACGCGGGCGTTGGGCGGCAGACTGCGCCGGGGCAGCGGATTTCCGTCGGCGTCAACCTCGGCACCTTCTTCCGGCTCGTCCTCCTCGTTGCCGTAGAGCGCGCTGAGAATGCCGTCGCAAAAAGCCTCGATGAAGCCGCGATTGTGGGCCTCTTGCGTGACGTCGATGAGGAAGAGCCAGCGCAGGCCGACGGGCTGCTTGGTCCAGTACTCCTTGGGCACGAGGAACTCGACGGTGCCGCGGCACAGCTCGGGGCGCTGATCGCGGTCGATACGGATGCCCTGTGGCGAAGTGGCGCAAAAGTACTCGGGCGGCGTGTCGTTGGGATAGGTGCAGAGGTTGCAGACAAACTTGTTGCCGCCTGCGCGGAAGACCATGAAGGGGTTGATGTAGGCACGGCAGCGACGGCAGCGGGGGGGACCGCCGTCGCCAAAGTCGAGCACGGGCAAGGGCTCCTCGCCGACCTGCAGCGGCGCCAAAGGCTGCAGAAGCAGACCCAACGGCAGACCGGTGCTGTGCAGTCCGTCAGCCGAGGCTGGAATGTTGTTGAGCGAGAGCCGCGCAAACTTGGGCGACGCGTTGCCCTGGTCAATGGCCACAAACGAAATAGCGGCCGGCGGCGGCACATGGCGCTCAAACGTCGGGTACACATTGTTGAGGAAGTAGGCCTGAGCAGTGTCGCGCGCCAGCGGAAGACTCGGAACGTCGTCGGCCGTCACCTGTTGCTGTCCGGACGCCGGCACCATCGAGGCGCCGGCATCGGCCCCGTGCCCCGGTCCAAACCCGGACGCGACGCCGCCCACAGCTCCGCCCTGTCCGGCAAAGCCGGCTCCTGCCACAGGGTTGGCCGGCACGTACGACGCGTTTGCAGCCTGTGCATCGAATCCGCCCGCACCGGTCCCGACCCCGGCACCCAATCCCGGCGTTGGCGGCAGCCCCGCGTCAAACATGGCCGCGCCCACTGGCGCCTCGACAGTGTGGTATGCGTGCCGGTCCTTCTTCTTCCGTCGTGCCGCGTGGTGGTCTGGACCCAAAGCCATGCCGCCCATTTGAGCGGCCAAGGCGTCGTCGGCCACGGCTCCGGCTGCTACGGGCATCGGCGGCGGCGCTCCAAAGCCATAGCCCGCCGGCGAGGGCGTTCCCATGATAGGCGCGCCACCAGAGTAGACGGCAGAGCCGGGCTGTGGAACGGGCTGGCTCGCAGCTGGGGGCGCAAAAGCTGGAGTTCCCGTGGTCGGCGGCTGGGGCGTCCGGCGAGGGTCGTTGGGGTCCAGCTGTTGCTGGCCAAGGGCGTGGTACATGGAGTAGTCAGCCATGGCGGGAGAGGACAAAAGGTGAGGAGGCCAAGAGGCAAGCGTTTAGAGAAAGAAAGCAGAGGCGAGATGATGTAGATTTGGATTTCAAAGAATCGAGTCGAATCAGAGGCGGTCTAGACAAAAGTCAACCAACCACTGCTCATTGAGACAGCACAGAACTGCTATCCATGATACAGGAGCTGGATTGAGAAGAAAAGTGATGAGAGCCAGAAGAGAGAGGCTCGGGCCGTGCAGGAGAGGGCGCTGGCGTTCTCGTGGGCCGTTTGAGGTCGAGACCGGGAGTTGATTTTTGACCAGATATGCCCTTCTGCCGCCTCTCAAGGCCTGGCCGCAGGGGGAGGCGCGCTGAGGCAGGTGGGGTTGGCCCCTGTGCCCCTGGCGTGGGCGTTCTTGCCAGATGGCGTTCCGAGCGGTTAATCCGATCCGCCGCCGCGCTAAGCCGATGCGGCGCGTTCAGCTTTGAGCTTCATTCGAGCTTCACGCGGACTGACGACAAGAATGACAAAGACCAGCCGGAGGCGTGCATAACCGCAAGCGAAGAGGACTAACGAAGAAGCACGGCAGACAACCACACGGTACTGACCCGAAGAAGCACGGCAGACAAGTACTGACCCGAGGTGCGGCTCGGCATCGGCCTCGGCCGTTTCGCCATGTTCACTTTCATCCCCCTTCAAGGGGCGCAATCCGAGTCGACGGCGGTGCAGTCGCTGCTGGAGCTCGATGGTGGTGTCAAAGTGCTGATAGACGTGGGATGGGACGAGGAGTTTGATGCGGCCAAGCTGCAGGAGCTGGAAAAGTAGGTCACTCGACGTGCAAACCATCTTTTTCTTCTACTTCCGCTGACCATCAAGACAAGTGCCGACGATATCGTTGGTGTTGCTGACGCACGCGACCGTGTCACACATTGCGGCGTTTGCGCACTGCTGCAAAAACTTTCCGCAGTTTGCGCGCATTCCCGTATTTGCGACAAAGCCGGTCATTGATTTGGGCCGCACTCTGCTGCAGGATCTGTACGCGTCGACTCCGCGTGCGGCCACGACGATTCCACGAAGCTCTCTGGCCGAGGCGTCGTACTCGTACGCGCAGACGCTGTCAGCCGAGCACACGCGCTTCCTGCTGCCGCCGCCGACGGCCGAGGAGATTACGCGGTACTTTTCGCTCATCCGCGAGCTCAAGTACTCGCAGCCACATCAGCCGACAGCGCCGGCCAACCGGCCCCCGCTCAGCGGCCTGACCATTACGGCCTACAACGCGGGCCGGACGCTGGGTGGCACGATTTGGCATCTGCAGCACGGCGCCGAGTCTGTCGTCTACGGCGTCGACTGGGGCCAGTACAAGGAAAACGTCTTTGCCGGCGCGGCCTGGCTGGGCGGCCGCGGCGGCGCTTCGGCCTCGGATGTGCTCGAGCAGCTGCACAAGCCCACGGCGCTGGTGTCTAGCAGCCGCGCGCCTCACGTGCTGCGCCCGGGCCTGCGCGACGACCAGTTGCTGGCCACTATCCGCAGCGGTGTGGCCGCCGGTGGCACTGTGCTGATCCCCGTCGACTCTAGTGCGCGCGTTCTCGAGCTGGCCTACCTGCTGGAGCATGCCTGGAGACGCGAAGCGGCCGAGGGAAACAGCAGCCAAAACAATGTCAGTCTGGCCTCGGCCAAGCTCTATCTGGCCGGCCGCACCTCGGGCAGCCTGGTGCGGCATGCGCGCACACTGCTGGAATGGATGAACGATGGCATTGTGCAAGAGTTTGAGGCCGTCGCCGACGGATCGAAACAGACGACCGGCGGGCGTGGTGGGCGCGGAGGCGGCGGCGATGAGGCCCGAAGCAAGGCAGCTGGGCCCTTTGACTTTCGGCATCTTCGATTACTGGAGCGGCGTGCCCAGGTCGATAAGGTCATGGGCAGCGTGGATCGGAACGGCAAAGTCATTTTGGCCAGCGACGCCTCGTTGGAATGGGGCTTTTCCCGAGAAGTGTTGCGAACCATGGCTGAGGACCCGCGGAACTTGGTGATTCTGACCGAGGTCCCGGGGGCGCTGTCGGCCGGCAAGACGTCGCTGGCGCGCACGCTGTGGGAGTGGTGGCGTGATGGCAGCGGTGGCAACACGGACGGCGTCATTGTCCCCGGCCGTGGCCGAGCATTGACGTTTGAGGATGCCAAGCGGGTCGCGCTCGACAGCGACGAGATGGCGCTGTACCAGCAGTGGCTAGCCACGCAGCGGCAACTGCATGCGACGCTGCAGACGGGCGGAGTGGGCGGCGGCGGCATGGGCGTGGGCGACAGCGTGGCGGGCGGCGACGGCGGATTGGGCGACGGTGGCCTGGCGGCCAATCTGGATGCCCTGGCGGGCGGTGTGGACGACGACGACAATAACTCGTCTTCCTCGTCCGACTCTTCCGAGTCGGACGGCGAGCGGCAGGGCAAGGTGCTCAACATTTCGACGACCATGGGCCAGGCCAGCCGCAAAAAAGTGGTGCTTCGGGACGAAGACCTGGGCGTGACCATTTTGATCAAGCGCAAAGGCCATTACGACTTTGATGTGCGCGGCAAAAAGGGCCGCGAGCGCATCTTTCCTTTGGCGGTGCGACGGCGGCGCAACGATGATTTTGGCGAGCTGATCCGGCCGGAAGAGTATTTGCGGGAGGAAGAGCGCGAGGAGGACAATAGCGGCAGCGCGTTACAGCAGCAGCAACAGCAGCAGTTGCTGCAAGACAACCTCGGGAAAAAGCGCAAGTGGGACGATGTCGGTGGTGCCGGCGGTCCCGGCAAGGACGCGTTGGGCGCGCGGCGTCGCGGCCATGGACGGGAGGCGGACACGATGGGCACGGGGCCAGGCCGAGGGGGCCCGGAAAACGATGGCGGAGACAGAGACTTCAAGGCTAACGGCGGCGATGAAAACGGCTACGACGGCGACGACGACGGTTTAAACGACGTCCAGGACAAGGAGGAGCCGGCAGTGGTGACGGGCCCGGCGAAGCTGCAAGTGTCGACGCAGACGGTGGCGGCACGGCTGAGCATTGCCTATGTGGACTTTTCGGGGCTGCACACGGACCGCAATCTGGAGATGCTGCTGCCGCTGGTGGAGCCGCGCAAGCTGATCCTGGTGGGCGGCAGTGCGGACGAGACGGAAGCGGCGGCGGCTCGGTACCGGGAGGTGGTCAGCAAGAACCGCGGCGTGGCGTCGGGCGACGTGGACGTGCTGCTGCCGGCGGTGGGTGCCAGCGTGGATGCCAGCGTGGACACGCACGCGTGGATGGTGCGGTTGACGGACGCGCTGGTCAAGAAGCTCAAGTGGCAGAACCTGCGCGAGCTCGGGCTGGTCACGCTGACGGGACGACTGCTACCGGGCGTGACGGGAGACGCCGGCGACGATGGCAGCGGTGCCGCGACAACGACGACGGCGGCCGTGGTGCCGGGCGACGCCAGCAAGCGTCAAAAGATGAACAGCGGCGCCGTGACGGTGCTGGCGGTGGCCGGGGTGGACAATGCGGCGGCGCTGCCGTCGCTGGACGTGCTGTCGGTGCCGGCGCTGCGGCGGCGGCAACAGCAACAGCAGCCGCGGAAGCAGGCGGGCGCCCAGCCGCCGCTGCACGTGGGCGAGCTGCGGCTGGCGGATCTGCGGCGGGCGATGCAGGTGTCGGGACACACGGCCGAGTTTCGGGGCGAAGGCACGCTCGTGATTGACGGGTCGGTGGCCGTGCGCAAGACCAGCACTGGGCGCGTCGAGGTCGAAAGCATTAGTCTGGCCACCGACGGCGGGCCGGCGACCAAGCTGGGCGGGACGTTTTACGCCGTGAAGCGCATGATTTACGAACGGCTGGCCGTGGTTTCGGGGGGGTAAAAAGAGGCCAAAGCAGCAAAGAGGCGCGAGGGAGGGCGGCCAAGGAAAAAGGCAAATGTACGACTATCTAAGCGTATGTACGATGGATTTAATGTTCTCACACCGTGATACTGCGCAATGGTATTGACAGTATGTCGATGGAATTGTACTATCGCGATACTGCCTGCAATGGTATTTAAACAGTATGTACGATGAATTGAATGTATCTCAGTGTATTGCCTGCAATGGCTGTTGACGAGCCTACCAGACGCTCAGGGTGCATGTTATGGAAGGCCCTTGTTAAGCTCAAGTTTGTTGCCTGTTGAGGCGCTATTCGGAAATTAGATTGATGCAAAGCTCCGGCCCTTTTTACCGAAATCACGAGCTGTGATGGGAATGTCGACACCAGCCCAACAGGACATGGGACTACTGTTGGCAGCTCGAATAAGCCGGCCGAACAGGAGACAGCAGACAGGCACGAAATACGGCGGCCGTCAATTAGAGACAGCAAAGGCAATCTATGGGATATTCAGGTACTGATCACGCGTTTCCGTGATACGAAGCGACAAAAAGCCAAGGCGCCAAGCCCGCCCCCCCGGTTTGATTACAGCGCTCAAACAGGGCATGGAGCGCTATTTGCCCCCGAAAGTCCGCTGAAAGGTGCAGCGTCGCTGTTTTTAGTACAAACCCACTGTACCCAAGTCCCCCTGAGCACGCTGGCTAGTTGGTACTTCGTACTCGCAAAACGCCAAAACACCGCCACCGCACGCCTATTATTGGCTTCGTCCAGTCGGCCTGCCAACTTTTCCCGCTTGCTCGCCCTTCTCGCTCTCTCGCCGTCCCTTTTTTCCCTCTCCTTCTCCGTCTCGATCCCAACCGCTCTCCCACCGCACCACCTCTACCCATCACACGGTCGTTGCCATCCACTCTTACGCCTATCCAACTTGCCCAGACTGTTTTCTTTTGTCATTTTTGTCCTT
Source organism: Graphilbum ipis-grandicollis (assembly GCA_019925625.1). NCBI lineage: Eukaryota > Fungi > Ascomycota > Sordariomycetes > Ophiostomatales > Ophiostomataceae > Graphilbum > Graphilbum ipis-grandicollis. The sequence continues at coordinate 406,538 of JADHKH010000010.1, read as the reverse complement.
TTCTGCTTTTTTTTTCGTCGTTTTGCGTGCGTTGCGACGCCGTTTTTTCTCCTTTCTTTCGCCCCAATCATTGAATTCCAGCCTAATAACACTGCCCAACAGCATCGCCAACAGCCAGCATCGCTTCTTGCATCGACCGATTCCATTCCGGCCTGGGCGCAGCCAGAGACGCCCTTGGGAGCGATCGCGGCATGACGAGAACCAGCGCCGTTCCCTAGTCGTTCGGCTCGTTTACGGAAACAGACAACGAAACAACTCGCAGACAAACCCAAGACAAACACTAGAACAAACACACAAGACCGGCACGCATACAGACGCTGCCCTACCATATCGCATCTCACGACCGGCGGCTCACTGTGTTGCGATGCCCTCCTTTGCCAACGAGGAAGAGAACGCGCCCGTCTTCCGTCACGCCTCTGCGACGACCTCGTTGTATTCGGCCCGACCTGCTTCGGCCACGACCCCTGCCGCTGCTGCCGTTGCCGCCAAGCACAGGCCGGCCCAAGGCCGCAACCCCTCCGCCGCGCCTCTCGCCTCTATCGACTGCAACTCCAATGGACGCTTTCGCTACTCTCCGCCTCCACCAGACTCGCCGCCTCCGTTGCCTCCGTCCGCCTCCTCGGTCGACGAGCCCTACCAGTACCGTCCCTCTCCCTCGTACGGTGCCGGCCGAGGCCCTGCAGCCGCTGCCGCCAACCTTGCCAACGTCCGTTCGATTCGGTCGGTCCGCTCGGTGCCCTCTATCCGCTCCACTCGCTCCTCCCGCTCGACGGCTTCCGACATGTCGGCCGTCTCGTCATCGATAGAAACGAGCGGTCGCGGCGGCGGAGGCAGTTCCCACGCGACCACGCTGCCGCCCGACGAGGACCAGCTTGACGGCTACGGCTCCCCAGAGGACAAGCGCAAAGGCAACGACGCCCATGGATACGACAATGGCTACGACCTCCATGATCTCCCCAGCCATTGCGACATCCACGACAGCACATCCGCCGCCTTGACTCTCTCTATATCGCCCTCTCGGCCTCCTCCTCCTCCGCCGGCGCCGACATACTCCGCCCCGCCCACACCCTTTTCACAACAGCCACCTCCGCCACCGCCCAAGCCGGCCAACCTGTCCCGGAAAGCACCGTCACAGCCAACCAGTGCGCCCCCGCCACCTCCGATTTCCATTTCACATCCCACGGCCGACCGGACGCGGTCCTCTGTGCCATCGGCTACAGGAACATCTTTCCCACCAGTCCAGGGTGGCGGCAGTCAGCTGGCACTGCCCAACTCCGAGTCTGCTGCTTTTGCCGCCCAGCGCAACAGCCAGTACTCGGCCAGCGGCTCCGTTTCCGCCCCGGCCACGGCCATTTCGCCCTCTTCCCCCCCTCACCGCTTCTCGTCTCCGCCCATTTACAATGCAGCTTCGGCCTCGAATACAGCCCTGGCCGGTGGCGGCGGTGGCGGCGGCCCCTTGAAGCAGAGGCACACACTCGAGGTGCCCAAGGCGTCCATGACGGGTTCGCGCAACTCTCGCGAGAGTGGCGGCATGAGCGGCTTTGAATCGGCTTTTGCGTCTGGGCGTTTCTCGCCGGCTGGCCCCGGCAGCCACTCTGGCAGCATTGGCGGCAGCATTGGCGGCCGTCGTGCCTCGCTCAGTCTCGTGCGCCGCAACACGCGTTCGCTGCACTCGGACGTGCCGCGCGACGAGGTGGTTCCCGACGAAGACGCTCTTAGGTGGGCCGAGGCCTACCGGCAGAAGCGGGCCAGCAAGCGACGGCGCATGGAGCAGGACGACGACCAGGTGCTGGTCGGCACCAAGATTGACGAGACCCATGACAACTGGGTGGCCGCCTACAACATGTTGACCGGTATCCGTGTGTCGGTCTCGCGCACCAATGCCAAGCTGGACCGCGCTCTGACCGATGAGGACTTTGAGGCTAAGCAAAAATCAACGTTTGATATGTGAGTCTTTTCCTGTCTTGCCCATCTTGTCTTTTCCCTGTCTTTCCCTCTGTTTTCCCCATCTGGTCTGACCATTAGCGCTGGCAATGAGCTGGTCCCCTCGGCCAAGTACGACTTCAAGTTCAAGGACTACGCCCCTTGGGTCTTCCGCCATTTGCGCAAGCTCTTCCACCTCGACCCCGCCGACTACCTCATGTCTCTGGCCGGCAAGTACATCTTGTCCGAGCTGGGCTCCCCCGGCAAGAGCGGTAGCTTCTTCTACTTCTCCCGCGACTATAAGTACATTATCAAGACCATTCACCACTCGGAGCACAAGTTTCTGCGCAAGATCCTTCGGGACTACTACCGCCACGTCATGGACAACCCCAACACCCTGCTGTCCCAGTTCTTTGGTCTACACCGCGTCAAGATGCCCTACGGCCGCAAAGTCCACTTTGTCGTCATGAACAATCTCTTCCCGCCTCACCGCGACATCCATCAGACTTTTGACCTGAAAGGCTCCACCATTGGCCGCAACTACCCCGAGGAGCGCCTGTCGGAAAACCCGCGTGCCACGCTCAAGGACCTCAACTGGATACACCGCCAGGAGCACGTGGAGCTGGGTGTCATCAAGAAGCGCCTCTTTTTGGAGCAACTGCAGCGGGACGTGCGCCTGCTGCAGCGTCTAGAAATCATGGACTACTCGCTGCTCGTCGGAATCCACGACATGCGCCGCGGCAACGACGAGAATTTGCGCGGCCAAACCCTGCAGGTTTTTGAACCGGGCAAGAAGTCGGAGCAGCAGCAGGGCCTTTCGGGCGGCGGGCCGAGCGGAGCCGGCGGACCGGGTGGAGGAGCTTCGTCGGCCGTGGATGGGGACGCCATGAGTCTCGGTGCCATTGACCCGTCGGACCCTCAGTTCGTCTTGATGCGTACTCCCAGCAAGCTGGAGCATCAGCGCAAGACCCGCGAACTACGCCAGATGCTCAAGAGCGAGCGGCCCATTCCCATTGGCCAGAGCGGCAACAAGATGCCCGACGAGTTGGACGAAAGCAAAAAGTCCATTTTCTACCAGGACGACGGCGGCTTCCGAGCGACGCACCAGGACAACACTCCGGGCGAGGAAGTCTACTACCTTGGCGTTATTGACTGTTTGACACATGTACGTTTTTTGCCATGCTCCTCATGTTCTCTTGCTAACGCCATAGTACGGCATTGTCAAAAAAATCGAGCATTTTTGGAAGGGCCTGTCGCACGACCGCAACCAAATCTCCGCCCTGCCACCCCAGCAGTACGGCGAGCGGTTCCTCGAGTTCATGTCCGGTATCACCATGGCGCCCCAAGACGCCCACACCGCTCAGGATCAGCAGCTGGCCGAAGCCAACGCAGCTGCTACGGCCGCTCCCGAAGGCACTACCGGACCGGCCGCAACAACGTCTCTCTTGCCCGACGGCATTCCGGAAGAGGGGCCCTACGACGTTGCCACGACAACAGGCCGTGACAAGGGCAAGGAGGCCGATCTCACCGGAAGCTGGTCCAGTTCCATGCGCCGCCGAGGTGTGGGCGCCGGTCCCTCGGGCGCGTCGCAGACGTATCTGGGGCAGAACCTGAACCTGTCGAGCGGCTACCTACCGCGCACCTCGACTTCTTCGCAACCACGCTTGTCAGACGGCGCACCAGAAATGTCGGAATACAAGGTCGCCGATGCGGGTGGAGGCGACCGCCGCGAATCAATGCAACAGCCGGCGCTTCCCATGGTGCAAGAGGCGGCAGGCGAGGCATCGTCCACGGGCGAGCACAGCGGACATGTTGCCAGTACGGCTAACGGTCGCGGAGACGACTTCCGGCCACTGACGCCCGCCAAGGACGGCGTCCCCTTTGGCAACCAGCATCATCAACGGCTGCCGATACGCGGAAACGGCGCCATGGCGTCTGTGGCCCTGTCTTATAAGTCGACGTTTACGGCACAGTCATCACAGCCGCCGTTGGCACCACTGGCGCCACCGCCACCACCGCCCATTACCGGTAGCAGCAGCGCCCACAATGGCGGCAGCTGCCTCAAACCCGAGAGCGCCGACAGCGGCTATGGTGTCTCTGGCGGCGGCGGCAGTGGCAGTGGCGGCGGCACACGCTCCCGGTCCGGCACCGTTGGCTCGGTCGATTCCGCCGTGTCGGACACGGGCGATGTCAAGACGAAGCTGCGCCTGAGCCGCGAGAGTCTGGACAAGGCCTTGCCGCCCCTACCCAGAATGGGCCGCTCGGCATGATGAGGGGGAAGGTAATGGATGAGGTCGAGGACAGGGACAGTGATGATCAGACAGAGACTTGAGGACGCACTAGCCACCGCTTCATGACACCGATACGTTGTGCTTTTTCAAGGGGAGAGGAGGATATTTGCTTTGCCTTTTTTTCCTATTCGTTTTTATGCATCCTGTATCTACGATGCAGAGTTTTTCTCGTCCAGCTCTGTCGGTTTGTTTTTCTTATGGGTTTCTCGCATCATCTTTTTCTCTTTTTAGACTTTTTTCACCTGCCCTCCTCTCTCTTCCCTCTTCTCTCGTCTGGCTCCCTCTCGTTTCTCCATCTCTCTCTTTCTGTTTACGTTATCGGACAGTGTTCGTACCTATTTCTAACCGGTGCCATGTTGACGGCTATCGTTTCACGGGAGCCACCCCATATGATACAATTACTCAATATTTTCAAGTTTTCCTTTTTTCCTAGCTTTTTTTGCTTGTCATGCCGCGGCGGTAGAGTATGTTTTCTTATTTTAAAGCCTGTCAACCCCTTTTTTTGCTCTTACTTGCTACCTTGGCTGAGCGAAGCGTTGTGCCTTGCGAGTGTGTGTTTCTTTTCTTTTTCTAATAATGGCAGAAACAAAAAGAGAGAAATAAAAGGCTGGTTTTACTTGTCCAACGCTTGTGCAAGAGATTGAGGAACGGAGCGTGACATGTGAGGTCATGACAGAAGAATAAATGGAGAGATGGAGCCGATGATTTTGTTTTCCTCACTGTTGTTTTCCTCACTGTAGTAGGAAACCAATTTTTGTAGATTTACTTTTGCCAGAGTACGCTGACGTTGGAGAAGAGGGATTTAGCCTCTTTGCCGCAGCCGTTTCAAGGGCTCCTGGAAGCTGCATCTTTGTGATTTATATAGAGTGGTATATGGTAAGATGGAATGCCCAAAACAATGTTTTCCTTCTCCCTCCCCGGCCCACCTTTTCCCAAACGCCATGTTACCCTTGTGTGTATATCGTATAGGCAGACACGTTGATCCGCTGATGCGTCTGCAGCTTGTGTTTGCCGTCTGAAACGGACCGCTACAGGGCCGTGTCCAAGACGGAAACGGCCGCCTCTCACGACTTGGATACGGCATCACCGGGGCCGCTCTGTACCTGCATCTCGTTGGCGCCCTGAGCGCGCAGGGCGGCCAGGCGCTTTTCTTTTTGGATGTTGGCGACGCGGTATTTTTTGAAGTGGGCGACCTGATTGTTAGGAAGGGAGAGATGAGAGAGGAGGGAGGGGAGAGGGGAGAGAGGAGAGGGGAGGGGAGAGAGGAGAGGAGAGAAGAGAGGGGAGAGGAGGAGAGAAAGGAGAGAAGAGAGGAGAGAAGAGAAGAGAAGAGAAGAGAGGAGAGGAGACTCACCCATTGCGCCGCACAATCCTTTTCCAGCTCTGCGCTCTCGGCCGGACACGCCTTGGCGGCGGCAGCGGCACCGGCCGGCTGGACAGGGTCAATAATGTTGGCGCGGTCGAGACAGGCAAAATAGGCGTCGCGGCTGTCCCAACAGCGCTGGCGCTCGGCCCGCGAGGGAACGGCGGTGCCGGCTCGGATGGCCTGGGCACGGCGGTCCTCTTCCGAGACGGGCCAGAGGAAAGAGAAGAGGCCCATGGCGTGTGTGAGTGTGTTGGCGAGGCGGCAAGCAGGCAAAGGTAAAAACACTTTTGAAAAGAAGCCTTGCGGGGAGACGAGGTTGGACCACTCACGAAGCAGCCATGTAGTCATGTGGAAGCGGCAGAAAAAGGCGGTATGTGATATAATCTATATATAACCCAATTCAACGCTCGGCTGCTCGTCATTACCAAGTGGATCCACAAGTGGAGTGGCCAGCTTCTTGCCAACGACGGCCCGTTGGGTTTCGCGGCACCAGTTGTTTGCGCCAGCAGCGGCCAGAACGGACAACGGATTCCATACAGCCAAAACAAGACAACGGCCGCTTTGCCACAGACTTGCGGCCTCCCCTCACAAGCACTTGCTGCGCCTTTGCACCACTGCCGTTCTTCTCTGGACGCTCGGGTCATCGCGTTGATCGCCATTGGCCATTTCAAGGCTCCCTTTTCCCCATCTCGGCTGCCTTGTGCTCGTTGTCCTTTTGTCCTGCCTCTGCCTTTTCTCCCACCGATATCCAAGCTCTTTGTCGTTATGCCCCCGCGATAGTACGGGTGGCTCTTTACTTCTTTGGCCCCTATCGATTTGCTGTTCGGCCCTAATTCTTGTCGACTTTTCTTCCTCGTCTCTCGTCTCGTCTTTTGCCTCTCCCAACGTCTCGTCTCTCGTCTCGTCTCTCCCAACGTCTCGTCTTCTCGCGTCCCTCCACCCTCACAATGAATCGCCGAAAAAGGCCGCGCCGCTCCGGCGCCATAACCGAGTTGCCACCGCTCAAAATCCTCAAACAAATGGCCATTTTACAAGGCATCTTTTACGGCGCTGCCGCACCCCTCATGCTTTTTACCGCCCTCGTTTCCGGCCGGCCCTTTTCACTTGGCCTTGTCCTGGACTGGGACCCTGTTCGGGCCGACACCACCCAGGGCTGGCTCATTGCCTTTATCTGGATTCTCGTCGGCGGACTGTGCCTGTGCGTATTCTCCGTCTTTCTCCCCCTCCCCCCTAACCCTCACTAATTCGCTTCTAGATCCACTGGTATTGCCGCTTATGTCGGCCGTTCCAAGCTCGTCCTTGATTTCGCCCTCACCGTCCACGGCATCCACCTGGTCGTTGTCTATCTTTATTCTGGCAGCTTGCCCTCCCGACTCGCCTGGTGGATTACCATGGCTATCTCCAGCGCCATCTCCGTCGCTCTCGGCACATGGGGCTGCCGGTACCGTGAGCTACAGCCGATAACGTTTGGCGGCGGCGGCGGTGGCGGAAATGGAGAAGGCAGCAGCCGGGGCGGCAACGTCGGCGACAACAGCAATAACGCCGACAACGGCGGCGACGAAGAACAGGGCTACTCTCGCGGTCGTGGCCGAGGACGGGGCCGTGACGGCGGTGGTTACGAGATGCTGCCGATAAAAAAGACAGACGAAGGCGGACGACGCGACTAGAGTGGCTTTCTCATCGCATGGCCAGTCGAGCCTTGGATGACGTGTATGTTTTCGGATTGATTTGACCTCATAAGCGTGTTTCAGCTGTTTCTTTTATTTTCCTTGTTATTTTCCATTTGTTTACTTTACTCTTCTTCTTTCTAGAAAGGATGGCTGCCTCTTCCCTCTCATGACTCTGTACATTTACTATTATGTTTTTCTGCCATGTTGGCATCTTTCCAAAAGGCTGGCCGCTTCACTGTATGATGGAGACCGTTGATATAACGTTGTATTGCTCTATAATTGTATAAAACCCCTAATCAAGTCATAAAGCCGAGAGCGACTACATTCAAGAAATATGCCCAAGTTTTAGACATGGTGCACCGTCTTCTGTCAGCCACACTGGGCACTTTACTTTGCACAAAACTAGCTTCTTCGTCGTCGTCGTCCCGAGTCTGCCACGATCAGTTCTACCCTGGCATGGTAGCCTCGGGGGCCTCTCGGGCCGGGCAGACCTTGCTCGCCTTCTGGGCCTGGCAACCCTGGGAGGCCCTGAAAGCCACGAGGACCCCGAAGACCGCGAGGGCCAGCTGGCCCTGGAGCACCGTCGTGGCCTTGAGGGCCTTGATTTCCTGGGGCTCCATCCTTGCCGTCTTTCCCGTCCTCGCCGTCCTTTCCGTCCAGACCATCCGCGCCGTCTTTCCCGTCGTGGCCGTCTCGGCCGTCTTCTCCGGGCCGTCCCGGCAGGCCGTTTTCTCCTTGTCGTCCAGGTAGGCCATGTAGCCCGTTTTCGCCATTGTCTCCCTTGTCTCCCTTTAGCCCACGACTGCCCCTCTGTCCTGTCAGGCCCCTTTTACCTCTCTCACCTCTTTCACCCTTCTTCCCTCTCTCACCCTTTTCTCCTTTCTCACCCATCTCCCCTTTCTCCCCTCTCTTACCCATCTCGCCTTTCTCACCCATCTCCCCCCTTTCTCCTCTTAGCCCACGCTCTCCTTGGGCACCAGTGTTTCCACTTCCTCCCCTATCCCCCTTTAGGCCTCTTCCACCTCGTTCGCCCCTTTCGCCCTTCTCACCCCTCTCCCCTCTCTCGCCCTTCTCACCCCTCTCCCCCTTCTCACCCTTCTCACCCCTCTCACCATTCTCACCCCTCTCACCCCTCTCACCCTTCTCGCCCCTCTCACCCCTCTCACCCATCTCCCCCCTCTCTCCCTTCTCCCCCCTCTCTCCTCTTGGGCCGTTCATACCATCAAGACCAGGTATGCCTGGTGGTCCTCGCTGGCCTGGCGGCCCCCTTCGGTCACGACCACACAAGCCATGCCCACGCCATCGACAGCATAATAGGACCCCGGCAGTGACCATTACAAGCAGGCCGACCCCAATCACGATAAGGGCGGCGACAGCACCTTGGTTGGGATGAGAGCCGCTGCTGCCGGATACCGTTGCGGCCGTGGCAACAGCGCCGGTCGTGATCTGGCGGCCGGGAGTCTGCTGCTGCGTCGTTGTTCCCAGCAGCAAGGTGACATGTTCCGTCGTGGTGGCGCGGTCGAGGGTGAGCGTCACATAGTACGGGACACCCCGATGTTCCCAAACCGCGGCGGCAGTTGACAAACGATTTGGCGTCGCCGCCTCTGGGATGTACATTTCGAAGCAAGCAGATGTCCGTGGTAGCGATGTAGGCAGATCTTGAGAGCAAGTGGTGACGATATATGGCAAGTCGCGTGCTCTTCACTTGGGCGTGTAATTCACTACCTGTACACATGACAAGCAAGGGACCGAACTTGGTCGAGATAACAGACAATCACCAAAAAGAGCAGGCATTCTAAGAGCCGTGCCTGCCGTCCCTGTTCAACTCATCCGTAGAGTCATACCAGACCGACAGGCCTGGGATGACCTGTGAATCAGAACCAGCAACAGTGGGCATGGGAGAAAGAACCGAAGAAGATGACCACAAAGCGGGCGCAGCGTTGTACAGCATGGTGAAAAGAGAAGCAGCAAAAGGCGACATGTGCAAGGCGCAGCTGCAGCTCGTCCTTGTCAAGAACAAAGAAACAAAGTTTCCAAGGCGATACAAGGTCTCAAACCAAACAAAGAAGGCGCCCTATTTCCTGCATAGCCCGCAAGACTTATGCCGTGCCCATAGTACCAACAATGTTCCGGCGTTTGGTTGCAGCAATGGCAAGAGGGAAACAGTAAGATAAAAATAACAGCAAAGGCGATGAGGAGCCGGCATGTAATTATCCACATGGCCACGTAGACCAAGTATGCAGCAATATGGAAATAGCCGAGAAACCAACAACAGACAAGGGTTTGCTTCTTGGCTTCCTGGATGATCTACCAAACTGGGAAAATGCGCTTCTTGACAACACCGAGTGAATATTAACGAGGTCAAATATCAAGCAATCCATTGGCCTCTCAAACTCCAAACTCCAATCTGCCCGTCGTTCTCTAATCGTCCAGCTCAATCAGCGTGCCCTCCTGGTACACGTGGGTAGTCTTTTGGGCGACAGTAGCAGACACGCGAGCACCCTATTGCACGGCGTGGCCGTTTGTCGCAGACTGAAACCCCTGCAGCACTACTCCCCACGATCCGCCCAGGCCTTTGCCATCCCCCAGGCCCTCGTCGCCGGCCACAATCTTCTTCATGATCATAGTGTCGCGCGCCTTCTTAAGCTTGCGGCCCTCGCCAACGGTCAAAAACTCTCGCAGCCATGCCTCCTCCTCGGCAGTAAACGGCAGGCTAACCAGTTCCGCCGAGCGTGCGGCCACGTCCAGTGTGCCCACGGCCTTGAGGGCTGATACGATGAGCTGTTGAAACAACAACTGGCGCACCGGACCGGGAAATTGGCGGGTGTAGTAAAAGGCGGACGTGATGTCGGTGCGCGCCATGGCCTCAAAAAGCAGTTCCTGGGCCTCCTGGGTCTTGAGCACCGGCTGCACAGCGTAGTAGTAGGCGAGGGCGAGGCTATAGTCGAAGCTTTCGGCGTGGCGGACCAGCACCGAAACGATATTGTCGGCAAACTCGGGTAACAGCGACGGGTGCGTCAAGAATTCGAGGGCAACCTAGCGGTCAATAGACGGAAGGCGAGACAAGAAAGCGAAGCCTTAGAGCCTGGCCAACTTACACTGAACTGCAGCCGGTCCATGTGCCACAGACCGCTCATAAAGATCTGGTAACGGTTCGGCATGCCTGTCTGCTGAGCGAAGCGGTTCGCCAGGTTCGAGCGCGGACCTAGACCTTCATCGCAATCCAACAGCAGATACAAGAGCGCCGACAATTTATGATGCGTCGACATTTTGGCATCCAGAATCTGCTGGTATAGGTCGTTGAGCACGCGGCTGTCACGCGGCGGATACATTTTGACTGTAAATGTTAGAGAAGACAGAGACGTAAAGAAAATCAGAAAAGCAAAGAAACCAAAACCGGCGACTTCAAGTTTACCTTTGCTGATGCCGAGAGCCGTCAAAACTCGATCGATAAAGAGGACGCCACCCAGGGCCTTGCGTTTTGACTCAATCTCACGGTTGACATGCTGGTCGTATGGCAGGTTATCGACATCGCCAAAAACCTCCTGGAAGCTCCGATAATTCAATCGCGGCGCCATGGTTGCCGAGGAAGAGGTTCGTCAAACTCAAAGTTGACGACCGGGTAAAGCTTTGGACGTTGTAAAGACACGAAAGCACGTGCATTGGTGTGGAGAGATTACATAATATAGATTATCACAATATTTGTTTACAAGACAAAAGTGGAAAGCGCCATCAACAACATGCGGGGCAACGGGGCCTGTCCACATCAGGCCGCAGCCGCAGGTCATTTTCTGTCCCCATTTTCATACCCCCGCCATTTCTTGCAGCGTTGCTGTTGTCAGCGCTCAATTACGACTCGGCTTCCTCTACTGCTTCGTTTCATTCTGCTTCTCAAATTCCTCTTTTCATTCTGTCGTGCATTTCGACTTTTCAACAGCACACCGCCATGTCAACGCGCCCATCGCGACGCGTTGCCGCCCGGCGCAATGCCGTGATTGACTCGGACGACGATTTGGCGGACACGACGGCACGCACAGTGGCCCATGATGACGGCGAGGACGACTTTGAGCCGGCGGCGCAGCCGCAGCGAAGCACAGCGGGCCGCCGCAGAACCACGACGGCTGCAGAGCCAGCGGGGCCTGCCAAGAAGCCAGGCCGGCCACGTCGGGTCCGAGCTTCGGCCGTGGAGGCCGACGAGACTCTTGACCCGGACCAGACGGTCTCTTCTTCGGCGACCGGGTACGATACCACGAGCATGAGCGCGACAGCGCCAGCGCCCAAGAAGGCGGCGCCGCGAAAGCGCAAGGCCGCAGGTCCGTCCAAAGCAGCGGCAGCGGCGGAGACCACAGTTTCGGAAGACGGAGGAGAAGACGCATCACAGATTTCCATCCCATCTCAAGTGTCCCGGCGGTCTTCTGCCATTCATACGCCCAAGCCGTCGGCCTCACCGGAGCCGCAGGCCGACGAAGAGGCGCCGACAACGCCGAGGCCGACAACACCGCTCGCTGACATTACGGCTTCGTCTGTCAACGACCAGACAACTCCACGACAGTCTCGGCCGACAACGGCCGACGGCGCAATGGCCACGGTCAAGCCGATCCGCGCCATGGACACCATTCTCGAGAGGCCCATGGACATTATGGCCAAGTCGCGTAACATGACGACTATGCAGGTTGTGGAAGAGCCGGCCGGACCGAAAGCGCGCATCGTCATCACCTATCTCATTTTGACAAACTTTAAAAGCTATGCCGGACGCCAGGAAGTCGGGCCTTTCCACGCATCTTTCTCGTCTGTCGTGGGCCCCAACGGCTCGGGCAAGTCCAACGTGATTGACTCGCTGCTTTTCGTCTTTGGCTTCCGCGCCAGCAAAATGCGCCAGGGCAAGCTGTCGGCTCTCATTCACAATTCGGCCCAGCACCCGGACCTGGAATACTGCGAGGTTGCTGTGCACTTTCGCGAAGTGATGGACTTGGTAGGTGTTGTCTGTTGTACCATTGTCTTGACTTTTGCCTAACAATAACAGCCGGGCGGTGGCTCGGAAGTCATTCCGAATTCGGATCTTGTCATTTCTCGCAAGGCTTTCCGCAACAACTCCAGCACGTACTATATTGACGGAAAACCGTCCAACTTCACCACGGTGACGACGCTGCTGCGGGACCGCGGCGTGGACCTGGACCACAAGCGGTTTTTGATTCTGCAGGGAGAAGTCGAGTCGATTGCGCAGATGAAGCCCAAGGCCGGAAACGAGCACGAAGACGGCTTGCTCGAATATCTCGAAGACATTATCGGCACGTCCAAGTACAAGTCGCCCATTGAGGAGGCGGCTACCGAGGTGGAGACGCTCAACGACATTTGCATGGAGAAGAGCGGGCGTGTGCAGCACGTGGAGAAGGAGAAGAACAGCCTCGAGGACAAGAAGAACAAGGCCATTGACTTTATCCGGGACGAGAACGAGCTGGTGATGAAACAATCGGCGCTGTACCAGGTCTACATTGGCGAGTGCAACGACAACGTGGCGGTGACAGAAGAGGCCATTTCGCAGATGCAGGCGGAGCTGGACGTGGAACTGGAAAAGCATCAGGGCAGCGAACAGGAGATCAAGGGGCTGGAAGTGGCGTACGCCAAGGGCAGCAAGGAGTTTGAGGCTCAGGACAGGGCAACGCAGCAGCTGGTCAAGGAGATGGCCAAGTTGGACCAAGAGCGCGTCAAGTTGGAGGAACAGCGCAAGTTTCTCAGCGACAAGCGCAAAAAGCTCGACAAGGCTATTGCCCATGCGGAAAAGTCGGCGACCGAAGCGGTGGAGACGATGGAGCAGTGTACAGAGGAGATTGAGACTCGAACGGGAGAGATTGCGCAGCTCGAGGCGCGGATCACAAAGGAAGAGGCGGAGCTGACCAGGATTCGCGACAGCCTAAAAGGCAAGACGCAAGCATTTTCCGACCAGATTTCGGCCAAGCAAAAGTCGCTGGAGCCGTGGAAAGACAAGATTGGGCAGAAGCTGTCGGCCATTGCGGTGGCGGAAAGCGAGCTGGCCATCCTGGAGGAAAAGGCCAATGCGGGGGCGACGGCGCTCGAGGAGCTGGAAGCCAAGATGGCGGGCATTGAAGAGGCGCGGTCGGCCAAGGAGGCCGAGCTCAAGCAAAGCCAGGTGGAAAAGGCGCGACTAGAAAAGGAGGCTGAGCGGGTGGCGGCCGAGCTGGAGAGCCTGGCGGCGCAGGAGCCCAAGTTCCGGGCACAGCTGTCCAACGCACGGCAAAAGGCAGACGAGGCGCGGTCGAGCCTGTCGCAGTCGCAGACCAAGGGCAACGTGCTGACGGCGCTGATGCGCATGAAGGAGTCTGGCCGTATTGACGGCTTCCACGGACGGCTGGGCAACCTGGGCACGATTGACCCGCAATTTGACGTGGCGATATCGACGGCGTGTCCGCAGCTGGACAATTTTGTGACGGACTCGGTCGAGGCCGGGCAGCAGTGCATCGAGTACCTGCGCAAGACGAATCTGGGACGCGGCAATTTCATGTGTCTGGACAAGCTGCGGGCGCGTGACATGGCGGCGCTGGCGACTCCGGAGAACGCGCCGCGACTGTTTGACCTGATCCGGCCCAAAGAGGAGCGGTTCCGGCCGGCGTTTTACCACGCGCTACAGGACACGCTGGTGGCCAAAGACCTGGCACAGGCCAACCGGATTGCGTACGGAGCGCGGCGATGGCGGGTGGTGACTCTGGCGGGCGAGCTCATTGACAAGTCGGGCACAATGTCGGGCGGTGGCACGACGACCAAGCGCGGGCTCATGTCGTCAAAGCTGGTAGCGGACACGAGCAAGGAGCAAGTGGCGAAGCTGGAGGTGGACCGGGACACACTGGAGCAGCGATTCCAGGAATTCCAAGAGCGGCAGCGGGAGCTAGAAGGGCGCCTGCGGTATCTCAAGGAGCAGATTCCGCAAATGGAGACAACCATGCAAAAGATTAGCCTGGAAATCGACAGCGCCGCCAAGCACATGGCGGACGCGCAGCGGCGGGTCAAGGAGCTGAGCAAGGAGCACCAGCCATCGCAGTCGGACGACAAGCGGGCGGCGACGCTGCAGCGGGAGGTGGGCAAGCTCAAGAGCGAGGTGGAGGCGCTGCGGGGCGAGACGGCGAGCGTGGAGGAGGAGATACGGGCGCTGCAGGACCGCATCATGGAGGTGGGCGGTGAGAAGCTGCGGGCGCAGCGGGCCAAGATGGACGGGCTCAAGGAGGAACTGGCGGGCCAAAACGAGGAGACGTCAAAGGCAGAGGTGCGCAAGGCCAAGGCCGAGAAGCAAAAAGCCAAGGTGGAGCGAGACCAGGCCAAGGCGGCCAAGGATTTGGAGGCGACGACGGGCGACCTGGAGCGGCTGGAGGAGGCCATGCAGCAACAGGGCGAGCGGGTGGCTACGTTGCAGGAGGACGTGGCAGAGGCGCGGCAGCAGCTGGCGGAGAAGAAGGAGGAGCTGGCAGCGGTCAAGGCGGAGCTGGACGACAAGACGGCCGAGCTCAACCAGACACGGGCGGTGGAGATTGAGATGCGCAACAAGCTGGAGGAGAACCAAAAGGTGCTGGCCGAGAACCACCGGCGGCTACGGTACTGGGAGGACAAGCTGGCCAAGTTGCGGCTGCAGGACATTTACGACTTGGAGGGCGGCAGCCAAAGAGCAGCGGCCGAGGCAAGCCTGGGCGAGGATGGTGAGGAAGAAAAGGATGGGGAGAATGACGACAACGACGAAAAGACCCCTAGCACATCCCCCCCCCTGGAGCTGATGCGGTACAGCCGAGACGAGCTGGCCGGGATGAGCAAGGAGAGTCTCAAGGGCGAGATTGCGGCGCTAGAGGAGAAGACGCAAAACACCAATGTGGACCTCGGGGTGCTGGCCGAGTACCGGCGGCGGGTGGAGGAGCACGCGGCGCGTTCATCGGACCTGGCGTCGGCCGTGGCCCAACGAGACGCAGCCAAGAAACGGTGCGACGATTTGCGGCGGCGGCGACTGGAGGGTTTCATGGAAGGCTTCAGCGTGATCTCGTTACGGCTCAAGGAGATGTACCAAATGATTACAATGGGAGGAAACGCGGAGCTGGAGCTGGTGGACTCGTTGGACCCGTTTTCCGAGGGCATCTTGTTCAGCGTGATGCCGCCCAAGAAGTCGTGGAAGAACATTAGCAACCTGTCGGGCGGCGAGAAGACGCTGAGCAGTCTGGCGCTGGTGTTTGCGCTGCACCATTACAAGCCGACGCCGCTGTATGTAATGGACGAGATTGACGCGGCGCTGGACTTTCGGAATGTGAGTTGTAACGTCGACTTTTCTTTCTCCTTTAACCTCGTGATACTAACCTCCAGGTCTCCATTGTCGCCAACTACATCAAGGAGCGCACGAAAAACGCCCAATTTATAGTCATCTCGCTGCGCAACAACATGTTTGAGCTGGCGGCGCGGCTGGTGGGCGTCTACAAGGTCAACCACATGACCAAGAGCGTGACGATTGAGAACAAGGATTACATTACGCGGCGGAGGCCGGCGGCACAGGCGGGACCGGCGACGTCTGCGAGCCAGCGGCCGCCACCACAGCACCAGTACACGCTGCCGCTGTTGCAAACGCCGGCGCGGCCACAGCCGCAAATCAGCCAATTGGCGTCGCCGCCTTGAAACGTCTTTGCCTCTCTGTCTTTTCTGTCTCTGGTGTTGGATATGGGTCTGCCTTTGAATCTAATGAAATGAGTCTTTGTCTTGTGTACGGAGTAGGAATGCAAATTTTGTGACCACAGCACGGCCTTGGCCGTCAGGTCCTGTATCAGCTGCCCCAGCAGCCCCAGCGCCAGCACAGGCCGCCGGCCGTAGCGGTCGGCCATGTCGTCCGGTTAGCCAGTTGGCACTGCCCGGCTAGACTAACTCTTCACATTACTTAACGCGTTTCATGGCGATGAGAGCTCTTGATCAAAGATTGGTCATTTTATATCTTTAGTATGGAGACGGGCCTCAAAATAACAAAAATCACGAATTAATGTCGTGAAAATCAGAATATATACATGGAAGTAGAAATGGTCAAAGCAGAGCAACTTTGGCCATTGTAGCCACCCTCATCGCCCCAGTTGTCTCGTGGCGCTGCAACATTGTCATAATACAGCTGATCTAGCATGTGGCCAGCATGGAAGAGAGTGCCGACTTCTCGGCAGACGTAATGGAAAGGTCCCAGTAGCTCTTGACCTTTACCCAGGCCTCTGCATAAGTGCAGTAAAAAGACTCTAGCGGCGGCTTCCACTCATCCGGGCTCTGATCGCTCTTGGACTCGTTGACATTGTCCGTCACAGCCCAGAGCTGCGGCCGAGTAACGTCATTGGCAAACTGCTCGCGCTTGGCCGTCGTCCATTCATTGGCACCAGACTTGGGCGAGTTAGTAGGGAAGAAAGCGAGCTCAACAAAGACAGCCACTTACCACCCAAGCGTTCTTCAGCGGAACCATGTGATCAATGTCGAGATCAGAGGCGTCGGTCCATTCACCGCCGTCGTACGGGCTCACCCAAGTACCCGAGGTGGCCTTGCAAGCCGAGTTGGTGACGACATTGGTTCCGTCGCGCTTCAAGACATACTCGCGAGTGTTGCAAGTGCCCTCAATGGTGTCCCAGGTCGGAAACAGACTGCGCTTGTACCCTCCATCGTCCGAGTAGGCCTTGACCGTCAAGCTGGCCAAGAGGGACTTGGCCGACGAGGCTGTGGGGATGCCAGGCTGAGTGGATAGCGTCAGTAGGATTTACAAGATAACGAAATCAGGTTCTTCCTAGAGGCTTACCGGCGTCGGCATGGGAACAGCCACAACACCGTTGACCAAAAGGCCAACCGCCACCATGGAAGCAATAATAGGCTGCATTTTAGACGCGAGGCTGTCTACAAAAGTATTGTGAATGGCTTGGAGACAGATGACGGAAGTGGGAAGGGGACCAGTCTATTTAAGTTGAGCAGATGAAGTTGAGCAGATGAGCAGACACAAAGACTTGGTATGCTTTCGAGTCACCCTTTTCTCACAACTGGAAGCCCCATCTGCAGTTTTCACACTTTACAACGGACAAGGACCAGATGAGGAAGTTGCCAACTAAACTCAATGCAAAGCAGAGTCGAGAGCCTCGGGGCTGCCCGTCTGTTACCAAGTTGGTTGACAATTCTGCCTGCCATTCCGGACCTTGCCGGGATTCTCATTGTGGTGAGCAAACGGGGAACCAGTAATGGAACTGGAGGGTGGCAGAGCAAACGGGCGATAGTCAAACTTGATGGAACATGGAGGCTTGGCAGACTGACAGCTACCTAACTGAGGCTAGTCTCGAGCATGTATTGGGAGGCTACTTATGCGCCCATGAAGATCATGGAAAATCGCAAAGACGATAGGCCAACACTGATAGTTGACACTACTTGCAATACAAACCATGTGTTGGTCATGCCAAGACTGACACGGAATCCAGGAACCATTGACAGCGGAACGGTTCTCATGTTTATCGCTTGGTTTGAGCGCCGAGGATGCCAGAGGCTTTGATAAGAACTAGATATGGCCTAGCTTTTTCTGGAAGAATACGAACAGTTGAAACGCTGGCGCCACTTTGCAAGAAGAATTATAGACAAACAAAACGCCAGAAAAGGCATCTGTTAGCATCGTGAGCAAGGCATGGGTGTATATAGGCTGTATTATAGGTAACACTGAGGACCTTTTCTCCGATAAGAGCCGAAACGAATAGCCAACGTGATGGAAGTTTCCATTCTAGCTCAAAGTCAGTCCATGATTCATGTGAAAAGTGTGCTGGTCAAGAAGACATGAATTGTCCTCGATCCAACGCCAGCTTGTTTAATAAAGTTTGTGAATTGATCAGATTGCTCAATGTTGGACGCTAATGCAGGAGAGTTGCGCAAATAAACATTCCTGGCAGCCGGAGCCTTCTCCAATGACATCCATGCATACAGCCATGCTGCATTGAACGCAGGCAATTGACTACTTCTAGATTACCATTGCTTATCAAGGAAGCGGGCGGGTTTCTAGACCTTTTGACGCTTGTGTCTGCATCATTCTCACATGTAAGTCTCAATGTCACCATCTCGATATGGCTTGATAGCTGAAGAAGGTGACGAACGTGATAAATTCAGGGACTGGGAGGTTTCCACAGAACCCTCATCTAGGATGACTAATACAGACTGACATAAGCGGTGGCTTACGTCAGTCTGACAATGGCCAGGCTCCAGCCAACATTGTGAATATTAGTTGATCTACACAACTTTAACTTACAGACTGAAACGGAAGCATATTCACCCCAGTTCTCAGTTGGTGCAGTTATCAGGCTATCGTGGCCAAGTGGCACAAAGATCAGAGCCTGATCAGCGCCGAGTAAATTGCAACCTCACGCACTCCACTATCTCAGAGTAAGAAACACGGCTTACGCCTTCTTTGTTAGGTTGTCAAAGTTAGCACCGCCTTGCCGCCAGCTCACCTTTATGCCGTCGGGAGTAGCACACAGGCGTCAGACCCCCGTGGCAGCCTTGAAAGCTGTGGACACACCGGGCTTCAGGATCTGCCGACGGTTCAGAACGAGGACAAGAAATGCTAGAAGACGAGTGCTTCCTCGCGACCCGAAAGCCCTTCGCCGCGTCTATATCATCGCCTTGACTGTCTCATTGTGCTTTCCTTTATCTGCTCCCCATTCCTCTCAGACTACATCTCCAAGGGGAAAATGTCCGCTTGATATTCACCTGGCCTTGGAAATCTCGGGTCTTTGGGAGCTGCATGGGAAACAACGCGTATTACTCTATTGTGAAACTCTGAGCCTTTCTAAGCAGAAGACGGCAGATGAGCCGAAGAGATGTATAGATAAGGACAGATTGCTTTGCGTATAAACCAACACGCTTATATCCTTTTGCTTGCAATTCACAAGTCAAAAGCATACATTCCGATGCTATCACATGTAGGTACATGGTCATGATAGCGTCTCTAAGTGGCGGAGATCAAGATAACAACTGCTTTAGTCGGCCATCTATCGATGTAGATCCAGTTTGATGCTATTCCCGGTCCATTGAACTTGCACTAGTCTGGAAACAGCTCTGCGACACGCACTTCCGAAACAAGCACAAGGCCGTCTGCCATTTAGCAAGAAAGGCTGACTGTTTTCCGACATCCGTTTGCCGTGCGTAGTCCAAAAGGACTTGGTGTACGTGGCGGATCACTGCCAGCCGCAAGATAAGCAATAGTATTCTTCTGTAAGGCTGATAGTGCCATCTTCATTGCCCGAATGCACTCGGAACGGACGGCGCCCAAGGAGAAGGCCATTCGTTTGTCTTATCACGCAGCATGTATTCCGCCTCGTATCTTTTGCACATGGCTTTGAAGTGATTCGAAGCTTGCATTGATGCGGTAGAAGAAGCCAAATACTGGAAGGCAGACGTGAACGATACGGCTTCCATGTTTTCAGATAACTGCCATTAGACCATCCCATAGCATTCCACCGCCTGTAATTTCATCAACTGCCATTGACCACGCGACGGCCGTATCCGCCGATCATGGGTGCTAGAGAGCTCATTGCAAAAGCCTTGGCCATTCGGGACAAGTCACTGGCCGCTGTCGAGCCACGGCTAGAATACGAGCGTCTCCCGAAACCGCTGCCCCAAAACGTCATTCCTCTTGCCCAGCATCTTCTTACCGAGGAAGAGCTGGCCATTACCGGACTGGATGCGCCCGAGTTGATCCGTGCCATTCGGTCCAAGAGGTACACGTGTTTGGCCGTGACCAAGGCCTTTCTTCGACGGGCCGCCCTGGCTCAGGAGCTGGTGAGACGGCACGAATAAGATTGCCTGTAGGGCCAAGCGGGACTGATGCAAGACAGGTCAACTGCCTTACAGAGCTGCTGCCCGAGAGAGCGCTGGAGCGTGCGGCGTATCTCGATACTCTGGACGCGCCCGTCGGCCCTCTGCACGGGCTGCCCATCTCGGTCAAGGAGCATCATGGCATGGCGGGGTGCACGAACCATGCCAGTTTTGTGGGAAGAATCAACAACCCCCAGCAGGGCGCTTGCGGCATCAACGACGTGCTGTGGCAGGCCGGGGCCGTTTTCTATGCGCGCACGACGCAGCCGCAGTGTGTGATGCACCTGGAGACGTCGTCCAACATTTACGGAACCACGGTCAACCCGCACAACCGCGACTTGACGCCCGGTGGAAGCTCGGGCGGCGAGTCTTCCCTCATTGCCTTTCGGGGCAGCGTCCTGGTAGGCCTCCCCTCTTTGGCGGTGCATTGGGGCCCTACTGACAGAATGTAGGGCATGGGCGGCGATATCGGCGGCTCTATCCGATGCCCTGCCGCCAACTGCGGCATCTACGGCATCAAGGCCACGCCCGGACGCATTACGCGTGCGGGCGGAAGCGGCGGCGTCAAAGGCCAGGAAGGGTGCGTTGTCTCGCACCACTACGGCTGGCCGTCTATCCGCTAACCCGAAGCAGTGTCGCCGTCGTGTACGGCCCGCTCTCGACCTCGAGATCTGGCCTCGAACTGTTTATGGAAAGCTACCTCGCCTACGAGCCCTGGATCAAGGATACCTCGCTGGTGCCGATGCCGTGGCGGTCTGTTTCTCTGCCTGCCAAGCTCAAGATTGCCGTCATGTGGTCGGACGGCATTGTCACGCCACACCCGCCCGTCACGCGCGCCTTGCGGGAGGTGTGTGACACGCTCAAGCGCCATCCCGATCAGTTTGACTTGGTGGAGTGGAAGCCCAGCGGCCACGACACCTGCTGGGACATTACCCAGGCGCTTTACTACGAAGATGGCGGACGTTCTGTGACAAAGGAGATCTTGGACGCGGGAGAGACTGTGCTGCCTCTGACGGAATGGCTCTTGACATCGGATGGAAACGTAAAGTACCGCACGGTCGAGGAGATTTGGGATGTGAGTCTCCATGGCTCCTTTACCCCCTCCCATCTACTAATGTACGCTCTCCATCATGGCTGTCTCCCTCTACTAATGTACACAGCTCAAAGTCCGCCGTAACGCGTACCGCGATTTCTACAATGACCTCTGGCTCTCTACCGGTGCCGAGGATGGCCACATGGTGGACGCGATTCTCTGCCCGACAGGTCCGGGTGCGGCTCCGCCACTGGGCAACGCAAAGTACTGGTCGTACACGAGCCAGTGGAATCTTCTTGAATATGCAGCGGCGGTGTTTCCGGTTACGACGGTCCAAGCCGAACTGGATCCCAAGGACAACGAGTATGTGCCAATGAACGAAAAGGATGCCTTCAACTACCGTCTATACACGCCCGAGACCTATGTGAATGCCCCTGTCGGACTACAGCTGGTGACGAGAAAGTGGGAGGACGAGAAGTGTCTGGCGATTATGAAGAAGATTGAGCAAACAATGGGAAGGGAGTAGGAAAAAAGTAGCACTACTGATTAAGCTATTCGCGCTACTGTATTACATTATAAAAGAGAATGTCCTGCCAGTCGAGAGCATCCATCATGGGATTCACATCGGGAGGGATTTTGGTATCTGCGCCAAAGGGTAAGAAGTGGCCTCCCCCGTCGTCATGTGCTGAAGACGCATCGCCATCTTGCCCAAGGGGTGGCAAGGTTGGCTCTCGAATCCCTCCATTCTCGGCCCGACTGGCACTTTTCAAGATGCTCACGACCTTGCTCTTGAACTTTTCCAGCAGACTCTGAAACAGTTTCAGGACCCCTTCGGCATTGGGCCAGTACTGGCTGAGTTCCTTGCACGGCCCAAACAAGCGTTCCAAACTGTTTTGTGTATTCAGGGCAAGCAGTGTCGAGCCAGCCTCAATGGCCCGTCTGATTTCGAGCGATATGTGGATAGCAGCCGCCGTGAGAGCAATCGTGGCCGTAAACGGGCACTGGGCAATGTAGTTTTTGGCCAGCATGGTCTCGAAAATGGTGATAATGGCTCCGGCAGCGCGGCCGCAAATCTCTGTTGATTTTGACTGTTGCTGGTATCCCTGCGTGTTTGGGGGAGGTGGATCTGTCTGAGATGCTGGGGCCGACGGGGCCGTGTTTGTCGGTATAAACTTGCGATGAAGGTGGATGAGAACGGTATTGTAGTGAAGGTGAAGCAGGAGAGAGGGAAAATCGTCGCTTGCCGGGTTTGCCAAGATCCAATCGACGAGACGCGAGTCGAGAGCGGCCAGTGTGGCGTGGGTGTCAGCCGGTAGACTGGCAGCCCTGGGCCGGTTGAGCGAGAGAATCTCGAGGATGATGCGGCATAGTTCCATGTTGCCCGAGCAGTAGCGGAGATGTAGTTTTTCGTTCATGGCCCCATTCTCCTCGCAAAAGTCGTCGGCTTCGAGCGGAGGCTGGTCGACCTCGTCGAGCTGGATCATGGACGGTCTGCCGTGTTCGAGAGCGGTGAATATCTCGGTCTGGAAGAGCGTCCACCAGACGCGCCGGTAGATGCGCCGCTCGCCCAAGGGCATCATGCAGGCTCGCAAGCGGGGCGACAGGTTTCGGTGCATGCCGAGGCCAAAGGCGATGCGGCAGGCCAGGCCGGCCCAGTAGTAGCTGTTGGCGCCGGCGCTGTCTGCGTTTTCCAGGTGCCAGGTGAGCAGCAAGGCGCACTGGATCAGGTGCAGGCGGTTGTTTTCGTGGCGCATGTCGAACAAGGCTTTGGCGCGGAAGAAGAGGGTGGCCGTGACGACG
Organism: Graphilbum ipis-grandicollis; assembly: GCA_019925625.1. Taxonomy (NCBI): domain Eukaryota; kingdom Fungi; phylum Ascomycota; class Sordariomycetes; order Ophiostomatales; family Ophiostomataceae; genus Graphilbum; species Graphilbum ipis-grandicollis. Next base: position 383,612 of record JADHKH010000010.1, on the reverse strand, counting down.
GCCCGAGACTGGGCCACTCTCGGATGGCCGCAGACATGAGCGCCGGCGAGGAGAACGGCGTGCATAATGAGGAGAGGCGGCGGGTTGGACGGGTCGGCGTACTGGCGACGGAACTCGGACTCGTCCATGACGGGAAAGTAGGGGTTGACCCGGTCGAAAAAGGCCTCGACGAGGGCATCCCGGATATGCTTGACGGGAAAGGAGCAGAGATGGCCAAAGGGATCGATGCCGCCGCCGCCGCCCGGGAGCTGCCTGTGGAAGAGCGTCGGCTCCAGCATGGGTTTCCAGGGCGTAATGGGGTGGGTATGGGGATGCGGCAGATGCAGCGAGGCCGTGGAAAGGCCCGGCCTGGGCCGTGGATCGAGATGCAAGAGGTGCGACAAGTTTGATACCGAGGTCCCGACATAGGCCAGCCGCATCAGCGTGCAATTGTCAAACACCTCCCAATGCTCGGCGCCCATGCCGCGCTCAAAGAACTGGTGAAGGCTGTCTCGCGCCATGACCTGCGACGTCACGGCACTATTGACGAGACGGCCGACATCCCACAGAGCACTGGAGACGCTGTGCGCGTTCTGGGCGGCGGCCGGCGACGCGGGAGGTCGTCGGTAGGGTCCCTCGGCTGCCAGAGGCGACACCTGGCTGCGGCTACGTAGATTCTTGATCCGCACAGGGCGTTGCCAGTTGCTGGTGAAGCTGGATTCCCGTTAGAACTCGGCAGAATCAAGGGGTGGCTCTCGCGCTGACCTGCACTCTTTGTCGACTTTGCGGCAGTTGCTGCATTGGCTCTTGTTGGTGGAATCACAGCGGACCTTTCTCCGTCGACAGGCATCGCAGGCCTTCATCTGCTGCCGCCGTCTGGGCGGCGACGACTGCATCGTCGACGGCTGCATGGGTAGAGACATGCTGAGGGTGCTGGAGGAGTGCAAGAGGGTGCTGGAGGAGTGCAAGAGGGGCGGAGGACGACTTATACGCAGCTAGTCAAGACTCTTATCTGATATCTACCTGTATCCATACATTTATCCAATTGGTCAAGTGAGTGGATCTGGTTTGATATGCTTCACGACTACAACTCATACATCTGCAAAAGCCTTTCCTCCCGCCTGTTTATCAATTTCCATGCACTCTCCGAGACCGCAGGTCATAAAGAGACCGTCGACACCACCGGCATTGTAGCTCTCTTCGACGCCCGTCGTCTTCAGCAAGCTCAGACTCTGCCGGACGCCGTCCAGGACTTTGGAAGAGCAGACGCCGGGAAAGATTATGATGCGGAAACCCAAGGCCTTGGCTTCGTCGACGGTCAGGTCAAAGGAGGCGGCGTTGGGCACCTGGTCGAACAAGACGGGGGTGTCTCCCATGGCCTCGCACAGCTTCTTGCACTCCTCCTTGGACTCAATGGCGTCTACAAAGGCCACGTCGATGCCAATCTTGACGGCCTCTGTTAGCCGCTCCACACACTCGTCGAAGCCGTACTTTTGCCGGGCGTCTGTACGGCCAATAATGACAATGTCCGACTTCATCTTGGCTCTCGCATTAATGGCAGCGCGGAGACGGCTGTACCACACCTCTCGCGGCACGACCTCTTTTCCGCCCAAGAACCCGCATCGTTTCTCCAGGATCTGGCGCTCGTGTTAGCGACTTGACGCCGAAAATGCTCAAAGGCGTACCTGGTCCTCAATGTGAAGCGCCGCAACACCGGCTCGCGCATAGTTGGCCAGTGTCCGAGACACCATGACGGGACCGCCGTAGCCCGTGTCGGCGTCGGCAATCAGAGGGACTGAAGTGTCGAGGTTGGCAATCATCTCGGCATTGGCCGTCATCTCGGTAAGCGTTGCCATGCCCAAGTCGGCCCAGCCGAGTCTAGACATGGACGTGCCAGACCCCGTCTTCCCGGTCAGCTTGTTCGCTAGCGATGGCTACCAGGAGGATTACCATGTAGAGGGCATCAAACCCTTGCGAAAGGGCAATGCGGGCGGTGAGACCATCGTAGACGCCGGGGCAGACAATGATCTTGTCCTTGTCCTGGAGCATTTCCCTCAGGCGCTTTGCGCCCGTGTGCGGACCGGTAGACATTTCGAGCTGTTGTTGGAAGGATGCAACACTCTGCAGAACCAGGGCAAAGCAGCGATATATCATGGAGCGGATGATTGTCAGCCTAGCTGCCCAAGGAGGAACGCTCCAGCGTGGTCCCATGTGTTATCACGGAGCCGGCACTTCAGCTCTGCACTAGAGCAGTAGTGCATGCAGCTCGGAGCCGTCACCCCTGCGTTATCTCCCGTTCATCAGCCCGGCCGTTTGTCCAGGTCCAAAACATTTGGCCAATAGAACAAGCTGGATAAAGCTTGTACATCATTGCAGTCGCGGATGTCTGCGGTTACGGACTGCCTAATACGATCCAGCGGTTAACCATGTGCTTGCTAATATATAGAAATTGCTTGGCAAGCCGTCTTCTTCGGCTTTGCCTATCCCAGGTTCGAGGCTTCATCTCTTCTTCGGCTTGCCTATCGGGTTCGACTTGAGCTTCAGACGATCATGGCAGTCCAGTCCTTGTTTGAGATTTCCGTCACGCCGGGCAGCCACCAATTGGGGGCTGCTTTCCTGGCTCAAGTGTTGACCCTCTTGAAAGACGTGCGTGGCATCACCATCACTATAGCCACGCCGGCGACATTCTCGGTGCCCGCCTCCGCCTCGATATACACTGTCCTCTCGACACTGTCGTCGGCCTTGTCGGCAAAGGCGAAGCCGCGGGAAGCGGAAAGCCTCGACAACGTGCTGGAGAAATGCATGGATCCGGTATCACTGGGTGGCTTTGCCTTGACCAAGCAGTCCATTTTGGATGACACGGATCGCCAGAAAGCCTTGTTTTCTGTCGAGTCTTGGCTCGAGGCTCTCAACTCGGAGGACCGAGTGAGCAAGGGCCCGGATGCCGTGGCCGCCCGATCGAGCCAAACAAAGCCCATGACATTGGCCGCCAAGATCATTGCACACCACACCATCGGGGGCTGCCCGGTGGAGGGCATTTCGGCCGGAGACGTGGTTCGCGTCGCCGTCGACTGGGTCATTGCATCCGAACTGACCTGGACGGTGAGTCTGCACAAGCCTGACAATGGCGGCCAACGTAACTGACGACCAGTATATGCACACCACCATGCAAAAGATGGGAGCCCAAAAGATTTGGCGAAACGACCGATTTTGGCTGGCGGCCGACCACGTTGTCGATCCCAAAGTGTACGGCTTGCCCAAGGTGAAAGCCCTGATTGACGATGTGGAAAAGGCCAACCAGGACTTCAAAATGACGGAATACCAAGGTCTCAACTACACCATTATGCACACCGAGTTTGTTCGCGAGCGTGTCGAGCCCGGCATGTTGATTCTGGGAGCCGATTCGCACACGTGCTCGTCGGGCGCCGTCGCCTGTCTCGCCATTGGCCTCGGTGCCGGCGATGTCGGCATGGGACTGGTGACGGGCGAGACGTGGCTCAAAGTCCCCGAATCCCTACGCATCACCTTGACCGGCCGGCCGGCCTTTGGCATGGGCGGCAAGGAAGTGGTGCTCTACATTTTGCAAGAGTTGAAGCGCAACACGGTCGCGGCCGATTGCATTGTCGAGTTTGCCGGGCCCGGGCTGCAGTACCTTTCCTGCGACGCCCGGTTTGCCATTGCCAACATGTGCGCCGAGCTCGGCGCCGTGACGGGCATTTTTGCCGCCGACGAAATCACCCAAGACTATGTGGCCCGACGCCGTCAAAAACGACACCGCTCCCACTCGCTCTACTTTGCCGCCGACGCCGACGCCGTCTACGCGGGACACTACACCATGGACCTCGGCAAGGTCGAGGCCACCATTGCGCTGTACCCGTCGCCCGACCATGTGGTGCCCGTGTCCGCCCAGGCAGGCACCCGTCTGGATGGACTCTTTATCGGCGCCTGCACCACCACAGAGGAGGACCTCGTTCTCGCCGCCCTCGTCCTCCAGGTCGGCCTGAAGCGGGGACTGCCACAGACCCCGGGCCGGAAACACGTGGCTCCCGGGTCGCTGCCCATTGTGGAAAAGCTGCGCGAGCTCGGCCTGCTCGACGTCTATGACGCCGCCGGCTTCACCCGAAGCCCGCCCGGCTGCAGTTTTTGTGTCGGCATGGGCTCCGACAAGGCCGGCGAGGGCGAGGTCTGGCTCAGCTCGCAGAACCGCAACTTCAAGAACCGCATGGGCAAGGGGGCCCTGGGAAGCATCACCTCGGCCATTGTCGTTGCTGCGTCGAGCTTTAGCATGACGGTGACCGACCCGGCGCCGTTCTTGGCCGAAATCGACGTCCATCTTTGGCACCGGTACAAGGGCGCTGAAGACAAGCCTCGGAAGCCCGTCACGTACATGGAGCCGCATGTTGGCCCGTCGAAACAGACGTCGAGGGAGCGGCCCCGGCCTAGCTCGCAGGAAGCTGAACTGAAAAGCATCAAGAGCAGGGTCGTTGTCCTGGGAGACTTTATCGACACGGATGCGGTAAGTCGAGTCAAGTCGAGTCGAGTCAAGTAACTGTCGGTAAAACTGACCGACAGATTGCCCCCTCCGAGTTCTTGGTTGGCCCCGTCCCCGACGACGAGTTGGGCACGCATTGTCTCCAGTACACCCACCCCGACTTCCGCGACAAGGTCAAGAACGGACAGCGAGTCGTTGTGGCGGGAAAAGCCTTTGGCTGCGGCTCGTCGCGCCAGCATGCCGTCGGCTGTCTCGTTGGTATGTATTGGATTCCAAAAGGCAAGATTTGGGCTGACACGGTTTCGCGTAGGCGCTGGTGTGCAAGCCGTCATTGCGCGCTCCTTTTCCTTCATCTACGGCCGCAACCAGCCCACACTCGGTCTCTTGGGATTCACCATGACGGACGAAGCGTTTTACGCTGCCGCCACTGAGAATGCAGAGATTGAGATCAATGTTCCGGCCCGCAAGATTCTTGTCAATGGCCAAGAGTTTGGCTTCACCCTGACCGACATGGAATACCAGCTGACGGTGAACAAGGGTATGGTAGAGGCATACAAGAAGTTTGGAAATGCCATTTGGGAGGAGTTGACACTGCCGGGGCCAAAGACGGGAGGAAGTGTGTCGGAAAAGGCGGCAGAACCGGTGGATTCAAGATTGCAGTGGTAATACAAATCCTGGTTAACGTCGACTGGCCGATGATCTCGTCGCCCAAAGACACAGTCTAGCCCTTGGTCCTGCACCACTTTCCATACGCTATAAGGGCAGTTGCTGACGGGCTCCACGCACCCGGCGGTGGCCTCGATCCGCAGGTCAAGCACCGAGTCCATGTTTTCCACGTCGATGTCGACGTATCGTAGGAACCGGCCACCGCCCCGACAGGCCTGTAATACGGAGAGCGGCACTAGGCAATCTGCCGTGGATAGACCATGACGTCGACGGCAATGCAGCTGCGCATTTTGTTGGCGCAGCTTTATCAAAAGGTCGAGTAGTGACGGCCCCGTCGGCAGACGGCACTGCAACTCGACTCGTGCTACGGCCTGCCCGGAGGAGAAGATCGGTATGCGCCGAAGTTCAATAAAAAAAAGACTAGCAGTAACTTTAACGGCGACGTTTCGCAGATGAGCGGTGCTATTGTTAAAGAGAGTCCCTATTCGCACACACCCATTTTCCCTAGCGCGCACACAGATTCCCCACAACCCCCCAATTTTCTCACCCATTAGCCAATAATATTGAGAATTTCTACTAGCGCATACTCATTTTCCCTAGCGCATACACAGATTCCCCACAGATCCACAGCTTTGCCCATTAGCCAATAATATGTAAGACTGGTATTTAAGTTATGGCTATATCGTAGAATATGTTTTGCATCGTGTATAAGTTCTGATTGAAATCAGGCTATTATGCCCTTTTTCACTAGTAGTATACGTCCTTTTGTGAGTGAGAGTTTAAAAAAGATACCTAGCATTAAACTAGTAATACAAGTACATTATAGAGCTTTGACTAGCGAACTATGCGCCTCGCTCTGCCTAGTTAATTCTTCGCTCGCGGTGTAACGGGCTGCGCCCATGAAGGGCCTCGACTGCACTCGGCCGATTGTTTCTCCTGCTGAGCACGTGCTAGCCGGCGCACGTGCCACAGCCTCAGAGCCCCTATTTATGTTATTTCACGACACGGGGATACTCTCTTTCTGTAATGCGTTCCTATTGATAGATACGGCATTGGTCAGTTGAATACACTCGCTCTTGACCCTTTACATTTTTAATGATTTATTATAAATAATTTTCCGGGCTTATAACTGTTAAACTATTAAGCATGAATGTGTGTAAATTCTCTTGCCAGTTTAAAAGGGCGGATGGCTAAAAACCCCCAAATATCTGTCTGATCAAGACCCACAAAATGTGTACTAGTACTTGTGGCCTGATTAGGGCCTAGTCCATGTACTTTGTACAAGGCCACTAATCGGTGCACTATTTGACACCCTTTTGTAGTCTATAAAGCTTGTTACTTGTGTATCTTTATTAGTCTTTATTCCTATTGTTTTTATTGATAGGATTAAAATTTGGCTGTCCTTTATAACTACGAAACTATTATATTTTTTATAGATGTTAATGTTTTTAGCCTATGAATACTCGTACGTACATCTGGTACCGGGAGCTGAATTTCCCCTAGAAACACAGCGAAAAGCGATAGCGATCATGTGCTATTGCTCTAAAAAAAATTCAACAATACTGCACGAATAATGTCACTCGTGATGTTTTTTAAAGGGACAACACTAAGTACGAGTACGAGCACTCGTCAACACAGAACACGGAACGGAACAATATGCCGAAATACGTTATAAACCAGGGTGTAGACAGTATCGTACTAACAAATGTCGGTCTTGAGTGGGCTGACCGAGTCAATCCATCTCCTTCGTTATCGGAAGGCGTCGCGCGTGTGCTGCGGGTTGGGGGTAACTGTCGATGCCGGCTTTGTAGAATGTTGAGAACAAAGACGTGACGGATGTGGAAGGCGCCTCCTCGTTGAATGAGGAAGGAGCGACCAACATCGTCGATGATAAAGACGCGCCTGCGCCCTCATTTCGCCTCTTGAACTCTCCTTCTTTTTTTCGTACCGGCAACTCTACGTAGCCCCCTCCCCTCGCACTCCCTCCCTCTTTCTCCCCATCTTCGTCTTTATCTTCTTCGTCATCTTCTTCGGCATCTTCTTCGTCGTCATCTTCTTCGTCGTCGTCATCTCGTTCTCGTTGATCCATCCATCTCAATTTTTCTCAGATGGAGTTCAAGTCGTTACCCAAGCCTGATACTCCACATCACTTGAAGGCTATCCGATTCCTGCATCCCGGGTATGCCACAAACAACATCCTATTTTGTCTTCCCCGCGTCGACCAGAAAAACGGCTCTTTTGGCATCCACCATGCCACGGCGCACACAGCTTGCGCCATTGTGGCAGCCAACGCCTTCCATGGATTTCTAGCACTCGATGCAGCCGGCACCAAGCGTGTGGACGACCCCTTCGATGACATCTTGACCGCCAATGACTATTTCTTCATCGTTGAGGGCTTTGCAACAGTGCCGTACCCTGTGGTGGCGTCGTTTCGAGACTGGGCCTTCCCACACGACCAACTCCCTTCTGCATGGGAGCAGGCGGCCATGGGCCTCCGAGATGACCAGGCACAACAACAACTCTGCGCCTTGACCCAGTTCAGCCTACCGCTCGAGTCCGCCCACCTGGTCCCGCAACACGAGCTCGATTGGTTCACTCAAAATGCCATGCATCAATACAGCGACACGCTGTCTGCAGCTATGCATGCACCCGACAACCTTCTCCTTCTACGGCGCGATGTCCACGCCATATTTGACCAACGCCGGTTTGTCATAGTTCCTAAAATCCCGCCGCCAAGCGACAACACGACGCCCGTTTTTGTGTGCCACTTTCTGGCGGTTTCGGACTACTACTATGCTCATAACAGCCTCGTGAACGGTCTTCGCTTCACTTGTGCCCCATTTTTGTTTGCGCGGTTTGCTTGGGCCATTTTCATGTACGCAAAAAACTTTGTTGTGATGAGCTGCGCGCCGAGGCATGTCCGAGTCGCAACTGCTGGCGATATTGGGGAGCGAGTCTACGAGAACAAGTTCATGACGGCAAAAGATCTTCGGGCTGCCTATAGTGGTGGTGGTTCCGTTACATCAACGCCTCTAGGAAGAAGAAAGCACGGCAACGGTGATGGCCAGGACGATGCCGACCCCCAGAGCGACGACGATAGCAGTGACAGCAGTGACAGCGAGAATTTTTGGGACGACCGTCGTCCAAAAAGGTCCCGGCGGACACAGAACTCGTCGGAGGAGACTGCGCCCGATGACAAGCCGGAGTTGGCGGAGACTGTTGCCACCGAGCTGCGCCAAGCTGCCGCTGTGATTGTCAATGAGGTTGAAGGCGAGTATGAATGAGAGACAAGCCGAAAGACAAGATATCGGCCGCCTCTTGGAGTGGCATGCATTTGCATGCCGAGAATTTATCCGCGACGTTACTCTCTACGCAAAGTTGGCCTCCGCTCTGCTGTCAAGGAGAGAGCTGTGAGGATTTGTCTGTGCTAGAATACAGTATCTTCTCCGAACAATTTAATCGTAATCACCTGCTTTATCTTTGAGACTCTTTTATTTTAAAAACTTGACGCGTTTTCGCAAAATCCTGCGAATATATTGAAGAACATTAATTGTCGTTTGAGCTTATATCAGTTCGAGACACGATTGTTTGGTTTGTTTTGTACGACATAAGTTGTAATTCATCATAATCATAAACATTATTATTATCATCATAACATGCATCTACACGTCGACATCAACAGAGTCGGTGTACTTGATCCGCTTCCGCGGCGATTCGGGGACCTTGTTGTCCTCGCCCAGGTCCTTCGTCGCTGCAACGCATGGAAGGGCCATCTCGGCTACAGCACCAACAACGGGCGTCGTCGGTGCCGGTGACGCGCCGCTGGGCTGCGAGTGCCCGCGGCTGGTTTGCAACACGGCCCGGTCAAAATCGATGCGCATCACACGCTGCGACTCGGCACACCACAGCACGTTGGCTGCGTTGTCGTCATGGTCAAAGAGACCCCAGTCGAGCAGCTCCTGCAGCGTCCGTTCGGCTTCGGGGCTGCTGTCGAGATCCTCCACGTACTCGCCCGCATGCGACAGCAAAAGCATGTGGGCCAAGGCAACAAATGCGTCGGGCACGGGGTATGCCGCCACCAAATCCACCAGGCCCAGACACACAGGGATGATCGATCCTTGCAGCGCAACAAGCTCATTGTAAATGGCCACTTCGTGCGCCAGCCGCCGCCGGTGGCGCCGCTCCACGCCTTTGCCAATCACCGTATACCCGTAGTCCACGAGAGTGATCTTGAACGGAAACCCCACGGCGCCACACACGCCTTCAATCCATTCGCATCCCGTCGCCGGTGAGCGGTAGAGTTGCGTTCGCACCAGCCGGACAAACGCGTCCAGAGTCAGCGGATGCATTGGCAGTGTCGAGCATGTCTGGCCATGCCGCGCGTGTGCGGCATAGTTGGGGCAATGCACGTCCAGCTCGTGTCCCAGCGCTAGTCCAACCAAGCATGCTTGCGTGCAGAACTCGCGCGTGGAAGCCTGCTCCGATTCCGTTTGCCTAGTCGTGCCAGCCGTGCCAGTCGTGCCAGCCGCGCCAGCCGTGCCAGCCGTGCCAGTCTCGGGTTGCGTGTTGAAATTGTCACGAGTCAAACTGTCTCGGCCAGGTGCTCGGCGACTATTGTCATCGTCGCCGTCGGGATAAGGGTGCACGCCTAAAGACGACGCTACCTCGTCGGGTACCGGGACCGCCTCGGGCAGTTCGGGATACTGGGGCGCCTGCTCCATGGCGTCCATAATCCACTCCAACGGGCGGGGACCCGACTGCAGGGCCAGTATACAGAACCCGGCCATTTGGGCAAGACGCGTGCCGGCCAACGCCGCAGCGTCAGTCGGTGGCGTTGGTTTTTCGGTTGTCACGGATCCGGGAAACGCCGCACTGCTCAAGGATGTTGGTACAACTTCGACCGACACATGGTACAGCAGTGTTGTCGGTTCCTTGAGGGGAATGCGCAGAAACACGAGTGCCTCGCCCGTGCATACATATCCGAATTCGGTCCCCGACACCACCATGTAGTGATAGGCCTGGGTCAGCGCATGGGCCAGGAATCTCTGGCCTACTGTTTTTCCCGAACCCCGTTGGTCTGCGTCACGACTCGCAGCCGCAGCAGAACTGCCAGCGCTTTCCGCGGCGCCGTCTTGGGCATTCTTCGTCTTGCGTGCCTGCACTTCACGTGCCAGACGAACCATGTAGTTCTCGGCAAACGTCATCTGTTGCACCAATGCTCCCCGCACGCGGTGGCAGGGCTTATGCTCGCCCACGGCAATCCGCTGCGCTTTCTCCGGCTCACCCGTGGCAGTCGCCCGCATGGTCAGAAGCAGACTGTCGGGTCGGGTTCGAGATGTACTCGTAGAAACGCTGCCGCTAGTGATGTTGCTCGCCCTGTTGTCGCTTGCTTCCGCACCTCCCGCATTTTCCGCATGCTGGGCTGTTTCGTTGACGCTGCAGTCAAATTGCACGGACCGCGCCTCGTTCGGTGATGCCGCCGTCGCTTTGAGGTACTGTGCAACGATATTTTTCGCCGGCTGAAGCAGTGTTGCATTGTAAAACACATCTGCTCTCTTTGCATTCAGAGCCGTGGGCAACCGAAGAATATCCGGATGGAGCGACTCCAAAAGAGTGCCTTCCGCGTCTTGGACCTGCTTGTGCGAAGGAAAACTTTCCTGGTACGCCGGGGCCAGCAGTTCTGTGTCAATGCGATGAAACGCGTCTGCTTGCAGTTGGGTAAAGGCAGCCCATGGACGCATGTGGACAGGATAGTGTTTAGAATGGATGCTCGTGGTCCCCGAAAAAGCCGGCTTTGAGTTACTGCGTATGCCAGCCTTTTTCTGAACAAGTTGGTTTGCGACGTCTTCGATGATAGGAAAAAGGCGTGTCATGTGAGTTATGAAGAGGGACATCTCGGCCAAGTACAGTCGCAGTGCTTGCCCGGCATGTGCTGCAAACGTTAAGAAGAGAACAAAGTGAACAATTGGCAATGGGATGGAAACGTACCGTCCTTGATTTCTCGAAGCTCTTCCTGGAGACGCATGATGAACGCTCTCGTGTCGTTTGTCTCGTCTCGCAACCGGGCGACTTCCAGTTGGCGCATGCGTCTCTCATCGTCCGCGCGACGCCTCTCATCGTCCGCGAGACGCCTCGCATCGTCCGCGCGACGCCTCTCATCGTCCGCACGACGCCTCTCTCCGAGAAAAAGGCGCAGCTCATCAGCGCGTCGCTTCTCTGCATCAGATGCATCAGGTCGACCTTCTATGTAATCCAACTCTGCCTGCATGCGCGCAACAATAGCAGATGAATCGGCCATGGTGTTGAGGAGTATCATGAATCGGGTGCTGTTGAGGTTGAGAAGGTGCTACTGACGTTTTTATGGTCGGATGTAATGAAAGCGAGAAGCAAGGTGCGGACTCCAGGCTCATGATGTGCTCACACAGAACACAAGGAAAGAAAACGAAAAAGACAGTCCACGAAAAGAAAGAAGATGATGTTGTTGTTGTGTTTTTAATGTCTACGCAAACTCCCTTTTGTAAAAATATATGGTTTCCTCCTTTGTCTTTTCCCCCTCCCTCCTTCCTTGTATGGCAATAAACCCTCCCTTATTCTTGCCTCTTTTGGAATAACCATTTTCCGGTCCGAAGACCACCCTTAACACTTTTTACCTAGGTCCCGCCATAAGAATCCGGGTCATAGTTATAGTTATAAATTCTGGTGTATAATATGGGACAGACCTATAAAATAAAACGTATCCGCTTTTTTTTGCTGACACATCATTTATTGTCAAACGGGAGCCTTAATCGGAAGTCTTGAATCTGTATAATATAGACACACTTTTTAATAAAGGCTCCTGATCGGATCTAGCCAATCAGGGGTGCCCCAGGGGACCCCCCGGGGGTGCACCGCGCTATACAGAGTTTGCAGGGCTCAAGGCTGTGGCACGTGCGCCGGCTAGCACGTGCTCAGCAGGAGAAACAATCGGCCGAGTGCAGTCGAGGCCCTTCATGGGCGCAGCCCGTTACAAAAACGCTTTTATTATATGCTTAAGCCTTTAACACGGCGCCCGCGTAAAGCATATCGATGTGCGTTATAAATGGATTGCCGAGCGCGTTCGTGACGGCACATTTTCTTTAAGACACATTCCTTTTCGGCCATGGCTGCCGACGGCCTTATAAAGGCCCTCGGCGTGTATAAACATGCCGCTTTTATGGCTTTTTTAAGCTTTACGGTAAAGCCAGAATAATCGGCCATTCTCACGTTTTTACCGTTGTTTTTTTATTTATTTCACACACGTCTTTTTAACTCTAGATTGTCCCTTTTTTTTAGCCAAAGAGCCGTTAATTTCATGCATTTCTGCCATTATAGGCCGAAAGGCACGCTATGGGGGTGTGTCAGACTGGGCACGTGCCTTAAGCACGTGCCCGCCTGGAGTATGTAGCGTCCTTTTCGGCTAGTCTAGATGAATACAAACCATGCGTCTTCATCCACACTTCCACTGCGATAACTCGCACATACATGCTTTTTTCAATAAATGTTTACTAATCCGAGACTGGGATATACTGACTGCATTTTCACCAAGCATCTGTTTTTGACCAAAGGTCTCATTACGCTCAATCTTGGGCCAGCATCATTTGAAAATATAAATTCGGAAAAGCAAAATAATTTTAAAGCGTGAAAGAAAAGATATTGCAATGTGTCACCTCCATCAGACGGCAGTGATTCCCGTGTCTAGAACCATGGACTTCTCAGCCAGTTGCTCGGCCTCCTGCTCTTTCTGCAACTCATGTGTCACCTGGTCCTCGGTAACCCATCCCTCGATCTTGGCCTCCTCCTCGATCCTGTGCGGCACAATGACAGCGTCTTCGGTAAAGTAGTTGGTTTCCTTGACGTGAAAGTAGACGACCCAGGTCATGCCGGCCAGACCGATTCCGTAAAGACTGGAAGAGTGTCAGCTGCGGCCAGCTCGTGTCAGGGGGGCTACACTTACATGTACTGGACGGTGAGCTGCCAAATGTAGGGCACCTTTTGCGAGTCGAGAATAAAGGCGATGCAGATACCCAGACTGCCGGTCCCCTTGAACATGCCAGAGTAGCGCGCCAGAGTGGCCGGGTCGTTGGTCAGAGCAGCGAGAATCCACTCAATGACGATTTGGAGACCGCTGTACAGCATGGCGAAGAAAAAGTAAATGACCGTGTACTTGTAGTACTCGGGGCTCGTCCAGTCGTGGCCGCGGGCCTTTCCGTGCCGCTGGTTAATGTCGTTTTCCGTGATAAAGGCAGCCATGCCGGCGCATGTGCAGAGCGTAATGGTCCCGATAAAGGCGATGCCCATGAACCCGCGCATGCGTCGGTTCTTGACGTACTTGCAGTCCAGGATAAAGGAGATGATAAAGGGAACAATGATTTGGATGATTTGGTAGCAAAAGCTGTTGAGGCAGCGCGTCCGAAGGTTAAAGTAAAAGCCTGCAGAGACGACGGTGAGCTGAAGGGAAGCCAGAAGCCAGGCGTGGACACGTACTGTTGACACTGCTGACAATGGCAACGGCAAACTCGCCGACGAAAATGGCCGGAGTGAGAATCAAGATGCGCTTGTCGACAAAGACCTTGGCCATCTCCTTGAGCTCCGTCATGATGGGGGCTTTCTTGAAAATAGCAATGTGCGTGCCGTCATTACGGACCACCTTGCGCGGATGGACGACAAAGAGACCGCCAATGAGGATGGACGACGACATGATTATGATAAAGGCAATGTACACGCCCGTAGAAACACCCTGCGTCTTGGTCTGGTGGATGTTGACGCCGAGCGCAATGGCAGCCGCCACGGCCGAGCCCAGCGAATGGAGCATGTACTGAACCACAATGTACTGTTTGGTCAGAAAGGGAGATGGCGGCCAAACGATTCAAGCTTACCGTGCCCTTTTCGTGCTCCTCGGGGTAGACGTAGGAAACGAAGCCCGTGGCTGTCCAGAGACAGCCGGCCGTCACGCCGAGCATGGCGCCTGCAAAGAGCACAAACCAGTTGTGGCTGGTGCGGTCAAAGTACCAGAGACCGCCGACGTAGAGCGGGTAGCCGATGGCGCCAAACATGACGGTGATTCGCGGCCCCAGGATGTTGAGGATGGAGCCGCCGAGCCATCCAAAGAGGGTAAAGGCTCCATAGAGAATGGAATTGGCATCGGAAGACGTGACTTGGGAACTCGATTTACCACCTCCGGCGCCGAGACCAGTAATGGCTCCGTAAATACCGGGCAGACAAAAGAGCATACTTTTCCGTCAGCTTGGCATAAAGAGCATACTTTCACATTAGCATGGCCTTACCATCCCATGATAAAGTTTTGAAAGTAGGGCGAGTTAACGCGAATCGGCCCAAGCCGAGCTTTGTCGATGGACAGCATGATGAAGGCAGGCAGTAGAGATTGTCTAAACAAGTGGCACAATAGGCTGGCTACTGATGTCGAGGCGCCTGGTTCGTGGGTATGGAAAGCTAGTTATATACTCTGGTCTGTAGGGTGAGGCGATACGTCTATAGGGTCAGGCGATACGATAGCTGCACGACAAGCTCTGGTCAAAATCCATTATCCTGGGGTTAACTGCCATGTTGCATATCAACAGGCAAGCAATCTTATCTCGTCTAGCTCTGAATCCTGGGCCCGGATCTACTCCAAAGCCAGTGCTCCGTCCCATCTAGAGCCACCAAAACTTGGGGTTATCCGTCGAAACGGTTCAGGTCTAGTCGTAGGCCGTTGACGCAGAGCACGCCGAGCTTATCAAGCAGGTCCGGCGGGCTATCAAGCTATTGCACACCAGTATAGTAGAGACAGATACTGGTCAGACACTCACAACTCCAAGTTTCCTAGTTTGGCCTGTCTGACCATGTGGAGTGTAGCGACTTTCAGACTTGCCAGCAAGAACCACAAGCGGCTACATGCTCGATTGCGAGATAAGAAAAGGTGTGGGTGGATTCTGCAGGGATCATCCGCCTTGGAGAGCCACAGCTTGAACCAAGGGCCCGAGAATGATGGCAGACGGAGCCGGCAATAGATAGGGCCAATCTGTGCGGAGCCGAGAGCAAATGAGAAGCTTGGCTTTCATCCTGGCCACGACGACAAGCACTATCAAGGGTAGCGTGGTCTTGCATCCGGAAATAGAGCTGTAAAACGTGGCAAGCACTCTTGTACTCGGAGCTATCCCAAAGTAGCAGTGTTTACCGGGTTTGGACTGCTCGGATAACTGCACACCTGCTCTCATCGACGACATTGATCCAGAGCTCCGAATGGGATTGGGTCCAAGGGTAGCCAACATTACTGGGAGTCCAATACTCGTCTGTCCGATGGTGACAAGGTTCAACGGGCCAGCCTCACCTCAAATACATGAGACGTGAGGCAACGACTGTCGATAACACTATTAATGAGCGAGGCTAGACATTGGTGTGATAATCTGTGAATATATGTCACGTCAATTGTTCGTATCAGTGACTTGAGATATTGCTTGTAGAAATCCGTTGAATACTTCTTTCTAGCTAGATTACAGCCTTCCCAGGGCATTCACAATCTTCTCCATTGCGGCAAGCAGCACATCGGCGTGCTTCTCCTCAAAGATCAACATGGGCCGGAGACGCACTCCAGAAGCACCACAGCCGCCAATATTGACACCAACCTCCTTTGCCTTGACGAGGAAAGCATCACGCTTGGGACTGTCAAAGGCAATAAAGGTGCCGCGATCTTTGCCCCGGAGGTTGGCAAAGTGCCCTGGGTATTTCTCGGCCAGGGCCTCCATCTTGGCAAACAGATAGGCGCCGACACGGGCAGTCTGGTTCACCAGGTCAAGACGCTCCATTTCGGAAATGATGCCACAAAACAAAATGGCACGAGCCGGGTCGCCCATCCACGTGTTGAACTGGCGCCACGGCTTGTTGGGCCGCAGCAGGGGGTTCCCGTAGTAGTAGCCGGCCGTTTGGGCCTTTTTGCTAAACGTAACCATGTCTGGCGCCTCGGACGCCGCGAGGTTCCAGTGATCGTGAGCCCAAAACTTGCCCGTCGCCCCGACACCCGTCTGGACCTCGTCGACAATCAAGAGCACATTGTATGCTTTGGTCAAGGCCCGGAGCCGGTGGAAATAGGCCGATGAAGCGTGGTTGTCGCCGCCTTCCGACTGGATCGGCTCTACAATGACAGCAGCGACGGGCAGGTACCAGGTTTGGATGAGCTTTTCCACCTCGTCGATCGAGGCCTGCTCGGCCGCAGCATTTTCCGCCTCGTGCTCCTCCAGCGGGTACCGCAGCTCGGGAAAGGTAGCCTGCGGCCAGTCAAAGGCAGGAATGTCGAGCTTGTGGATGGGCTTGCTCCGCGTGCACGACAGCGAGCCAAAGAGGCGTCCATGGAAGGAGTTGCGGAAGCTGAGAATGCTCAGCTGGGCGGCGCCAGGGGCCTTGTTGTCCATGCAAGATGCCAGTTCTTCGGGGCTAAAGTCGACATCCGGACCGCCGCGCTCGCACTGACGCCGGTACATAAAGGCGGCCTTGAAGGCCATTTCGTTGGCGTCGGAGCCAGCCATGGCGGTGAAAACCTTGTCGAGGCCTTTGGGGGCTACCTTGAGCAGGCCACTCTGGATCACCTGGGCCCAGCTATGGGATGGAAAGGCGCCGAGCGTCGGCCGGTTGACAAGCGCATCAACCATTTCCGGGCTGCTTGCCGTCTTGATCAGAGCAGGGTTGTTGTAGCCCAGCGGAATGGATGCAATCTGCGAGAAACTAGGTTAGGCGGTCAGCCCTGTTTTCGCAATCAAAGGACGGCGGACGTACACATCGAGAAGCTCGTTTCCATCCGGGTCGACAAGGTAGTTTCCAAAACTCTTTGTATAGTCGACTACCATGTAGGCGTTTCGGGAATCAAACACCTTGTCGATATCCTCGAGGTATCTTTTGCTCTTGGGGCCGGGGATCGCAGTCTTGATGGACGGCGCCACAGGCTCGCTCTTGGGTAGAGGTGCTGCCATGTTGTGAGATGGAGGGTTGCAGAATGGAAGCTGTGGGATGGACCTTGTCACTGCCATCTCCAAGGCAGGGGCCGTTATATACTTACTGCCTTTCCATGGTAGGCATGGTCGGATACAACTGTCCGTTCATCCTAGTGAGGATCAAGGTCGATCTTCCCAGTATGTCGAGCATAGCAAACGCCTAGACGTTCCCGGTCAAGCTTGGCGGATCGAGACACACGGTGACGGTCTATCTGCTTTCGGGCCACGCGCGGCTCCGGGGAGCTTAACCGTCAAAGGAAGTCCGACGCAGCCTACCCCTTTCGGGTCAGATCCACACCCCTATCTAAACTGTTATCCTACGCCTGTTCAACACCCCACCGCCGTGCTCGATTCCTCCAGCCGTATCTCGGCGCAGACTCGCTCGAGACGCCACCACGCGCCTCAACTTGGAACGACCGGCCGCAACGACGTAGATTGTCCATGGAGCAGCAGAGCGGCCATCTTGCTCAAAGATCACGATTTGGTTAGTTCAGCAGTCCGGCCTAGTTCTCTCCCGTCCTTGATCTGCTCTGGGCTGAGCACTTGTTGATCCCTTCTAGGGTGCATAACATGCCGCCGGAAGCATCGGAAATGCGACGAGCAGCGCCCAGTGTGCTGGCCATGCCAGTTTCGTGGCCTAGAGTGTAGCTACCAGGTCACTCTGAAATGGACCGACTTGCACAGCATCACTACTTTCAACGCTTCACTCCGCGAAAAGGACCGGTCCGCTCGTCGGCTAGCCAAGCCAGCTGCCTACCGGAGCCCACCCTCACCGCTGCATACGGAGCAAAGAGGACAAGGTTCGACACCATCATCATCTGGCTCGCCACCAGAGCCTTTTGAAGCCGTGCCAGGCATATGCCCTGCCGGTGAAAAAGGGAGCTCGACAGCACTCCCCATTAAAGGATCGGTTGACATCCGTCGGCACACCGACCCGTCTAGATCGTGGCCAAACAGTTCTCCTTTTACCCAAGATGAACAAGAGAATGATTGTGTACAAGCCAGCGGCGGAAGCCCTGACGAGACCATCATGGCAACGTCATTGACGAGCCCAGCGTCCAAAGACGGCTGGCAAGGTAGTCTGGATGTGGATCCAGACCGACCTGACGATGCTATGCCAGACGATGGCTGGATTGTTGACGGGATCATGAGAAACATTTTGCCCCAGATATTCCAGGAAACGAGCGAGGAGATTGCCTTTATTTACTGTTGGCCACCCTTGTCTTTTTCCCCAGGCCCTTGTCACTTGGCTGATCCCCTCCCAGATCTCAAACGAGTTTCTGTCTGCATTCCCGCCTACGATACGGGCCGTAATCCTTATCGGCGGCTTGCCTTTTTCTCGCTCTCCTACCCGGTTCTGCTGCACGGCATACTCTCCGTCGCTACCGCGCACATGTACAACTATGGCCGAAGCAGCGAGGCCTTGGTATCCCTGCGGCAAGACCGCGCTCTGACGTCGCTGCGAGCCGCCCTGGCTCGTCTGTTGGGCAGCAAGCACGAGACGGCCGCCGCGAGGGAGCCGCTCGCGCCCATGGAGGACGAGGGCGGTGTTTTTTCCGTCCTCTCCGCCCAAGAGATTGCCCTGGCCGCCGTCATGATGCAGACCTCGTCGGTCTTGATGACGGGCATTGGCAACGTCGAGGTTCACATCAAGTGCGCGCTGGAATTCATCCGCGGTCTCGACTACCTGCACCGGCCTGCCCGTCCCATCATTGGCAGGCTGCTCGTTTTCCGCTTTGCCATGGTCGATGTGGTGCTTGCTCACCTACGGTTCCGTCGCCCGCTGGCCCCGCTCGATTTTGTCATGTACCAGGACAATGAGCAGCTCGACCGCCAAGATCCTTCGTTTCGCGAAATGCAAGGCTGCCCACAGCGTGTGTTGGCTTTCCTGGCTCAAATATCCTGCCTCAGCGCAGCTGTCTCTGAGCACAACGGGTGCCATGCCGACATGCAGGCCAAAGCATACAGCTTGGAAACGGAGATGCGTGTCTGGGGCCACAAGCATTACCGTGTCGTGACGCCCGGTGTGCCGGCCGACTCCCTCTCGGCGCTCGGTTCGCCGGCCGCTGACCAGCGCAAGAATCTCGACACGGTATGCGAGTGCTTCTACTGGGTGGCGCATATCCTGCTGCTGCGAAGAGTCTTTTTGGAACCGGCCCAGTCCACGCGCGTGCAGCTTGTTCGCAGGCATCTCTTCCGGCTCATGGACAGCCTCGAGACGGGCTGTGGCCCGGACTCGTCTTTGCCCTTTCCCTTTTACATGTCGGCGCGAGAGGCCGTCACGGCGGAAGAGCGCGACTGGGTGCGACGCAAGCATGCCGCCATGATGGAGGTGTATCGCGACCAATCTCGCGCGTACATGATGGCGTCGACGGAGAAGATTTGGGCCATGGCGAGTGAGGCGCACGTCGGTCGAGCAACTGAAGGCCTACGCTTGCTGGACACGCCGTATGAACGGTTTATTCGCGAGACGGATAAGCATGCATCTTTTTTTATGTTTTGAGGGATGGGTTAATGACGAGCGTCTCGATGACCTTTTCGTTAAGCTTTATCTTGTTGCCATTGGTAGAGACGAGATGTCAATTCTTATTATTCTCATACCAGCCAGAGTCGGGGCGTTGGCATCTGCCCGCTGGCGCTTTACCAATCAGTCAACGTTTGGACAGAGTTGACCTATGCCTAGGCGCTTATAGCACTACTACGTCATCTATGGTCGTCGCCGTCTTTGCCTCTGCATTGGCTTCTCGGCTGGCGTGTTTGTGATGACGCTTCACACTGATATCTCTGGCGTCTTCCTTGTCTACCTGAGCATCGTCATCGCCGAGTTCCTCTTCATGGTCACCACGACCTACCGTATAGTGGCCCTGCATTACCGGCCGATCGTCGGCGCTAATGCGCGGCTATCTCTTCGTTTGTGGTATTGGACGGTGGTGGCGACGAGGCGACGATTCTCGGCAAACAAGCAATGGACAGCTTCAACGTCTACTGCCCTTGGGAAGCGTTGTACCGCCGCAACCCGCGAGTTGCTTGGAGGCCCGCTTCTTCCACGACGAAAAGGCCAGGCTCACGGGTCTTTCCGGTCAGGAGTAAATCTTACGTCAACGCACGGCCAGACACCTCGAAGCGACGAGGAGGAGGATACAGTGTGGTAGCTCGTCAGAGTGGCTTACGGAGTAAGTCGGCGTGATGTATTGGGAGCAGGCAATGTAGAAAAGAGGTTTGATAGGTTTTTGAAGCAGCCAGAAAAACAACATCTGTACAACGCTATGGGTGAGAATAATGTCTGAAACGACATAAATTTCAAGAATTTGCCTGATAGGTTGAATTGGATTCTTTTTGCCCAACTACTTTCAAAGAAACTGGTAAACATTCAAAAGATAGTAACTATTAATGCTTTATAGTTTCACAACTGGTGTCTACATAGATTTCACATCCTGGAGATATCTGGTTGGCTTGAAAATGAATTTGATGCCGTGAAGGCGTCGCAGACATTGTGATCGAAATCTTTTCATAACGAATGTTTATCACTGCGACTCCACCTGAAAAAACTAGTCCGAATATGATTAGTCCCCGTTACATTACTGTAAGAAGTCACCGCGTACCTCCGAGAAAAGTGGGCTGCTTTGACGCTTTTTTCTACCTTGCTGTTTATGGCAAGTGACAACCCAAAACGATCTCCTTCCTTTTTGCAGACACGTTTTTGTTTACTGCATTTCGGCTGGGAGACGATCAAAAGAGACGCGTTTCTCTGTCATGACTGCGTTAGGGACTGCCACCTTCCAGAACGAAATCTGTGCCTCGCGGAAGCAAAAACCATTTGCACAAAAAGATGATTTCTTCACGGACGCGTGCGTCGTTTTCCCACTTTGGCGGAATCACGAGCTAGAACAAAGAGGCTTAGCGACTTGGAATGATGCTAGGGATTTGGCAATACTTTCCATAAAAGCCTTGCACTGGTTCACGATGAAACGCTAAGTGCCAGTAGATTTCGTTGCACCTTTTCAGTCCCGCCCTCGAAAGCATCTGGCATCTCGTCGAGCATCCCGGGGATCATCTTCTTGGCCCTGCAGCTCCCAAAAAGCCAAGCAGAACGGCTGCTCCACTACTGCCCGACGTAGCGTCATCCGCGTTCTCGAAGAGACACTGTATCCAGCAGGCCGGGCCGTTCAGTCTGTCGATCTTCCAGCGTTTCCATACATTGCAGCTTTCGCACTCATCTGCTCCCGACGGGAACCGTTGGTTGGCTGACGACGTTGCTTTCGCCGATACCTTGCAACGACAAATTTTAGTCGGTCTTTTTATTCATTATCTCGCCAAGACCAGTCATGATGCAGCCAAGCCTTGGCCAAGACCGTGCCAAGACCCAACTAAGCTTCTTCGTTCCTTCTATTCCGTTACGTCGCACTCTCCTCACAAATCAAATGTTATCAATAAAAGATAAGCCAGGTCCTGCGGCTGGGATCACCAGAGTGCACCGAAAGGCTTTTTTAACAAGGCCACTCGATATGGCCCCATGCACACAACGTGCAAATATATAACCCTAGTCGGCTCCATGTGCCTTTGCCCTTGTGAACAACCGAACTTGATCTCCCTTTTGTCCTTGACGGCCTTTTCATTCCGAGGCGTTGGGCAGAAATAGATACAAGACGTTTACAAAACAGACAACAGACAAACAGGCACCATGACCTGGGTTCACAAGGTCAACGCAAGTATTGCGGTCTCTCCGGTCGGCCGGTGGTTCCAACTGGAAGGCAGCGGACATGTGAGTTGAAATAATGGAGGCAGGGATATAAAAACCTGGTATCAGCAAACTGACGACTGAATAGGCCAGAGAACGAAAGGGATCGTACTTTTTCACCGAAATACGTGCCGGTCTGGCCGCTTTCTTTGCCATGGCCTACATCATCGCCGTGAACGCGTCCGTGGTGGCCGACTCGGGCGGCACGTGTGTCTGCAACGACACTGTGGACATTTCGTGCTCGAGCAACGTCGAGTATGCGCTGTGTGTCAACGAGATTAAGCGGGATTTGGTGACGGCCACGGCGGCCATTTCGGCACTGTCGTCTTTTTGCATGGGTCTCTTTGCCAATCTGTAAGCCTGACGAAAAAAGCAGAAGAAGAAAAGACAAGAACTGACACGGCCAGCCCCGTCTCCCTCGCGCCAGGCATGGGCCTGAATGCCTATTTTGCCTACACCGTTGTGGGATTCCACGGCACCGGCAGCGTGCCCTACGAGGTGGCGCTCACAGCCATCTTTGTCGAAGGCTGGATCTTTTTTGCGCTGGCCCTCTTTGGTATGCGCCAGTGGCTGGCGCGCGCCATTCCACGGTCCCTCAAAATGGCCACCAGCGCCGGCATCGGTCTCTTTTTGACGCTCATCGGCCTGACCTACAGCGAGGGCATCGGTCTGGTGGTCGGTGCCACGGACACGCCCATGGCCTTGGCCGGCTGCCGAGAGGAGCTGATGGACGCCGACGGCCAGTGCCCGGATTCGACAAAGATGCGCAACCCCAAGATGTGGGTGGGCATCTTTTGCGGCGGTATCCTGACCGTGATTCTCATGCTGTACCGCGTCAAGGGCGCCATCATTGCCGGCATTGCGCTCGTCAGCATTGCCTCTTGGCCGCGCAAGTCGGAAATCACCTACTTCCCCTACACCGAGACGGGCGATGATCTGTTCAACTTTTTCAAGCAGGTTGTCGATTTCCACAAGATCAAGCACATTCTCACCGTCCAGCAATGGAACGTCTCGTCGTATGGCCACCAGTTTGGCCTGGCTCTCATCACCTTTTTGTACGTTGACATTCTCGACTGCACCGGCACGCTGTACTCCATGGCGCGCTTCGCCGACATGGTGGACCCTGTCACGCAGGACTTTGAGGGCTCGTCGATTGCCTACATGGTCGACGCCTTGGGCATCAGCATTGGATCGCTCATGGGCACATCGCCCGTCACGGCCTTTATCGAGTCGGGCGCCGGCATTTCCGAGGGCGGCCGCACCGGTCTGACCGCCATCACTACCGGCCTGTGCTTTTTTATTTCCATCTTCTTTGCCCCCATCTTCGCCTCCATTCCGCCCTGGGCCACGGGCTGCGTGCTGGTGCTGGTTGGCTCCATGATGATCAAGTCTGTCGTCGACATCAACTGGCGCTACGTGGGTGACGCCGTGCCCGCCTTCCTCTGCATTGTCCTGATGCCGTTTACCTACTCCATCGCCAACGGCCTGATTGGTGGCCTGTGCAGCTACATCTTGATCAACACGCTCGTTTGGATCATTGAAAAGGCGTCGGGTGGTCGCATCGTGCCGCCCAACAAGGCCGACAAGGATCCCTGGACCTACCGCATCCCGGGCGGCTTCTTCCCGCCGTGGCTCGTGCGCGTGTCCAAGGGCAAGAAGCGCTTCTGGGAGGAGGACCCCACGCCCGTGACGGGCTCGGTGGCGGAGGAGTCGCACAACAAAGCCAGCGGTCTCAGCGATAAGGAACAGGTCGACACGCCGCCGGCCGTGGCTGAGAGCAAGGCTTGATCTGGCCGCGCCGACATTGACTCGTCTGTATCTTTTAGCGAATACCTAGATAATCATTGCTTTTCGTTTAGTCAATACAACGCTTGAGCGTTTGGTTCTTTATTGCAGGATGTAGTCGTGAAAATAGCGTTCCATGGAGTCCCCGTCTAGTTTCCAAGATCCTTTGACTTATGCACGCAACCGGAGAAGCTAGTCCTAGTCTGCCTAAGCGAGCGGATGCAGGTTTAAGGTTATACGCACTTGTCTCAGTGCGATCATCGAGGACTTGGGAACGACAGATTTTGACGTGTTGGTTCGATATTGATTCAGTCGCTGCAAAAGTAAACTGGAGGAATGCTTCAGCAACCGCTTGGTCTCGACGATGGGGCCCCGTTTCTCAATACAAGTTGGGTGTTCCTTGTAATCTGAAAATAATAGAAGTAAACATCTCGTGCGAATGACGCCAAACTTGGTAAGAAGCTGCCAAATGACGCCAGAAGAGCCAGCACGTGACGCATGCGCGTCTGGGTGTTTTTGCCCTCTCATCACCATGTGATTCTGCCATTTAAGGAAGGTGTAATTGTATTTTTACGTCAAAAATTGGCCTCTTACACCGAATACAGTCACGTGAAAGCACGTTACCATCAAGCTCCATCACGTATGAGACTGCCTTTCCCTAGGATTGAAAGTGATATCCCTTTCAGCTTTTTCAAAATGAATATTTATCCTGGATTTTTGACATATCTATTTTACAGCTGCGTGGGGATTGGCTAGACGCATTGTCTCTCCCATGTTGACATCAAGTCATCATCTTAAAGTAGACTTGGATCGAGTATCTAAGATTGATTTGGGCATACGCTACAATGGTGAGATTTTCTAGCAGAGCAGTCCGGCCAAAGACGGAACCGGCCGCGGAGGACCTAGAACAGCGCCCAGTGCAGAGCGACCGACTGAAGCGATCATTGTCGGCACGCCAAGTGCAAATGATTGCGATTGGTGGCACGATTGGCACTGGGCTCTTTTTGGGGACAGGCAAATCACTGGCAACCGGCGGGCCAGCGTCAATGCTGCTGGCGTACATTATTGTCGGCGCCATTGTGTTTGTGACGATGCTGAGTCTCGGAGAGATGGCGGCGTACATTCCGGTCGCCGGCAGTTTCTGCACGTTTGCCGGGTAAGGATAGAGGACCATCCATCATTGTGATTAGTTTACTAATGATTAGACGATTTGTCGACGACGCATTTGGCTTCGCGCTCACATGGAACTACTGGTTCAACGATGCGGTGTCAATGGCTTCGGATCTCGTGGCGTTGCAGCTGGTCCTGCAATACTGGACGGAGAAATTCCCCGGTTGGGCTCTGAGCCTCATTTTCTGGGTCGTCTTGATGGGCGCTAACATTGTCTCGGTTGGCCTCTATGGCGAGCTCGAGTACTGGCTGAGCATACTCAAGGTTGTGACCATTGCAGTAAGTGGAAGCATGGAAGCCCCGGCCACGCGGCCATGTCTGACGCTCACAAGGTCTTTATTGTCATGGGCATTGTAGTGAATGGCGGCGCCAATCGTGATCACCATTACATTGGGGGTGAGAATTGGCGACTCCCCGGCGCCCCGTTTGTCGGAGGCATTGGCGGGTTTGCCTCGGTCTTTGTGACAGCCTCGTTTGCCTATGGCGGCACCGAGTCTATTGCCATCACGGCCGGCGAGACAAGGAACCCGGCGAAAAACATGCCGCGGGTAGTCAAGAACGTGTTTTGGCGGATTCTCTTTTTTTAGTGAGCAACTTGATTTGAAACTCTTCTTGATTTGGAAACTGAATTTTACTCACCTGCAGCGTTGTATCCATTCTCTTGATCGGCCTGAATGTTCCCTACACTTACCCGAGCCTCAACGCCAAGGAGACGCGTACCTCGCCCTTTACGCTGGTCTTTCAGATGACGGGTGCCCGTGCGGCCGGCAGTGTCATCAACGCGGTCATCTTGACGAGCGTCTTGTCGGCCGGCAACCACGCGCTCTTTGCCGGGACGCGTCTGCTGTACACGCTGGCCACGGAAAAGCACGCACCGGCGGCCTTTGCGCGGCTCAACAAAAGCTCGGTGCCCTGGGTCGCCGTGCTCTCTACGGGACTGGTCAGTGGGCTTTGTTTTGGCTCCAGCTTTATTGGTGCTGGCGATCTGTGGAATTGGCTGCAAAAGTGAGTTGCTTGGTGCAGATCTTTTCATGATGATTTTTTTTGCTCTTTTTTAAATTTTTTTGCTAACGGAAAGCATCGTCGGCGTGTCCAACCAGCTCAGCTGGATTGCCATTGGGGTGACTTCCATTCGGTTTCGCCGGGCGCTGGAGCGACAGGGCAAGACGGATCAGCTGCCCTTCCAGAACTGGACATACCCCGTGGGCCCGTACCTTTGCGTCATCTTGAACTCGGTGATTGTTCTGGTCCAGGGCTGGAGCTGTTTCAGTCCCTCGTTTAGTGCCGTCAACTTTGTCAGCTACTACATTGAACTGCCCATTATGCTAATCATGTACGTGGGCTGGAAGATGGTCAAGAAGACCAGGCTTGTAGGCCTAGACGAAATGGACCTGGAAACAGACGTTTACGTGACGGAGAAGGAAACGCCCAAACAAAAAGGCTGGAAGGCGCGGTTACAGAGTATGGTAGGCTTGCTGTTTTGATGTCGTACGATGACAGTCCATAGATGCTATAGATGATTATATACAAGAAGAGGCCCCGAAACGGAATCGCCAAGGCCTAAACACAGCGGCCTCCGTCAACTTCCATGTTTACGCCGGTAATGAAACTGGCCTCGTCGCTGGCGAGGTAGCAGGCGGCATTGGCAATGTCGGCCGGGGTGGATGGCCGACCGAGCGGAACGGTCGAGACAAAAGCGGCACGATTCTCTGCCGTGTCGGGCTTGCCGAGAAAGAGGTGTGTCCTGCTGGTTAGGAGGAGGCTGGAAAGGAGACGGAACAAAAACTTACATGCCGGTGCTGCCGACGACGGGCGACACGGCATTGAAACGGATCTGCTTGGGCCCGTACTCGACGGCCATGGTCTTGGTCGCGTTGATGACGGCGGCCTTGGTGGCATTGTACCAAGTCAGACCCGGCCGGGGACGGATGCCGGCGGTGGAGGCGATCTGGATGAAGACGCCCGGGCGAGCGTGGCCAATAAAGTAGGGCAGCAAGACGTTGGTGCTAATGTAGATGGACTTTACATTGACGTGAAAGACTAGGTCAAACTCGCGCTCCGTCACGTCCTCGGTCGGCTTGTTGGCGTAGGTGGTGCCGGCGTTGTTGACGACAATGTCGAGGCCACCAAAGCGGGACACGGCCAGCTGTAGCAGTGTTTCCCAGTCGGCGTGCTTGGTTACGTCGGCAGCAGCAAAAACGGCGCTGTCGGGTCCATGGCTGGCCACCAGTTCGGCCGTGACGGCTTGGCCGGCGTCGACGACGAGGTCGGCAACGATGACGTGGGCGCCCTCCTCGGCAAACTTTTTGGCGATGCCCTTGCCGAAGCCCGAGGCGGCACCGGTGACAATGGCAACCTTGCCCTGGAGACGCATGGTGCAAGTACAAATGGTCAACGGCGAGGAAAAGACTCGATTCGGAGAGGAGCCACCACTTTATATCCAGTACACTAGTTTAGTGCACGATGGGCAGCCCCATATGCGGAGCGTGCCACGTGCAGCAAAACGCGGGGTACGGCAATAACGGCCTTTTGGGCACCTTGAAGCCAAAAGCCGGCCATGACAAGTAACGCAAGACAAGATGGCGGACCAAGGCAAGCATGGCGAGGAGATGGTAACGGAACGGGCAGACGCGGCCGAGATGGAAAAGACATCAACCGAGACGAGATCAGGAGAGAAAAAGCAGACGGATGCATCTGCCGTTGACCTGCACAGCCTGGCCTTTGACGAGCTGCCAGACCGGCAGCGGGTGTGGCCAGCTCGGCCGGGATCGCACCAAGAAGGCCTGGGGAGACTGGCTCTCTTGACGCCAGCAGTGGTGGCAGCGGCAGCGGCGAGCAGCATCCGCACGGGCGAGCGGGTGGCGCTGAACTGGGAGCTGACCAAGCTGGACGTTGCCAATTTCCACCGGGCGCCGACACAGCATCACATCACGTCGTTGCTGGGCGGCGCCGGCTTTGACGACGTGTACATTTTCAACCCGCAGCAGTCGTCGCAGTGGGACGGACTGCGGCACTTTTCGGCGCCCTTTCCGACGCCCGAGGCTCCGTCGCGACGCCTCTTTTACGGCGGCACCACGCATGCCGACATTGCCGACCGCGGCAACACGCGCATCGGCATCCAGCACTGGGCGGCCGCCGGCATTTGCGGGCGCGGCGTGCTGCTCGACTACGCGGCCTACGCCGACCGCCACGGCCTGCGCTATTCCGCGCTCAGCGACCATGCCGTGCCGCTGGCCGTGCTCCAGGACGTGGCCCGCGAACAGCAAAACTTGGTCCTGCAGCGCGGCGATATCCTCTTTGTGCGCATCGGCCTGACGCGCGAGTGGGACACCCAGATGACGCCGGCCGACAAGCTCGCCTACGCCCAGAACCCCCGTCCACAGCACGCCGGCGTCGAGGGCTGCGAAGAGGTGCTGCGCTGGATCTGGGACACGGGTTTGGCGGCTGTCGCGGGCGACGCTGTCTCTTGGGAAGTCTACCCTCCACAGGCGTCCTATGCACGCGGCGACGGCCAAGCCCGCGTGCCGGGTCTCTTTCTGCACGAGTACCTGCTGCCGGCCTGGGGGATGCCCGTCGGCGAACTGTTCGACTTGGAGGCGCTCAGCCGCATGTGCGAGGCCCATCAGCGATGGCACTTTTTTGTCGCCAGCGCACCGCTCAATATGCCGGGCGGCGTCAGCAGTCCACCAAACTGCATTGCCATTTTCTAGGGCAGGGTGGGCTTGTGTTGCATCGGGGTAGCAATCGAAGAATGGACTTGATTAATTAAAGTCTCCCGTCATAACGTGTAAAACCGAGCTGTTCCCGTTGTCCTCCGTACCTTTTACCAACCGAGATCGTCCTCCGAGATCGTCCCCGTACCTTTACCAGATTCCCATCAAATAACCTCCACGGGGCTCACCCTAGCTCCTTGAGCTCAAAGCATTGCAAAATCTTGGCAAACTTTTCGGCCAGACCCCAGTTCTTGAGCCGCTGCAGCATAGCCTGTGCGTCGCGGCAAATCATGAGCGGAGCGCCCGGCGCAAAAATGTTGCTCACCGACCCAATAGAGGCCGGGCCGCCCGTGTCGATCCAGGCCTGGATGCCGTCCCGATCGGGGACGCGATGCGAGGGCAGGTCGAGCTGGATGGCGGCCGCGTCTTGTCGGCCGACTGCACGCTGGTTGGACGGGCAGTAGGTGGAAAAAGCAATGAGGAAAATACAGCCCATAAAGAGGCGCATAATCTCACAGGGTGCCGAGACCAGGTAGTCGTTGGCCACGGCGACGATTTGCGCGGCGTGCCAAGTGAGACGGCGAGCCTCGCGCGGATCGCGGGCCAGCGCCGCCACGAGTCGGTGCTTGGCCATGCGCAGGCCCTTGCTGCTGCTGCGGCTACGGCCGGCGTCGGCCGTGTCGGCGGTCGAAACGGTGTTGCGCACAATGTAGAGAATCATGTCGAGCGTGTCGTCGGCCGTGTAGAGGTGCGAGTAGTGGCAAATGAGGCTGGCGATGCTGTTCCGCGTCAGCTTCTCTCTCTCTCTCTCCCGGCCGCGGGTTCCTGGGCTTGACTCACTTGTAGCTAATCAAGTCGGCCGCCGTCGTCGGCTGGTCCAGCGCCACCAGCAGACGGTCGAGGGCGCGCAGCAGCCGCGCCTTGCTCTCCGCCTGGGCCGTCCGCAGCGAGGCCAGCCCAAAGTACTCGGCCGTCGCCAGCGCCTCGAGCTGTTTCAGGTCCCAGAGCAGGCGGCCCATTATTTGTGCACACAGCCGCTTGCCCCAAAAAGACGTCGGCAAGGGCGTGTCGGGGCTGCTGTTGCGCTCGCCGTGGGCGTCGAGCGCCGCCTGCAGCACCCGCGAAACCGGCACGCCCATGGCGTCGGGAGGCAGCCGTGCGCGCAACGCACCCCAGGCGTGGGCCGACGGCGCCTCCCAGAGCGTCTCGATGCACGGCAGCAGTCGTGGCAGCTCGCTCAGGTCAACGGCGCCGCGGCGGCCCGTCAGCGTGCAGAGGCTGCAGTCGTACTCAAACGACGACCAGGCCGTGCGCTTCTCGCGCTCGCGCGCCACCCACGCCAGCCACTGCTCCCGCTGAAGGCGCCCGTCCGCTTCGTAGTAGGCCGTGGCCCCCGGCTCCGACTCTCGCTCCTCGTCTTCGACGCCCAGCCGCGTGGCCAGGCAGCCCAGCCCGCGCAGACTGCCGACCAGGACTCCGCGCGTGCGGTCCGCATTCTGGTACAGCTGGCGGTACCCCGAGCCCAGCGAGTAGATTTGGTGCACGCACAGCGCGCTCAAAAACGAAATGTCCCGGTAGTTGGCGCTGTCGGCTGAGCCCATCCACGTGATCATGGGCATGCAAATGTCGCTAATCTGGTGCGCCAGCTCGGCGCCGTGCTCGTCGTCGGACAGCAGACTGCCCACACACGCCATGGTCGCCACCAGCACCGACGGGTACGCCGCCATGTCCCATGTCGGCACGTGCAGCAGCGGCAGGATCGGGTGGAAGCGCGCAATGTAGCAGTCCACCAGCCGCTTCAGCTGCCCGGCCGCCTGCGCCATGCCGGCGTCGGTCACCTCGTCCATGGCCGGTAGCCGCGCCTCGGAGAGCAGCATCGCCAGGCTGGCCATCATGGAGCCGGCCGAGCCGTTGTAGTGGCAGGTCCTGAGAAGGTTGGCGCTGGGATGATTGCCATTGTTTTTGCTGTTGCTGCTGCCCACCCCCGGCGAGCTTCGGCCCAACGATCTTTGCAGGACGACTCGCAGAGGCGGCAGCGGATGCCGATTCGGCGCCAGGTCGTGCTCTTGATCAAACGGCCACGGCAGTATAGGTGGCCAGTGATCAGCAGGGCTCACAGGGGTTCCGGGCGCGGCCGAAGCCAGCGAGGGCACCTGGATTTTCGTGCTGAAGCCGGCCAGCGTCGCCGCCGGGACGGGCAGCCCAGCCGGGGACGACGGCGATGGCGACGCGGCCGAGACAGACGGCGCGGGCGAAGCTGCCATACTGGTGTAAAAAGACTGCCCCAGGCCCTCTGGCATGGTCATGGCATGCACCGCCGCTCCCCCTTCGCCGGCCTGGCCCATTTCTTCTGCCTCGAGCAAACCCGGCACGTCCAACTCCAGCCAGTCGACATAGGTCGAGCGGAAATCGAGGGTCCCCACTGCAAACGCCATGTCGTCCGGAAGCATGTACTCGTCCCCGAAAAGAGACGGGCTCGTATCGGCCGGCCGTGGAGCCGCACCGCTCAGGAAAGACGCCGGTTCCGAACGACCGCCAAACAGCTCGCGGTCGGATGTCGTGGGCATTGACGTCTGACTGTGGGCGTCGGATTCGGGCGTCGTGTAAGCGTCGGCAGCCGTCGAGCCTTTGTCCGCCGGCTTCGTCGTCAAGCCTTTGATATCCGAAGCCGTCGTCACACCTTTGATATCCGCCGGTTTCGTAATCACCGGGTATGAGCACGCCTCGCCGCCGGCCGCACACAGCCGACATGGCTGCGCCCGGTCACATTTGCGCCGCAGCTGCACGCATCGATAGCAAGACTTTTGCGCCGTCTGCTTCGGCCCCGGATCGAATTGGTGCGCCGCCCGCAAATGCCGCAGCAACACATCGTTGCGCCCAAACGTCTTGCCGCACTGCTCGCAGGGAATCGACTGTCGTCGGTCCGGCGGCAAATGTGTTCGCCAGTGGCGGTCGCGGTGGCTCGGCCGTGAAAACTTGCGCCCGCAAACCAAACATTCCAAGCCAGGTCGGCCTTTGGGGTTGTGGTCCTGCTTCTCTTTGGCGTCTGTTGACACGGCTTCGTTCTCGTCCGTTCCCGGCGTCTTTCCCCGAGCCGTGGGCGACGCCGCCATGGCCGGAGGCCGCTGAACTCGCACGGGCATCATCACCATGCTGTTTGGGTGGGTTGTGGCAGTTCAGCATGAAAATGCCAAAATGACCTCGAAAAGGCTCAAGGCACCAACGGCTGCTGAACCCGCTGTAAAGTGGAAAAAAAGGGAAAGCCCTGGCTGCTTTGTTAGGGGTGCGGAGAAGTGGACCTGATGCGGGGTAGTGCCATCACCGGCCCCTATTTGCCGCTTTACGTGCTCTAGGAGCGCACTATGTTTACTAGTTTTTCACTAGTAACGATTCTTTGTGCCAGGGCGACTGTTTGCGTCTACACGTACTGTTGATTGTATGATACTCTAGATGCCGATTCCCATAGCTTTTGCCTCCGCCCCATTTTGTTTTCTTCAGCTCTGCACCCATGACTCTTGCATAAATACTAGTTATGCAATAGTAAGTTATGCAAGTCAAGTTATGCAAGTCAAGTTATGCAATGCTATGCCTTTAGCAAACGCTTCAGCTCGGTGCAAATGGCTGCTCCCACCTCGCTCGTCGTAGCCGTACCGCCCAGATCGGCCGTGCGTATTTCCAGGCCGCCGCCGCTCTTGGCCTCGAGCACGTGTGACACGGCCTGCTCAATGGCCGCCGCCTCGGCCGTCATGAGAAACGACAGCCGCAGCATGAGGGCCACACTGAGAATCTGGGCTACCGGGTTGACCAGCCCCTTGCCGGAAATGTCGGGCGCGCTGCCGTGCACGGGCTCGTAGATGCCGCGGCAGCGCCGGCCCTCGCCCGGCACGTCCGAGATGCTGGCGCTGGGCAGCACGCCGAGCGTGCCGGTGATGCCGCCGGAAATGTCCGAGAGCACGTCGCCAAAGGTATTGTCCGTGTGGATGACGCCGTTGAAGCGCGTCGGCTGCGTCACCATGAGCATGGCCATGCTATCGGCCAGCTGGTGCTGCAGCGGCACGTCGGGAAACTCGCGCGCAAACACGGCCGTCGTCGCCTGGCGCCACAGCCGGCTGTTGGCCAACACATTGGCCTTGTCGGCGCTCCAGACCGTGGCTGGTTTGCCGCTGCCGCTGCCGTCGGCGCTGCCCATCAGCCGCGCCACCGCCGCGCTGACCCGCGCCAGCCTCTCCACCTCGGCCGTGCTGTACTCCCACAGGTCCGAGGCCACGTCCGCCTCCTCCCGCTTGGCCCCAAAGTAGGCGCCGCCGCAGTTCTCCCGCACGACCACGATGCGCGTGCCGCGCACCCGCTCCGCCTTGATCGGCGACGACTCCACCAGCGACGGCGCATAAAACTCGCACGGCCGCAGGTTGGCAAACGCCCCCAACCGCTGCCGCAGCGCCAGCAGCCCAGACTCGGGCGTCGGGTTGGCCCCCGCCCACTCCGGCCCGCCAATGCTGCCAAAGAGCACAGCATCGCTCGCCGCCGCCTGCTCCAGCACCTCCTCCGTCACCGGCACTCCGTGTTTGTCAATGCTGGCGCCGCCCGCCAGGGCAAAGCACAGCTCGAATCGTGTCTGCGGCCGTGCCGCCTCCACCACCTCTAGCACCTTGAGCGCCTCTGCCATCACTTCGGGGCCCACATGGTCGCCCGGCAGTACGAGAAGTTTAAACGTTTGCACTGTCTGTGCCATGCTGTCTGTCGCTTTTCCGAGGATGCTGCTCGTTGTCTTCCCTCCCCAACATGCCCGTCTGGTCTTCTATAAGCCGTCCTGGAAGCACATGGCGCGGCCGAGACCGGCTTTGCTGGGAGGGGGCGGCACGCTCCGACGTCAGCTGCATGTCAATGCTAGATGGGCTTGGCGATGATGCAAGACTAACTGTAGTTTTTCAACTTGGTGGACTTTTTTGACAAGTTTGGAATCTTTTTATTACGTTTGCTTTTGCCGTTTCTGATTTTGAATTTTTTATTTTCTGAAAGCCCAACTTCCCCTATTAGTAGCACCCTCTCATCAGCTATAACTCCGCCAAATCTGCCAGCAACAGTAAAAAACTTGCCTCGTAGAGGTCCTGCTTCCATCCCTTTGAATATCTGGCCTTGATCTCAAGCGCTGATCACGAGGCCGAAGATGAAAGTAAGTCGGACGGAAATAGCAAAAAAAGGAAACTTTTGAATACAATGATAGCGGTGCCAACTGTCATTTCCGGCCGTTCACTGCCTCATCTTAATCATTTCAACAGTGAGTTGTTACGATTGTTGGTCCATCATAGTCAAGAGTTCTTGGGCGTAATCCTTGTTCTTTTATTGCATTTATTTGGCCAATAAAGGCATTGTTCAGCAGTGGTATAAACTTTGATGAGGCCTTGATAGCTCTTAAATGCCAACAAGACGTTTCTACACTTTTAATCGGCACCAACCGCGCCGGCAACTTTAGGCCCTTTAGGTTCCCGGGCGCTTTTGTACCATTGGCTGCAATAAAGTCAGAGGCAGCATCGGAGAGTGCCACTGTCCCCCTCATGCTGTTCAACGGTTAGAGGTCACCATTTCTGTGGGTGATGTAGTTGAGACGCTTGTATATACACCCACGCAACGGAAACGCTATGCCCACAATTAGGTCAAACACAGGACCAATCTTGTATTGTCTCTCCTTCTTGGATGCCTGTCTATCCTGCCCACGAAAATAAGACGGTCGTATCACGCGAGCCTCGTTAAGTCGCCCTCTTTCCTCCTTCTGTCATTCCAACACTCTCTGTCAATCGCCGAACCATGAACCTTCCTTTTACCCTTGAAGACCCGGACTTGTTCCGGCCGGAGAACTTTGTCAACGGAGCCTGGACGCCGTCCGTATCGGGTGGCCGCTTCGACGTCGTCGACCCCGGCACCGGAAAATCCTGGATCACGGTGCCTGACACCGTGCCTGAGGATGTCGAGCCAGCGGTGGCTGCTGCGCATGCCGCCTTCCAGGAGTATGCTCGATGGACGCCGCGGCAGCGCGCTCAAACGCTACTGCGCTGGCACGAGCTGATTGTGGCCGCGCGCAATGACCTGGCCCGCGTGCTCGTGCACGAGACCGGCAAGCCGCTGGCCGAGGCCTATGGCGAGGTCGACTA
The DNA here is from genome assembly GCA_019925625.1 of Graphilbum ipis-grandicollis. Classification (NCBI taxonomy): domain Eukaryota; kingdom Fungi; phylum Ascomycota; class Sordariomycetes; order Ophiostomatales; family Ophiostomataceae; genus Graphilbum; species Graphilbum ipis-grandicollis. The sequence goes on along the minus strand of JADHKH010000010.1, from coordinate 348,921 downwards.
CGCCACCACCTTTTCCTGGTGGTTTGTCGGCGAGGCTGACCGCGTGCAGGGTGCGACCATTACATCGGCCCTCCCCGGCCGCCGTGCCCTCACCATCAAGCAGCCTGTCGGCCCGGCCGTCGCCCTCGTGCCCTGGAACTTTCCCCTGGCCCTGCTTCTGCGCAAGGCCAGCGCCGCCTTGGCCGCCGGCTGCACCATGGTGGCCAAGACCTCCCCCGAGACACCCATCTCCGGCCTCTGTCTCGCCCGCCTGGCCGCCCGCGCCGGGTTTCCGCCCGGTACGCTCAGCGTGCTGAGTGCTTCGCTGGCCCAGACGCCCGCCGTAGCCGAGGCCCTCTGCCTGCACCCGCGCATCAAAAAGGTAACTTTTACCGGCAGCACCCGCGTCGGCCGCATAATCTCTGGCCTCTGTGCCCGCCAGCTGAAAAAGTGCACCCTGGAGCTGGGCGGTAACTGCCCCTTTGTCATCTTTGCCGACGCCGACCTCCACCAGGCTCTGGCCCAGCTCATGGCCCTCAAGTGGCGCCATGCCGGCCAGGCCTGCATCTCCGCCAACCGCGTCTACGTTCAGCGCCCCGTACACGATGCCTTTGTCGAGCTTCTGGTGGCAAAGACCACCAGCACCCTTCGTCTTGGCCACGGCATGGATCCCACGACCACCCTCGGCCCCGTTACGGCCGCCCGCGGCCTTGACAAGGCCGAACAGCTCTTTGCCGATGCCGTTGCTGCTGGTGCCGCCGTCGTTTTGGGTTCTGTTCGCCGCTCTTCTTCCCCTCCACCTGCAACGTCCTCCATCGACACCAGTGGCGGCTTCTACATGGCACCCACCATTGTCACTGGTGTGACCGACAGCATGGCCATGTCCCAGGAGGAGATATTTGCACCCCTCCTTGGTATCTCCGTCTTTGACACAGAGGACGAGGCCGTTGAGCGTGCCAATGCCACCAGCATGGGCCTCGCAAGCTACGTGTTTACCAAGGACGTCGACCGCGTCTGGCGCATGTTTGATAAGCTCGAGGCTGGCATGATTGGCCTGGTAAGTTGGCGATACTGCCTTTTAAGCGTTACCTTTTTCTCGTTATAAATCACTGACTGGCAAACCCTAGAATACGGGAAATGCTTCTTCTGCAGAAGCACCTTTTGGTGGTATCAAGGACAGCGGCGCTGGCAAAGAAAGTGGCAAGGATGTGGCCATTGAAGAATTTCTTGTAACAAAGCTCGGCACATTAACGGTTGAAGACCACTACTAGCAGCAAAATAATGTATACGTATGGCCTCTCTTCATATGTGACGTATCCGTTCTCGTAAAAGGAAAGGTAAAAAAGCTCATGGTAGAAGAAAGGGAGACGGGTGTATGGCAGAGATACCAAGTCAGGTGACGTGCTCACAGGAAAGGGAATCAACATCTTAGAACCAAGGTGATTTGAAAGTGAATAAAAGGTAGGAAAAGACGTAATTCAATCATAAAGTAACGAAACCTGCTGACTCAGTGACAAAAACACCAGCCTTGACAAAAACATATTTTGCTCACTTTCCTTCTTCTACTTACTTTCTCCCATAGCTACTCACTATCTTTCACCGATTTCGAATCTCTTTACACTTTTCCAACCCATTTATTCGCTAGGAGTCAACCTAATCAGACAATGTCGTTTAACTACTCAGGCATTTCAGTACTAAAATCACTGCCATCACTGCCATTTGTAAGCTACCACTCCCTCTTATACAAAATATGATTTATCTAATTGTCTGCCATAATTACGGATCTGACGAGGAAATAATACAGCCAAGTTCCAAGGACAATAAGAACCACTGGAATACAGCAAATTTAGAGGCGTCTTAATCAGAATCGAGCTTGCCATTTATACCAAGGTAGAACGAAAGATAACTGCAATCTCGCTGTTACTGGGCGAAATTCATGTATACGGCCTGGATACTTATGCGACACTGCCCTATTAGATTGAATCTTTACGAGCGCACTACCCTTGAAAACCAAAGATGTGGTTACCCAATGTCTCTACGTTGACATTTCCACAACAAGAAGACAGTGGAAAGTGGCCCTGTTGCGCCCAAACTGTACAATATCTGAAAAGCCGAAGAAAACCCAAACAACACACGCACACAGATTTAAAAAAGATGGGAAAAAAGGAGGTGAAGAATGAGCGCAACTTTGACACTCCCATGCAGCAAGTTGAATCTCCTCATCTTTGCCCTTCAAATCCAAAGGGGCCTAACCAAGCTTAAAGGTTCTCAACACTCTGCGGTCTGACGACATGCCTTTAGTATAGCAGACTACTATGGCCCACTGGGCACGCAGCAGATGCACATGGTACGTGTTTCTTGTAATCTGTGCGGTCGAGTGTTTCGTGTACCCTATTCCGTTAACACAAAATACCAGATGACCCTGAAAATTCGTATTCTCAGGTGCTCCAAGTCTCGTTCGGCAATGACACTAAATCTTCCATCCAAAGCCTCGAGCTTAGACTGCCCAATTTTTGATCCCAGCTAGTCCTTTCAGAAGGCTACAGCAGTCTTACACGCGAATGTGGTGGGATTAGCCGCCGCCTTTCACAGTTTCAGCAGCGGGCAAAGTCTATTATGGATACATTTGGCAGAATGTCTGCTCGACCCATTCTTGACCGCGGCATATGATCTGTCAAACAACGCAACAAAATAAAAAGGGCAATCAGCTCTGTATTGCGAAACAAGAATAACAACGATGGTGGTTCTTTCAAGTATGTCCTTCGTGACGACAGCAATCTGGTAAGAATCCTCCTTCCTCCAAGTCCTCCCTTCCTTCTCCTTTTGGCCATTCACACCCTTGCTCCTTCCTCTTTTCGGCTTGTACATATTACGGTTATTACGGTCCGTGCACCAACAAATTCTAGGCAACCGCTCCTATTCTGACCAGTGACAAAGCTGCACAACAATGCCCAGTATCCCCTTACGTTTAAAGTTGGACAGTATTTACTACCACGGAGATAGTTTACCTACGACGCATATCATACTCTGGCTACCTTGGATCCATCCACCATGGCCGATGATTTGAGCCCGCAAGCTTTGGCCATAGTAGCCGGCTTGGACCCACAGGCTTTGGCCTTGATCGAGCAGTTTTGACAGCAAGCCCGAGATGCCAAAAAACAGGCAGAAGATGCCAAAAAACAGGCAGACGATACCAAAAAAACAGGCTGACGATGCTAAAAAACAGGCTGATGATGCCATAAAACAGGCAAGGCTCGAGCGTGCGGCCCGCATTGCTGTCGAACAAAATGCGCGTGAGGATATTGCCAACATCAAAGTGGCTATTCAGCGCGAGCAGGAGGAACGCAGGCAGGAGGCCCAAAGTAAGCTTTCCCTGTTTCTCTGTTGGTCCATTACAACGACGCGCTGACAAGAACTTTTACAGACAAAACTCTGCACGAGTATCTCGCACGAATCTCCCAGTTGAGCGTACATCTCCCACGCCTCCTCACCAGTTCTTTAGTCAGGAAGAAGACCGATCAATTCGGCAAAACCAGGACGATCAGAGTGACAAACTTCACCTCCGGACGGACTGACATTGGCGGGAAACACTACCCTCTCCGCCTCCGCCCATGGCCAGAATTTACACAGCTTCACGAGCAGACCTGGTCTCAGATTGAGGCTGCTATCGACCAGGAAAGATGTCTTCCCTCATTACAAAAAGTCTACAGTACCGAGGAGGCTCGCCAATTTGCCGACTGCGTTTCTCAAGGCGGAATATTTCCTCAACGAACCAAAAACATCGTACTTTTTGCACGAGACACTGCAGCAGCCCGCCTCCAAAATCCTCGATGCGTACTTTGCCTGCATCGGCACGAAAAAGCAAGTCTTTTTTGACAATCATTTTGCGGCTGTACGGGCCGAATCTCCATCCAATCCTGGCGACAACAGCAGATCAAAGCCGATTGTCAAGACGTTTCCAGATTGTGTGGCTTTACGATATGTGGAGGGCGATGGCAACGACGGCAATGGTGATGATGGTGATAATGGTGATGGTGATGACAGCGTTTCGACTATTTCCCGGTTTACGCTTGGCGAACATGAAGCAGCTCGCCGTTTACGAGCCTCCGCGGTTACGCGCATGCTCCAAGGCCCCATCCCCGAAGACTACATTGTCCAGTTGGCCAACAAGCGCCTTGAACTGATCCCAGGAAGCGACAGTCCCTTGCCAGACAATGCCAACACCAGTGTGGCTGCCCAAATATCTGCGTCCGATGCTCCGGATAGCACGACAGCCAGCACAGTGCCGCCGAACCAGGTCTTTGCGTACGCCTTGACCCAAGCCTACCACTTTCTTTTACTGTCCGGCCTGGAATTTGGGTACGTGGCATCTGGCGAAAGGCTTATATTTCTTCGCATTCCCGAAAACAAGCACACGACACTCCTTTACCACGTGGCTCTGTTTCCTGTTCAGGCTCCGGGAGATCAGCCGGCGCCTTTAATTGACCCTGAGACGGCAAATGGCTCCGTTTACCACCAACTTGCCGTCGCCCAGCTTGGAAGCGACAAATGGTACATTCCCCGAAGCTATATCGCTGCCTGTGAACAGTGCCCACGATGTGGCTTTGCCGCCGCGTCACTACCGGTACTGTACGCAGGCCTGTTTGCTCGGTGTTGTACGCGGGCATAAGCTTGACCCGAAATGCCCCAACGTGGCTTTTCCTTGCAATGCGGCTGTCAATTACAACCTTGAGCGTCCGCCACACTCGGATCTTCATTCCATACAGCGCGGAGACCGATTTGCTGAGCTCGTCCGCCTTCAGCTGTATGGCAATCTGGATCAGGACTGCCATTGCTTGGTCGACATGGGTTATGAGGGTGCTATTGGGTGTCTTTTCAAGATGACATTAACCAGCTTTGGCTACACTTTTGTTGCCAAAGGCGTGGAGTCTAGGCACCAACAACGGCTCGTTCACGAATCCTGCGTTTACCGTCAGCTCGACGCCTACCAAGGGCGTTCGATTCCCGTCTATCTCTGGATCATCCAGCTGGGTTTGGCATTGCCCATGGTCAACTTTACCGTCGTCACACACATGATGCTGTTGTCTTATGCCGGCTTGGCGCTTTTCTCTCACCGGCTCGAAAAACGGACGGCTCGGCTTGGTCTAGACATTGACTGGGAAGCCGAGATTCTGCGGACAGAAAAGGAGCTCGCAGATGCCGGATTCGTTGACAAGGATGACAATCTGAATACGATGTGGTGCGAAAATACGCAACGGGCGATGCGCATCGACTTTGACCACGCCTACGTAACGAAGCGCCAGAATGCGGCTGTATCGGAGAGTCGTGGCACGACAGCCAATGGTAATGAGTGACGTTTTCATATTTTATACCCACTTGAGTTTATCTTTTCTATGGATTTATTGTTTTTATTCATTGTGCTTCACCGGCGCCCATTGCACCTTTGATCTCAAAACCGACAAGCGGGACATGCCACTCGCCAAGTGCGCTCAGAACGTTTGAAAAATGAAAGCATACATTGTATTTTAACACCTGTATCTTCTTGTCGGGACGGCCGTACGGGATCATGCCATGAATAGTGTTTTCACTGTCCTTGTATTCGGGACGTACTGAAGACCTTCAAAAGCCGAGGCGAAGTCGAAGGAGCCGAAGCTGTGGAGACAGCGTCGGCTTTCTAACTCTTTTGACCATTGCCGAAAGTGAACAAAGACGGTGCCGACGGCGCTGCAACGGAAGCTGGGGCGGCAGACGCAGAGGCAGCACCGGCAGTGCTTTCGAGGACGGATGTCTGCAGAACGTGTCTTGCATTTTTGTGTTGCCGCCACGGTGTTGGAAACGGGCGGTACCCCAGTCAGTTTGGGCTGTCCATTGGAAGAGGGCTTTTCCCAGGGCTTGGGCCTGGCCGCAAGAGGGAGTACTGGTACGGCATACGGTGAGCTACGCAGGACTGACAAGAGGCGAGGGCACGGGAACTCACTTGTCGCCGTCCGCGGCTTGTATAGGCGGCATCTGGACAGCCCTTTCTCGAGAATCTGGATCTCTTCCTGCAGCCGAATCCTGTCGGCCATGACCTCGTCTGACTCTGAGGCTAGCTCTCGCAACCGGTCCTCGCTCATCTTGAAGACGATGCCGGAAGTCAAGACATTGGGAAGATCGCATACGAGGCAGTTCTCGACCACCAGGTTGATCACATTCTCGGTAAACGTTCGCTGGGACATCTGTCTGGTGTTAGTCAGGGCGAACGCGGTGAGAAGAGTGTTTTGGAAAAGCTTACGTCGTAGTAAGTCATCATCATGTCGACAATGTTCTCGGCACCAAACTTGCTGCTGGGCGGGCCGGCGGCCGTGCGGATGGAGCGTGCAAGCTCGCCAGGGGTCAGCCACTTTGTCAACTGCTGGTTTTCTATAAACATTTCGGGATGTGTGGTCTTGAGGATGGCTGTTACCTGCTGGCCGAAGCGGAGGAGCGACGTCTCGCTAAAGGACGTGTGGAACTCGGCCTCGAGCGGCTGGCCGTTGCCCCGGATGTAGGGACGCAGGATCTCGTCGAGCTTAACCTCGAGAATGTCCCGCTTGGCCTCGAAGAACGGGTCCGAGTACGTGCTCAGGACCGCCGCCAGCGTGCGCTTGTCGTCACCAATGATGTGCTCGAAAATGTCCTCCACAAGGACTTTGCGTACAGCAGCACAAGGTCCAGATGGAAGCGTGCAAGGTCGCGCCAGGGCCGGGACTGTTTCCGGAACACGTCAATGGCGAGGTCGCTCCTGGGGACGCCGGGGAGCTCGCGGCCCTGGTTTTCGGCAGCAAACGCCTCGACCTCGCGGATAAATTACGCCCGAGCGATGGGCATCGAAGGCAGAAAGTCCTTGTACTCGACAGCATAAAAGGCGCTGTTGAGCTTGTGCAGGTTGGCACGCAGTTTCCGCGGCCCGCCGGCGGCGGCCTTGGCTTCGGCGGCGACGGGGTCCTTGTCCCCGTCAAAGAAGCTGTCGGCGTAGCGTCCGTCGACGCCGTCGCTGGCGAGGCGGAAAAAGTCCCGTGCAATGTCGTGCAGATACCAGCGCAGCTCGTCGGGCGCGATGCGGGGACGGCCGAGGCGGCGCAGCGCTTCCTTGCGCTGCTTCAGCTCGGTCTCGATGCGCTGAATGACCTCGGGCTGGTTCTTCTTGATGTGCTCAAGGAGCACCTGGCTGAGGACCTTGCGCAGGCTCTGCACGCCGCGGCTCTCGGGCCGGACGGAGCTCCAGCTGCTGGCCGAGTCAAAGAAGCTCTTTTCGAGCTCGTCGCGCTGGTCAAAGGTGACGCCGTCCAGCTTCTGCTTCTCGGACAGGTTGCGCAGGACGAACCAGCCGAGGCCGGGCGTGTGCGTGGGATCCAGCCCGCGCACAATGTCGACAAACTGCTGCGTGACGCTCTCCTCGTGCGACGGGTCGAGCTTGGTGATGACGCCGACGGTGCGCTTGCGCGCCGGGTCGTGCATCTTGGCCCGCATGATGACGCTCTGGTTCGCCAGCTGGTTGGTGGCCATGACGACGGCCAGGATGATGCTCTTTTCGTCGCGCATGTACGTGTCGATCAGCTGGTCGACCACGGCAATGTCCTCCTCTTTCTGGTCGGCCGTCTCGTTGCGGAAGATGCCCGGCAGGTCGACCAGCGTGAGCGGGTACACATCGGGCCCGGAGATGCGGATGCGCAAAACATCTGTCGTGAACCGCTTGAGGCCTGGCCGGTTTTCTTGTCCGCGGAGCCGCCGCCGCTGCCGACAACGCCCATGTGCGCTTTGGCCTCTTCAATGATCCCGGGCAGCGAATCCGGATCAAAGTCTGTGCGCTGGAAGGGCTCGTGGGCGGCGCCATGGGCCCCATGGTCGTAGTGGCGGGAGCTGTCGCCGAGGTTGGGGTGGTGGATGATGCTGACCGACACCTTGGTTTCGGGTGCTCACCGCAGGACAAGCTCGGTGGCGAAGCGGGTGCACAGCTTGGCGTCGACGGGAATGCGGACGCGCGAAATGGCCTCGAGCACGGAGCTTTTGCCCGTTGACTGGTCGCCCACCATCACAATCTGCGGAAGCGGCACAAATCTGCCGACCTGCAGCTTGCGAAGACTGTCAATGGTGTCGAGCAGAGCTCTCGACCCTTTGTTGTTGAGCTCTTCGAGGAACTCGAGCGAAGAAGAATCCGATGCCATTACAAGTATTGTCCAAGTCTCGGCAAACACAGAGAACAGAGCTACACGTCCAGGCCAAGGGAATGAGAGAAAGGTTCTCGACTTGCTTTTGCTTCTGTTCTTGGGTTTGAAAAAGGGACGGTGGCTTGAGTTGACATGAGTGTGAAGAGATTGGAAATACAGGCTCACAGAGTTTTCGTGATATAAAACGACCGCCTCACCATGTGCAAAAGTATCAAACATTCTCCTTCATCCCACACTTGGCTTGAAGGACGCCTAGGGTAGACAGACACAAGACCAGCTCTTGCCCTGAGGCTGAAACTCGGCTAGTCCAAACACAGTAACGCTTAATGGCATCCCCTTTCGCGCGTCTCCTCAGTTCGTCGGATATCACAATCACATTCTACGGCATCGCGGCGCTGTCCATCTCTCGACCAGTAGTCTCCAGCAGCTGAAGCTAAAAATAAAGCTGAAGAAAGCCAAGCGCCCACGCGAGTCTTACATTATGATCGGGACGACAACGAGAAATTATTGTAGAGCGCGACGGAAAGCCAAGAAGCATGTAAACACCAATTAAAACGCTGAAAAGCACTATTCAGGACCAAACAGAGGTCTGTATTTCTCGAGCAGAGCAAAGATAAAAGTGGATACTGTCAGCCAATCAACGGTAAATTTGGGCTGGCTGAAATCTATTTTTGGGACTCAGACAAAAATCGACTGGGGTTCGACTTACAAGGCTGGACGGTGGTTGCAGCGCGTCTCTGAAATTAAAGTTTACTAGCGCAACACAAGTACGGAGGTCTCATGGGTAAGTTAGTCCACCCTTGCCAGGTAGTAAAAATCAGCGCTAGTATAAAAACATACTAGCCAAATTTCGAAGGTGCGGTACACAGCTTACGATTAGTCAGATAAGAAAGGTACAAAGAGAATTTTCTTATCTTTACAAAGCTATGTTATGAATCAGTGGCCTCCGATACCCTCGGAAAACCCACGACAAGACGAATGTGACGCCGCTACCCACGGCGGACCGGAACAATGGAAAAACAGGGCTAGTAAGGAAGAAAAATGTAAGGGACTTGCGCTGTATGAAAAGTGCGGTGTTCTTCTAAAATAAAACTAAGCCCCATTCCAAGGCGGGAAAAACCTATAGACATACAGTTTTTTCATTCGTCGCTCCTTCTTCTTTCTGTGCGCCCAGCGCAGTCCCATCAGTTATTTTAGGGAATATGTGGGCCTACCGGTACGGTGCAGGGGACTACTAACTTACGCCGGCAACCGTCGTACGATGCGCACTGTGCTCGATGATTACGTAAATAATGCTGATATCATCGACAGGACCCGGGTTCGATTCCCGGTCGATGCAGCCTCTAAAGTGTTTTTCCCATTTCTTGTTTTGACGCCGATATTCACCCATCCTACTGCATAACTATTGTATAGCCCTTCCCCGATACAGGCGGCAATACCATGCCGTTGACTACTTTTGAGAGCGTAATATGCAAAGGCCGTTAAAGTGGACAGTTTGGACCAATCACAGAGTGTTGAGAGAGCTTTTTTTTTACGGCCGCATGGCCTGTTCGTTTGACCACTGGCAATCCACCTCCTCTCACCCCAGCTTAATTCCATTCTCTCCTTTGTCGTACACTTTATCCCAGCTTTATCGAGGATGGCTGCCCGGCAATTGGCCGCCGCCCCGCCCTGTGCGGCTGCCAAGATGGCAACGAGGCCGCTTTCCGCAACGGCCATTAGGCCTTTTTTCTGGGGCGGCGGGCAGCACTTTGGCAGCCGGCGTGGCGTGCATGGCCAAGCCCGATCCGGGCCCCGGACCATGCGTTCACCGACGGTTCGCGCCCAGGAAAAGGCGGCCGCTGCAGCTGCTGCTCCGGGCGCTGGACGCCGTGCCCCCTCCGCGGCCGCCGTCACGTCTGCAGCAGCAGCTGGGTTTCCGGAGAACCCCAAAAGCCTCTTCGGTGTGTTCGACGCTGCCATTGGCAAAGTGGGCTCTCCATTGACGGCAGCGCAGTGTGTGGCTATCGTGGCTGCCTGCAAAAGAGTACGCGAGGCGGGCGTCAAGGTGACAGAGGACGTCCTGCAAGGTAAGCCGGCCATTTCTGTTTACGTCTTGGGCTTATACTTACCTGGCGTTAGAGTACCATGTCACACCGTACGAGCTGCATGCGGCGGCCACGCTGCTGCTGTTTGCCGTCCTGGTGCAAGGCCACCGCGGCGGGGGCGACGGCCGCGTAACGGGGCAGCCCTTTGAGCTGGCCATGTATATGCTAACGACGGCCGCTCTGGCGCCCCAGCAGCCCGGTGGCTTCATGCCGGCGACGCTGTCATTGGTGCAAGTCATTGCGGACGCCAGACGCCAGGCCGAGGCGGCAGCGACAGCACAGCAGGGGTCCTCGGCGGCCCGAGGCATCTGGAGCTCGCCCGTGGCTTCCCGGGCCGAGGAACTACTGCTGGCGTATTTGTCCCGAAACAGCACGCCGCTGGTGCCCGAGTCGGCCGGCGGCAGCGCCTCGGAGGAGGACGTTGCCATCCAGGCCAATGCTTTTTTCCAGGCCGGCGCCATTGCCGAAGCGGCCGGAAACGCGCCGCGAGCGCTGCGCTGGTACCGAGCCGCCCGAAATGTCGGCCAAGGCTTGGCAGCTCCGCTGCCGGCCTCAAAGGGACAAAAACAAGACGCTGACGACGTGGCGCCGCGGCCGGTGCGCTGGGATTGGGAGCGGCGATGTCTCGTGGCCATTGGACGGGTGCAGGCCCAGACAAGGGCAAGCGGGCCGCAGGACGTGCGGGATGCCGTGCAGAGCCTTCGCACGGCGGCCCTGGCACTCGGCAGCGGGGAAGCGAGCTGGCTTTTATTAAAAGAGTACGCTGGCGAGTACGCTGGCGAGCACGCCGACGGGACAGCAAAAGGTGGCAGTGAGCCGGTCTCTCTTGAGAACACGGAGCTGGACGTGCTGCTGCAAACGGCGGCGGCGGCGGGCCATGGACAGGCCAGCGAGATGCTGGCGGTACGCGAAGACGAGCGAGCGCGGCTGATTTCGATGCAGAGCGACGGCGGCGGGACATTCAGGCGTCTCCTGGGAATGCTGGGACTAGGCTTTGGCCGGGAGGAAAAAGCGCGATTTCACCGGCTGTTGGCGGAAGAGTGGCGGCGCGTGGCCGCAGCAGCCGCCAAGAATGGCGCAGGCTCACAGGGCAAAAAGGAGGAGAATGCCAGGGCAGACTCACAAGGACAAGAGGAGCAGAATGCCAGAGCAGACTCACAAGGCCAAAGGGAGCAGAATACCATGTAACTAGCACCAGTCTATTGTATATCATTGGGTAACGGGAAAAATTACAATGAGAAAAAAGCAATGAAAAAGAAAAAGGGGCAAGTAATTAAGAGGACAGGAGACTAGAAATCACAAGACAATGACAAGCACTGGATATCATGCCAAAACCAGTGCTAAAGCAAAGTCATGGTCAAAGAAGAAACAAGCAAAGAAATGACCCCCAACTTTTCAAACAAACCAATCCCGCAATATCAATTTCTATGTATAATGGCCATCTTGGCCAAAGCCCTCGCAGCAGTGTTCCGAAGACGGCCGAGGCCTCTGCCAGCAGGGCTGCAGCCGTCGCTCGTTATTTTTTGACATCGTCGTCACCGCTCTCCTCCCGACCGCCGCGGCCGCTGCTGGTGTTGGACTTGTCGTAGCCCTTTTTGATGGAGATGAGGCAGCCCTGCTGCCGGAGCCGCCTGGTCAAGGGCGTGCTGGCCTGCATGCCGGGAAAGTCCTTGGCGCTGTAGACGGTAAAAACGTCGCTGAGGGTCGTGGCCAGCACCGGTGACGAGCTTCCGGGCCGCATCTGGAGCGGATCCAGCACGACGAGGTTGAACTTGAGGCGAAAAGCGCCCGGCGTGCGGCAAGACAGGTCGGGGAAGCAAAAGAAGCAGCCCTCAACGCCATGCTCGTCCAGGCCGACAAAGGGCGACGAGACCACGGTGCCCATCAAGCGCCGTTGCTGCCGGTAGTCGTCGGGCATGGTCGAGCTGTCGAGCTGGCCGGTCTCGTCCCAGATGGAGCAGTACAGCACGGAGAACTGGAACGGCAGCAGCGTGTTGGCCTGGTCGGGCGTCGCGGCCGCATCGTGGATGCTCAGCTGTACAATGGGTGGAGGATCAATCACTCGTCTGTCTCTCTCGCCAAAGCCGCACGACCGGGCCGCCATGGGCTGCTGCCGCACATGGATGTGGTACTTTGACAAGGGCGCTGCTGCCGTCGGTTCACGGGCCGTCTCCTCGTCGCTCAACAGACTCGTAATCGTCATCCGGTTTGCCTCGGGCTGTGCTCTCGAAGAGTAGCTCATATCGGGAGATGGGGGTGACTGTGGATTTTGAAATGGGAATAACGGGGAGTAGCGGTATGTCTGCAGGTGCTGCGCTGTTTCAGACTGGTGTGGAGGTGGCGGCAGTTGGTGGCAAAACTGTTGTTGCTGCGAAGGCTGCTGATATTGTTGTTGCTGCGATGGCTGCTGATATCGAGGCCAATGCTGGTGCTGCTGTTGGTAATGGTATCCCTTGTACGCCCCCTCTGGCGACCTGGGCGATCGGAGAGGCAATGATGGTGCCTCAGCTGGCGATTCAGAACTCTTTGCCAAAGAAACGTATGCCGGCGGCGTCTGTGTCGGTGAGGAGATGCTGCCGTCGCCAAAATACGACGAGGCTGACGACGCTGACGACGGCAGGGTTGGAGGCGACAAGGGAGAAGCCGAGAAATAGGAGGAGGAAACAGCAGTGGCAGGCAGCTTGTTGAGCTCCCCTAGAAAAAAAGGTTGGCTGTACTGGGACGGGAAATAGCTCTTCTCGTCGGAGGGGGTTGCATAAGAGTCTGAGTTCAAATCACAATGGGGTCTCTCCATAATGTTGCCTATGAAACAATAGACGCTGTGTGGAGTGAGACCGGCAACGGCAGACATGAGGAAAAGACGAGAGAGAAGAGGGGGACCATACGATCCGAGATGAACTGGATGAGGACAGCTTTATATATCTGAGCGAGAGAGAGGAAAGGAGAGAGGTGAAGAGGAAACTGGTTAATACAAGTAGGCCTCTTTGCAAGCAGCGATACAGAAGCGGAGTCTAGGGGACTGGCGGTAAGAGCACCGAGAAGGAGATGTAGAGAGAGCAACTCTAAAAAAAGAAAGTCTAGTAAGGGATAACTGCCGGGTTGGACTGCAGAGTCTGCCGGGAACTGTCTCGTTGGCCAATGAATAAGGACGTTGGCAATGGAAGGGTTGAAGCTTTTGCATCAAAGACGAAGAGGCCACCTGAACAGAATGAATTCAGTCAGTTGGTAGTAAGGAGAGAGGAATATGGCCAAAGCAGGAATGAGAGGTTGCAGTCTCAATCTTTCAGTCTGTAATATTGCCTTTTTCTTGTGTTCCCTTTGACTTTCTTTTGGGCATCTCTTGTTCCTTGGGGGCTATCTTTTGTTTTCGAGACTATCTAAACTCCACGTTCTCGATAGGGGGAGGCGACGAAAAGACGGTGGCCGTGCAGGCGGGCCCCGAATACAACACGCGGACTAGAGAGGCCCAGGATCAAGTGGTGAGGCAATGAGACAGGTATCTGCCGCTTTGCGGGACTGTTACAGGCAGCATAAATTGAAGACGGCAATATACAGCGGCTCTAGCGGCCCCCAGACTCGAGCTGGACGAATAAAAGGTTTTGTTGGTACAAGAGACCAGCGTATTGTGACTGTGGAAAGACAAGGAAAAAGAAAAGAAATAAGAACAAGGACATGTCCCAAGGATGTGGTCTGGGAGGGGATCCTTTTGGGTTAGACTTGGCAGCTGCAGATGCCTCGTTGCGTGTGACAGGGAGTGTCAATGAAAGCTGATAGTTTGGAAAGGAGAGGGGGGGTGAAAAGGCTCAGAAAGGGCGGTTCATGATGAGCTGAGCAATTCTGCATCTCTGGTATGTAGACGGAATCACAGCCGGCGCCGGGAGAGATGCCAGACTCTCGGCAAAAGAGAAACCGAGGGGAAGGGGGGTGGATTGAAAAAGGAAGCGAAGATACAGCCACGATCAGTAGACGAAAAAGAAAGCAGACTAGCAAGTACAAACGAACAGGGTTCTCCCAGGGGAGGCCGTTGAAGCCACATGCTTCAACGACTAGACTGCAGACCTAAAAGTAGCAGCATGGGGGTTGTGGATGGGAGCTGGTTGCAGAAATGTCTTGACAGGAGATGGGGCTTGAAAGTTGAATCAGAGGTTCCGACTAGCGAGGTCAAGAAGCATTCTTCATGACGTAAGTACAAACATATCATCTGCCAGCGGGAAGAAACCGCCACTGTCGAATCCATATGCAGAGAGTGTCCCGGTGCACGGGAACTCGCCAGGGGGAGAAAGCTCTCTTCTGGCAAGACTTGATGGCCAGCTTGGACAGGCAGATTGTGTCAGTATCAAGTGAGGAAGTAATCATGAAGCTACGGTTACGACAACAACGCTGGAATGGCCGGCGATCTCTGGCGCTTCCATGGCATAGACCTGAATCAGAGGTGACGAGTTAGAGCGGTAGGAGGTACGCAGGGACAGATGGTGATTTAGAGGCAGCTGAGATAGCTGAGATGAAAGGGCTGGATGCTAACAAGTAGTCATTGCACGATAAATAAGTGTGCAAAAGGAATGAGAAGAAGAAAACAAAATAAGCTATCAGGTAGCAGACGAGTAGCTCGACTGGAAGGCATATGGGGAAGATCAAAGACGGGAACTATGGACAGGTCTAGAAAAGAACGAGGAGAATTGAGAGGAAATGAAGGAAAAGTACCAGGACGAGAGCGGGAGACTCGACAAAATTAAAAATTACCATACACTATGACGGAAAAGAAATTCAAAATATTTATCATACCACTATGGCAGAAAAGAAATTTGAACTATTTACCATGCCACTAGGGAAAAGAAAAAAAACAAAACCACTACGGCGGAAAAGGCAGAATCAAAACGAGCAAAGAATAACAGACGGCAGCGGATAGCGGCGCGGATACGGCATCTGGCCAACCAGACGTGCAGGCCACCGATCCACACCGTTCGCCTGCAGGCGGGCAGGTCTTTTTGGCTTGCCGGCGGCTTAGTGTAGAACAGCAGGAGCTGAGAGCAGGCCATGCTTTTATGAACGGCGAT
This sequence comes from Graphilbum ipis-grandicollis, assembly GCA_019925625.1. Taxonomy (NCBI): domain Eukaryota; kingdom Fungi; phylum Ascomycota; class Sordariomycetes; order Ophiostomatales; family Ophiostomataceae; genus Graphilbum; species Graphilbum ipis-grandicollis. The sequence continues at coordinate 333,612 of JADHKH010000010.1, read as the reverse complement.
GGTTGGTGTGGCAGTTTTGCACTGTGCGAGGCCGCCTGTAATGTAAATCCGCACAGTGCCACAACACGAGGCTCTCGGACGTAAATCTGCGTCGATTTGTTGCTTGCCGTCCCCACGACGTAGATTTGTTGTGCCTTGCCGTCACTCACGACTCTCGGCCATCCCATGCCTTTTCTTCTGATCGTGCTGAAGGCCGAGCATTACAGACTGTGCGAGGCCGCCGGTCTGAGTCTCCCTTTGTCAGCTGCTGTTCTTAGACAGTCTCTCGGCTTGCCTTTTTTCTTTTTATGGCTGTTTGTTTTCCTTTTCTGTCATCTTCAGCGGTACCTGTCTGTCTACCGTGCGTCATTTTCCCCTTTCAGCCATCTTAGGCGACCCTATGTGTCAGTTTAGGCGCCGTTATTTGCTTACCTGAATCACCGACCTGAACTGGTCTCGTTTTGTATTTCTTTTTGTTGGTTTCTATTCTTTTAGCTTCTCTTGGTCCCTCTTTAGCTTTTCTTGGTGTTTCTTTTCTTTTCCTTTGGCTTCTCTTGGTGTTTCTCATCACTTCTTTCTTACCTGCTGCTCTATTTGGATGAACATTCATATGGTACACTTGAACGGCGACGTCATTCTCAGCAAGATACTCAGCTGCCTGGCCCAGCCAGAGCAGCTCGCTCCATCATTCCACCGATGTAGCATCGTCCTCCCACACCGTTTCCTTTGAAGTTGTTTTTTTGTTTTATCTGCAGCTCTTCCTGAAGTACGCATCCGTTATGGGCTCCCGATTCGAGGGTCGGGTCCGGTTTTGTTCCCGATGATCAGTTTAGTGGTGTCCGCTCCTGGTCAAAGCAAATGCAACCACGGCGGCTTTTAAACGCGGGTGATTTCAGTCCATCGATTTGGCTCGTTCCTTGCCAGGTTATTGGCTTTGGCATCACCAAAAAGGGAAAAACGCCGATGCAAAGAGCTCGTGCCACGCGTGTACACTAGACTAATTGGCCTCTATACCGCCCCCCAAGTCCGCCGCTAGGAGGACGGGTGCCTTGCCGGGCCGACTGCCTGGTACAACCAGGGTTGGGAATTTTAGAATTGATTAGCATATTAGTATTAATATTAATATGGACTTTTAGAATATATTAATATTAATTTTTAGCATTTAGAAATTCTAAAAAATTAATATATTTATTTTAGTATTAATATGGATTTTTAGTAATTAATATATTAATTTTAGTATGAATATGAGCTTTTAGAGTATATTAAAATTAATAAATTAATTCCCAACCCTGGGTACAACTGATGGATGTCTGGGTACGACTGATGATTCGTTTCCGCGGCGGCGATGCTGCTTGCAAACAAGATGAGATGGGCACAGCGTCATCGCCGTCTCGCTGCCTCACCCCCTCTCCCTCCCTTCCGATAAGCGAGCTAAGCATGCATGGCTCCGAGCTAGACCGCAGCTAGCGTGACGGTGCGGCCAGCGCTGGCACCGGCCTCACCGAAGAACGGCAAGCGGCGAAAGCGAGACAAGACCTGCATTGAAACTCGATTCAAGGAAACGTGCCATTCAGCATCGTGCTGGGCTCTGCTGTTGGGCATTGCATTGCATGCCATGGCCATTCGCCACGCACGGCTACACGTCATGCCAAAGTTTAGCATCTCCCTTCATAGCCGTTTGAAACAGGAGCCGTACAGTGCCTTTCCTGGCCGGGATGAAACGAACAAGTCCAGCTTGGCTCCCATCGACAAGGCGAGCGTTCAACTTGTGTACTAGCTGAGCTGAAGGGAGGCAGCCTTGCAGGAGACAAGCACAGCAGATGAACCAGCGGCCAAGCTGTGACCAAACTTGGGCCCTATGGTGGCAAGAGCCATACGAAGCTGTGACCAAACTACAACCAAACTTGGGCCCTACGGTGGCAAGAATCATACGAAGCTGTGACCAAACTACAACCAAACTTGGGCCCTACGGTGGCAAGAGTCATACGAAGCAGTTTGGATCTTGCCTTCTCAGGCAGGCTGGAACCACAAAAAAAAAGAGCTGGTTTCGGCTCGGCGCCAGGAAGCAATGTAACTCAGCTCCCAATGGCTCCGGCAAGCAGAAAATGGCAGGGTCTGGTCCCGTCTGTTTGGCATTGGCCATCTCTACACTGCCTTCTTTACCTTTTTGATGTATTGTTGTAGCATTGTTGCATTGTTGGCTTTTCTTTTCTTTTTCCTCGCCTCCGCTGCTGATTATTACACTTGTAAATCGCGGACTGCATCCCGGAGCATTTGCTCAGGCCCCATAACAACGGGCAGCTAGCATCTCCCTTATTGGCAGCCGTTGCTGTTTCCCAGACTACTCCGTCGACGCAATTGGGGTCTCCTCTGCCTTGCGGCACTTTGTCAGGCTCTGCGTTCAAGTTGAGCTCGGGAACAAATGGGAAAACGACACAAAAAGCGGAGAAGACGGATTGACTAAAAGACGGCAAGAAAGAAGAAAGCAAACGGAAAATTTACTGAAAAAAAGCATACGATGTAGATGCAACCTGCCAAGAAAAGCCAGTCGTCAGAAAGATTCGTCTTACTGTCGTCTTCTCTCTTCCCTCCTTCCTTCACTGGCTTCTCCTGGTTTCTCTACTCCCTCGCTTCTCATGCTCCTGCATCTTGCATGTGCGGCACAGCGTGCTTGCGTTTTCTTGCACCCACGCCGGTGCAAGCTGACCGCGGTTTCGAGCCCGTGGGGGCTGAACCATTATTCATTTGTGTGTCTGGCCCTCGGCTTTGAATATGGGCCAGTGGCGAGGCGAGACAATAGACGAAAAAAGCAATAAAATTTGGAACGCGGGCTGTCAATCTTCAACCTTGCAACTGTTTAATTTGATGATTTGATTGTAGACAGAGATGCCCTAATCTGGCAAAGAGACAACAGCACGGCCGCCGTTTTATTTTCTTCTTTTCCCGGGGTTAGGCAACGCTTTGCTTTTTCCCTTTTTTCTATCCTCTGTACGCTTGCTCATGTTTTCTTTTTCTCCGTACAGGCAACGTAACATTTACACGACAATAGGCCGGAGCAACAAGAGCACGTCGTCATCTTATCGTGGACTGCGATTTGTAAGAACGCACGAGTCCAGCTACAACGAGAGTGGCGAAACGCACAAACTCGCACGAAATGCCGAATCGGAAGAGAAAGAGGAAGAAAAAAAAGAAAAAAGAAAAAAGAAAAAAAAGAAAAAAAAGTAAAAAAGTAAAAAAAGTAAAAAAAGAAAAAAAAGAAACAAAAGTAAAAAAGTAAAAAAGAAAAAAAAAGAAAAAAAAGAAAAAAAAAGAAAAAAAAGAAAAAACTGGCCAATCTTGGCCCCAGATCGGGTGCGGTAAAAGGAACCAGGTAACAAGACTGGGATGTTCTGCAGGCCAATTTCAACAGAGGACCAAAAGCTTTCGTTACTCCAGCTCCCACCGTAGCATCCATACTTCCTTTTTGACTCGCAAAAGTCGATGGCGGTCCGTTGCATGTGATGGTTACGATCACGTCTGGACTTTCGGTGTGCCATGGAAGTAGGGGTGTTGACTTCTGTGTTTGAATGTGCCAACTTTCTTCGCTTCCACGCAGAGGTCCAATCAGACTGGCCATACACAGCAAAACTAGCACACCGACATTAGACCCCCAAAGGCAAGCGCGAGGCTGTCCCTTGCATTGCCTCTATCCGTCTCTTTACGGCAGCCTCGTAATCACGTGCGTTTAAGCTTTACGGGATACCAAATTAGGCTCTTTCTCAACAATCGTAGTCTGGTGATCTGAAAGGACAGACTGGAGGAGCAGTGCTGGAACCATGTCATTGTTTATATTTGAGCCTCATAGCCCTTTGCTTCTTGTTGTCTAGGCTACATACGATGTATCGGAGCTGGAAAAGAAACAGAGCAAGCGCAAAGGCAAGAAGGGAAGAAAACATGCATGAAGTAGCCATATCGTAAAGAACAAATACCATTAATTTTATATCAAGGGAAAATATAGTCCACGTACAAGAAAACCAAGCGCCAATGTATGAAAGAACGGAATAGTGAACAGAAACAGAAACAAGTGCAGTTTTTAAGGGTGTATATAGCCAAAAAAGGAAGAGTATAAAAAAAGGAAGAGTATGCACAGAATATAACCAAAGCCCGTCTCTTGTCATCATGTCATCAAAGTTGGTTGTGTGTTTTTCAGGGCACGACAACGACTCGCTCGCCGACGGCCGCCGTACCGACAAACTCGTTGACCGTGTAGATGCCGACTTTTTTGTCTTTTCCGGGGGCCTTTGCGGCCATAGGCGCAGCAGGTGCAGACGAAGAGGCCGATGCCGGCCATGTCGAGTCCAATGTCGAGTCCGAAACGGCCGTGTTCCGGGCAGATTCGGCCAAGAGCGCCGTCCCGGCCTCGGCGTCGTCGTCGTCGTCGTCCGCGTCGTCGTCGCCGCTGGCTTGGCTGCCGCTGCCGTCGAGGCGGTAGTCGCGCATCAGCAGGGACAGCACCAGCACGGGCACGCACAGGAGCAGTGCCAGATAGAGCATCGCCGTCAGTGTTTCCTGGTAGGCGCGGTTGATGGCGTCGCGCTCGGGGCTGCCCCAGGGGTACGACAGCGCCTTTGAGAGGCGCGCAAATATGGCCGGAGCGTCGGCGCGAGCCGACGCGGGCAGGTAGGCATTGAGCTTGGCCGGCATCAGGCGCGACCAGACGGCACCGGAAATGGCGGCGCCCACAGCGCCGCCGGCCTCGCCCATGGTCAGATAGACGGCAGTGGCGGCGCCGACGAGCTCGGGCGAGCCGCCCGAGACCGAGATGCTGGCCTGGATGCCAATCTGGGTGGGCACGCTCATGAGGCCGGCCCCGAGGCCGACAAAGAGCTGGGTAGCCACGAGGCGCAGAGTGCCGGCGTCGGCCGTGCGGTAGCGCAGCATGAGGGCGATGCCGACGAGGAAAACGGTGGCGCCGGTGACGACAAAGGCCTTGTAGCGGCGAAAGTGGCGAATGGCCAGCGATGCCAGCACGGCAGACACGGTGGAGGCAAAGGAAAAGATTTGCGTGATGCGGCCGGCGCTGGTGACGGACTGGTTGTGGGCGACTTGGAGGTACGAGTAAAAGTAGGGCTGCACCGACAGGTAAAAGACGGCAAAGAAGAAAAACGGAATGCCGCAGCCAGCGCAAAAGGTGCGCGACCGCAGCAGCTCCGGCGGAATCAGCGGGTGCGGCGCCAGGTCGGGACGTGCCTCCCAGGCGGGAAAGGCAAACACCAGCAGCAGCAGACCGACCAGGATGGAGCCCGGAATGGCCGGATTGCTCCAGCCGCCGAGCGATGACGACGACAGGCTGAGGGGCAGCAGAATCAGGGCCAGCGCGGCGCTCAGCAACAAAATGCCAACGGCGTCCAGGTCGACGAGAAGCTGCCACACCTTGTCGGCCGCGCCGTGAAACAAGGCGAGCCAGCCAGAGGCGGGCTTAAAAGTGCTGCTGCTGCTGCTGCTACTGTTTCTTGGGCTGCCACGGCCACGGCCACGCCGGCCAAAGCGGCCTTGTCGTTTGTGCCCCTGGTACGTGTTGAGGAAAAGCGACAGGGCCAGCGGAGCAAAGGCAATGGGCAGGATCAGAGCCCACATGGCATAGCCCCAGCGCCAGGAATGCTTGTCGAGGATGGCGGCCGAGATGGACGGACCGATCCAAATGGTCACCAGAAAGGGCGTGTCGGGCAGGGCCGATAGCAGCGCGCGGTGGCGCAGGTCGCTGGTGTCGGCCACGAGGATCTGTTGCAGCACCTGCAGGCCCGTGACGCCGGCCGAGTACAGGATTTGCGCGCTGGCAAAGACACGGACATTTTGCGCCGCCGCCATTTGCACGTAGCCAATGGTGCAGAAGAGCACCGAAGCCGAAAAGGAGCCAAGGCGGCCAAACACTTCGGCCATCTTGGCCATGGGCGGTTTGATGACCGCTGTCGGTCAGCAAGGGAGGAAAAGAGGCAGGGGGAGGGAAGAGCAGGAAAAGAGGCAAGGGAAGAGAGAAAAAAGAGCAGGAAAAGCAAGGGGAAGGAAGAAGCCCACCATTCACCACGCCCTGCACCACAAAAACGGTCGAGAGCAGCGCATGTTTGTCAAAAGAACTGACGGCATAGGCCGCCAACGGGCCGGTGACCTGGCCCTCGAGAGAGGTGGTAAAGCATAGCAGCAGCAGCCCGGCATAGGCCACTATGAGAAGGGATCGATGCGACGCCATGGCTTGCGTGGGAACCGTGTCGCTGGTGTCGTCGCTTTCGTCGTCGTTGTCGAGGGCGCGCCCTTTGGCGCCATCGGCCGCAACGTCGTTGGCGTGGGAGGCGGTCGACGCTTGCACAGTGCCCAAACTCCCGGCGCTAGTTGTACCACTGTCTGTCGCACCGTACGATGCCAAGCGGCTGTAGCTGCTGCTGCCTGTCGCTGCCGCGGCTGCCGCTGCTGTGCCGTCGTCGCTGTCGCTTGCCGTCGACAAGAGCCGCGTGCTGCTGTGGCTTCTGTCCTTGTCATCGCCGGCGGCGGTCATGGGAGAGACGGCCAGGCGCGCCATGAGAGGCGGCGGTTCGGAACAAAACTCTAGGACCAGCCTCGAGCTGCTGGGAAACAGACCCGGCAATCAGTTATAGCAACATGGGTGAGAGGAAGAGGGGAGGAGGGGTTTGTAAATGGTGGAGAAGGAGGCAGAGGCGAATGGAAAATGATAAGAAAGAAAGCTAGAACGGTAGGAGGGAAGACGCTCCAAAAGTAAAAGGGTAGAAAGAAAACGTTCCAAAAGAAAATAAGAAGTGAAAGCCGACAAGAGTGCTAGTTTTGGAAAGATTGATAAAATCGACAGCGAATTGCTTTCTTGTTACTTGCTCTCTCCCCTGCGCCTCAGCCCGCGTGGAAATACAACCCTGAGCGGTCCCGGCAGCCCAGAAAGAAGAAACCCCTGCTCGCCCGCCCGCGCTCCCGTACCCTGCCAGGCTGCAAAAGCTGCAGCGCATACGGCCAGTGTGAGTAATAGATTAAGCCAGTGTCCACATCGGCGGGGGAATATGGGTGTGATGAGCAGTGTGTGTGAGGGAAGCGTTGGGGGGAGTACAAAGTGCCAGTATGCCCGACAGAGACGCTGGGCATCGTTGGGCAATCTCTACGCGTAGACTACCTTCCAGAAACGGCTTAATACGCTCTAGATTAATCACTTTTGAACAAATCAACGCCAGGGCACTTTGTACGTGACATTCTGTGGTGACCTCCCTCTGGTAGTGAATGAATACTACAACTCGTTTTTTTGTACTCTGTACGCCACGCATCTTCCAGCGACTATCCCACGGCCCCCTCTTACACTCCCGCATCTGCCCGAACCGACCATTCACCCACTCGGCGCTGTGCAGTAGTCAACTTAGTGGTCCCACGCTTTGCGTGGAAAGCTGTTGGAGTCAGTTCACTTCAATACTAGTGCGCAGCTTACAGCGGGTACGCCTCAAAAGAAAAGACAATCGGGGCCTCATGGGCCAAGGTTGGTCCGAAGCGTTCAGGTGTAGTGTAATAATGGCCTGCGGCGCGTTCCAACAAGGTGGAGCCTTTCTGTGCTTACACACGATGCCCTATTTATATACCTGACGATTGGCTGGAGATCATCTGATAAATATAGAGATAAAGCTGATACCAGACTCACCCAACAAGTGACCACAACCTGAATAGCAGGCAGAGGCCCTTTGTCTTGCCTTTTATCTCACCTAAAACGTATTGTGGTCCTTTTGTGTACCCAAATCTATTTACCAGAGAGGAAGGAGCGAGTGTACTTTTAGTCGAAAAGGGCAGGAGGGAGGACAGGACCGCAGGCCTCTTTCGACCAGTCCTCACCACGAGCTTACTTGGCCTTTTCTGTCATTTCCGTCGTTTGTTCTGTTGGGTCTTGTTCCCAGATCGACGCTTTCTCGTTCTCAACGCATTAAACACAAAGCTCAGGGGGCGATGATGGGTATGTTATGGCTTGCTTGGCAAGTGGCATAACGCGCTGACACTGGCAGGCATCCGCTCACAAACAACACCCGAGCCATGAGGGCGGTCCGGCCGTTTCTGGCATCTTGCGTCGAGCACCTTTTAACAGACAAGAGCATGCTGGAAATGTACGGCAATCTGTCAGTCGGCTGGGCATCTGGGCGCCCAAAGATGCGTGATCAAGGCTGGATCTAGCCAGCTCCTCTGCAGTTCAGCAACTTTCTGGGATGATGAAACCCTCTGCATGGCAACAGGGCATAGGCTCGACAGCAGTGTCTTTTCGCAACGTGTTTGCGGCTACAGACAGGCGGCCGCGTCATCCTATGCATGGACGAGGCACGCGGCCTCTTGGCTGTGCCCGCTGACACGTTGCGAAAAATCACCGCTGCCGAGCAGCGCACCGCCCGTCTTTCGGTCAAACGGACGGGCTGCTGCTCGACACGTTGCCCAAGACCGAACAGCATCACGCCGTTTGTCGTTCACAACGCAAGACTCAACATGGCAGCTTCCCGGCGACGTTCCTGAGGCCTTGCCATGGCTCTACTGTTGAGGAGCTGGCTCGGCTTGCGTCTTGCCAACAAACTCGCAAACACTCGAAGAAGAGACGGCCATACACAACCACAAAAGCAAGGGACCACAAAAGCAAGGGCACAACGTTCTCAAGTTCCAGTCAGCGGTCCAGCCTGCGTACCTATCTGCGTTCCAATCCACTGCGTAGCCAACATCGAGTCCACCATAGCAGAACATGTTCCCGACTTTGCTTTACTTATCTCCAGCTTCAGACAGCCAATATAGATTCAGACATGTTTAATATTCTCAAGATATATCTCCTCTTTAGCGTACATGATAAAAGACATACAATCGACACAGAAAGGTACAGGAGTAGCCAAGAGGTTGCTCAAACAGCAGTCATAAAAACATAAAAAGCCGGCCATAGACTTTTACAAAATAATGTTCACACACTACCAAAAACAGAACAAAAACGCATCCCACTAAAATGTGGGCGCGACCTGGTATCTTGTCAAAAAACCACCACCATCCTGCACGACAAGGAGGGCGGAAAAAATTATATATAACGGAAACGAAATCAAACGCTTTTCGCCTGAAGACATGCGAGAGTATTGAAAAAATGCAGATTTCGTAAAACAAATAAAGACCAAGTCAGAAAGTCTCAGAGCCTTCTGGATACTTGTGCTGTTTTTGTTGTTGGCTCATCTTCGAAACTGAGCCTCGTAAAGCATGATCTGCGTTGCCTTATTGCGACTCTCCGTCGTATTGGATTCCGAGGCCGAGAGCAGTCATTGGCGCTGGCCTTTGCACGAGTCACGCCTCTTCCATGATTCCGCCTTCGCCGCCGCCTTCTTCCCGCCATTCGCGGCTCTTTTCTGTTAACCGCTTGACGCCAGTGGCACGACTCGCCCATAGGCTTTCAATGGGTGTGCGGAATGTGAAAGCCCGCTGTGAGCTAATGACACCAATCGCCTGCAGGACCGCTTTTCTGCTATCACGTCCGAACACGGCCGGATGATTTATCCACTCCAGACTAGCTTCCAGCTCAGCGTCCAAGGCAGCCACCGTTCTGGCATCAATGCCAGACGAAGTGCCCATGCCCAGGCTCATGCCGATGCTAAGACCATCATTCGATCGGCTGCGCGAAATCTGGCCACCAGGCCCTGGGAAGTTCATGGCAAGAGAAGATATGGCAGACGCCGTCGGTGACGGCGAGTGTTTCCGATCGGGAGTACTGAGAGCCAAGACTGGTGACCCTTCATTTCCAGGATGCGGTGTCGTAGGGACGGAGTGCGATGGGGTGCCGCTGCCCTTGCCCATCCCGGGCAGAGGCGGTACAGGTGGTAGACCACCCTTTCCCAGGCCTTTGAGAATCGACCGGGTCTCGTTGAGCAGCGTGTGGGCACGCTCGTGCTGGCCACGGCTCACCAATGTCAAGGCACGTGTCAGCATGTCCGACGTGAGCAGCTCCATCCGACGCTGGACAATGCTTGGATGCGGTGGAATCGGAGGCGAGTTTTGCCATGAACGCGTTTTCTGCTGGTTTGAGGCCGGAAGCATCGTGATGGCAAGCAGTGATGGGCGCGGCATATGGACAACAGTACCGTCGCGCAAAATGTCCCCCCAGTTCAGGTCCGCCTGGATCAGTGGCACTTCCTCGACAGATAGAGTGCGTGGCTCGTCTTGGTCCACCGGTCCACCGAGAGCTTCCAAACCGGAGACAATGGTCTCCCAAGGATCCTGTGGTAACTGCTCTTGTGAGGAAATGTCCGGCATAATGACAAGCTGCACGAGAATGTCACGCTTATCGCCAAATCGTAGATCACCGAGTGATGCCTCTGCATCCCGACCTGTTGCTCGCTTCGTGATCTGTAAGGCGCCATTGATTTTGTGAAATTTGGCTGGCGACCCCTCTGGAAGTTTCAGTTTGAGCTTCACATTTTGGTGCGACAGTGACTGCATGGATCCAAGACAGCCAGCGAGACACTCGCGCAGCATCATCCAATCCTTCACATAGGTGTAGGATGCCTTTGTCCGTGTGGATAGTTCAATCATGGTGTCCGGTTTGTGGGTCATGCCCAAGCCAAACGAGTGAATTGTGATTCTGCCAAACTGTTAATGTCAAAGATCAAAACGCTCCTGCAAATGTGAAGCCAAAGGTATACGTACTTGGCAGCTTCCGCCCGGGAAACAACAAAATCAACGCTGTCGGCATCCGAAGTCGACGCATCGCTGATTAGCATAATGGTGGCAATGGGGTTGTTGTACTTGCGTTGCATCAGCAAGTCCATGGCGACATTTGCGCCTTCCACCACGTCGGCCCTGTGGCTTTTCTGTCCCACAGGTTTGATGGACGACAGAATGCCACCCCAGCCGGGCCAAGACTTTGTCGTCATACCGACAACAGGAACACCACCACCTCCAGAGCCAAAGGTCACAAGACCCATGCGATCGCGTTCGCCCAGTGTATACACCATGAAGCGCAAAGCGTCGCGCACCAAATTAATCTTGACGCCCTGCATAGACGAAGAGATGGGCACAACGACCACAACATCAATGGGCACATGCACCATGCTGCGAGGTGAGTGCGTGGCTGCACTCTTTGTGTAATTGGTATACTCAGTAGGCGCTGTTGTGACAGACTTGTTGCCGCCCCAAGAAGAGGCAACAGAGGAGACGCGCTGCGGGCGTCCACTTCCAGGTGTGCGCTGGTGTTGTTGCTGCCAGTCATCCTCGTCGGGCTCAGAAAACTCGCCGCGGTCATAGTCGGGGCTGCGAACGGGAGAAGTCTCAATGGCATTGAGGTCACGTAGTGCCTGTTGCCACAGCTTGAGCTGGTTGCGATTGTCGAACCGTAGGTGGAACTTGGGCAATTCCGAGACCGACAGGCTGAGGGTGAGAACATTCTCGTCCATGGTGCCAGACTCCGAGACGTCCATCAAATGCTTCTTGATCAGAATAGAGCCCTTTAACGTGCAACGAGTCGTCTTGCGTATTGGCATGCCAGTGGCATCATCCCACTGTTGCTGCGAATGGGCCGACATGGCAGCAGCAGCAGCCGCCGAACTCTTCTTCTCCTTGACGCAAATCAACATTTCTGCAAACAAAAAGCACTCCAGCTCCTGCCAAGAGAGTTTGTCCTTGCCGACGCGAAGCGTGCCGTACAGACGCAATTTGCCGAAGCGGGAAAAGTCCAAGCCGTGCCAGTTATCCACGCGGTTTCGCAAATTCTCCGTCATTTCCTCAAGTAACTCGGGCGACTCGTAGGGGTAGAAGCGAGGCGCACTGCGGGCAGGCGAAGGAGGCCGAGCAAATGAATCTTCCGTCGGTCTGCGAGCCAGAGGCGCCATGGCAGGTGGCGCACTGACAGCGCCAGTTTGTAAGTCTTCGGGGTCTGGCCGCCACTTGCTATCAGGGACCTCGACAGTGATGAGACAAGTGAGCGTCTGCTGCTGGCGAGACCGACTGATGGTGGGAAACTCGGACCGCACAGTGACCGTCGGCGCGGGGATGGGGTTGCGTGTCACAGTCCGCGGACTTGTCAGAGTTGTTTCCATGGCCTGAACATCGTAGTCGTGGGCACGGCGGGGGCCGCCACTCTGAGTAGTTTCGGGATAGCCGCCAGAAGAGGCGACACCCGTTGCTTCGCTATCGCTTCGAGCATGGCGCGAGGGGGCCGTGTAGCGATCCGTCGACATCTCGCGGGTATCTCGATCTCGGGTGTCTCGATAGCTGCCTCTGGTGACAGAGCTATCACGAGTGGTGTGGGCGGCTCCGCTTATGCCGCTGCTAGAGCTCATAGCCACGCTCGGGCGCGGGTTTGAGCCCCGGCTGGGCGGCCGGGCGGTCTGCTCTTCCCAACCGCCGGGAGTAGGCGTGTGTGTTCCGCCTGAGCGGGTATCAGCCACGGAGACGGATCTCACCATGTTGCTGATTTTTTCTGCAGGCACAAAAGCGTTGTCAGAAAGATGCAAGCAGAGTCGACCAGAAACCGAGAGGAAACGGTCCGTCTTACCAATGTCAAGTACATTGCCGCCGCGGCTAGTGTCCAGGTGAAGCGGCGCATTACATGCTGGGCAGTACTGCGACTCCATCTCACGCATAAACTCGTAGAAGCAAGCCTCGTGCGACACGTGGGAGCATTGAAACTGCAAAATGCGCTCGCCACGAAGAGTGTGCTCGAGAGGCTCCTCGCAGACAGCGCATTCGCTGCCGACAAAAGTGCGCTCTCTCCGAGAGCGGCTGCGATCTGTATTCATGGCTGAGTCGAAGCGGCTCGTGTTGTCCTGCAAAGAAATAGACGCAACGGAGGCGGACGGCCGAAAGGATGGTGGCCGGTAGTTCCCCCCCGAGATGGAGATGTCTGGGGAAAGGTTAGCAAGAGCAAGCTCTCATACTTTGTTTTCAGACAGCACTAGAGGCAGGGCACAAACTCTTGTCGGGGTAGGAGGAAGGCGTCTCAGCCCGAAAAGACTGGTTGCCACTCGATTGTGGTGGGCGGGAATTCTCTGCGTCCCAGCCCGTTCGTGATAGCTGAGGAGGGAGGAGGCCCAGATCGCCCAAGCCGATATTGTCGTCCCGTCCCTTGCCCCGTTTTTCCCTGGGTTGTCCGCTCGACTTGCTGCGGGATCGCAAAAACATGTGTAAGATGCGCTAAATAGAGGGCGTAGAGGTGCCGGTTTATCTGAATAAGACCGGACGGACGGAGAGTACTCGTGAAGAAAGACGTAAAGCAGAAGACGGGATTCTCAGGTTAATTTGACACAGCTGTAAAAGACAAAGATTCGGAGTGTCCGTAGAGGCGGTTTGCACAGGCAATGATACGGTCCGGTCCGGAGTATGAAGCAGGAGACGGCGTTTCAGAGAATACGAGTCGGTAATGCTGGGGTGTGAGGAGTGGCAGGGGCAGCTTGCGGCGCATCGCCTTTGTGACTGGCACAAGAGGACACGGAGCGGAGAGGGCCGGTGCAAGCTAGTTGAGACGAGGAGTGTGGCGGCTCAGATGGGCGCAGAATAGGGCAGCTGGTTTATACAAGCCACTGCGCTGACTGCAAAGGAAGGCGATGGAGACAAAGTCTGGGAAAGGACAAAAGAGACGAAGAGACGAGTGGTGAAGAAGCCGAAACGGTTTTCTAAGCGGATCGGAGTGTGAGCAACCAGGGAGCACGGTAGAGCTTGTCAGGTGAGACGCAGTGAAATGGACAAAACAAATATACGAAGGGGGAAATATAGAAAAGGCCCGGTAGTGCAGTGGATGGCCCAGGCCGCCTCTGCGCGGATGTGCGATTAAGCGGCGCTTGGTGCACGAAGGAACAAAAAGGTCGTGCGCGCGGATGCCATGGCCGTGGTAAGAGACTTGCAGAAGCAAGGAGTGCAGACGGTAGCCAGGGCGAGCATGACGCAGCCGGTCGTGGCAAGAGGCGAAAAGGGCAGCAGAGGAGACCTGGACAAAGCATTGCGCGGCGTAGGCGGCCGTTGAAAAAAGGGAAGAAAAAGTAATGAAAGGAAAGGGTAAAAGTACAGAAAAGAAAGGGACAAAGAGAGCTGTTACATACCTAGAAGGAAGACGAGAAGCAAAATCTGAAAGAGAGAAAAAATAGACAAAAAAGAAAGAAAGAGAGCAAAAAGAACAAAAAGTAAAGAAAGCTGATAAGGATTGAAAACCGAAGGAAGGCCGTGCTGAATGAATATCGGCAGACAGCAGACGGCACACGGCAGAAGTGATGCACGACAACCTCTCAAGCCTTGGAGTGGCGCGTGGACGGCAGAGGTGCAGAACCGGCGCCTGGAAAGAGGTCGAGAGGAACAAGAAGAAGAAAGACAGAGAAAGAAGCGGAGAGAGAGGTAAGGCAGTATGAAGATCGCGAATTGCACATGAACGCAGAAACAAGTCGAAAAAGGGGGCGGCGAGACAGCACGTCGAAAAAATGCTCCGTAGCCAACAAGCCAACAGGGGAGGCAAGGACGAACGGACAGGGCCGTAAAAGAGAGGGGTTGGATTGGCCAATGGTGGGCGGCATGTGCCTGGGGTCGCCGTTGGACGGTAACGAACGGTAGGGGATGCTAGTGTAGACGGAAGGTGCGCCGGTGCTGGGATTGTTGGCGCCGTTTGGGTCGAGGCCGGTTTCCTAACTAGGGAGTCTTTCAATTGTACAAGAGGAAGGAAAGGCAGAGGAGACGGGAGAGTAAAAAGGGCAAGAGCGAGCAATTAAAGAGCAGCAGACACACCGCAGGTGTCTCCTCGTGACGTCTCTTCGTCTGCCTGTTTTACTTTGATTTCTTTTGCTCTTCGGCTTTGCTTTTTACTCCTTCGTTTTCTGCCGTCCGTCTTCAGCTCGAATTGGTTTCTGTTGCTGTTGGCGACAGCAGCGTCCAGGTGCATGCAAAAAGTAAAGCGAAACAGCAGGCACCTCGTGGCCGTAGACGTCTCTGCCAGCGCAGCCTTTGAGAACAGCCATACATACGGAGTACAGCTAATACTCTACACTACTTTGAATACGGCCGGGGAGGGATGCCGCAGCACCAAGCCCACTCCATAGGGCCATCCAGGCTGCGTTTTGCTCTTTGTGGCCTCCGTTTTTCTTTGGCCTGCGCTTCGTCCGTTTCGCGGTTCTTTTCTGTTTCCTCCACAATGCTATCCTTTTCTAACTTGCAGGTCGCCAGCGCTAGCTACAGCGGAAGTTTAGCGCTTTAGCGCTGTAGAGAAGAGACTTCCCTGCTCAGCGGCCGCCCCGCCGCCCCTTTCTGTCGCCGCTCACTATCTCGGCGGGCCACTTTTGCGCTGCCGTTGAATTGTGGTGGCCCCTTGCTGCAATACAGACTTCCTGCACACCCTTCGCCTTCCCCACTGGCGGTGGCGCCAGACGGCACCAGACTCGTCCTCTTTGTCGGCACTAAAGCGTGCAGACTCGCCGTGGCGATGAGATCGGCGCCGACGGACGTCTCTGCTCTCGTACGAGTGCACAGACAATGATGCTTTTTCAGATTTCATGCCTACTCCGTCACGGTCTGGCAGTTCTATTCTGTTGATGCTGGCACTTTGCTCTGCACATTGTGAAGAGCCGGCTGGCCCGGCGAAATGGTACGGACCCTAAAATGGCCACGAGCTATTCCTCCGTACATACTAGAAAAGACCCACATTTGACTAATTTCCAGAAACCAGGGGCCATGAAAAGAACGTCGCCACAGACGGCTGCGAGCAGGGGAGTACTCGACAATTCAGCACCAGGCCAACAACCAACTGCCCGTGCGTACAACACCCAGCTTTGTACTGCGCTACAACCATGCTAACTAGGGCCCATAGAAGGCCTTTCATGCGCCTATTCATCGATATGGGGACTCTTATATTGCCGTCATACGAAACACTCGGGATTTTCAATGGCCAGAAGATGAATTGGACTGCATACGAGCATCACCCCGGCCAAATCGGCACGGCCGGCCTACGTCGGTGGATAATGGGGGGCGTTAGGAAATCATTATGTATTTCTCCGTGATCCTCGAGACGACCGAGATACACTTTGTCAGAGTCCAGCAAAAGGGATCGACGCTTTGACGACCGTGCCAAACGGCTACACTAACGCATTAAGGGCGCCTTGAGGAAAATAGGCCACGTTCGCGACCGCCCGAGGGCTGATATCTCGCTTCTGGAAGCAATTCCGTCTTCCAGTGTTGATCTCTCTTCTGCCGCCTGCCCCTGCTCTTGCTGATCTGCCTGATCCGTCTGGTCCGCCTGGCTGGGTCAGTCCTTGTCTGTGTCCGCTGACCGGAAACGGATATGGCCCCCCTTTCTGTCGGAATGAATTTTGTTTTATGGGCGGCGCCAGGCCCGTGTGCCAGTGTCATTTTGGCTTACTTTGAATGCAAATACGACGATGAACAAACTATGGCAAAACGCGGACCGGCCCAATAGCGCAACACGAACGGTCGCCCCAGGCGTTCGCTTTTCATTTCCTCTCATTTCTTGACGTCCGCGCCAAGACAAGGAAAGTCTGGTCAGGGCCGCCATTCCCGGCAGCGGTGCACGTTATCTTGCTCGCGAACTGCCACGAGGCAAAACAAAGCTCCTGTTTGGAGGTTGGCGCAAGCCGAACGCTTGCAGGGGAGGCAGCCAATTTCAATCGACTGCAAGAGGTGGGATAGCATGTCTGCCTGGAGCAAATGGGTGCATTGCATTTACGCACCTACGTGAGCCTTGAGGGGAATCTTCCAGGACCATGAAGCAGCTGTGCTTCAAGTGTCGCTCCACAACGGCAGCAACTCTGGTCCAATGGAGCCAATGGTTCTGAAAAATTACGGTCGGAGTATTTGAAGATGGATACAGACGCACACTTCGGCACAATCAAGTAGAGTTTGTATCGGCACATCAGGCCTTTCGACAATTTGCCATACTCGCTTCCGGTTTCCCATCTCTCACAAGCTCACCGTCTAGCTGCTGCGCTGCTATGGAGTTATGCTAAAACCACGCAAGCACGGCGTCTACACTCACCGTGTTCTTGGAGGCATTCATCAGCGTACGTATGCGCATGGGTTATCCTGCTACAGCTTTCGCGTGCAGAAACCCTGCATGAACGTGGCTCGTTACTGGCACAATCCTGGCTTTCTAGCTAGCAGGCACTATTCAACACTACACTATGCTATCATCTGCCCGCGCCGTTCACGACTTGAGCTGAACCATCTGCAAAAGGCAGTGATCAGCAAAGCATTAACACCGCTGCCATCGCGAGGGCAAAACTGGGACTGGATGCATGGGATGCAAAGGCCGAGCGGCGCATGGCAAAATCGCCGAGCGTTTATGTCTGCTGTCTTTCAGAGAGCTTGGTAAAACACGCTTGAAGGATTTTGGGGGTGGAATCCCGCCGGATGGTTGTTGCGGGGAGAACACCGTCTAAAGAAGGAGGCTAGCAGGAAAATACGCCCGGGAAAATGTTCAGTCAGCGACCAGAGCATGCAAATTAATGCCTGAAAAGCTTTTTACACTACAGCAACAGCTCCGAAGCAGTATTTATCTTGGCAAGACAAGTACGGCACAGGACCGTAACGGCGGAGCCAAAGCAGGAAGAAAAAGGAACAAAAGACTCTGGAAGCCATCCATCCGTCAAACAGCAAACCAGGCCCCCAAACTTCAGCCAGACGGCAGCGCCCAAGACGCTGGAAAAACGAAGTGGTGGAGCTAGTGCTAGTGCAATTTCAAAACTCATAACAAGGCTAGGGGATCCTTGATGCAGCTCGGGATAGTACACTAGAAGAGAAGGTGAGGAAGAAGAAGACGCTTGGGGTACTAACCTCCGGACAATGCAGGTCTGGTAAAGCGCCAAAAACGCAAGGCGCGGCGCTCTTTTGGTGTCTCCACTGCACAAAGCGATGCCGTGCTCACACTGCGGCAATAGATAAGAAGAGATTTCCTGGGTTCCAGGGCGCTGAGAGCACACTCGCCATACATGCAAATTTGTTTCTCGATTATTGAGCTAGAGTTGGCAACTGCCGCTCGCACGACGGCAATGTTCTCCTCATCCATCATGACAGCCCATTCGGCTTCACCGCATTGTCTTGCCGTGCCGTTTGAAGGCTAAAGCGGCTGGTCACTGAAAGTACCGTGGAACCGTTATGCAAGGAGCAACGGCCAGTAGCAAAGGCTGAGTCGTTGAGATAGTTTACGGCCAGCCCTGTTCTGCATCTGTCGATCGCAGATCGCTAATGGGGCGGAAAAAGGGCAAAAAGGCACGTAACTCCGTCATCGCAGCAGCCACAAAGGATGGCCTTGCATAGCGCTGTTACTCCGTACGGAGTGTACTCGTAAACAGCATTTCCATTCTTTGGTTGGGCCAAGGCTGGAGAGGAGTGTGCGTTCGCGCTATCATCGATGCTGCCCGGAAAAGGACGATTCTTGGTCCAAGGTAACGGTAGGTTTGTAGGCTTTGTTCGCACTGCATGTACCAAATGTACCAATTACGACGAACCCTATCGACTGCAGGAACAGGGATAACAGGCCCAATTCGAAATCCTCCATGAAAGCTAGGATAAGGAAGACGTGCAGTGGGGGATCAAAGTGAAGAGGGGGTGGGGGAACAGACGAGAAATGATATCAAGAAGAAATACACTAGACTAAATCTCAACATTCTGAAGAGACAGGAATTCTGTAGTGTACACTAGGCTCAATGCAAAGCCCACTGTTGCAGCGTCGCAGTCGACTGCAGACTCCTGCTAGGGGCCCTCACGATCTTTCAGAGGTTCCTGCAAGGAGTTCCGCATTTCAAAAAACGCTGGTTCACGAGAAAGAAAGTGGGCGAGCGGAATCACTTGAGGCGGGCATGAGCTTGACCGACAGCCCCCTCAACATCTCTTTCTGCCGGTATCCCTTCCGCTTTCTGTTCGGACGATTCCTTCGTCTGCTCGCTCTTCCCAGAACAGCCAATGCCCTGCAGGAGGAAGCTGTCACTCCGTAAAGCTGCATATTTGCCCAGAAGCTACTGCATCTCTGGTGGTCTTTCTGCCTGCCGCCCCCGAGGCCACAAAACCGGAAGCCAGCCGCTCCCAACAAAGCTCACCCTGACCGCGATTATCATGGGCTCCTGACAAGGTTTCGGGACCTGCCTGACGGAGCAGGAAGGAAGGAGGATGAGGAGGCGGGAGGCGCTGTTTCGTCCCCCTTGCATTCATCCCGGTGCTTTTTCCCAGGACGTTGTTTCTCCTCCCCCACGCAGCAAGACGATTCCGTCCAAAGCATGTATCAGTGCAATGGCGGACGATGCAGACGTGTCATAAAGCCTATTGCTCGAGACTTGGTCACTACCCCGGCCACACTCGTCATCGGCCTGGAATGTTTGTCTGGTGACAGGCCCGGACTATTGGAGTGCATAAAGTAAGGTAGCGTTGTGCTGCAAGTGCACACTTTTGTCGGAGCTTTTCTCACCCAAGCCAATGGTTTGAAGATGGACTAGCAAAGCGGTCTCCATAACGTACCAATTTGCGTTTTAAAACTACGACAGCACTATGCTACTCCGAGAAGGCCCGGACCCGAAAACACGTCAGTTTTGGTCCTGCGGTGCTGGCGATGTAACGGTGCTTGATACGTAACCCAACATCCCTGCCATGGTTGGCGAGTCAAAGTACATGGATGTACTCGTTTTGCTTTTGCAATGCCAAACTGCACACATTGGTTCTGGTGGAAAAGGTTGTTTGGCAGGAAAAACAAGAGTCGAGCAGATGACGGAAGAGCCAAAAGAAAACTCGGGCTACTACGCAAACAACAGCCCACATAGCCAGGCACACATACGATGCAGTGCACTAGTTGCGTTATTCAGACCAGCTTGGGACAAGCCCTATGGGTAGAAGTTGCAGGTTGTGCATTTGTGTAAGTTGACAGTGGTTCCGTAAGCGGCAGAAACAAGAACAGAAAAAACGAAAAAAGAACAGAAAATAAGAATAGAGAACCACGCCACTTCTGTTATTCAAGGCATCCAATGTGAGGCGAGACGGCAACAGCCGGCTTTTCCGCTTGTTGGGAGAAGCAATATTGTTTGAACGATTTGCGAATAACGGAGAACTGGACACAAAAGGAGACGAGAAATAGAGTAAAAAGTCAAGGCGCTAGAAACGAAAATAACAATAAAATGAATCCCAAAATAAACGTAAACGGCGAATGGAGGCTACATCTACGACACGCATGCATAAGTGTTCACTTACACCTTTACAAGGCCACTGGGACTCACCGTAAAGTGTCAGCTTGGGCACCAGCGGCCTTACAAGAGCAGAAAGATGGCAAATGTATAAATAAAAGAAAAAAGGAGCAAAACAAAAAGCCAGATGGCGAGACAAAAGTATTGTTGATGTCTTGCTTGTTTCTTTTTTTGTCTCTGGTTTCGAAATGTTTCCCTGTATCTCGTGTTCTCGCCTTTGTCGAGTCCGGCGAGTCGGTAGTGAAAGCAAGACCCTATTCATTGTCTCAGAGAAAGTGCAGCCTTTTGATTCTTGTTTCCCAGGACGACATTGACGTGTCTGAATCAAAGAGACAAGACACCTAAACAGCCAGCCTGTCACCGCATCATCACGTCACCGCCAGAGATCGGTGCGTCCACAGCGTCCACGGCAGGCCCTTTGTTTCATGTTGCTACGCTGTCTCTGATACTTATTTGTGCTGTTCATCTTGTTTCATATCGTGGCATGGCCAACCTCCTTCTACCAAGTTTCTTTCTATGCAAAGCTCACTGGCCTGTCACGCGGCTGGCCTCTTTCTTCCGTTCTCTTTCCCACAAGGCGGTGTCGTTCAGCTCCCAAAGTAGAGCTGAATCCGAGCTCTTTTTCGATATCAATGTGACATCCTGCATGTGCATTACTTGTGACCAGCGTCTCCATCTCGTCCACGGTACTCTGCCATCTCTTTCTGGGAAACATGAGCTAAACCATGGTAGCAACAGACGAAGCCATTGGCTTGGCAGGTCCATGCTCCTGTTTGCATCACAGTACAATTACCTCGTATTGTTCCCCGACTCCACGAACGTGCGCAATGGCTCGTCAGGAACTACTATAGTGTATGTGATATACGGCATTAGGCTCCTCTTGCGTCCTACCGTGGCATTTGCTGTCATCCGCTCGGGCCCAGCTTTCATTATTGTTTTTGGAACGCCCAATATATTGATAATACAGCTGCCTACATGACTTTAAACCAGCTATGAAAGCGTCGATTAGTATGCTGCTGCTACTGCTGCCTTGCCACCCCCCCCGCTGTAGTTTTGCCCCTTAGTCCTCGTCCCAGTTCTACAATGTTAGCAGTAGCTCCATCATAATCATGTAGGGGCGGGCATGTCATACCGGGTTGGGGCCAGGCGGCTTCGGGCCGCCGGCTTGCCGGGCCACAATGATCTGGTCGACTGAGAGCACGGTCCGGGCAGCATCGGTGGCCAGCTTAATGGCCCAGCTTTTGCTGGCCAGCAGATCGAGGATGCCCTCGCTGCGGGCATCCAGCGTGCCGGTGCCGTCGTCGTTCTGTACACCGGGTCAGCCAAAGGGGACCGAAAGCAAGCCACAGCGCCCGACGGGCAACTCACCTCGACATCGACGCCGTAGGTCCACTCGTCCTTTTTGTGCGCCGAGGCATAGAGCCGGCTCAACACCTCGGTGGCGTCCAGGCCGGCGCTCTCGGCCAGGGTGCGCGGCACGACCTCGAACGCCTCGCCGTACTTTTTAATGGCGTACTGGGCCAAGCCGGGCGTCTTCTCGCCAAAGGCCTGCAGACGCTCGCCCAGCTGCACCTCGGTGGCGCCGGCGCCCGGCACCAGACGCGGGTCCTTGGTAATGGCCTTGACGACATTGACGCCGTCGTCGACGGCGCGCTCCACGTCGTCCAAGTGGTTCTGCGTGGCGCCGCGCAGCACCAGCGTGGCCGTGCGCGTGGCCTCGCTCTCCTGGCGGAAGACGGTGACGCGATCGCCGCCGACCTCGAGCGTCTCGACCACGTCAATGGTGCCCGTCTCCTCGGGCATGGGCGCGCCCAGGCGGGCCAGCGGCGTGGCGCCGACGACGCGGCAGATGCGGCGCAGCTCAAACTTGCTGAGAATCTTGAGGACAAGGATGCCGTAGCGGTTGAGAAAGTGCATGGCCAGCTCGCCCACGGTCGAGCCGGCGACGACGACGCGCAGGCCCACGTCGTGCAGCTGCTTAATGGCCGCCTCGAGCGCGACCTCTTCGCCCTTGGTAAACTCCATCATCTCCTTGGCGTTGTGCAGCAGCACCGTGCCCTTGGTCTCGGTCTGGCTAATGTCAATGGGGCACGAAAAGACGCCCACCTTGGCCTTGGTCGCCTTCTTGACCGTGCCGTCGGGCGCCTTGGGGAAGACCATGCCCTTGACCACGCGGCTCTGCTCCAGGCTGCCGCCCATAATCTTGACCACGCGAATGTTGTCCACATTAAAGAGCGCCGCGTTCTTGGGCAGCACCGCCAGCACCGCCTCGGCCACCAGGTCGGCCAGAAAATCCGCGCTGCCGTTTTGCTTGCTCGCCACCACGGTGCGGATGGCCTTGCTCAGCTCCGTCTGCGACCGCACGTCGCCCACCTTGTCGACGACCAGCTCCTCGAGCGCCTCGAGCGCAAACTTTTGCGCCCGCTCGTAGCCCGTCACAATATCGGCCGTCTTGAGTCCCATCCGCAGCAGTTCTTCCGCTTTTTTCAGCAGCTCGCCCGCCAGCACAATCACCAGGTTGGTCGCGTCGCCCATCTCAGCCTCTTGCTGCTGGCTGGCCATGACCAGCAGCTTGGCCGCCGGGTGCACCACGTCCAGCTCCCGCAGAATCGTGGCCGCGTCCGACGTCAAAATCATCTTTTGCAAATGGTTGATCACCACCTTGTTCCGCCCGTACGGACCCAAGGACGTTTGCACCGTCGATGAAATGGCCCGGCAGGCATCAATGTTGCGCAGAACGGCGCCGTCTTCCGAGTCATAGCTGCAAGCACCGCGTCAGCACCCAAGACCATTTCCATATCTCCATCTCGTCACCAAAAAGATACCCCCTCCCCGCGAATCCAAACGTACTTGTTGTAGCCTCCTTTGAAAAGCCCCGCGTTGGGCGCTTTCGGTATAGTGAGAGACATGGCTGTGGTAGGATCTTGGCTGTGTGGGCAATAATCCCAGAAAGTGCAGACAATGTATGGTGCGGCCGTTTGTCGTCGTTCCGCAACCGTCGTCAAGCTTCTTTTGGTGGGGGATGGAAGCGAAAAATGCTGGAGCTGTACGCCCAGCAGGCGGTGACTCGGAATCCGTGTTAATCCGGTCACCGTGGCGCGCTACGTCAGCTGGCTAGTCTCCCGTAGCTGCGAGGCTGCTGTGGCTCCTGTTACAGTGCAATATCGCATCGCTACGCGCTAGGGCCAAACAACTGCGGATGGGCAGATGGGCCTTATTTTTTCGCTCTCTTCCGTCGCATTATCATCACTTACCATTGACAGCATGCAATAGTCGTTGTTTGGGGCACGCGTTTTCCCTTTATCTCTGGGACCCCAAACATTTCTTTTATGCGCCTGGCTAGTTTTCGATTTACTCACGATCCGGCAACTTTGGCTTCAAGTGCTATTTGAGGCGGACAAAACTCTAAAACCGGACACTCTCAACGAATCAACATGGCACCCGGTAAGGATAGACCCCCGAAACCGCCTGGTGCTGTTCTCTGTCCTGAGAGAGATAGCTGACTCTTTCTCCCGCCAGCTTCCGCCACAGGGCCACTACCTCCCTCTGTCGAAGAGGCTTACCGGCGAAAATGCGTCCAGCTGAAGAAGCGCATGGCCGATGTGGAAGATGCCAACGATGCGGTGCGCGTGCGTCTGGCCCGTCTGCAGCGCCAGGTTGAGAAGCAGCGTCTTGAGCGTGCCTTTCTCCTGGAGCAGCTGGCAAAGCGCACCAGCACCAATGTCGAGGACTCGGATGGCAGCCCGAGTCCGCCTCCGACCGTGCGTGCATCTACTCTGCCCTCGCCCCCCATCCGTTCCAGCTTTAATGTCACATTCTAACGCATCTTGCCTTTGCTTACGCAGCCCAAGGACAAGCCTTTGAGAACAAAGCGTGGCCATAGGAAGCCCTCTGTCACGGCTGGCGTCGAAGGCGGCCTACCTGCCGGCACTACTTTTATCAACCAGGGCCTACAGCCGGCCTCGCCCAGCTCTGACGCCTTCAGCCACAACCCGGACAACCAGACGCAGGCGCCCGTGCAAATCACGAGCAAAGTCGGCCGAGGCGGCAAGGGCAAGGAGAAGGAGGTCAAGGGCAAAAGCGGCAAGGGCGGCGACAATGTTTCTCCTGGCGCTGGCGACAATGAATACGACGGAAAATGCCCGGCCAACGGCTTTGAGTTGTACTGCGCCGAGATGCGCCCATTGTTTGTGGCCAAGAGGCCAGGTGGTGGCGGCGACAAGAAAAGAGCCAACGGCGATGAGGACGAGGCCGGCGGCGATGTCAACATGGCCGACGCCGACGAGACCATTACCGATATGGATCTGGACGCCGACGAGGCAGAAGCCGATGCCGCGACTATTGACAAGGCGTTGGCGCGCGGCTGGACAGACATTTCTCAAGGCGAAAAGGACGAGTTTGAGGCGCGTGCCGCCGAGGAACTGGCCAGGTACATGAAGAGCAGAGACGATGGGCGGCCCAAGTTCAAGGCCAAGGTCCGCAGCAAGAAGAGCGGCGGCGGCGGCGGCATTGGTGGCGTGGATGGTGTCAATGACGACGAGGGTGATGAGGAGGACATGGAGGAGGCCGACGATGTGGAAGCCGAAGAACGGGCCGACCAGACGGAAAAGCCGGGCGCGGACGAGGAAGACGAGGCGGCTACGGCTGCGACTTTTGATTCGGCAGCAGAAAAGACACTTGGGGCGACGTCAATAACATTACCGGCTGCCACGGCAGAAGCCTCTGCGGCCGACAAGAAAGCCACAGGGTCTACGGCCATGCTCGTAAGAGACAAGGACACGGACATGGCAGAAACCGGCGCGGCCTCTTTGCGCCTGGACAAGGAGTAGGATACGAATACGTGCCAGAGATGGCTCGACGACCCCTTTAGCACCTGGGAGCTTAATTAATTACGCAAAGCTGCCGCTTCTTTTTTCATCTTTTGGTTTTGCCATTTGTTTTAGCTACTATGAATTACTGTCGGATGTTGCGAATTCAGTACCCCTTTTTGCTCTTCTTTCTCCCTGGCTTTATTCTTCGTATTGTTTTTTCTCTTTTTTTTCTCTTTTGTCCATTCTTTTGTCTCTTGCTGGGTTAGAGGGGTACGAAAGCGATGGGACGTCAACGGATGGATTGTATACTATATTCGGGAGTAAAGCAAAGAATAAACTGTAAAACATCAAGAGAAGCCCAAACAAGACAGGAAACGCGTACAGATTAGCAAACGCTACAACCATTATCGCCTGATTCCATACTCCCATGCCGTATACCCTTTCCCATGGCCTCTATGCCTCAGTCTACACCTGCGTACAAGTCGACGACAATGTTGATGGCAGCCACGAGAATCTCGGCCGCAATGAGAACAATGACTGGTAAATGGTTAGCCTGGTTTTCTCGTCTTCCCCCCTCCTTGTTTGGCTTTTCGCCGCCGCCGCCAACTCACCAATCCATTCCAGCATCTCGCCGTGGCCGTGGCTGAGTTGTTCCTTGAGCACCGCCAGCAGGTCGGCAATGACGTCGAGGCGCTGCGTTAAGAGGCCGACGCGCTGGTCCATTTCGAGGTAGCTGCGCACCGCCCGGTAGACCGGTTCGAGTTGCGGCTCGACCCAAAAGAGTTCTGGCGTGTCGAGGACGGAGCCGTTGAGGTGGATGTTGATGCGCAGGATAAAGAGCTCGCCAATCTGCATGTTGATTTGCGAGCGGCTCAGCGCAATGGTGCCCGTCAGCGCAATCTGCGTGGGAATGTCCTTGCAGGTGTCAATGGTCGAGGCAATGAGCTCCTCAAACAACGACGTCTTGACGCTCTGCGCCAGCGCGTGCGAAATGGCCAGCTTGGTCATGTAATTGTTCTTGTCGCGCAGCGCAATAAAATCATTGTAGATGCGCGCCTGGTACTCGCGCGTATAGTAAAAATTGAAGAACTCGGCCTCCACGTCGTCGGGCGCCAGCTTCTCCGTCTCAAACTTGGCCAGCTCCTTGAGAAACCGCTGCTCCTGCGCCTCCGACATGCCCCAAATCACCACCACGCCATAGTCAAACAAGAACAGTTCCGGCGTGTGCACGTGAATGTCCAGGTCTACCGGCTGCTGCTGCTGCTCCTGCTCCTGCTCCTGCTCCTGCTGCTCTTGCGGCTCGCCCTGTCGTTGTTGCTGCTCCTGGTTCTGTTGCTGTTCCTCGTGCCGCGGCTGCTCCGCATCGTGCTCATGCCCACCGCCGTCACCACTGCCCCTTTCCATGTCCTCAAACACATTGCTCACAGCGTCTTGCCGCTGGTGGCTGTACCGCTGCTGCTGCTGCTGCCGCTGTTGTTGTTCTTCTTCCCGGTGCTCGGCATCGTAGAATCCTTCCAGGTCGTCGCCTTGCCGCCGGACACCGTCCCAGTCGTTGTGCCGGCCCCCGTCTTCCTCGTCGTCGGCCACGGCCTCCTCGTCGTGCGCATGCTGTCCCCGGCGTCCACTGCCGCCAACATGGCCGCCCTCGCCGCTCTCCAGATCAATCAGGTCGTCTCGGCGTCGCTGGAACGAGTCGGCATCGACCTCATCGGCCGAGTGCCTCCGCTCCTGGTGGAAGAATGTCGGCGGTGCTTCTTGATGGTCGGCAGCGGCCGGCTCGTCTCTGTACCCGACGGCCTCGGGAGCGGTTTGGTCGTTGCCAGCTTCATAGGCTGCGCCTTGGTAGCCGTTACCGCCACCGCTGCCCTGGCTTGTCTTGCCAAATTGATAGCTGTATGGCGTGTAGATACACTCGTCAATCAGCTTCGGGTTGCTGCCCCGGGCCCGACCCCGGCCCTTAAAGAAGCGCATGAGCCCGTCCATTTGGTAGCGGTTGGCCGTGCAGTAGGCCGTCACGCGCGGCAGCCGGTTGCGGTCGGCCTTGCCCAGAATAGCCGCGTCTCGACGGGCCGTGGGATCCTTGATGCGCGTGTACTGGCTGTAGACATCGCGGCCGCTCTCCTCTTCAGGGCCATCGTCGCCGAATTCAGGGTTGGGCAGCAGCTTCAACTTTTGCGCGTTCTTGGTGCTTCGCTGCGGCCCAATCTTGGGTGGCGCCGGCTGCGGATAAAACTGCATCGGCGGCCCCGATCCGTAGCTGTTGCGCCGCCGCAGTCGGTTGTTGAGCGCCTTTAGCACCGGCGGTCCTCCACCCTCGCTAGCACCGGCCACGGTCATGGTGGCGCCATACGACGCTCGTCCAGAGGCACTAAACGCCGCCGACGGCATCGGTGACGTGGACAGGCCGCCGCGATTCCGAAATAGGGGCAGAGCTGGCGGAGGAGTGGAAGATAAGGATGACGGGGGGGACGCATCAATCGTTCGGGACACTGGATTCGGGTTAAAGGACACGGAGCGCGGGGGCTTGTTGCGGCCTTGCGAGGAAGGCTTGGCCATGGACGACGGTGATGCCGGTGTTGCCAGCGAGGGCCGCGGTGCACGAGGAGGTGAAAGAATGGACTCGTCCGCTGCCGAGTGCGTCGACAACAGAGGCGACCGTTCCGACGATTCTGCTGGACCTGAGGACGCCATTGCCGGTCAGAGTAGCGAGCTGGCAATCGTGTAACAACCTTTCCCGCTCAGTGTTTTCCGTCTCTCTTATCCCCTCTTTTATCCCTCTCTCTCGCCGTTTGCTTCCTTCTGTTTCCTCTGGCTCTGTATCGTCGATGGGAATTGTCAGAGCTAGAGCTAGAAAATCACAGATATAAAAAAATAAAAAAAAGCAAACACAACAACTAGTGCAGCCAGATAGAATATGCTATTTTAATGGCTCATTGGATCAAGATGGTCGAGGTAAAGTCAAAATCGCTTGTTGCATTATTGGCCGCTGATGGGAAATAGTGAGAAGATGGGCTTTCTTCGCTACTGCATGACGTTTGAACATTAAATTCTGCTCGGGGACCCACTGCAGCTGCGGGTTTTTGCAGTGCATTGACCACGCAAGACCGGGGTAGCCAATCATAGCCAGCCTTGGAGCTCGCCGAAGTGGAGACACCTGAGTGCTTACTGTACATAGCGTATTTTATCTAGCGCTGGATCGTAGTTATCTTTTAGCTATGTCCACCAATTCACACATCGACCAGCTCCGACTCAAAGTGGAAGCCAGCACGATCGAGCCGGTCAATCAGTCCCTGTCCCAAGCACGATGGCGTAAAGATGCCCCCGGGAAGACCCGTGTCATCTTCCAGCACGGCCATGGCGCCTTCACTAACGAAAATTCCAGTGACTCAAAAAGATTAGATATGAAAATGGCAAACGCAATAATCAAGGACGAATGAAAAGGGCACGCAACAATCAAGGACGGAAGAAACCATGGCTGGAGTGGACTTACGTAGATACAGGCTTCCATTGTAGGTGGCCCGGCACAAGGCCTGCTTCCGCGGCGCTGCTGTCGTGGTGCTGCCGCTGCCGCCGACATCCGGCTTGCCCACCGCACGAAACTCGAGCGCCTCGCGCCCGACTTGATCACGCAAAGGGCCCGAGCCTGGTTGGGTGGCTAGCCTTTTCGCGAGCCAGCGAACGGGCGGAAGTCCAAACAGGAGCAGGGCGCCCAGCATCAGCGCGACATGGACCATGATACCCTCGAACCAGTTGCGCACCTTCATGTACTCGCAAAAGGAAAAATTGGGACCGTAGTTCTCGTTCTTGCGCGCCGGCAGGCTCGCAAACAGACCCCAGGACCGCTCGACTATGGCCGCGTCAGTGGCTGCGGCCATGGACGTGGTCACGATGCCGAGGCCGGGCACGGTACGGACGCCAATCAGGTGGTCCAGCAACGACGGCGAGCCGCGGCGCGGGCGCGGATGAGGCACTGGCGAGAGCGCATAAGGCGCAAAGGACTCACGCACTTCTTTGAACGAGAAGTTGTCAAGAAGTGTAAATATGGTGAGCAAAGTACCGCCCGAGGGAGCACCCCTCCTTTTCATTAGCCTCGGAAAACATCACGTAAATGAGTGGGAACATGATGGGCAGAATAGAGCCAAAAATACAGTAAAACTCACGAAAGTTTCATGGACAGGGCAACGTCTCCCGTCGGTGCCTGAAGCTGGACGCGGTTGACCTTGGCCACCGTCCAGGTGACTAGGTCTGCCGGTGTCGACTCAATGCCACACTGCGGCCACATCATGGCGCCGCTCTGCTTGGCCGCCGCCTCGTACTTGCGGATCATTCGAGCCACAAAGGCCGCCTCTCCGGTCACATCGAAATAGTGTGTGCCATTCAGAGCGCACGCCCGGAAGGCCGGCTCGCCATAGGCGCCATAAGGACCGACCGTCGTGATGAGCACAAACGTCTTCTTGGCCAGCTGTTCTAGCTCCTCATTGTTGTTTCCACACACTTCAATGGCTATGCCGCGCTTGTGGTTAGCATCCGTTCCCTTTGGCCCCCTTTCAATCCGTTATAGCAGCTCACCTGGCTGGACCCGGTCTCGGTTCAACTTCTCCAGCCCGGCCACCACCTGGGCCAGCTTTGTCTCGGAGCGGCCGGCCAGAGCCCAGTTCAGATTGCTCGGCAAGCTATTCGTCACATGTTCGCAAATACAGAGTCCCGTATAGCCTGTCCAGAGCATGTCAGTTGCTGTCATTTGTCCAGAAAGCAACAAAGGGTTCTTACCGGAAGCGCCATAGACAACGAGATCGTATGTGCGATTGTGCTTTCCAAAAACCATGGTGATGGTTGTAAATTGCCAGTGAAGTGCAGAGAAGAGAAGATGATGCTGTACAATTTCGCTTCCTACGACTAAATAGGAAAACGATGGGTAACCCCTTGTCCTTTCTTATTTTATCTATTTTCAGCCACAGTCTCTCGCCGGGCCTTTTTACTTGTACATCCCTTTGTCTTCTCTTTCAAAGGTCATGGTGGCATCACAAAACCTGCTCAAGGCGGCGTTTCACCAACAGCGCTGCCCGTTGGATCTAGAATCGTTTCTTTTGCCTTGTGATCTTGACGTCAATAAGCCAAAATTCCGCCTACCGCCCTGGCATGTCTATCTTAGCAGACCCACTTTAATACTGTAGCTGACTAAAAGCACACTTGCCCTTATTGCTAGGTTTGTGAGGGGATCACATGTACGGACTATAATAATTCCGGCACACATTTTGAGCACTTTTGACCTAACGGCAATATTGCAAAATTTTGGCCCCTCTCCCGTGCAAAATAGTAGTCGTGAAAGGACCTAGAAAATTTTAGAGAAGCCATCTTCAATCACCAAACACCCCTTACGACATCACCACTTTCTCTCCCACCGAGAACCCTCTCAACGATTCAAAATGACCAAGCGGTATGCGATAAACTCCTCGATCCTAGCTCCGGCTGCTTTCGGAATCAGCGGAGGGCACCCGACGCCCTCATCTATTTTGTGTTTCTCGATCTGTGACGGACTGAATTGCTGACATTATTTCTTCGACACACAGCACTAAGAAGGTTGGCGTGACGGGCCGCTATGGTGTCAGGTAAGAACGAACTCGAGAGCTTTCGAGAACCTGGAGTGCTGGGGGTGAAGGGATTGGACCGATGGCGTGGGAACTGGATGACGAGGCTTGAGGCTCTGCAATGGGCGACCTGGTTCAGAGTGGCGTCAGGATGGATGGGAAAGATGGACGGGAAAACGAAAGAGAAGAATTGCACTCTGTCGAATTGGGGAGGGAGCTTTTTGCGTTTTCAACGCACCAGGCTCTCGAGAGCTCTACTTCTCAGTCGAGCAGAAAGATTAAGTCAAGACCATTTGCTAACATTTCCTCACAGATATGGTGCCTCGCTCCGGTAAGTGCAGGCGCTGCAAAAGACTCGGCCTCTTTGTAGCGATGTTCTAACAATCCCAAAGCAAGCAAGTCAAGAAGGCTGAGGTAAGTCAACTGAAGAACGCGGAGTCATTCAACAAGAGGACGACTGCTAACGTGCCGCCAGATCACCCAACACGCCAAGTACGCATGCGCTTTCTGCGCCAAGAACACCGTCAAGCGGACTGCTGTTAGTAGCATCTTTTCCCGGATTTCGCTGGTTTTGGCCAGTGATCTTGGATGATGGGATTTTTCTGACAGTACGATAATTTTAGGTCGGCATCTGGGAGTGCAAGTCGTGCCGCAAGACTGTTGGTATGTTTTGACGCTATACCTTTTTTTGAGAGAAGCAAGTCGCTAACTATTTTTACAGCTGGCGGTGCCTACCTTGTCTCGTACGTATCAAACACTACCGCCGACGAACCCGACTATACGGCACTTTGCTTGCGACCGCTACTAACAATTGTACAGTACGCCCGCCGCCGCGGCTACCCGGTCGACTCTGCGGAGATTGCGCGAGATTGTCGAGTCATAGAGTGGAGGAAGTTATGGAGTCGAGGTCGGAGGAAATTATGTGCTTTGCCAGGCCATTATAGGGGACGGCAACAGCCAGAGGGAAAAAAAGGGTTATTGTTTTTTTTTCTGGTATTTCGGTGTACGGTCCATGAAGCTATACTGAATATGCCCTCATCAAAAGTACTTCAAGGACAGACGACTTTGTGTGATTTTCCTTGTGCAGTGGTAGCGAGCGTGCCGAAATGGAGCATCCACTCGTGTAGCGCAAGGGGATACCTGATATAACGGATAAATAGTGCCGTTCGGCCCAGAAAAGAGGCGGTCAACTTTAAATTGGGAGAGGGAGGATACTGGGCCCAAGAGCCACACCACAATCCACCTCTTTGGCCTACCCTTTTTACGGAAAAAATACGGCAAAAAGACTGGGGAGAGATTATGAGCAAAGACATCACCTAACCTGCACGACTGTGGCAGTGGGCGGCGGCGCATGGAACCATATGATGCAGTAGGATGGCTCGTTCTGACGACACGAGGTCAAAAAAGACTCAAAAAACTCGGAATGGGCTCGGAGCTCATGCAGGCTGCAAGACATTGGCGTCGTGAGTGTGGGCTTAGCCACCTGGATGGCTTGTCCGTCAGTCTGCTCGGTTAGTATTTTCCGTTTTGCCTGCTTTGCCCTTTTTTGATCCCTGTCATGCACTCCTCTCGCACTCCTCTTTGAGGGACCACGCGCAACTGAAACGAAAGCGTCCAATATCCAAGATGTTGTTATATTTAGCTGTGTCCGTCAAGACAGACAGACGCCTGAGCAGAGGACAATGTAGGTTCTCCTCTTCCAGCTATTGCCACCCCTTGACCGTGGAAAGGTGAGAAGAAGGCAGAGGCAGAGACTCCGAATTAGGCCACAGAGAAGAGCCACGATGGCGCCTAGGCCGTAAATGGCAGTCCTTTTGCCTGTAATTTTTGTCTGGATGTGAAGCGATATGGCTGGCTCGACGGAGTGCTGCTGGGTAGGCCTGAGCCTAGTGCCGTTACGTTACTTGGTGATTACGTGTGGAAACAGGCTTGAGGGGCAGCTGCGTGCTGACCTCGCCATCGGCCAAATATGACCAGAAAAAAGACAGTACAGGAAAAATAAAGAAAAAAATAAAGAAAAAAAAACTAAGCAACTGAAAAGTACAAGTAGGAGCAAGCTGCGTAGTTGCCGAGTGTAGAGCGTAGTGCGTGGAGGCAGCATTCGTCGCTTCCTGATAGGCTGCTGCCGGGATAAGCTCCCATTATTAGGGAAGGAGAGGGCAGCCGACGCCGCACAGACCAAGCGCCGAGTGCCTTTCTTTCTTGGCTGCGAAACCCCATGTCCGAACGCCCCAAGCTCGCCTTTACATTTTTCCCCTCTCCGAGCCTGAAAAGCCGCCGGCGACTCCTCCTGTGTCTTTTCTCTCTTTCTCCTCTTTCCCTTCTGCTTCTGCCCTTCCACTAATAACTAACACCGGCCGACTCCAGAACAGTGGCAAAATCCAAGCAGCACAGATTCTCAAAAAGAGCCCCCCTTCCTTTCGCAACCACTGCAGATAGCAATCTTGCAAACCCCTTCATTTTCTTCCCATCATCGCCTTACAGGCCGTTTTACCTTTAAACTTTTTCCGAATTGTCTTTTCTGCTCAATTCTTTTCATTTTTGGGCCGTTGCATCTCCCTCTTATCTACCGCCCTGACTCCCCATTTTTACCGTTCCACTGCTTTGATGCAAAAGAAAAGGCGCCTAAATCTGACCTGGACCACCGCTAAATCGCAATGGCGGAACAGTGCATTGTCTGCCTAGATACCCTGACGCACGCTGCAGAACCCCCACCACAGCCCCTAGACGAACACCTGTTGGACGCTGCTGTTGCTAAACCCCAGCGAGGCAACAGCAGCCCGCCCGCTACGCCTGTAAGCACTGCTATTGCTGCAGGTGCATCGAGGCCTGTCAAGGCTGAAGTTGACGCGGGCAGCGCCGTCGTCAAGACAGAATACGAGCCGAGCGCCGCCGCCCTTCACAGCAACGACTCGAACAATGACGACAACGTCGCCATCATCCAGGTGTGTGGCCATATGCTGCACGACACTTGCCTGCGAGAATGGACGGGCAAGGCCAACAGCTGTCCGATTTGCCGACAATCATTCCACTTGGTCCATGTTTATGACCGCATAGGAGGTATGTATCATTCGGATACCTGATTGGTGCTTGCTTTCTTTTTCAGCCGAATGCTAACCCCTTTCCAGGCACTCTCTTGTCGTCTTACCAGGTGGAAGACAAGAAACAGGTGGCCGAATTTGATGCCCAGGCTTGGCTGGACGAGTATGCTGAGGCCGAGGACGAGGACGTCTCCACGCCTTGCCCGGTGTGCAACCAGGCCGACCGCGAAGAGGTGCTGCTTCTCTGCGACGGCTGCGACACGCCCTACCACACACATTGCATCGGCCTCGATAATGTGCCCCAGGGTGCCTGGTTCTGCATGGAGTGCCTCGACCTTTTTGGCCAGTCTGTCGAAGTGCCGGCTCCCCGCCCGACCGTCCTGAACACTGCAGCTCGTCGAGCCGCTGGCACGGGACGGCGATCGGGCGCGCTCAACCGCCAGAATGACTTTTTCCCTCGCACAAGGCACACCATGCGACGTGCTCGCCGCCGTGCACGTTCCGACGAATGGCAGGGTGCTTGGGGGCAAATCACTGGCCGGGTGTGGGATGCCCTCCATATCGATCTGGACCACGACGATGACGAAGCGCTAGAGGAGTTCCGGCGCGTCGAGCGGTCGCGTGAGAATGAGCGCCGCGAGTTTGAGCGCTGGCAGGAGCGCCTCGATATTGCCCGTCGGCTGGGAGCCCAGGACATCTTTGAGCGCAGCATCCCCTCTGTGATCTTGCAGCATGCGAGCAGGCATGCCAACGGCTCATCGTCGCGGGCGACGCCTTTGCGCGAAGGTTCCCGATCTCAGGCTCCACCGCCGCCAGTGCAGACTCCCGAGGAGCGACGGGCTTGGGGCGCCTTTGAAAAAGCACGCGAATGTGACCCTGCGACGCCCAACAACCGCAAGCGAAAATCACGGTCTATCACGGCTTCACCGGTGGACCCACCGCCGGAGCCGGAGCGGAAGCTCAAGCGCCCTCGCACGCGCCGAATCGGAGCACCGGGGGGCGAGCCTTCATCGTCAAGATCGCCACTCGTAGGCCCTGGCCTAGCAAACAGATCTACGGCAGTAGCTGGGCCTGCGACGGCAGCGGCGGGGACAATGACAACAATTCCGTTGAGATCAAGTGCAGTATCAGCATCTGGCTTGGGAGCTGCCTCAGCGCCAGCGCCACTATCAGCGCCGGCGTCAGTGCCAGCATCGGCACCCGCATCAGCACCCGCATCAGCACCGGTTTCGGGCGCAAACCCCAGCAGTAGCGTCCCAGCCACAGCAACGGGTGTCCCAGGAGCACATGATGAACCGCCGTCATTCCTTTCTTCGTTGCTGAGGGAAGTCGAGATGAGCACGCCCTCTGACGACGAAAACATCCGCTCACTTTTCAACGACCCCCGCCCTACTTTGGTGGATCCGTCCTCGCCCGTGGCATCGTCGCCAGCTGCATCAGCATACAGCAGTCCACGTGCCCTTTCCACCACCCCACCACCCCACCGAGCGCTTCGCCCCAGTTCGCCCACCCTCCTGAGCTCGCACATTGAGCCTATCTATCCGCCGGCCAACTACTCGCCGACGCGCTCTTCCGTGAGCCATGTGAATGGCGCCAGCCATGACCACCACGACTCCGATGGCAACAATAGCAGCCACAGCACATCGAACAACGCCGCACACGGCACCAACGGCGCAAGCAACCAACGGGGACCTACTACAACGGTTGAGCTTCGGCAGCCGCGCCCGCGCAGACTGCCGCCAGTGCCGCAGCCACGATCTGAGGATGTGTCGCCCTCGCGCAGCTTGCTGACGCTCGAGATGAAGGAGAGCATCAGCGGGATTGTGCGGGCCGCCCTGAAGCCACACTGGAAGTCTGCCCAGCTTACGGCCGATCAGTATGCCGCCATCAATCGCGATGTTTCTCGCAAGCTGTACGAAGAAGTGACCGGCCGTGCCACGATCGACGCCGAAGCCCGAAAGCTGTGGGAAACAAAAGCGAACAGAGAGGTCGCGCAAGCTGTCGCAGATCTCAAGGCCTGACATTAAAACGCATGGAGGAATGCAAAGGAGAGAAGGGATACCAAATTAGCGAAAGAAGAAGAGGAAAGAAGCAGAACAGGGCTCCATCGATCCATTCCGACCAACACTCACACTCTTCCTCATAGGGAGGACATACCAGCACATGCAGACACACATACACACCATATACACACAAACGATGAGCCAATCCTTATCCTTACTCTCGGGACCGGTCTTGCTTTTTCCGTCTGTTTTCTTTCCTCTTTTCTCTTTTCCCTCTCTCAATACTGTGTTCTCGTTTTATTTTGCTGGCGTTTTCATAGGCGGCATAGGATACCTGGTTTGATACCCCCTGGGACACATCTTGAAGGTGGAGTGATTTGTGTGCAGATTTCCGGTGCTGGTTTCTCGTTTTTATTTCAGTCTTTTTGCGGCGATTGCATGTGTGCGGCGATACAATGAGGACTTTTGGAGGCGTCATGATGGCAACACTACTTTTTGTTTGTAGAGCGTTTTCTTTTTATTGCGAATAGGTATATAATTATGTTTGTGTATACTGTCTATATCTACAGCGTTCTTGTATAGAAAGGATTCGGCAGGGAGCCGATTATCTCGCCCATATCTACGCCCGAGACAACAATGAAAACAATTGGTCTCTGCTCAAAAATAGATGAAAAAGCCAAAAAGGACTGTGAAGGTCTTCTATCTAACAGCTTCCAGGTAGAAACAAAAGGCCGTAAGGAGCCGCTAGCGAAATCGGACACTCTCTGCAAACAGATCTCTCTCGGCACCATGTAATGAGGAAAGCACACTTGGGGTATAGTAAAGCACCGGGATGCTCTCCAGTTGCCACTGTTTAAAACAAACAAGCGACGGCAGAGAGCAAAAATCCCGGCGCCTCGGGTAGTGCGAGTCTTCCTGATAAGGATAGGTGTCTTGGAGAGAAAAGAGAGGAAAAGAAGAAGAGAGCAGAAAAGCCGTTTGGTAGTTTTCTAGGCAATGGATTTTTGGGAATTTTATTGATCCAGGTCCGATTGGGTAAAGTGGGGGGCAGAGACCGGGGGACGAATCGACCTATGAGCAGAACACAGTTTTTTTTTGAGCGCAAAGCCGGCGCCGAACAACGAGCGAAAACGTCGGGACAAGAGGCTGCACCGCGGCATTGTCTGATTGCGAAACTAGCTCTTGGGGGGGAAAGGAGAATACAGCACCGGCTTCTCAGCTTGCCTCGTTTTCTCGGGCCACCCATTCCGCCAGCTCGTGCTCCAGGGTTGGTCTTTTGACCGGGACAAAAGATCGCCATGGCTTCCACCAGCCGAGCCAGTCGGGCGGTTTCAGCCCTCTTGCGTGAGTCCTTGTTGGCCCGGCAGTCTTTGTTTTCAGTGTTAACACGACGACCACTTAGCACACTCGGGCCGGGCATGCACACGCTGTATCCAGGGCCGGGGCAGCTGGCTTGCGCCAGCATCCATACCACGGCGAGCCTACTCGGCCGCTGCCGCCGCCTCTGCCGAAATCTCTCCCGACAACGCCTCTTCCTTTGCCTCCTCCACCGTACAGACGTCCCCCCCGATGGCCGTGTCCCACCCCGGCTACCGCATCCGCGCCGGCCTCATGCTCAGCCGGCCCCCCCTCCTCACCCGCGAGCCCACCCCGTTCGAGTCCGCCTACTACCTCTACCAGAAACGCCTCAACGAGCGCCTGGCCAGCTCTTTCCGCCGCAACGTCTACTTCAAGCCCGACACCACCCCGGCCTTTGACTGGCGTCTGCAGCTGCGCGACCGCCGCGGCACCCCGGCCCGCGACATTGGCATCTACCAGGGCGGCAAGGGCGGTCGCGGCCGCGGCGGCGCCTGGGCCTGGAACGACGAGATCACCCTCGACGACCCCTTGGCCCAAGAACTGACCCAGCCGGACCGCCTGCGCGAGCGTATCCTCTCAGACGCCGACATGCGCGTCAGCGAGGACGGCGAGCGTCTCGCCGATGCCGACCGCGTGCACGTCGAACGGCCGCAGCCGCGCCTCACCGCCGCCGACGCCGCCAACGACACCACCCGCCTCGACCGCAAGCTCGACCGCACGCTGTACCTGGTCGTGCGCGGCGGCGGCACCGACGGCAAGGGCGCCGACGCTGCCTGGTCCTTTCCCACCGTCGACGTGCGCACGGATGAGAACCTTCACGAGGTAAGCCCACTCCAAGGAAAGAGAAAGAAAACCTCCCATGTTCTGCGCTGATTGTCTGCTCAGTCCGCCGCGAGAGCGCTCGAATCGGCCGCCGGCGTCGACATGAACACGTGGCTCGTCGGCCGTGTGCCCGTGGCTCACATCGTCTGGACGGCTCCGGACAGCAAAGACCCCCAGGACGGCGAAAAGATCTTTTTCCTCAAGGGCCGCATCATGGCCGGCCAGGCCAACCTAGCCAACAACAAGCTTGGTCTCAGCGAGTTCAAGTGGCTGACCAGGGAAGAGCTCGCCGAAGCGCTTCCTGCTTACTACTATGCCAGTGTAAAGAATGCTTTGCTGGGACGGTGACCGGCACAGATTCTGTACAGTATGGCGTGGGTACATGGATAAATTCAGCTTGGACGAAGCTTGTATCATTATCATTAACAAAAAACAAAATTTATGTTGCACGAACGGCATGTCTCTCTCCTCTGGCAAAGGCAAGGAAATTGTGCAAGAGGAAACGATATGCGTTGATCATGCCACTTTCATGCTACCTGCATCTCCAATACGCAGTGTATTGCCACATGTTTGGAGCAGCTCGCTGTCCCAGTCCGGTAGTCGTATGCTAGTCTCCGTATCTTCGACTCTTTGGGATTCTCTTGCCTGTTTTGGGGCCACTGCTGTCTGTCTATTTTTCTCCTTTTGCGTAGATAGCTCCCAGGCTTTTTTAACAAAGACATTAGCTGTCATGAAACCTGGAGGTTAGACACTGCAAACACAAGCATCAAAAACAGACATTGGCAATTGAAAACTGACTGTCATATCCTGCTTGATGTGCACTGTTGCTGTGTAAAGTGTTTGCTTTGCGACTCGGATCTTCTCTGATAGTCTTTGGCTGTGGTTTATCAAGTACTTTCTCGAAAATTTCCTCAAGGCTGGAGCTAGGGCACTTCTCGGGCACTTTCGTGTTGATCATGTGTTTGGTATCGATGAAACGGGGAAACAGACGGTGAACTTCGGCTCCAAATTCATCCAGACTGTTTGGCAACGGGGCGACAAAGGTCTGGTAGAGGAAGCAAAGGTCTAGGAACATGTTGTGCCCTACTAGAATAGGGGGGCTGTGTTTCAGTCTTTTCTCGTAGCCTTCGAACTGGGAGAGAATGCAGACGTCGCTCTCTTCCGAGGTTTTTCTCAATTTCGTGCCTATGACAGCCGCTGCGTCTTGGGCAAAATCACCACCGGCAAGCTTGATCCCTTTGTCAGCTTCTAGGCATCTCATTGACAACTTTCCCTCGCTTGATGTTGGGAGTGGGACCTACAGCTTCAAATATATACCGAACTCCTGCAACTATTAGTTCTGTCAAGGTCAACTCTGTGTAGACTACTCACCTCTTTGGAGTTTTATGCAGTGTTCTCGGTCACTCATCCTCTTGGCCAGAAACTCGGAAAGTGTTAGTCTATTAATCCTTTGTCAGATACCACTATAGTGCAATTCACCTTCTTCTCGTGTGGCTCATCGTGTCTCACTACTTGGATGAAGTCGTTGTTCAAGCAGTAGGCCCGGTACTTTTCTTGAAAGTTTTTTGCGAGCACTTGATGGACAAGTCGCTGCTGAAAGCGATTGAGTCGGCCTCCTTGCGGGTTGGAGATATTCAGATAGTCATCCTAGAGAATACAATTTCTAGTTAGATATGTATAGTGTTGTAAAAACGAGTCTTACCTTTGGGCTTTCGTCCCATAACCGTATCAAGTCTTCCACACTACTATAGAACTTTTGGGCTGTGTCGTCGAGAGAAGAGATGTCAATTTCTTCAGGCTTTTCGTCTTTGTTGGTGAGCAGAAACGAGGGACCGAATTCAGACTCCTCCGCCCGACTTAGGTACGGGATGCCGTCAATGTAGGAATCCTCCAGTCGCATCCGATTTTCCCGCAAGAAAAGCAGCGTTTTGTACGAGATAGTCAATTTTCGGTCAATGAGCTTTATCAAGGCCGCAGTGGACGAGTCGTGGCTGTCTTGGAAGAGCTGGGATACATTGAAATTGTAAGTTTTGAAAATGTAGGCGTCTTGAGTTGTACATTAGTGCCACTGGACAGCTTCCGTCAAGAGAGATACTGACCCCGTGCTTCGTCGTAGCGAATGCATGTGATTCCGAGCTGGAATATATTGAAACTACTGGCGGCTTCTTTGGCTTTCTCATACATTTCTTGTTTGCTTGGCTTGGACGATCGTGCTTGGCGCTGGGGCCCAATGCCCGTCATCTCGAGGTCAATGGCAACATATGCTGCCTCTGCGATATTCTGGATAATGAAAGGGAAGAGAGACCAAAATTCTGTCCCAGAGACATCCATTGTGGAATGTCCTGGCGAGAAACTATGTGTAGGCGGTGATGTGAAATCCTTGTTGATTTTACAGGACATGGTGAAACCGGGGTTGGGCAAGGAAGGAACGACCTCGCAATCAACAAACGGCACATTTGGGAATAGCAGATGAATAAACATCGGAAGAAAGACAAAGGCGCTATGGATTTCCCGATATAGATAGTACTAATATAACAGCATACAGAAAGTACTACCAAGTCACAAAGACAGGCTACATTCACAGGTTGTAAACAACTTTCCAGGTTTCAACGCTTCCTTCTTTCAAACCCTTCAAGTGACGCTGACACCCTAAGACTTTAGGCCTCTCCATCCTCATAGTATCTTTTGCTTTTATCATTTTTTTCATTGTTGCTCATGCTCCCATGAAGACACAGCTCCAGTACCAGTCGTTTCCATAATGAAGCTTGCATTGCCAGCGACACTTTTGTCCGCTTCGACAAACTTGGCATCTTTT
The DNA here is from genome assembly GCA_019925625.1 of Graphilbum ipis-grandicollis. Taxonomy (NCBI): domain Eukaryota; kingdom Fungi; phylum Ascomycota; class Sordariomycetes; order Ophiostomatales; family Ophiostomataceae; genus Graphilbum; species Graphilbum ipis-grandicollis. The sequence goes on along the minus strand of JADHKH010000010.1, from coordinate 293,020 downwards.
GGAAGAATCTCGGATCCATTCACTCTTTATGTCAGGTCTACGGTAGGCGCATAGGATGACCTCGCCTTGTACGTCTGTCTTGCCAACCATCACTCGATCGGGCCATTCAAGCCAAAGTACAGCCTTTGCGTGACCCCTTCTACGCCCGTCGAAACAGTCAAAGGACATCCGAGGCCCAGTCAGTTTCATCATATCACAGTGCGGTACAGACAGTCTGTAGATGGAGCCTTGAGTGGCTATTTAGCAACTTATGTTGATAAGCCATGGTTCAGGAGACGACCGTCGGATGGCAGACGAGATGATTATCTAGATTTTGCCGCGGAACAAAGAGACAAGGAATGGGTCTCTGACGACGATCACGACATTGAAAACATTGAGAACGACTATTATTATCCGAAAGACGACAATGATTTCTTCCACGGAAAAGAGGGCAGGCCGCATCCACACGCTGGGCCTAGTCGCTCTTTCTTCGAGCCGAAAAATGTGCCTCCTGAGATGCACGGCTTCGGCACATACGGAGCTCAAGTGTCTGCCGGAGACTTGGTGGATATAGTCGGTTTCGATGCTCAAGAGCGAATGTTCCTTTTCGCGGGACAAGAGTTGTGGCAGGTGGGCAAGGATGAGCTAAAGGTCCCCCAGTACCGGGATCCGATATACAGCTGGTACATTTGCCCCATGTTTGTTGGACGGGAAGTGACCCCAGGACTCACTTACTTGACGGAGGAGGATGCGTTGAACACGACGTGTTACTCGGTCCATGTTGTGCGAAGCTTCAATATTTTAACGTATTGGTAGATGGCAGGAAATGGACGGCCAAAGGCAAAGCATGCTGTATCAAAATACTGAATATTGAATAACTCATCAGAATCGAACTTTTGCAAGTATGCTGGCAGTAATCGCAGTTGTCTGCCAGCAGATGCTGAAACGAAAACAATGGTCCGAATAGCCGATAACACCGGAGATGGGCGGCAGAGCTGATGCATATCGGACCGAAGCGGTATACCACACCGTCGACTGCAGAGATGCTTGAGTATATACTTACAATGCTTCGAGAATTCACAGTATTGATATTTTGCGAATGCGTATTTATTTGATGGGTTTGACGTCTGTTGACGCCAGGCTGGTCGAGTTGTATGAAAGAGAACAGGCATAATGGCCTTCTTCTTTTAAACGTGCTCTGATTTTGTGTATCTATCAATGATCCAAATGACAGGAAAAAAATTGGCTTTTATTTTCGGTCAAAAAGCCAATGCAAAGCTACTGTGAGATCAAACTCCATTACTATTCTACATAATAAAAACGAAGTAAGATCTCAGAAGAGCAGTGAAGAAAATAGGAAAAAGCCGCAACTGTCGTAGATTTACAGTAAAGCTCCCACAATGCTAGTCGACAGAACGAGGCTCGAAGCGGGCAGAATGCCAAAACGGAGGAAATGACATGTTGTGGCTCCTGCTCAGGCGTTTTCTAGGAAACTGAATTGAAGGTCTACGTCCTGGTAACAGTTGCGCAGCAAGGGGTAGTCTATAGGCCTAAGAACCAGCGAGTGACTTGAGAGATGAATGTACGGAGTAGATGCAGCGGTTTTCGGTGACGGGCGGCCATTAGTCAGAAACCCCACAATGTAAGTCGACCGCGCCCCACAAAATAGTGAGGAGACCTCAGGCTCTGGCATTGGCGCGTGCCAAGGCCAAACCGACTTCAGGAAGGTGTGTTTTAGCCGTGGCTGCCCACGGGGTACGGTTCCACTGTGAGGGATATCCTCGGCTCAATTCACAAGCGGCAATCGCTTCTGACATGCTCAGCGGGGAACGCTGTACATCCTGTGCTTATGCTTTGGGCTCCCCAGACAAATTATACAAATAGATCGAGCCGCTCTGCTGGACCGCCAAACTACGATTAGTGAATTTTCATAGAGGGAATATTTCCACGTTCTCGGCATCTCGGTTTGATTTGCGTCTCGCTCTCTCCGGGCGACTCTTCTTGTTAGTCTCAAACGAGATCTCGATATCTGATTGCGACTGCTCTGTGGAGGTTATGATCATGGCGTCTCTTGCGAAATCTCTTCGCCCGGTCCTTCGACAGGGCCGGCCATCTGCCGTGTCCAGTATTGCCATGGCTGCTTCGAGGACACAGACAGCGCGGATAGCATTGCGCTCACAAACGTAAGTCCTTCAACCTTTATAACTGTAATCGAATCTTTGGACTAAACTGTGTCTTGCAAGCACTTGTCGCCCAGCTGCCCGTTGCTTTTCGAGTACCGTTCCTCGCCGCGATGAGGGGGAATTTACACCGATGCCGATTACCTCCCTGACAGACATTGAGTCTTCGATGCAGGAGGCCGTGTCCAAGTTCGCCAACGAGGTTGTTTTGCCAAAGGCACGCGAGATGGACGAGGCCGAAACCATGGACCCCGCTGTGGTCGAGCGCCTGTTTGAGCAGGGGCTCATGGGCATTGAGATCCCAGAAGAGTATGGCGGCTCCGGCATGTCGTTCACGTCCGCCATTGTCGCCATTGAAGAGCTCGCTCGCGTCGACCCCAGCGTCAGCGTCATGGTCGATGTCCACAACACGCTGGTGAACACCGTCTTCCTCAAGCATGCCAACCCTGCCTTAAAGAAGCGCATCCTGCCCAAGCTGGCGACCGAGTCGGTGGGCTCCTTTTGCCTGTCGGAGCCGGTGTCCGGTTCCGACGCCTTTGCCCTGGCCACGCGCGCTGTCGAGTCAGAGTCCGGCTTCCGCATTTCCGGGTCCAAGATGTGGATCACCAACAGCATGGAAGCCGACATCTTTGTAGTGTTTGCCAACCTTGACCCGTCCAAGGGCTACAAGGGCATCACGGCCTTCCTGGTGGAGAAGGGCACCAAAGGCTTCTCGATTGCCAAGAAGGAGAAGAAGCTGGGCATTCGCGCGAGCAGCACGTGCGTGCTCAACTTTGACGACGTCGACATCCCCAAGGAGAATTTGCTGGGCGAGCGCGGCCAGGGCTACAAGTACGCCATCAGCCTGCTGAACGAGGGCCGCATTGGCATTGCCGCGCAGATGACGGGTCTGGCCCTGGGGGCCTTTGAAAACGCGGCCAAGTACTGCTGGAACGACCGCAAGCAGTTCGGCCAGCTGATCGGCGAGTTCCAGGGCATGCAGCACCAGATGGCACAGTCGTACGTGGACATTTCGGCGGCGCGCGCGCTGGTGTACAACGCGGCACGCAAGCGGGAGGCCGGCGAGGACTTTGTCAAAGACGCCGCCATGGCCAAGCTGTATGCGTCGCAGGTGGCCGGCCGCGTGAGCAGCCTCGCCGTGGAGTGGATGGGCGGCATGGGCTTTGTCCGCGAGGGCTTGGCCGAGAAGTTTTTCCGCGACAGCAAGATCGGTGCCATTTACGAAGGCACAAGCAACATCCAGTGAGTAGAGTGCCTGTGTTATCCCTTTTACTATCCCATCATTTCTATCATCATAACTGCTGACGCACTTAGATTGAACACGATTGCCAAAATTCTCCAGAAGGAGTACTCGTCATGAATACCAGTTTAACTACGCGTTTCTGTCGCCGTAAGCGTGATTTCTAGATAAATGGCGCCGGGATGTACAATTCAATTTTAGCCGTGTATAGACTTGGTTAACTGTTCCAGGGTCGAGGCAATTTCTGTTATAAGGACAATAGGACTCTGTCAAGCTTTTTTTGGATGATGAACTTTGCAAACACAGTTCCCGTCAATCTTACGTTGTCATGCCATGAACAGCTCAGCATATGCAAAATGCACAAAGGTATGGGTTTCGCCGTTGAAAAAAAAGGCGCTGCTGTCAAGTCATCCAATGACGTCTTCGATTCACGGCGCGGCAACGTCTTTCCAACGCTAAACCAAGTAGCTATAACGCTGTTATGCGCTTCAGTGTGTGATTTTGCTAGAGAGTCGGGGTTCTGCAACTAAACCTGTCCATTCCGGCCGATTTACGACGCAGAAACTTACGAAGCTGCTCACGTGCTCCACTTTCGCAATGGCATGCGTTGCTGCACCAAAGCCTTCTTCGTATCTTTGCAACAGCCGTTGGTAGCAGCTGCCGCCTTAAAATGCTCTCATTGTCGCACGCGGCGTATTCTTGCCTCTCTGCCCAGTCTTACGCACTTCCTCGCGTCGTTCCCCACTTTCTAGTTTTTGCAATGTACTACTAGCCAAGCTATGTCCCAAAGTCCTATAGGACACGACATCATACCCGCACGGCTGTACACTACAGGACCTGGGCTGAGGCGGAAGGAGCAACGGCAGCGCCCTCTGATAAGTGTTGCGTGTGTAGGATGCAAAATGGCAAGAGCGGCCATGCCATGGGAAAATAAGCGCAGAATCAGGAACGTGATTTGCTTGCCCAGCGACCGCTTCCGTGCCCGCTCCGAGTCAATCGCGATAGTGACTGAGCCCCTCCATAGCGCAGCAGATGCGCCTGAAACACACGGACCACCTCCACACACTACCTTTGGCCGCCCCTCCCACTTCCCCTCGCTCTTCTTCCAGCAATTTTCCCTTTTACGTTCCGCAGCATTTTCGGCCGCCGCTTGGAATTATTATTCCCTCCCAGCCACGGCACCACCATCCACAACGCTGAGGACCGGCCTTGGCTTCTTGTCTGCTGCCCATCTCAGCCTCCCACGGCCGAAGTCGCCTGCTGCTCTGGATTTTGCCCGTCACCCGACGCCGACGACCGACCGCCTCTTCCATTGTGGCTTCATCTTGACGACCGCCCGTTATTCCGTTTTGCGCCGTACGTCAGACTCGGCCGCAGTTGCACGCCTCTATTGGCCATTGTTTTGACAAGGATTGACCGGTTGCCAAGCATATCTGAATCCTTGCGGCCAGATTTCGACAACCTCTGCGGTACAAGGACTCTGCCTTTTGCCCAACAAGCTCTCTTTCTGCCTTATCTGATCCCCTCCTTGTGGTCTACATTACCCTATTTGGTGACCGACGCCCTCTTCCCGAATTATTACCCGCCATCTCCCCTGCTCTACATTTATTTCAGTATTTTATCAGTGCTTCACGCGCCGCCTCGCCTTTGTCACCGCGGCTTCACCAAAAGGCAGCGCCCTACTGATATTTCTACAAGAGCGCGTGCCGGGAGGAGACATTCTCGGGAACGTTTATTTGCCGCCCTCTGGTATACCATTACACTGTATATTACACGTGTGTGCTTGCGCGCACACGCCCACATCCAGCCAAGATGAACGAAGATGACCGGATCTCGGACATTTGCAAGAAGATTGAGCGGGAGAAGGCGCTCATTCAAGCCGCCAACATGATGCGCCTGCAGACGAACAATGACGCTGTCCGCTCCAAGATCGACTCGCAAGTGCGCGAAGGCCGCCGAAACCTCGAGTTTTTCGAGGAGCGGCTGCGCCAGATCCAGTTGCGCCGCGGCATGGACAATATGAGTATCGGCCCCGGCAGCAGAGCTTCCACGTCGACCATTCCCGGCGGAAGCTCAATGCGGCCTCAAAGCGTCGACCTGCGCAATGACAGCAATATCGGCCCGCCAACTCCACCGCCAAAAGATGCCTGGGATACGGCCACGCTCAGCTCCGTCACCCCAGGAGGACGTCCGGGGGAGTCGACTCCCACGTCTTTTGCTGCCTCTGCTCTGAATCCCCCTGCCAAGACGCTACGTGCAAACTTTACAAAGCTCGGTAAGTGGCCATCTTCTCGAAGCGTTGTCACGCAACGCCAGCAGTGACGTATCGACTAACCTCCTTGGTAGACCTGATCAAATACGATACACCGTATCTCGGACCCCGGATCCAGCACATGCTTTCGCAGATCCAATTCAAGCTGAATGTCGAGGATCAGTATCTCAAGGGCATTGAGAAGATGATTCAGCTGTACCAGCAGGAAGGCGACAAGAAAAGCAAGACCGATGCTGCATCGAAAAAGGTCGAGAGCATGCAAAAGATAGCCTTGCTGAAACAGGCGTTGAGGCGATACGAAGAGCTGCATATTGACATGGACACGGCTGACTCCCCTGATGGTAAGACTGGAATCTGCCTGTTGATTTATGTATGCTAACCCCGGACAGATGATAGTATCAACGTCCCGAACATGCGGAAGCCTTTGTCGGGTCAGCTTTCGATTCGCATCATTGCCGTGAAGGATGTCGACCATGCTCCGACGGGAAGATTCAGCCGTGGGCCAGACACGTTTGTCGCCGTTAAGGTCGAAGACATTGTTTCTGCGCGCACCAAGCTTTCTCGAATGGATCGGTGGGAAAACGAGTTCCACAACATTGAGGTTGACAAGGCCAATGAGATTGAGCTCACTGTCTACGACAAACCAGCAGAGCATGCCATTCCCATCGGCATGCTTTGGGTTCGCATTTCGGACATTGCCGAAGAGATGCGCCGGAAAAAGATTGAGGCGGAAATCAACTCTTCGGGCTGGGTCTCTGCCGACAAAATGTCCAGCCGCGTTCCGCCTGCTCAATTCCCCATGAGCCCACCACCGCAGTTTAGCCCACCCCCGAATGCGTTTGGGGCCCCGGCGCAGGAACAACAGTCGCCGCAGCAAGGGGTCGGAGCGTACGGCCAGTCGCCGCTACAGCCAGCACCGCAATTGGCACCGGAGCCTATCACGGGTTGGTTCAACCTTGAGCCGACGGGGCAGATCCAGCTGAGCTTCAACTTTATTCGCCAAACCAAAGACCGGCGGCCGATCGATCTGGGGCTGGGCCGGAAAGGCGCCATTCGCCAAAGGAAGGAGGAGGTTCACGAAATGTTCGGCCACAAATTTGTCCAGCGGCAGTTTTACAACATTATGCGGTGTGCTCTGTGCGGCGACTTTCTCAAGGGCGGCGCTGGTATGCAGTGCGAGGACTGCAAGTACACCTGCCACGTCAAGTGCTATCCCAGCGTTGTCACCAAATGCATTAGCAAATCGAATGCGGAGACTGATCCCGAAGAGGAGAAAATCAACCACCGCATCCCGCATCGTTTCCAGGCGTTTGGCAACTATACGGCGAACTGGTGCTGCCATTGCGGATATCTGCTGCCGTTTGGAAAGAAGAGTGCCAGAAAATGCTCAGGTTTGTTGCTTCCTTGATCAGATCACCATGGAGTGCTGGCTAACACGGGATAGAATGCAATCTTACGGCGCATGTTGGATGTGCTCACCTTGTGCCAGACTTTTGTGGAATGTCAATGGCGGTTGCGAACCAGATTCTGGAGGGGATTCGAACACAGAAGCAACGGCAAAAGGCCACTTCTCTGAGCGGGCGGACACTGCGGCCTGGCAAGCAAAGCCTGACATCACAGCAGGGACCTTACCTGCAACAAAACCTGGCGCAGCCTCCCTACGGCCAGGGCGGACCTTCGGCCGAAGCCAAAGAAGCGGCCAAGGCCATGTATGCCAGCCAAGTGTCCTCGCAGCGGCTACCGCAACCAGATCGGAGTTCTGGCTCGTCGGCCTCATCACTTGCCACATCGGCCGCAACGTTGGCCATGGCCGGTAATATGGGATCACCGGGAAAAGGACATGGACAGTCGGGCCCTAGCGAATCGTGGCGGTATGATAGCAGCGCATACGCTGGCGGAGACTCGTACGCGGGCCAGCCGACATCGCCAACGCAGCAGCAGTCGCAGCAACAAGGGTACGGAGCGTCGCCGCAGCAGCGAAAGTACAACCCGGCCGATTATGCCAATGTGGACCAGTACTCGGCGGCGCCGCAAGCAGTGCCATCGCACTTGCAGCAGGCATCGATCTCGGTGCAGGCACAGCAGCAGCAACAGATACCGCCACAGCACCAGCAAATGTACCAACAGCAGCCATTGCAGCAGCCGGCCACGGACGCGATTGTCCAGGCAAAGGCTCAGGCGGCCGAGCAGAGCGCAACAGTGTCGAGTACAGCAGTGGCGGGTAGCAAGAAGCCTCTGCCCCTGGCAACGGACCCGGGCACAGGGCAGCGCATTGGGCTTGACCATTTCAACTTTTTGGCCGTGCTCGGAAAGGGCAATTTTGGAAAAGTCATGCTGGCCGAGACGAAACGGACCAAGAAGCTCTATGCCATCAAGGTCCTGAAGAAGGAGTTTATCATTGAGAACGAGGAGGTGGAAAGCATCCGATCTGAGAAGAGAGTGTTTTTGGTGGCCAACCGGGAGCGGCACCCGTTCCTCACCAACCTACATGCCTGCTTCCAGACGGAGACACGGGTATACTTTGTGATGGAATACGTCAGCGGTGGTGACTTGATGCTGCATATTCAGCGTGGTCAGTTTGGAACTCGCCGGGCGCAGTTCTATGCTGCCGAGGTGTGTTTGGCGCTCAAGTACTTTCACGAAAACGGCGTCATTTACCGCGATTTGAAGCTCGACAACATTCTCCTGACGCTTGATGGCCATATCAAGATTGCCGACTACGGTCTCTGCAAGGAGGAAATGTGGTATGGCTCGACCACAAGCACGTTCTGCGGTACCCCCGAGTTTATGGCGCCCGAAGTAAGATGTCGCACTTTTGCCCGCAAACTTTGAGCACCGGCAGGCTAACCAGACTGCAGATTCTACTGGACAAGAAGTACGGAAGAGCCGTCGACTGGTGGGCGTTTGGCGTTTTGATTTACCAAATGCTGCTCCAGCAGTCGCCGTTCCGCGGAGAAGACGAGGACGAGATTTATGATGCCATTCTCGGCGATGAACCGCTTTACCCGATCCACATGCCTAGAGATTCCGTGTTGATTCTCCAAAAGCTGCTCACACGAGACCCCGACCAACGATTGGGCAGCGGCCCAACGGATGCGCAAGAGGTCATGTCGCAGCCCTTTTTCCGCAACATTAGCTGGGACGACATTTACCACAAGCGCGTGCAGCCGCCCTACCTGCCGACGATTAAGAGCGAGACGGATACGAGCAATTTCGATCCAGAGTTTACCAGTGTCACGCCCGTTTTGACGCCCGTCCAGTCTGGTAAGAGAAGAAATTTGCGGCCTTGATTATCCATTGCTAACGGGTGGTACAGTTCTCTCTCAGGCTATGCAGGAAGAATTCCGGGGATTCTCGTACGCGGCAGACTTTGTCTAAATTGGCTGGCTCAAATATGTATGTTTCCTTGTGGTTTTTCGTTACGAGGCCAACAGCAGGCGCTCAAACATGTGGCCCCGGCGGCTGTGTTTACGCCATGATAATAGCTGCGACCCAGAATGGCCGTTTTGCAGATTCCATATTGGTTCCGCGTTTCTTGGTTCTAGGGCTTTTTTTCCGTGTTTTGTGCTGTTCTTGCAACGTGATACTGTTTGGGCCTTTGCAGCCATGAGTAAAAGATACGACGGCAGCCATTATTACCCAACGAAACGAAAATAAAAAGCAATGATTTTTTTGTATTCCCTCGCTCGGCCGCAAACGTGAAGCTTTTCAATGCCATTTCTTCTATATGCGGGTGTTTTACATCGCCTCCCTCTCGCCGATGAAACTAATGTACACTCAAAATATCTACAATCCACAGCCGCGTCAGTCCGCGTCAGTTCGCCCCCCCGCTCGCTACCGGCGCAATGCAAAAACAAGCGTGCCGGCCACAATGGCGCCCGTGGCGGCACTCTGGATGGCGATCATGGAGACGTCGCGCATGCGCAGGGCGACGGGCCGGACGTCGCAGATATCGGCCATCCAGGCGCGCCAGCAGCGAGGAGAGCAGGCAAACGCCTTGACCTCGGGCCAGGACCAGGGCCAGGACGGGGGAAAAGAGAGCAAGAGACGCAGCGGAGCCGTGGGCGGGCGGGGAGGCAGCTGGGCGGTGGCGGCGGCCCACTCGGCCTCTGGGGTAGCGGCGGCGGCGGCGGCGGCCTTGGCGGCGGCGGCCTCGGCGGCGACAGCGGTGGGACTGACGGCCTGGGTGACCGAGGCCAAGACGGTGCGGACGTTGGCGAGTTCGCTGCGGACGTCGTCGAGGACGCCGGACTCGGCGTCGGCGATGCCGCGCATGAGGCGGGAGCGGCGCCAGGGCTCGGCAAAGAACTGAAGCACGATAAAGAGCGCCACGTTGACGGCCATGAGGCCCCAGGTGCCCCAGGTGCTCTGGCGACGGATGCGGTCGCTCCAGACCTGTTCCTCGTGGTAGCGCTTGAGGATGCCGGCGGTGACGTCGGCGCTCAGGCGGGCTTCGGTGGCCTCGGCCTCCTTGAGACGCTCGACGGCGCTGACGGCGCTGGCCTCGAGCTCGTGGTCGGCGCGGTAGAGCGTGGTGAAGCGTTCGAGGTCGGACGGGCCCCAGCTGTCCTTGCGGGCGAGCAGGGTGGTGACCTCGCGCTGCGTGGCGGCGCGGCGCTCGTTGACGGCCTGGTACTCGCGGCGGGCGCGGCGCAGCTCGGCCTGGGCGGCCTCGAGGTCGATTTCGAGCTGGGCGTTGCGCGCCTTGATCTGCTCAATGGCCGAGTAGCCGGTCAGGTCGTTGAGCGTCTGCGAGGCGACGAGCACGCGGGCCTGGAAGTTGTCCATGACCTGGCTGAAGCGCTCGTACAGCTGGGTGCGGGCCGAGGGAACCAATGGGTCCGACAAAGGCGACGGCTTGGCAGAGGGGCCGCCGTTGGGCGAGGGCGAGGCGGAGGCAGGACTGGTCCCCCCGTTGGGCGATGGCGTCGGCGGCGTTGGCGGCGTTGGCGGCGACGGTGGTGGCGACGGCGGCGGCGATGGCGGTGGCGATGGCGGTGGCGATGGCGGCGAAGTCAAGGACGGCGGCAGCGACGAGGTCAGCGACGAAGGCAGCGGCGGCAGCGAAGACGGCGGCGGCGGCGGCGGCCACGAGGAAAACGGCCGGTCCATGCGGCTGGCGGTCCGAAACGCGGCCGAGGCCCGCGGTGTGGGCGGTGGCAGCAACATGGCGGCCACCGACAGCACGGGCCTGTGCTTGTGCATCCGGGCCAGGTTCCGTGCGGAAGCGGCGGTCGAGGCCGGCATGACCGGCCCGTAGCCTCCGAGCAGGCCACACCGGGCGACGGCAGCCGGCCGGCTCGGCCTCGGCTTCGGCACCGCCAGCTGTGCCCAAGACCGCGTCATGGCCACCCTCCCCCCCCCTCCGGCTGCCGAGCCAAGGCACCAAGCAGCACCAGCTGGTCCGGCCATGGCGGTGGCTCCGTCAATCGGGCAAGCTCCCCCCTAAAGTCCCTCGAGTTTCCCCCCTCTCTCCCCCCGCCCTCCGTCGGGCAGGCAGCTCTGATATGGGGGACAAGGGGGAACCAGGAAATCCCCCGCGCGGCGGATGCGGTGGGGAACAGGGCGGCCACGGCGTGGAGGCGGAGGAAATCCAAAGCTGGCAGGCCGCTGCAAAAAAGAAGAAACGACAAGGGCGACAGGTGAAACAGCGCTGCGGCGTCAATGGGAGGGGCTGCGTGGCAGCAGGGCAAAGGCGAGAGCGTAGCGAGGCCGCCAGGAGTCTGTCCACGATGGGAACCGGGGCAAGCTCCCTAAAAGGCTGGGGAGAGCAACTTGGGAAGAAAGCTGGCCTTGTTGTCTTAGCGGCTGTTTTTTTGTTGTTGTTCCTGGGCCCCCCCAGTCGTTTGCCGGTGCAGCCGCTTTCCTGCGCACAAAAGGTACGAGGGACCTCGGGAAAGACGCCCTATAAATTCTGCCCCAGCGGGCTCACCGCCTGCCCAAGAAGGAGGGGTCACGCACGTTGGAGAAATTCACTGGCTGGAGCATCAACTTTTCAAATCAACTTTATTGCTGGAGCAAATCATATTGCTACAAATCAACTTATTGCTATTCCATGCTTCTCCATCTATGGGTATCGTGCCACGTTTCCAATTTCCAATTGACCCTGGTGGCCGCTTTCCACTCCGCCGTAGCACCGCCCAAGAAGGCCTTTCGAGCCTTTCGGCTGATCTCGGATGGCAGAGACGTCGAAACTGCCCAGATCGTAGAGTCTTGAACTGGGTGCCCACACGGCCAGTCTTTTCTCTCGTGTCATCAATCCACATTGGCCAAGACCATCTTCTCGCGGGCCGGCTTGCGCTTCTGTTCCTTGAGCTTGCTGTGGCGGCGGCGGTTCTCTTCCTTGCGCTTGATCGACTTGGTCATCTCCTGGTTGATCTGGTCGGCCTTTTTCAGCACCTTGGGCAGATGGCGATGCCGCAGGATGCGCCGCACCTCGGGCATGTGCTGGTACCGCTGCTTGAGCGTGGCGTCGTACTCGAGCTTTTGCCGCTCGGCCGCCGACTTGATGCCGCTGCGATGCGACGCCACCGCCCGCCACAGCCGCACATTGCCCTCGTCTGAGCCCGACAGAATATAGTTGGAGTCGGGCGTCCAGGCCACGGCGTGCACGCGTGCCTGGCGCTTGGTGTGGTAAACGTCGCGGCTGTGTCCCGAGTTGACGTCAAAGATGCGGATCGTGCGGTCCCACGAGCCGCTCACCAGCTCTGTGCCGGACGGGTTGAAGTCGAGCGACAGCACTGCGGCCGTGTGGCCTTTTTGGATGTTGCGAGCACGACCCATTTGGCGCATGTCGAACTACAAGCCCTGTTAGTGGCATGATCCAAGCAGGACAGCGTTTAGTTGCATGATCCAAACAGGACAGCTGGCACCCACATGGTAAATATTATAGTCTTCGCTGCCGACGGCAAAGTTCATGGCCTCCTGGGGATTCCACGCCAGGTCGTTGCAGGCAAAGGTCAAAATGGTCTTGTGCACGGCCGACGAGGTGCGCAGGTCGTAAAAGACGAGGCTTCGGTCGCTGCCGCAAGTGCCCAGCAGACTGGTTTCCACCTGGTTCAGCCGCACCGCGTTGATGGTGTCGACCGTGTGTGGCCAGCTCATCGTCTCGGTCACGGTGGGCGTCGGCCGCGACAGGTCGTAGACAAAGAGACGAGACGAGCCCGACACAACGGCCGTCGGGCTGGTCCGATGGCTCGTAATGGAGGTAAAGGCACAGTCGCCGAGACCCGACGAGACGGCGCCCGTCTGCGAGTCGATAATGGAAATGTTTCGATCGGTGCCGCACTTTACGTTAGTTTGTGTCCTCTGATCCCACGTCCTCTCTCTTTCTCTCTGATCCCGCGTCCTCTCTCCCTTTCTCTCTACGTCCTAAACCTACCGAAACGAGAAATCTGCCGCCCTCCGTCTTCACCCAGGCGAGTCCCTTAATCATACCCTGCACGTGTTAGCGCTCCGTCACACATCCCGAAACACACGTGGACGCCAACCAACCTCGTGTGCCTTTGCTTTCTGTGTCTCGGCTCGGGCGGCCACATCCCAGACTTTGACAATACCATCTCCACTGGCAGATGCCAGCCGCTCCGTCGACTCGAGGTCCTTGGCCAGGCAGTACACTCCGTCCTGATGGCCGACGCCGAGTTGCGCAAGAAACGGCTTTGCAAACATTCGCTCTAGCTTGGCCGCCTGGAGCGCTCTGGTGTACTCCCGCGCTCGCTCAAAAGGATGAAGGGCTGGATCATGGTTGCGTTGTTGATGTTGCGACGACGCCGCCGACCGGTTTAATACTTTGACTTTCTATGCATCTGTCAGCTCCTTCTTCCGTTTTTCTGGGAAATGCAGCGACAGGCTTCGGTGTGGCTTACCATTTTCTGTGGATGATAAAAGTTTCCCACGGAAAAGGAAGATAAAACGAACAAATACGGGCAGCTAGATACCAAGTTTTTTTTGCGGGGAGATAAGATTGCGATAAGGTATCAGCATGTGCTGTGTCACGTGATATGCATCTACAAGCTCGCCAAGCCCAGCTTCCAACAACTGTTGATCATCTCAGCGTCACCGATGACGTTTGCTCAATGTCGCTCTTAGTCAGGGCTATCGGAAGTATATATTGAGCTCGAGAGATGTCAGGGCCAGTAGTGACCCAGTAGCATCCCATTAAATGTAATTGAAATCAAAATGTCCGTCTCTCAGGCTGCCAATGTTGTCGAAAGCGCGCTCGGCCACGACGGCGAGGCCATTACCAAACAGGACGTGGCCCATTACACGGACGAGCATAGAGGCACGATGAAGGCCTTGACTTGGCAGGGCAAGAAAAAGGTCCAAGTGCTGAATGTGCCGCGACCGACGCTGCTGGAGCCGACCGACGTGATTCTCAAAGTCACGGGCACGACGGTGTGCGGCAGCGACCTGCATCTGCTTCACGGGGCCGTGGTGGAGATGAAGGCCGGCGACATTCTGGGACACGAGTTTTGTGGCGTGGCCGACGAGGTCGGCACGGGCGTGGCCAAGGTGAAAAAGGGCAAGCGATACGTGGCGTCGTTCCAGATTGCCTGCGGAAAGGCAAGCTGCTCTGGCGTTTTATGGTTGACAGGACAGAGCTGACCGGCAGTGCTTTTTTTGCCAAAAAAAACTGTCGTCGCAGTGCGAAACGACAAACTCTAGCGCGCTGGCAAAGCACCTGTACGGCTCACAGACGGCCGGCATCTTTGGCTACTCCCACTTGACGGGCGGCTTTGCCGGCGGCCAAGCCGAGTATGTGCGCGTGCCGCTGGCCGACGTCAACCTGCTGGCGCTTCCAGACGACGTGCCCGACGAAAAGGCGCTCTTCTTGTCAGACGTGCTCTGCACATCGTACCACTGCGTGCAGGACACGGGGGTCTACCCCGGCGACCACGTTGCCGTCTTTGGCGCCGGGCCCATTGGTCACATGGCCGGCATTTTTGCCGCCGACGCCGGCGCCGCTCGCGTGGCCATTGTCGACACGGAGCCGCGCCTGTCGTACGTGCGCCAAAACTGGCCCGAGAAACACGCCGGGAAGCTGGTGCTGGTCGACTACCAGCAGCTCGGCGGCGGCGCGCTCAGCCTGTCGAGCAAGACGCCCACCGTCGTCAGCCGGCTGCGCGAGCTCTGCGGCGAAAACGGCCGGGGGCCCGATGTGGCGCTGGAGTGTGCGGCGGGCGAGTACGCCAAGGGGTGGCTGCACTGGGCGCAGATGCAGCTGGGGGCCGAGACGGACACGAGCGAGATTCTCAACGAAATGATTCAGAGCGTGCGCAACTATGGCCGCGTCGGTGTCACGGGCGTCTATGTGGGATATGTGAGTGGTTGAGATGCGAGTCGGCGGTTGATCAGAGATGCTCAGAATGCTAACCTCCAGACCAACCATTTTGCCATTGGATCCGTCATGCAGCGCGGCATTCGCTTCATCGGCAACGGCCAGGCACCGGTGCACAAGTACTGGAAGGATTTGCTCGAGAAGCTGCAGACGGGCCAGATCGACCCGATGCCCATCATCTCTCACCGCGTGCGACTGGAAGACCTCGATCGCGTTTACTACGTCTTTGACGGCAAGGAAGACGGTATGCAAAAGGTGTTTGCCGAGACCAAGTTTTCCTTTCCACGTGCCTCGGGCACGCCCACGTTGACGAGATACGAATGAGGCAGGTCGAGTATGGGATGGAATTTCACAAAGTAGAAATAGGGCAGAATAAGTAGAAAAGAATGCTAGCTCGCCATCCCTCTTCTAGATTGCTGCATTAAGTAACCAGAATTATTAAAGGTTATCATGGCACGATCCTAGTGCATCGAGACCGGATAGCCTAATGCATGGAAGGCGGACCCTTGTCCAAACGCAATGACCGTTGAACGCTTCCGTTCGTCCAGAAGCGATATCTATCAAGCCGTCGTGGGTAACTACACTACATACTGCAAAATAAGTACACCTGCAAATAAATCATGAGTAAATACTACACTGCAACATACCTGCAAATAAATGAGTAAATACAATGCACTAAATACACCTGCAAATAATACACATACGGAGTACGTAGAAGCCAAGCTGTTTATCTCTTGGCGCTGCCGCGCTTGTCTAAATATGGAAATAATACTCGCATGTTGCCAAACATGACTCGGTGTAGGCCGTTTATCTGGCTGGGAAGAAGACGTGGGAGCAGTGGCATATAACTGTAGCCGTGTCCCGGCGGTGGAGCAATGCTCTTCTCGCGTTGCTCACTTGGATTCTGTCTGCACGGCTATCCAGTCCGCACGATGAGCGCCGTAAGTCGTCTTTTGTCCTAGGCGTGATGCCGATACTGACCTGGGCAGCCAGCATACGATCCATCACAGCCCTCGGGCGGGAATCCGCTCGAGGTGGATGTCAACGCGCAGTACTCGGGCTATGAGTACAACTACACGTACATTGTCTTTTGCGGCTTCATCGTCTGGTTCATCATCCCGGGCCTGGGCTTTCTCTATGGCGGCCTCGGGCGGCGCAAGTCGGCTCTGGCCATGCTCTTCCAGTCTCTAATGGTGTGTGCTGTCACGACCTTTCAATGGATCTTTTGGGGCTACTCTCTCGCCTACAGCCGCACGGCCGGTCCTTTTATCGGTGACCTGGCCAACTTTGGCCTCAAAAACGTCATGGCGGCGCCCTCCATTGGCAGCTCGACCATTCCCGAGATTGTCTTTTGCCTGTACCAGCTGCTCTTCTGTGCCTGTACGGTGCAGATTGTCATTGGCGGCGGCTTTGAGCGCGGCCGCATCGTTCCCTCGCTCGTCTTTGGCTTCCTGTGGGCTACCATTGTGTACTGTCCTATTGCCTGTTGGACCTGGAATCCCAATGGCTGGCTATACAAGGTGAGTCCGTTGCGGCGTTTGTTTTTTTGTTTTTTTGTTTTTGTTTTTCTTTCTTTTCTTTGTTTTTCTTTGTTTTTCTTTCTTTTTTTTCTTTTTTTTCTTTTTTTCTTTTTCTTTTTCTTCCTTTCTTTCTGACTCCCAGCTTCCCTCTCTCGACTTTGCCGGCGGCGGCCCCGTGCACATCTCGTCCGGCTGGTCGGCTCTGGCCTATGCGCTGGTGCTGGGCAAGCGAAAGAAGACGCCCGGCGACAAGGCGCACGGCCGACCGCACAACACGACGCTCGTCTTTCTCGGCACCGTCCTCATCTGGTTCGGCTGGTTCGGCTTCAACGGCGGCTCGGCGCTCAACGCGTCGGTGCGCGCCATGCTGGCCGCCTTCAACACCAACACGGCTGCCTCGACCGGCGCCATTGGCTGGGTCATGGTGGACTATGTCAAGAAGCGGAGACGCTTCAGCGTTGTCGGTGCCTGTTCTGGCGCCATTGCCGGGCTTGTCGGGATCACGCCGGCAGCCGGCTTCGTGCAGATCTGGCTGGCGGCCGTCATTGGTTTCCTAACGGCCGTCGGCTGTGCTCTCCTCGAAGACGTCAACGACTGGATCAACATTGACGAGGGCATGGACGTGTTTAAACTGCACGGCATTGGCGGCATGCTGGGGTCTTTTTTGACCGGCATCTTTGCCACTGACAAGAGTAGGTTTCTCATTTAACCTGTTATCTCTTCTCTTCTAACCTCTCTCTCTTCTAACCTCTCTCTTCTAACCTCTAGTTTCCGCACTGGACGGTGTCACCATTGCCTCGGGAGGCATTGACGGCGTGGGTGTGCAGGTGGGCAAGCAGTTTGCCGAGATTACGGCCATCTCGGCCTACTCGTTTGTCGTGTCCTTGATCCTGCTCCTGATCCTCAAGTACATTCCCGGAATGCATCTGCGCATCTCGGATGAGGCGGAGGAGATGGGCTTGGACCGGGACCAGTTCTTTGAAGAGGAAATTGGCGACTGGGGTCTCTTTCACGAGCTCGAGACTCGCCATAACCGAATTGAGGGTGTGTCTGAAGACGTTTCGGCCGAGTCTACCGACAAGGCCGAGACCAAGGGCGCATCGTGATCAAGACTATGCGAAGCGTAGCTAGTTTAGATAGAATATCATTTAGAGATTCTCCGTCTGCTTGTGCTCATTTCTCTACTTTACGCAGCCCAAAAGAAAACATTTGATTGGACACCACCGAGTTCTTGTCGCGCAGCTTCTCGGCCGTCTCGACGCCAGCGACCGGGAGTCGGTACTCGTACTGGGCCTCATCGTCGCCTTTGCCCACGGCATAGGGGTAGGGTAAGTACGGCGGCAAAAGCCCGGCCTGGGCCAACAGACTGCCCTGGTCCCAGGCAATGTGCTCGTGGTAGAGGCGGTCGCCACGAAAGTTGACAATGGCGGTAAAGGGAACCTGGATGCGTTTGCCGGTGGGAGGAATGCCCGGCATCCTGGGCCGTCAGTGCTGTCTTTGGCGACGTCGCAGTCATCACTCACATCCAATCCACCACTTTGGTGTGTGTAAACTTGTAGATAAACTCGTCCACGATGCGGTCAATGCCAATGGTTTGGCTGACCAGCTCCAGCTCGGTGTCATCGGGGTTGCTAAAGATAAAGTGGTCGCGGTAAAAGCTGGTCAGACGGGCCCGGCCGATGCCGCCCGTGATCTGTCATCCGTCAGCCGGCTACCCTCACCCGAAAAGAGGCACAGTGCACTCACGGTCGGAATGTGGTTCACATAGGGCTCCTGGACCATGGTGGCCATGGTGTGCGGAACGGAGCGGTCCTCAAACTCGTAAAAGGTGTGCTCCTGCCAAATGGTCTCCAGATCAAAGTACGGGCCGTTGACCAGCGGCTTGAGGAAGGACAGGTTGCGCGTGTGGGCGACGGCGTCGGTTGCGTAGTGGAAGTCGGGAGTAAAAGGCACGGCGAAGCGCGCCACGCCGGGATAAAAGTACCGCGTCACTCCGTCGCCACGCTCCATCAGGCGTCCCGAGGCTGCCTTTCCGCCCAAGTGCAGCAGCACCGATGTGGCTGCCGGGGCCAGGCGGCTCTCCTCGGCCGCTTCGGCGTACACCACGGCGCCGGCCAGCTCCTCAAACGCCACCAGCCGGGCCGCCACGACATTCCACAAGCTGCTGCCATACACTGTGGGTTAGGAGCAGACAGAAAGACAGACAGCAGACGCAGAACCTACCGACCATGCCCATTTTGGCCTTGGGCGTGCACTCGGTACAGCCCACCAGGGCCGCCAGCGCTTCTGTCAACGCGCCATTGGCATCGGCCAGCAACGCCGTTTCCTGAATCTCGACGACGGCAAAGCCCTCTTCCGCCCACTTGAGAAGCGGCCATGGCACGCCGTCGACAATGGCCAGAGGATCGGCCGTATTGGGCGTGACAATTACGAGGCCGGGGCCATGGCCGCGCCGGGACAGCGGCGGCAGCAACGACATGCCCGGCCGCAGTGTCTTGAGCCGGGGCTGCGGCAGCGGCGGCGCCGGCGTGCTGGACGGTGCAAAGGAACTCTCAGTCATCGTTCAGATGGACGTGCTGGACGGAAAGGCTGATCAGGCAGGTTAGCGGGGTCGTGAAAGAGCATGGCGAGGGTATCGGTGGTTTAAGCTGTGGCCGATAGCTAAATAAGTGGTCGGGACGGTTCCGCCTAGCCGGAGTTGATAGGATAACGGGAAACAGTATAATCGATCGGGTCTAGCTGGCTGGTATATAATCGGGTCTAGCTGGCTGGTATATAGTCGGGAGCTGGCTGTCAATTGCTTCAGTTGTTCCATGTCAATGAAATATCAACTGAAATCAGCAATAATCGTCATCTTTTCGAATTTCACAAACTCATGCATCATCTCGTCGAGTGCCGCTTTCTCCTTGGCACCTCATAAGGAGACCCTCAAGGCCCTTGAAGGCATATCATTGCCCCGCTCTCGCTTCCCTGTATAATCGCGGACAGAGGTTCTAGGTTGTATAGGCAGTACCAGTTCGACGCCATGTTATGTTCCATGCCGTCTAGGCCGATAAAGTCCTTATATCTCATGACTTGCTCGTGGTAGACAGCATCAAGCAAAGTAGCCTTGCCCATAGTTGATGCCTCTTTCAAGACATTGTTGGCGGTGGTGTACGAAGCGGAATAATTATATGCCGGGGAAGGAAGGAGCGGGGGTTGTATTACCCGATACGGTGAGGTAGGGAGGGTCTCGGGGAAGGAGGGAGTAAGGGTATTTGTTTACCGGAGGGATCCTGTCAGAGTTTACATGCGTAAAAGAATCACCATCCGTTTTGTGTGTGTGTTCTACATCATTGAGATTGTCCATTGTTTTCTGTTGTCGTTGGTGCCCGAGCAACGTCAAGCTCTCCACCTGAGGATCGTCCGTACCGATGACGTTGATCGCTGCCAGCTCTCCCTCGACAACATGTGATATGCAGCCATCAAGTTGGACGCGGACGTATTCTCTATAGAAACACGGCTTCAAGGTCCAATACCAAGGCCAACCGGCACTAATGGCGCGAAAACGGGATAGTGCATCCAAGCCGGCTAGGTCACTATCGCGGGCCGGGATCCGCAGCCGACCAAGAGGCTTTTGACGCCCATGGCCGCCATGGCTCGTTGGAACAAATCACTACTCATCCTTTCCCCTTTGCCTCCCTCCAAAATGTCTCGACCCATTGCCTCCCCCGTGGTCGACGCGACCGGCAAGACACGGCTGCGTGCTGCGCTGGAAAAAGCCAAGCGGCGCGAGGGTCCCTGTGTGGGCCAATGGCTCGAGTTTCCGGGATACGCGCTGGCCAAGACAGTGGCCACGCTCGGCGAGGACGTGAGTGCAGCGACGGAAGCGGTGGGGGCCGGGCTTTGCTAATGGACAGTGGGTGCTCATCGACACCGAACACGGCAACATTGACGACACGGCCATGCAGCTCCAGGTCGCGGCCGTCTCAACCTCGGGCGCTTCGCCCATGGTGCGCATACCGGGCTCGGAGCACTGGATGATCAAGCGGGCGCTCGACTGCGGCGCCCATGCCATTATGGTGCCCATGTGCGAGACGGCGGTGCGTCTCACCATCCATCCGAGGCCAGCGCTCCTCCATAGCTGACGGCGCCTGTAGGAACAAGCGAAAACCATTGTCAACGCCTGCAAGTACCCGTCTCCGGCGTGGCCGCAGGGCGTGCGCGGCGCCGGCGCCATGTTCGCCGCCACCGCCTTTAACCAAAACGGCCGCGAGTACCTGCTCAGTGCCAACGACAATGTCATGGTCTGCGTCCAGATTGAGAGCCGCCGCGCCGTCGACAATATTGAGCAGATTGCTGCTGTCGACGGCATCGACATGCTCTTTATCGGGCCCAACGATCTCGCCTCCTCCATGGGCTACGTCGCCTTTGACCACGCCACCATTCCCCAAGTCCAGCAGGCTACCGCCCGCGTGCTCGAGGCCGGCTTGGCTGCCGGCAAGTATGTCGGTCACTTTGCCCTGGACGCGGCCACCGCTGCCCAACGCTATCGGCAGGGCTTTCACTTTGTCAACTGCGGCGCCGACATTGTGGCCGTCACGGCCTGGATGTCTTCTGAAATGGGCCGGCTCAAGAGCCTGTTACTGGAGGGAGACAAGGAAGACGGCGTAAACGGCACAAACAGTACAAACGGTACAAACGGTACAAACGGTACAAACGGTACAAACGGTACAAAGACTACAAATGGGGTCAATGGAGCATGAGCGCATGTATATACTTGCAAAGCAATGATGTACCGGAAACTGCATGAAGCTGTAACGTTTGGGGATTTTGGGCGGAATAGAAAACTAGACAGCCCTCGCCGTATGCACTGTGCCGAATTCCTCGGTTAATACAGCTCATTCTGAAGGATTCGCTCTTTGGCTGGAGAAAGCCTAGCAGGCCGATTTGTTGCCGTTTCGTCGAACCAACTGTCGTGCTCCAAAAAAGTGACGTTCCAGATCAAGACGAGACTATTCCTGGCGCAGCGTGGCGTAAACGGAAGCATCGGGTTCTGAAATTCGCCCATCAACGAGGACTGGCACCGGCCCAGTAGCCATACTGGCTCGCCTCACTGGGGTCAAAACCATCACTCCAGAGCAGGTCGCGGAACAGCGTGTCGTCCCAGTGCGCGCCCAGCGTGCTGTTGGCCTCGGACAAGGATCGTTTCTGGCCCGCCAACGAGGTCTCGATGCTGCCGCGCTCGCTGACACCGTAGCCGGTGGCCGCCATGTCGCCTGCCCCTGGAGTCGATCCGCTGGCTGCCTTGAGCGCCTCTGATAAAAGGTGCTCGATAATGGCGCGGCTTCGGCGGGCGCCCGACCAGCGCAGTTCCAGGTCCTTGAGGAAGCCCACGCAAGCTCGAGCATCTGCAATGGTCTGCGCATCGGATGGCCGTTTCGACATGTGCAGCCTGGTCATTAGTTTGTCGCTGCCTGTCTTCGCGCCCTGCCCTCTTCTCGCATAATCCAAGTGAAGAGTTTAAAACGTAAAAAAATCCCTCTTTTGAACAACTTACAAGGCTACGCCAGAGAGCGTGAGACAGTGCACGCAAATGGCCAGGTAGTGCGACGGCGGCACTAGGTCGCGGACGAGCTCGGCGGCATTGATGCAGCTGTGGGCTGCGCTGATACATTGGGCGGTGGCTTCCTCCATGGCATCGTGGCACGGGCGTCGGCGACTCGGGTCACGCACCAGACAGCGGTACAGGTTCAGAAGCGATCCGGCATGCAGAATAAAGATAATGACACACATGACCAGTCCGGACTCGCCGGCCCGCTGGCCCATGGCATTGGCCGAGAAGCGCACCGAGTCCGGCAGAGTCTCGAGCCAGTCGCGCAGCGCCTTGTCGAGCGCGGCAACCCTGGCCAGGTACTTTTGTGTCTGCTTGGCATCGACAGACGAAAGCTGGCGCAACCGCAGCGGCGATCCGAGTTGTTGAATGCGCACGGAAATCTGGCAGAGGCGAGCAAAGGCCAGAAAGCCGGTCAACGGGGACGGTCCGAGGGGTGTCGGCAACGGCAGACAAGTCGGATCTGGCGGGCCCGTCTGTCCGTGATGGCGGCGATGGCGCAAGTGCATGGTCTGGAAATGCTGCTCGAGCAAGGGCTCGAGATCCTCGTCGCGGACGTCGAGCGGTAGCTCGCAGCAAACATCTTTTTCATCCACAGCCATGGGGCGGCCGAGGCAGAGGGAAACGACTCTGTACGTGTTAGGAGCGAGCAAAGACCATAGACCGTGTTAGGCGCAAACGCAAGAAACAGTACTGCCAACCTTTCCAAAGATAACACACTCCACCAGGTCCGCCGAGCAATCTGGTGTTTGAGCATTTCCATCGGTCGCACGCTACCCCGTCTATGAGCCGTCGGCATCATCTAGACAGTCAGCTCTGATTGGGTGCCCAGAGATGGTCTTGCGTACAAACCGGCTGTTAATGTGTAGGCCAATGTCCATGGAGGCGCGGACGGCCTGGCCAGCAAGGCTCCAGCTCTGTGTCAGCGTGTTCCAGCTGGCTGTGCACATGGCCAGCAAGCCCAAGCACTGCACACGCTCGAGCGAAGCCTGGCCGGGCGAGGCATAGTGCAGCAGCAGGGCCCTTTCGTAGTAGTCCATTCCAGGATAGCCTCGATCGGGGCCGGTCGGCAGCAGGCCCGAGGCGCAGGCGCAGACAGCAAAGAAAACCATGACAAAGTCCTTGTCCAACGGCTCGGCCGACAGCGTTGCCGATGCCGACGATGCACACAGCATTTTGGCGTAGCTGCGCATAAAGTGCGGTCGGTACAGAATGGGAAAGGTATAGTGTAGCTTGTCAAAGTAGAGGCCGACGAGCAGATCCGAAATATACTGAGGCGGCCGGGCCAGTTGCTCGACCTTGGGCAAAAACGGCAGCTCCGGCCAGACGCGGTTCCTCACAAAAAGCGGCAGCTCCACGTCGCTGTCTTCGTGCTCGTCCACCTGTGTCGTGGCGGCAGCCAAGGAAGCTGTCGCCGGTCCTTCGCCGTCTCCTGCTCCATTCTCTGCCGCGGCCGAGTTCGGCGTCGTCGAGGGATGCTGCCGGCGTCTTGGCGACAGCCCCTTGGCCGCGTCGATGAGCATCTTGTTTGTGGCACCACCAACAAACCTTGTTTGTCAACCTTGTCTGCTCCTGGGCGCTTTCAGCAAGATGCAAAAACCTTTACTCACCGAAGCCGCCCGTAAGAGTCGGTCACCATGGCGGCCGCCTGATCGACCACGCTGTCGCCGGCAAAGTCGTCTGGCTCCGTCACAATTCCGGCTTCTGGGCAGTCTTCCAGCGATGACAGCGACTCTTCGTCGTCCTCATGGCCGTGCTCATCGCCTTCCGCGCCGTCGTCCACGTCACAAACTGGTGTAGCGTTGTGAGATGGGGCCAGGCTGTTCTGTTGGACATTGCCGCAGGGAATTGACTGCAGCACGGTCGCGGCCTTGACGAGGTCTTCGTGTAAACGGCCGTCTGGAAGGGAATACAGAGGCCCGTTCTGTAGCATCTGCAAAGCCTCGGTGACCTGGCCAGTAATGGCCTCTAGTCGCTGGAACATGGAGTCCATCTGTTGGAAGCGGGCTTCAAAAGAAGTGGCATAGCTGCAGGTTAGTGTGAAGTGCAGAGAAAGGAACAAGACAGTGTAGAAAGTAAAACATACTACCGACTAATAGACGCATGGTCCTTGGTTTCGGGAAACTCGCAGGCCTGGCCACGCGAGCTGCAGTTATGGCAGGGCTGCTTGCCGTCACACTTGACCTAAGATGAGGTTAGAGAATAATCAAGAGAACATCTTGACCTTTTCGCTCACCTTTCGTCGTCGGCAAGGCTGACAGGCCTGCCAGGCCCTTGTCAATGTCGAATCTGCTGGAGGCATCCTGGTGCATGAGAGCTAGGGTCGCAAGATGAATGTATGTTATCAAGTAACAGAAAACGGAATGAGGCTGGTCTGACATCCGCCCGATGATAGTCCCGATATATCAAGGTGAAGATAAGAATAAGAATGGAGCAGCACTAGCGCAGCAACTTAGCCCGTATTGGATATGGGCACGGCACTCATAGTGAGGTGCAACGTTCGGGATGATGTTTTGTGCTCTTAAAAGGACAAGTTGATACTTTCTTAGTGAAGCTTGAAGGGCTGTTGGGAGTTTCGTAGATTCAGCAAGCTGTGCCTGCGAGCGCCGTTTGAGTCGATGACATGCCTGCGAGCACCGTTTGAGTGTCGATGCTACTGCCTGCGCGCCGTTCGACTGTCGATGCCACAAATTCAGACATTGTTGTAGCAATCCGCCTCAATAAGCCGTAGTAGATATTGTGATGCAGCCATGTTCTGGCGGAGTTGGAGAGATCCGCCTCAAATAGCCGTAGCATTGTGATGCTATGTTCTGCGGATTGCACTGCAATAGGAAGGAGAGGTCCTGTCCGGGCCAGAACAGCGCTAACCGCACGGGGCCATCCGCACGTGAACAGCTGCCAAGTTGCGTCACTGCCGCCACGATGCTGTTTTTTCCCGACGCTGCTCTCTCGGCCGTTTGCGTCGCTCTGCCCTTTTTTCGCCGCCAGTCAGACTCCTTGGAGGGTCCTTGAAAGCCGATTCCATTTGTCGCCTGTCCCTTGTCAAGAGCGCAGGCTCTGGCTTTGCAACGGCCTATTCGATATCGAAGCCCCTCCATCTGGCGATCTCTTGGAGACTCCGATCCACGGCGGCACGGCAGTACAAGGTTTGTATTTGGCCATTGGATACTACAGGCTGTCTGTTTGGCACAGGTTTACCTGCAGGGACGCCACTCGAGGCGATTAAAAAGGCGTGACAGCATCACGCCATCCTAAAAAACGAAGAGCGCGAAAAAGCAAACAATAAACAGACATCAAAGACGGGTCAACCGACAACATGGCGGCTTCGTCCATGGTGGCCAAGTCGAGTGCGCCCAGCATAACGGTCGGGCCCGGTCACGGCAGCCTGCTGAGCTCGCCCCTCGTCGGTAGCACATCTACGACAGCGGCTTCTGCTCCGGCCGCATCACCGGCAGCCGTGGCCGAAGAAAGACAACCGCCACAGACAGCCCAAGTCCGCGTCCAGCTCTTCTCGCCCGCCAGCCATTCCCACCTCGTGCTCTACCTGGCCGCGCTCCACGGCTCCTGCATCACCCACGAGGGTCTCTCGGGCAGTTTCGTGCCGCCTCTGCACCATGAAAAGCTCCTCGGCTGGTGGAAGGCCCGTCTGGCCTCGTCCACTGTGATGCTGCTGCTGCAGCAGGCTGGTGCGGCCACGGCATTGACAGCGCCCAATACATCCCCGACATCCACACCCCACACAGCGCACATCCCCCCGACGGCTCCATCGCCCTCCGCCAAGCCCGTCGCTGGCAGTGACCTCGTCGGCGCCGCCCTGATGCACAACCACCCGGCAGAGACAAGCCCACACGTGGCCGTAATCGACCTGCTCCTGGTGAGCTCGCGGTGTCGTGGTGCAGACGGCGCCCGTCTACTGCTCGAAGCCCTGGAGAACCACGCCGCCCTCCAGGGACGAACACTGCTGGCAAGTCGCCCTCTGCCCACTGCTGCGCCCCCAGCTTTACTGACCATTAGACGGCCGAGGTGGAGGCCGACTCGGCTGCCGCTGCTACGTATTGGCGTCTCGGCTTCACGGCCGCCGGTCGCATCCCCGGCTTTGTAGTCCGACCAGGGTCGAGCGAGCGCCGCGACCAGGTGATTCTCTATCGGGACCTCGTGGCTTCACCAGAACCGGTGTCGCCGCTATAGCAAACCGGCAGGACTGCGGTCCATACACCAGGCTCTCTGGATCCTGCATCATTGTACATATAGGCATGGCAAGGAGGGATAGAAAGGAAGCACATGGATCAAGACTTGCGTCGATATTGTTTGGTAAAATGTCAGTCTTTTCCCACGGCTCATCAGTCTATGAGTACCAAACGTCCCGTCTCTTCCTATCGTACAGATTATGCTGCAAGTAAGACAATACGGGAATGGTTGGCGATAAGGCCCAGAGGCCCAGCAGAAACAAAGAGCGCCGTATGGCCCTGTTGCCATGGCGTGCCCGTCCACTTTACTCGTCGTCGTCCACCTCCTCGACTTGTGGAGACTTGTACCCCTTGGGCCGCTGTACTGGGTCCGTCTTGACCTGTGTGCTGGTCGCTGTGGTGGTGGCCGTGGCCGGCAGCGGCTGGCCGGTGGTGCCGGCAAAGTGTGACATGGCGGCGTTGGACGCCGGGGCCGCGCTCGAGGCCTTTGACCTCTTTTTTTTTTTCGGGTTCGGCTGGCCGGTCAGACAAGGAGTTTTTTTTACGGGACGGGAAAGAAACTCACATCGTGCCAGGCCCAGACGGGCCGGAAGCTGTCCATGAAGGAGACGTCCTCCCACAGGTTCGGGTAGAGCCAGAGGCCGGGCGAGAGGACAAAGTAGGTGACGCAAAAGAGAAGGACGCGGAAAATGGCCATGGCAAAAAAGAGGCCCAGTAGGCCGAGGAAGCCCCAGCTCAGGTAGTAGACGCCCTGGCGCATCTTGAGCGGCCACAGCGGGTACAGCACAATGGCAAAAATGGCCAGCAGCGCCAGGCCCGCGTACACCTTGCGCATCACCTGGCTGCCCTCGTAGAGCCAGACATAGTACATGTCGTCGGCCGCGTCCTGCTGGCGCTCAATTTGGACCGTCCACTGGCCCTTGATGCGCTTGGCATTCTTTTTCTTGGCCGGCGCCGCCTCGCCCGAGGCGCCGTGGTGGTGGCCCTCGTGCGGGTCTGCCTTGGACACGCGCAGCGCCAACATGGACATGGGCAGCAGCTTGAACGCGTTTTCCAGCGCCGCCCGGTCCGTGATCTCGGGCAGGCCCGGGTGCTTGGCCCGCAGCTTGGCATAGGCCGGCGTCTGCAGCGCCCGCAACGCCCGCTTCACTCGAAACATGTCCTTGCGCTCGCCGTTGAGAATCACGGTCCGCAGCTTTAGATCCTGCCCGCGCAAAAAGTTGGCAATCACCAGGGCCAGCGGGTTCGGCGGACCGGGCAGGATCGGCTGTGCTTGTTGCTGGCCTTGTGCTCCGGGAGGGCCGCCGGGGCCGCCCGGTGCCTGCTGCTGCTGCTGCTGTTGCTGCTGCATTTGCTGCTGCATTTGCTGTTGCTCGCGCGCCTTCTTCTGGAGATGCTGGATAAACTCGGGAACCGACATGCCGGCTTTTTGCGCGTCCATGGCGATCTGCCGCTGCATCGCCATGATTTGCTCTGGCGTCGGTCGCTGGCCCGGCGGCGGCATCGGCCCTGGCTGGCCTGGTTGTTGCATCGTCGGCGGTTGTCTGGTCGAAGCGGGCGTCAAGTTTGTCTGGTCGAGGCGGAGGGAGGCGTCAAGCTGTCTGGTCGAGACGGGGCGTCAAATGTCGAGACGGAGGCGTCAAGCAAAAACAGTAAAGCACAAACGAGAAAAGCACGAAAAAAGGGAGTGCGGACAAGAATGAACAAGAATAAATCAACCGCAGCCTCCGTAGACTCCTGGCTTGGTTGTGCTATCTACAACCCAGACGTCGACGCATTTGTGTGGGAGGTGAGTACTGCTCCTTTGCAAAGACAAGCTGTTCAATTCGTGCCACTGTACGGTTACGTCGAACGTGTCTTTTACGTGTCCGTGCGGCCGTTGCAAAAACGTGCATCAAGTGGGTCCGGCCTTTCCATTATCCGTGCCGATGACCTCACCTTGTGTCCAGCGGTACCGTTCGATTCCAGCTCGTCCACAGTGCCCTCTTTTCTGGCCGTTCGACATTGCCTCCGCGGTATCTAAAGTTGTTAGCTACAGGGAAATGAGCTGCAGCCAATCGATCGTCAAAGTCACGCCAACCCAAAGCTAATTGTACTGTAAAAATGTTGTGCCATACTGTCGAAAAAGAGGAGTAAAAGGTGCATCCAGTGGTTCCTGTCCCACTAATACTGGATTTGGCCAATCATATTAGACCAGCATTCTACATTAATCCATCTCAACAGAGATATCGCGAATCCGCGGCTGTCCGATCAGACTTGTTCTGATAAAGTTGTTGCTAACAAGGCGGCTCTCAGCTGCGAGCTGCCAGACCGCTACTTTGCAGCCATGCAGCCATGCGGACTTTTCTTCGCAGCCCGTATTCTCGCAATCGTCTTCGGCCATACTCAGCTTCGCCGTTTCTCCAGAGCCACTGACGGCGTGAAACGGCCGAGAATCTTCACGGCAGTGTGTGCAATGGGCCCGAGATCAACAGTTCCAGCTCGGCGGTTTGTAAGCGTTGTGGTGGTGCCAGCTCGAATTACCCGCGCCACGCCCCCGGGTGAATCGCAAACTGAATCCTGACTGTAGATCTTGTAAAGTACCTTTTCTGTCGATACATTTCCCCTTTTATTTTCACCCGTGCTTTTTCCACTCGCCAAGCTAGTCCGGCTTCTACGTCATTGTGCCAGATCATCCGTGAGGACACCGCCTCGTGACGGGCGCGGCTCTTTCTCTTCCCCATCACCCGTGCATGGAGGACGAGAGCGGCATTACGACCGACTACCTCATGGCCGTCTACAAGCTGGCAAGCCAATGGACCAAACTGCGCGGTTACCTCCAGGGCCTCTGGCGCGAGGTTGCCTACCTGGGCCTCAACAGCGCCGTGGCCGGCGTGCTGTCGAACCTGGCCGTTGGGCTCGTTAAGCGGACCGAGCTCGACATTTTTGTCGACTTTCCCGGCCACAACGCCTACCAGACCGTCGTGCAGACGCTGACCCGCGGCAGCGTGGAAAAGGCCCAGGAAAAGCTTGCCGTCGTGCTGTACTCGGTCGGGCCGGACGGCGTGCCGCAAGAGGTGAGGAAAGAGTCCAACGGCGACCTCGAGGAGCACTTTCTCGTTCAAGCCTACACTGATCTCCTCGACTTTGTCACTACGCTGGCAGAGCCGCAAGATCCTCCCCCATCACGTCTTCCATCTGCAGTGCATTGTCGATGCCTTTGCCGTCTCGCACGGCTGGTCCTGCGACATGTTGCGCGGCCACATCGTCGAGCCCCCCCCCCGAGATTTCCGCCCGCGCCGAGACGTTGACCTGTTTTTGGACCGCAACAGCGAGCATGAAACGTCGGGCTTCCTCGCCTCGGTCGACATGCCGATGCAGTTCAAGGGCAAGAACTTTACCCAAGACCTGGCAGAGACCACGGTCGAGCTGATCGAGTACATTCAACAAGACTTTATCGACTGGCTCGGCGCGTCCAAGTACATGCACGGCCTCGACGCCATCCCCCCTCGCGGTTTTCCGGAACCGACGCCAACGGCTGCCCGACACGCCTCTGGTGCGCAAAATCAAGGCCACCTATCCCGGCGCACAGGACGAGGATATCCTGTCAGTAGGCGCCGACGTGGCGCACGCACGGAAAGACGGAACGGCCAAGACGTTGGATGCGGTCGAGTCCATGTACCGCGACCGAGGCTTCAAGACCTCTTTGGCCGCGTCCGACAAAGGCAAAAGCACGCGTTCGAGCCAAGAGCTGACCGACTGCGAGATGCTCGACTGTGTCAAGGCCTACGTTTTCAAC
Organism: Graphilbum ipis-grandicollis; assembly: GCA_019925625.1. NCBI lineage: Eukaryota > Fungi > Ascomycota > Sordariomycetes > Ophiostomatales > Ophiostomataceae > Graphilbum > Graphilbum ipis-grandicollis. Next base: position 262,934 of record JADHKH010000010.1, on the reverse strand, counting down.
GACGTCTGCGGCCGCACGGCGCCGCTGTCTGCCATCAACTATGTTTGGGTGACGGCGGTGTGTCTGCTGCAGTGTATGAGCATGGAAGAGGAGCTGAAGCGTTTGCGGAACCCAGTCTATGTGGAAGTCTACGAGACGGATCGTGCGTGGGAAAAGGCTAAACGAGTCGGACTCGTGCTGCATGCCTTGGACTCGGACAACCACGAGTGTCTGCGGGTCATGGCAGACAATAGGCGAGGACGGGCCACATCTCATCGATTCCCAAGCCGAACCAGGGCGGCCTCAACCTGTTCGATCAAGGGGGGCATCGTGACGATTTCAGAGACATCAGCGTGGCTGCGCTGCAGCGTCGCGCAGCCTTTGCACACCACTCCGTCCATGAGGCTAGAGAAGGAGATGAGGTGGGGGAGGGGTGCCGTGACGTGAGCACTGCCAGCCCGTCGCTCTGCTGCTCGTGTCTAGTGCCTCACGCATCTCAGCACACCCCTGTACTCTAAGCGCCGACTGGCTCAGAGCTCTCGAGCCGCCAGCCAATCAGCGTCGCCAATGCACTGTATCCTCTCTTTGATGCCGCAGGTCTGCCAGATTGTTTGCGGAATGGGGGGTGTTTTTGTCTTTTTTGTCTTTTTTGTCTTTGTCTTTTTCTTCTGGTATTTTCCCTGCCTTCTTTTGACGTCTGCCCGTGTCAGTGACTTCTTGAAGAAGGGGGGTGGATGTAAGCCTTTCAGTCTTGGTGCACCACCCACATCTACGACTGACACCACCCGTCGCCTTGTAATCCCAGACGCAACGAATGGCTCTGGCTTGACAGCTCGGCGTCGTACATGAAAAAGGCACTTGCCGCATGCAGAGAGCCTCGACTGCCATGTATTGCCCCCCCCCCACCCGTTTCCTCTCTTCCCGGGCCGCTGCCTTGGGCCTCCTTCTCGCCGCTTCTCATTTCCTTGCCCTACTGCTGCTCCTTCTCATCTCGTTTCAACTCTTCCCGCCGGCCTCCAATAGTTGGCCGCCTTTTGTCTCATCGTCCGCAACGCCCAAGAGGCTGTCGGCGGGTCATCGTGTCTGGCTCTCGTTTGTCCAATCCATTTATCCCTAATTTCTGCCCTGTCTTTGTCTTTTTCTTTTCTTTATTCCCCTTTCTGTTCTGTTTATGAGCCTTTTTTGGTATTTACCTCTACCACCCGTCCAAGGATAGCCGCTGGTTCGACATATCCATTTGCCTCTAATCACATCCTTTCTCGTCGTCTTTCTTCTGCCTTTAATCAACCTTTTTATTGTCTGCTGTCTTTTTTCTGCTCTAATCACATCCTCTCATCGTCTGCTGTCTTTCTGCCTTTAATCACAACTTTCTCGTCTTTGCTGTTTTCTTTTGATTCGCCTTCCTTTCTTATCCGAGATATACACCCTCCGTTCCTCGCGTCCATACGGCCCGAGCATGAAGAATAGATCTACTCTGGTGTCATGACAGCTCACGGCGGAATATACAGAGAGGCCGGCGTCATGAGATCTCACGGCGAAATGTACCAAAAGGCCGCTCCCTCATGGCTGGACGTCTTCCTTTCATGCTGCGGTGATCGCCGCAAGAATCAACCGGACCGTGAGTGTACTGTTTCCGTTGTCTTCTCCCACTGGCTAACACGGCAAGGCTTGGAAAAGGACGAGCATGCCTGGCCTGTCGTGTCGGCCGCTGCCCCCCCCCCGTCTCTTGTAAGCCAGCCGCCTTGGCTGGCCCAGGGCCCAACCATGACGACAACCGTCTCCTCTGCCGGCAGGAGAGAGACTCGCACCAGAAACTCTGGCGAGCCGCCTCTGACGCGCTCCAGCCTGTCGGTACGCCGCCACTTGCGGCCGCATGGGTCCTCGTCTTCGTCTCTGCTGGCATCGTCCTCGTCCCGTCGTCCGTATATATCCCCCCCCACCAATTTTCGCCATTTGCCGTCCGACTTTTCGTCCATGTTTCCGTCCCTCCCGGAGCACCGGCCCTCACGCCAACTCTCGCCGCCTCCGCCAAACGCCCAGCACGCCTACGACCCCCAGCCGCGGCTTGAGCTACCCTTGGTGATGCCGGGCCGTCTTGTCTCTCCGCTGTCCTCGGCCTTTGGTCATGGCGGCACCGACAACGTCCCCATCACGCCGCCTCCCCCGGCCCACACCAGCAGCCTCGGCAGCACGGCCGGCGGCGACAAGGACAGCCTGGACCAGCCGGGACACGACCGCAGCTACTCGTCCATGTCCTTTCACATTCCGCGCCGGCCCGTCGCCGGCGTATCGGCTCCGGCGTCGGCAGCATCGTCGCCGGGCCACAACGGCAGCCAGCTCGAAACCCTGCCTTTTTCGGCGCCTGCCATCCCGCCGCGGTCACGTCTGCGGTCGTACTCGTCGCCCGCCATGGACAAAATGGTTGAGCGCATCGCCAGCGCCATGATTGAAGTGGAGATTCTTCAGTCCGAGATCGACTCTGTCATGGAGCGTCAAAGCCTCTACGCCAACAGCCGGCCTTCTACGGCGTATGGCCCAGGTGCGTTTTTCTTTCCTCGGCTTCCCGCCTTGAAAACTCTCTTCTTCCTCGGCTTCCCTGGCTAATCAAAACAGACTTTGACCTGCCGTCCGTGCCGGCCATCCCGGCTGCGGCGCCGTCGTTTGCCCAACGCCTCTCGACGGAGCGGCCGCAGACGGCGCCGCCACGCCACAGCCGCATCTTGAGTGGCGGCGGCGGTTTCGACGACAAGAACAATAGCACCGAGGCGACCGCTGCGGCCGTGGCTGCTGCCTACGCCAAACGCCAGGGCCCGCGTATCCATGGCCGCCCCGTGGACGTGCCGCTGGCGCCGCCCTTGCCGCTGGTCTTGCGGCCGCCGCTGCGCAAGAAAAAGTCCTTTTCGCGCGTTTCCAGCTGGTTGTTTCCCGTCGGCAGCAGTGGAAACGGCAACTGCTCGGCCTTGGCCTTGGCGCCCGGCAGCCACAGCCACCATGACGGCGACAGCCTCGAGTCCGTCACAAACCAGCCGCGACCGGTCCGGCCAAAGGACGGTTTCTACCAGTGCCTTGTTCCTCGACAACCAGAGCAGGCCGACGCAACCGACAGGGCCGCCCGTCACAGCCGCCGCGTCAGTTTGCAGTCGCTCTCGTCTGTCGATACGCTCTCGACCTGGACAACAGAGCGGGAAGGGGTGCCGGCCGCGCAAGCCGTCGAGGCCAAGGAAGAGGTCGGCCACGGTCACGACAACAACGACTACTATTACTATGACGACGGCAGCTCTCCCGTCACCACCACCAGACTGGAGACGCCCACATCGACGACCATGACCATGACACCCGTTGTCACTGCGCTGGCGCCAGCACCGGTGCCGAGGCTGAACAAGCCCGCCGCAGGCCTGGGTGCCGCCGTTCAAGGCACCCTCTTTCAGGCGCAGAGCGTCGGAGTTGCATTCTAGTTCTTTTTCTTTTGTTTAGGGTTTCTGGGACTCGGCTATTTAGACGCTTGGTTTGGTATCATGGGTTTCGGTTGAGGATACCGATCGGCCTTGGAAAAACGGTTTAATTCGTGTACATATTTCTTCCTCTGGCTTGTCCAGGGTTTATTGTTGCCTTTCTATTCGTTCAAAATAGCTTGCGCTCGTCAAGATTGAGGTCTTCACAAATGTTGGCCTCGATGCGTAAACAACGTCAATATCGCTTTAAGTCGTCACGTGTGTTGTTGTCTGCATACCTCATCATGTGACCATTTCAGACCCACTCCATACTCGTGCGCCTAATTGGGGTGTTAATGCGAACACAAGCAAGTGCTGGACCATCAGAGCTGTTACAGCGTAGAGTTTGTCTGACGCTGGCCAAAGGCGGCTTCACCGACTACGACATTGTGCTGCTGGATCCAAAAGGGAGAGCAAAAGATGCGAGCTTGGCGGCCCAGCGTCGCCAGACAATTCCCGGCGTCGCAGTGGCCCCGGGCGCCGCCTCGAGGTGCTCCCAAAGAGCTTGCAAAGACGAGACGGCCAGCCGCACGGGTCTGTCAAGCTGGCCTGGAGCACCCGGCGAGCCTCGTCGGCGCAGTATATCGGGACGTTGAGCATCGTCTTGGTGGAGAAGGGTTCAGGAGGCCGTCGTTGGGGGTGACTCTGGTCAAGGCGGCCCGCGAGAGGGAAAATCCAGGGTCAAGGGCCTCTCTGCCACCGTCGCCGCCGACAAACGGAAAGAGGGACTCGTAGCCATCGCAGGTTCGGCCCGTGGTCTTGCATTTCTGACAAAACGGCCTATCCTCGTCGCATTTGATCTTTTGTATCCTGAGAGGCCAGTCCAGCCATGCAAACTGCACACGCAACATACCCGCACCTACAGCCGGTTTCACCTTGCTTCGGTGTTGTGTGCTTCTTTTGCTGATTGTGTTTTCGTTCATGGAGCGTTGAAGGAGGATTGGCCGATGAGTCCTCTGTTGTCGTACATTATTACGTAATATGGGTGCTAGCTCCCGCCGCACCTCGAACGCTACATACACGCATCGCAGAACCGAGAGCGTCTGGCGCGCATCAGAATCAACTACGCATCACAGATTGAGCCGCGTACCATGGGGCTTGCGGCAGCCGCCAATGCGGTGCGGTCCATTTTCGTTCGGGACACGCAACCGTACCAGCCTCTCGACGGGCCAAACGGACGCATCCTTCGCGTCAACAGTCGTGGACGCATTCGCCGAAACGGACGCGGCCCAACACTGGCCTACGACGCCGAGGCAGCAGACGACAGAGACCTTGCCGGCGGAGCGCTTCCCACAGAGGATGGCCAAGTACTTAGCGTGTGGGCGCGTGGCAACCGGTCGCTGCTAAAACTGTCGCTGGTGCTGGTGTCGTTTGTGCTTCTCTTGTATCTCGGCGTGGCCTTTTCGTGAGTGTTTTGACATGGCGAGATTTTTTCTTCCGGCCTTGACTGACCCTTAGGCGCGTGGCATCTGCTCCGGCCTCGTGCGACTCGGCCGACCACGGCTACCAGTGTTTCCCGACAGTGGCGCGGCAATGGGGCCAATACGCGCCCTTTTTCTCGGTGCCAGACGACACGGACGCGACGCTTCCGGCTCACTGCCGCTACACGTTTGCACAGGTGCTTTCACGGCACGGCGGACGCGACCCGACGGCCGGCAAGACGGTCGTGTACGCGGCACTGATGCAGCGCATCCGCGACAGCGTGGGCGGCCGCTTTGCCGACGGGCCCGACGGCGATTTTGCCTTTTTGGGCGACTACACCTACGCCCTGGGCGCAGACGAGCTGACGCGTTTTGGCGAGCAGCAAATGGTGCACTCGGGCGCCCATTTCTTCCGCCGCTACCGGGCGCTGGTGGCCGCGCTCCCGGCCGCGGCTCAGCCGTTTGTGCGGTCGGCCGGACAGCACCGCGTCGTCATGTCGGCCGTCCACTGGATCCAGGGCTTTCACCGGGCCCGAGCGGCTGCGGCCAAGGCAACCAGCACCGCCGACGCTGCCGCGCAACAGCTCCTAGTCATCCCCGAAGAGCGCGGCTACAACAACACGCTGAGCTACAACGGCCTGTGCCCGGGCTTCTCCTCGCGAGCCGGCTCGCTGGCCCAGGCTGCCTTTGCCAGCACTTTTGTGCCGGCCATTGCGGCGCGCCTGAACCGCGGACTGCCCGGTGCCGACCTCGACGACGCCGACACCATGGCCCTCATGGACCTGTGCCCGTACGAGACGATTGCCGACGCCGGCGGTGCTGGACGCCAGCTCTCGCCCTTTTGCCGCCTCTTCTCCGACGCCGAGTGGCGCGACTACGACTACTACCAGACGCTCGGCAAGTGGTACGGCTTTGGCAGCGGCAGCCGCCTCGGCGCCACTCAGGGCGTCGGCTTTGTCAACGAGCTCGTCGCCCGCCTGACCGCGTCGCCCGTCGTCGATCACACCAGCACCAACCGCACGCTCGACGCCGACCCGGCCACTTTTCCGCTGAACGCGACGCTCTATGCCGACTTTAGCCACGACAACGACATGGCCAATGTCTTTGCCGCCCTCGGCCTCTACGACGGCAGAGGCCTCGCCGGCGACGCCGCTGAGCTGCAGCCGTCCAATACGACGCGCACCGAACCGGCCGACCTGCGCGGCTTCGCTGCCAGCTGGGTGGTGCCTTTTGCCGCGCGCATGTACGTGGAGAAAATGGTGTGCGAGGGCGGCGGCGAGAGCGAGCCAGAAGAACTGGTGCGCGTGCTCGTCAACGACCGTGTCATGCCGCTGTCGGGCTGCGGCGCCGACCACTTGGGCCGGTGCACGCTCAGCCGGTTTGTTGAGAGTCTCAGCTGGGCGCGCAAGGGGGGGGATTGGGACGAATGTTTTGCTTCATAAGACAAATGTATGCCAGTTGCATGATTTTTATTTAGTTCACACATTTAAATTGCTATTCGTTCAGCACATTCAGAGAAGCCCGCATTAGGCTTTCGGCCCGGCGATCGGCCCGGCCAGACAAGCAAAGCGTAGCCACCAGTAGTGCCGTGATTGGCGGGCGCTCAGACATATCTCCGCTTCTCAACTGCCCTTTGTATTCGCTTCTGCCCGCCCGTCTCGCCCCCCTCTCGCCATGCTCAAGCCCGCCGACTACCTGCTTTCGGACGAGGAGAATGCCCGCATCTTTGAGACGCGCATCCGGCCCGCCGAGTTTGGCAGCATAGCCTCGCCATTGCCGCTGTCCTCGGCCGAGCCCGCTCGCCGCCCCGTCTGTTTTTTGCTGGCCGGCCAGACGGGTGCCGGCAAATCGCACGCGGCTCCCGCTCTGGCCGCGGCTCTGCGGCGAGCCAGCAGCAGCGGCGGCCTCCCCTACTGCCACCTGGTGGCCGACACCCACAAGGCCTACCACCCCGCCTATGCCGGTCTCGTGGCCCAAGCCCGCGCCGGCCACATGGCGCCGGGCCTCGCCTCGGCCATGACGAGCGCCGATGCCCGCCGCTGGCTGGCCCGAGCCTGCGAGGCAGCGACCGAGCCGGTGCCGGCCCCTGCTCCGGCCGGCCCGCACGCGCTCCACCGGGACGTCCTGGTCGAGTCCGCCAGCCGCTTCCCCGACGACGTTGTGCGCATCTTGGCCACCTTTTCCCAGGCCGGCTACCGCGTGTGCCTCATCCTGCTGGCCGTACACGCAAGCCAGTCACGACTCGGGCTGCTGGCACGCTACCTCGAGGCACAAGAGGCAAAAGAGTCGGAAGCAACAGACAGGCCTACGCTGCCGCGGCGGCTCACGCCTCGCCCCGTCCACGACGAGAGCTACGCCGGCCTCGGCCGCCTGGCCGAGTGGCTCGAGGCCGGCCAGGCCACGGCCGACGCCGTGCTGGTCGTGCGTCGCGGCGGCGGCATCGCGCATGCGACGACAGCGGTCCCGGGCGGGCCCCCGGCCGGCTTGGCCGCGGCTCTCTACGCTGAGCGCAACCACTGCCGTCTGCCTGCCGAGGCGGCCGCTTTTGCGGCCGACGTCACCCGGCTCAGCGCCGCTCATCCCGAGCGTGCCACTGAGCTCCGGGCGCTGTCCGACGAGTACAAGGCCGGCGTCGCCGGTGCCGCCGAGGCCTGGGAGGCCTGGGAGAGCCATGATGTGCCCGTGGCCGAGGCCGCCTCGACAACACTGCCCAGGCTCGACCCAGACGCCTTGCTGGAGCAGTTGCGTAAAGACGACGCCGAACTTGGCAAATTATGCTTACACTGTTGATATCCCTGCCCTCGTTGGGATGGTCTTGAGTTACCTGCCATGATGCTTGGCTTGGGAAATATGTCAAGGTTTTGATGGTTTGTATATTGTTTTTGTTTTAAATTTACGCATTTTTTGTATTTTTGGGTATAGTTTTTGCATAAAATCTACGCTTTTTTTTGTTATAATCTACGCTTTTTTGTTACTAGCCACCCTCGGAGCCATTTCTGCTCATCCCGCTGTTGCAACCCTACAACCAACTCTACATGTGCTTCTCTGCCCACACAGTAGACACAGCTGCCTAGCCCTGGGCTCCGATATCCCTTGGCACTTTCTAAACTGCTCACGGGCGTACAGTGCACATAAATGTGAGGCCTAATATGATGTGCTCGTTTCGTCCGTGCTCGACGCTTGACTTCCAACTACAGCAGGTAGAGAGAAGAGAAAGTGTGCTATTGGCATATGATACCCATCGTCTTATCGTAAAGCATAGCTGGCCCAACGCCGAAGCAGGCAAGATATAAAGATATAAAACAATCAAAGAAAGCAAACAAGAAAACCGGCGAATAATATTTCACACGTGATATACCAGGGCGTGATAACAATCTTGGAAGCCCATCGTCCATGGCCAAAAGGCCCTCCTGTGGCCTCTGTACCTGGCCGTCCCGTGTTCTCCTTTCCTCGTACCAACCGCCCAGTCCGCCCCATCCGGTCCCAGTTTCCCCGGCCCCGTGTAACTGTGACAAGCCATATCAAACTCAAGACACCCCAAGAAACAAGAACCAAATTTCATGGCATTGACTGGGCCGTGTTGGAGGAAACCAAAGTTCCGCCAAGAAAACGAATAAAATCGTTGTGGCCGAAATTCAAAACAAAAAGTAGATCAAAACGCCATATATGAAGCTCCCTCGCATGAAAATGAACCAAGGAACAAGAATAAAAAAGAAAACAATAAAGCACAAAGATAAGATGAATGTAATAAGAAAATTTAAAACAGTGTTCGAAGTCAAGCATGAAAAGAAAGGTCATAACACAGTAACGTATCAAAGGAACGTGAAACCAAACCCTATAATAACGATGCTGGAAGCCACGGTCGCAGCATTCAAGTCGTGCAGCATCTAGTGGGTAGTTCACAAATGTCTCATGCTGCATGAGACGAGACACCACGCGGAGTGACTTCTCCACTGCGGCGCCGTACCATGTTCTGCTGGTGATGTACGCGAGAATGGCTCGAGATTAGTTGAGCTTTCCGGCGAACCGTACTCAACCGCGACTTGATCATGGAGATCACTACATGGTCAGTAAGAGACAAGACAGGAACAGACACAAAGGACTCACTGAATTCGACCGTGCGCTGGTCTTCCGAGTTAATGTCTCCAGCGGCCGCTTCATCCTCGTGCAACTGTGTCTTTTCGTCCTTGGCCCCGGACGATTTGCGCTGGGGCGGCTCGTCGTCAGTGTCCAGCACAGCCTCGAGCATGCGGATGGCTGTCACATAGGATCGCTCACAGCCGGCCAGATCGTCATTAGAGATCTCGCCAATAGCAGCCGTGCGACTCATCTCGACGGCGCGGTCGTAAATCAGCTTCTCGGCGCTCAAGCCAGCGCTCAAAAAGACTCCGTCCGTGCTCGCCCCGGCGGCTGCCGCCAGTCCAGCTGGTGTGCCGCAGCTACCGCTCGGGCTGCTAGTCAGGCCGGTGTCGTCTCTGTTGTGGTTGCTGGGATGGCTGGGGTGGTCCTCGGGCAGGCGCTTCTGGGCTTCCACCAAGCGCTCCCGCGAGAAAGCCGCCTTGGTAAGGACCTCGTTGAAGCGTGCGCGGATCCATTGTACAGCAGCATTGATCCGCTGGCCTAGCGGTGACTCTCGCACCGTCGCCAGTTGGCTCGCATTGCTGCCGCCGGGAGAACAAGGCTCGCCGCGCATCTTGCTCGCCCACCACATGCTGGCTATATCCATCGACTTGGCCAGTAGCGATAGCGCCTTGATGTACAGCACCAGGGCCTCCTCGGACACGACCACAACGGCGTCAATGGTGAGCTCGTCATCGTCGTCTGTAGAGCCGAGCCGATCGGCAATAGGCATGCCGTTCAGATCATGCTCGGCCGACGGAGCCAAGGGCACCAGCTGCTTGTACTTGACCTCGGCAAACCAGTACACGACATCGCTGCGGGTGGCATAGTCTTCAATCAGCTGGGCCACGCGGGCGTCGCTGTCACCGGCCGCACCAACACCACTGCCGGCGCCGCCCTGGTTGCCATCAGCACTGCCGTGCTTACCGTCAGTGAGGAGCGCAGGCGAGGCGTTGGGTGTCGGGTACGCAGGGAAGGGGCTGTAGAGTTGGGGCGGCGATGCGCCGTTGCCCATAAGCGCTGTGGGACTCTTGAAGCCGAGGAGGCGGAAGCTGGCATCGTAAATGGTCTTGGTGATAAATGACTTGGACTTGGGGCTGGCCGACATGGATCCCTGGCGGTCGCTGCCGTGGTAGGTCCGCGTCGTGCCGGAGCCCTGGGCAATTTGCATGGCCCTCGACGGCGTGGGAGCCACGGCGCCGGTGGCCGATGTCGGGTGGCCCTGCTGGGTGGCTCGGCGAATCATGGCTTGGGCGGATCGCGGCGAGGCCGAGGGGCTGACAGAGGCACCTCCGCCCTGCTGGTACTGGGCAGCGATTCGTGGGTTGGCGGCCATCTCATCGGCAAAGGCGTTAACTTCGACGTGCTTCTTCTCCACGACGACGTAGTCGCGTTCAAATGCAATGTCCTGGGCGGCACGTTCCTGGTCCTCGGAAAGAACCTTGTTGCCAGCTGCTTCATAGTCAGTAGAGAAAACATTGTGCATTACCGCACGAGATGCCCACCTTGCTGCTTGAGCGAGGCGCTCGAGAGACGATGTTGTCGCCGCTCTTCATAAGCGCCCGGCCGTGTCGGGGCCGAGGAGGACGGCTGAACAGATCCACGGCGAATGCCTAGACCTTCGACGAGGTCTTGCTGCTTGGGGGAGTAGCTCAAGCGCTGATGGCCGGACCTGTCGCGGGGAGAGGCGGGAACAACTCGGGCAGCCGCGTCGCGTTCCGTGTCCCCCGACTCTGCAATGGCCATGCCGTCATGGGGCACGTAGCGGCGGGTGGATGGCCTGCGCGGTATGGTGTTGGAAGAAGAGGATGGGGGTGTGCCGGCGTCGGTGGGCCGGGATCCGGAGGAACTGGGCCGAGTAAGGCCGGCGGTAGGGGTGGTCGCATTGGCCGCCGCCGCACCACTGCTGCTACCTCCTGGTATGCGCAAATCCTTGGAGGATCTGTACTCGGAGACCCGTTCGAGGGCCGGACGTTCCGGGCGGGGAATGTCGTCCTCGACGAGGTTCGGGATGGGGCCGGTGACAACATCGTGCTTGAAAAAGTTGTCAAAGCTGAGACGCTCGACGGGATTGCGCTTCAGTAGCGCGCGAATAAGAGATTTCATGTCGGCGCTGACGACGCAGTCGCGGTAAAACTTGATTTGGTCTTCGGCGGCCTCAATCTTGCGCAGCAGCTCGACATGGTTGCTGGCGCGGAAAGGCGGGCGGCCCGAAACCATCTCGTAGAGGACTGTGCCGACAGACCACAGGTCGGCCTTGGCGTCGTATTTCTCGTAGCGGAGAATCTCGGGGGCCATGTACAGAGGCGAGCCGCACAGAGTTTCGGCCAGCGTCGTGGAGGGCAGCACGCGGGCGAAGCCAAAATCGGCCAGCTTCAGCATGGGCAGCGAGGCCAGGCCGGCCACGGGGATGAGGGAGTCGTTGCTGGCAGTGAGAATGGGCCGGGTGGACTTGTGGGCTTCGCGGTAGTCGGGGGAGGGCAGCAGCAGCAGGTTCTGTGGCTTGACGTCGCGGTGCACAAAGTTGCCCTCGCGCAAGAACTTGAGGGCGCTGGCGAGCTGCTTGAGAAAATGGCGGGTGACAACCTCGTTGAGGCCCGAGTTGGGGATGCTGGGGTACTTGCGGGCCAAGTCGTGGGTGGCCGGGTTGGTGATGAGCTTTTCGCGCTTCTTGATAAACATGGACAAGTCGCCGAGCTCGCAGTACTCCATGACGAGGTTGATGTGGGTACTGGACTCGACGCAGTCGTGTAGGGCGACAATGTGTGGGTGCCGGAGCGTCTTGAGGATCTTGATCTCGCCGTAGAGGTTCTCCTTGAGTTTTTTACTGAGGCGAGCGAGCTCGACGGACTTGACGGCGACGGCGGCGCCCGAGACCTAGACAGTTAGCTGGAGGGAAGCGACGGAAAAGACCATGGTCGAGACGTGCTTTGTGCTTCCCGATGAAAACCTGGGCAAAGCTGCCCTTGCCGATCTCGCCGCCAATGATAAACTGGCCGACGGTGGCATCCTCGGCCAGGCGGTGGCGCCGGTGTGAACCGGCAGAGGACGAGGCCATGGCAGTTCGTGGGCCTGAGAAGAATGCAGAAGCAGATGTGGACGCCCCGACGGGCTATAGAGAGGCAGAAGCGCGTGCGGGCGTGGTCGTCATGTATACGGTGCTCGAAGTGTGGCGAAAGTGGATAAGCGATAGTGTCGAGATAAGATGGCGACAGAATGTGGAAGCAGAAAAGCGACGCAAAGGAAACAGAAAGATGCAGACGCAGTACAGAGGCCGACAAAGACGAGAAAGACGGTCTAGGAAAAAGAAAGAGAAAGACAGCGTCACAGCGTCGAGTCAGGGCCGCCCGATGAAGTAGGGAGTGTAGTGTAGGGTAGGGTAGGCCGGGATGGGCGACTTGGGCGGCAAAGGTCCGATAGGTCAGAGCTGGGGGGGAGGGGCCCGGCGCCGTCGTTGTCGTTGTTGTGCTGCAGCAAAGTCAACAGGCAGGGTCTGATTTGAGCCGTAGTGGAGTGGGCGGTGGAGAAGCGATATGCCGTGCTGGAACGAGCGATGGGATGCTGGGAAGAAGCCGGGATGGCCTCAAACGGCCTCGATGGGGAGTGGAAGAAGATGGAGCGCAGAAGCGGAGGCGAAGAGGGCGGGCGATGGGGGTCGAGGCGAAAGTCTCGGAGTCGAGGACGGATCAAGACTGCAAAAAGACAAGCCGTCGGCCAAAGAGGTTGTTGTGCCCTGGCCGGGACGATCGATGAGAATACGAGTGGTGCACGGAGAATGGTGTAGCGTATGCCTAGACTGCCGTCCGACGCAGGCCGCAGGGGTGTGGTTGCGAGAAGGACTGCGAAGATGAGAGGATAGGCGAAGATGGGGCGCAGATGGTGCCGTAAACCGGGCAGGGCAGGGCACGGTGCCGATGGCAGGGCGTGTACTGTGTGCAGACTGCACAGACCGTGCAAAGGCGAGCGAGCGAATGCAGACGAGATTCGGCGTATTACTTGCTCAATCTACTCCTGTGCGGTAAGGCTGCCTCTGGCGCAAGAATGACTCAGGCAAGGCGGGGGTAGTTGCTGAGAAAGCCGGCAGGGGGGACAAAGAGATGAGGTGGAAATAGGGCGAGCTGTGGGATAAAAGACTGGCAGAGAAGCTCGGAAGCGTGAGCAAAGAAGACAGAATAAAGTCGAGAAGAGAGACTGGGAGAAAGAAGGAGACGGGCGAGAAGAAGAGATTAGGGGAGATAGCGAGCGCGTGATACCCGGCGAAACTGGCAAGCGCGGCGGAGCAGGAAACGAGAAGAGGAGAAAGAGGCAAGCACCAGGCACGCACAGCCAGCCCACAGCGATAGCGGCGCGATAGCAGGCGATAAGATGGGCCGGAGGCGCCATTCAGTTAGCGCACGACGCAGCCATTGGGGGCGATGGCGAGCGGCAGTGACGGGATTTGGCCAGCCTGTCACGGCGGCGGAGCACAGTGCGGGGTTGTCGAACTAGCGACGCCCTCTGAAATTAGCAGTGTTTGTAGTGAGCGTAGTGAGCTGTAGTGCTGACACCAACACAGCACACCACTGAGTGTAGGCACAGTGACTGATGGCTGGCGTGTCTGCCTATGGCTCTGGTCGCCTTTTTCCAGGCCAGTGTACACTACAACTCAAGACGGCACTACAATACAACACACCACCAGCCGTTCCCCACTACAGGCTTTCCCCACGCGTGGCTGACGGTGAGTTTGACTCGGGCGAACAGTGGAAGCCTGGGATGTCTCACGTATCTCAAACCTGGGGCTGTCTACGACAAGTCTAGGCGCGTGAAAGAAAAAAAGGAAAATAATAAATGCAAGGAAAATAAAAAAGGAGAAAAGAAAGGGACCGAAAAGAGTAAAACGAACAGCCCAAAGCCAGGAACGCCAAAATGCCGAAATGGGATGAGTCAGCCGTCACCCTGTCTAGGCACGGCATAGGGAAGGGTAGACCAAAGGGCCGGACACTCCAACAAGGGATGGACGGGCAGTAGCCTTGTGTTGGTATGCTCACGGCGCGGCCGATGCTCGCACTTATTGCACGCTCTGGGCTCATCGACAGCAACGCACGATAGCGTATTCCAAGCACAAAACTCGTAAGCCTGGCGTTCCCGTAGCTGCACACCGCCTTTCCGCTCTTTCCTCCTTGTCCCGGCGCCGCATTAGTCTACGTCGCACAGCCCACCCTATTTCTGCCGTTCTTATTGCCAGGCTGATTGTCGGTGAAGTAGGCCGACCCATTGACCATCCCCAGCGACTCCCACTCACACTTGCGCTGCTGCCAGGCTTCTGTGCGTGTGGGGAAGAAACTCGCTGCCTTGTCGTTGCAGCCATAATCGCATTTCGTAGACGTGGCAGCTTCACAGTTGCTTGTTTTCTCCTGCATGCTCTCTGTTCTCGGCGCTTGTTTTTCTACTTGCTCGTCTTGATAGCCTATTCCCTTCCGCCAGCCCGTACAAGTCTTATCATGCTTGTTTGGCAGAGATAAACAACAAGCTATCCAAGATCGCCCTCCGGCTGCGGCGGCTCTTGTCCCCTGGCCAGAGAATTGGTGTCAGGACCGTATCCTCGCTTTTCCTGTCTCCCGCAGACCGCGCTGTCCTCGCCAAGCCAGCCCAATGTATTTGCTGTCCTTTTCAATCTCGTCTTTTGATACCGTCCTGAAGCATGTGACTGTCGCACGAGATCCGAGCCATGGCCTATCGCGGCTAGCATCCCCTAATGCGCCTCGCTCTTGGCCGCTGTCGGCAGCTCTTGGAGGGCCTCGCCGATAATGGCCAACGCCTTTTGCACCTCCTCCTCCGTAATGACCAATGGCGGCGCAAAGCGGATAATGTTGCCGTGTGTTGGTTTAGCCTGCTTGTTAGATGGCCGCAATGGGATGGCAGAAGAAGCAAAAAAAAGACGCAGTGGGATGGCAGAAGCAACTCACCAGCAGACCCTTGTCCTTGAGCAGCAGACATAGGTCCCAAGCGGTGCGGCCGTGGGCGGCAGCCTCGTCAATGACGACGGCGTTGAGCAGCCCCTTGCCGCGAATGGTCTGGACAATGGGCGACTGAAAAGCGGCCACGCCGTCGCGGAAGAGACGGCCGAGTTTCTCGGAGCGGGCCACCAGGCCGGCCTCGTCGACGAGCTCGAGCGCGCGGATGGAGACGGCACAGCCGAGCGGGTTGCCGCCGTAGGTAGAGCCGTGCGTGCCCGGCTCGACGACGAGCATAATGTCGCGCGACGCCAGCACGGCGCTGACCGGGTACATGCCGCCCGAGATGGCCTTGCCCAGCGTGACCATGTCGGGCTTGATGCCGGCCCACTCGGAGCACAGCATGCGGCCGGTGCGGGCAATGCCCGTCTGGATCTCGTCGCAGATCAGCAGCACATTGTGCTTTTTGCAGAGCGCGTGCACCCGCGTCAGATAGTCCTCGTCCGGGACCACCACGCCCGCCTCGCCCTGGATCGGCTCCACGATAAAGGCCGCCGTCTCCGTGCCGTGGGCCTCGAGCGCCGCCTCCAGGTCGGCCACGTTGTTGTACCGAATCGGCTTGCCCGTCGACGGCACCAGCGCGCTAATGTTGGGCACGTACGGGCCGTAGTGGTCGCGCGACTCGGGATCCATCGACAGCGAAATGGCCGCCATCTAAGGGTCAGTTGGGCCGAAAACACGGACCGGGATGCCACTTACTGTCCGCCCGTGGAAGTTGTCGGCCGCTCCCAACACCAGCGCCTGGCCCGCCGGCACCTTTTTGACCTTGTAGGCCCATTTCCGCGCAATCTTAATGGCCGTCTCCACGGCCTCGGCGCCCGTGTTCATGGGCAGCACCATGTCGTAGCCAAAAGTGGCCCGCACCTTTTCCGCCCAGACGGGGAAGACATCGTTGTAAAAGGCCCGCGAACTCAGCGTCAGCCGCCCGGCCTGTTCGGTCAAGGCCTTGACCAACTCGGGGTGGCAGTGGCCCTGGTTGACGGCGCTGTAGGCTGACAAAAAGTCAATGTAGTGCTTGCCCTCTGGATCCCACACATTGACGCCCTGGGCACGCGCAAAAACCACGGGCAGCGGATGGTAGTTGTGTGCCGCAAACTCGGCCTCCTTGGCAATGGCGCTCTGCGTCGACGAAGCGTGGAAATTTGAAGCCATGGTGAAGATGAAGTTTTGTGTCTCGGTTATCGTCTAAATGTCCTCTCGGTGCCGCCAAAGAATGCTCATTGTCTTCCGGTGCCGTCCAAACTATGATGGGGGACAGCCGCATAAATAGACACTAAAAGACACTAAAGGATACTCAAGGCTTAAAATAGCGTTGGCGCCGTGACAAACAGAAACGCAAAGCTCCATCGGCCGCAAAGACATCTAAACCCCTAAGTGCAAGTGCAAGCGACAACCGTGTAAAATATCGTCGCCATGAAGAAAAACACGGGTCACTTTTCCCAAGCGGGCACTGTTCCCAGCTCCGCTCTGCCCGTGCAAGTCCGTCACTAACCGACGGAAGCGGCCATGACGAAATCGGCGTCGGCGGCAGTGTGGTCGATCCGTCACGTGTAAAAGATGTGGGTCACAGCAAGATTCAGTCAGATTTTAAAAGTAATCCAAACCTCAAACCAGACCAATTACATTCTCAGAAGACTAATTCATTTTAAAAGTCGACTCCAAACCAGACGGTCCAAATTCATTCAAAAGACTAATTACAAACGGACAATCAGGCCGGGGTAATGGCTTGGGGATAGTCGAATACCTGGCCCGGGTCTACGGCGGCCTTGATGCTCTTGAGCCGGGACAGGTTGTCGCCATAATAGGCTTGTTGGGCGGCGTCGCGGTCCAGGTCAGAGTCGACATAGTTGGCGTACTTGCCGTAGTCACTGGCATTCAGACCCTGGCTAAAAGCGCGTGTCCAGCCCTGGACAAAGGCATAGCCGTCGCTCGGATAGGTTCCGGCTGTGACGCGGTCGTAAAAGTTGTACAGGTACAGCTTGTCGCGGTGGGCAAAGCAAGTCTGCTCGGCCGGCACGTTGGTAATGCGGCCGTTGGGGCCGCCAAACATGTCAATGATGATGAACCACGGCCGGTCCACGGCGGTGCCCTCGTGGAACCAGTACGAGCAGGCGTTTTGCATGGCCGCCGGCGGCATGGCCTTGGTCATTAGAGAG
This sequence comes from Graphilbum ipis-grandicollis, assembly GCA_019925625.1. Lineage (NCBI taxonomy): Eukaryota > Fungi > Ascomycota > Sordariomycetes > Ophiostomatales > Ophiostomataceae > Graphilbum > Graphilbum ipis-grandicollis. The sequence continues at coordinate 245,775 of JADHKH010000010.1, read as the reverse complement.
TTGGCGTAAAAGGTATCGTTCTGGCCGGTCAGCAGCAAAACAAGGCGAGCCAGACGTCTCGGCAAAACTCACCCGCGACTCGTGGCCGTTAATGTCGACGGCAGGGCTGTCGTCGTAGGCCAAGAAGCCGCCGTACCAGTCCATTTCGTCGGCCTGGTACAGCGAGGTGCCCAAGGCGTCGAGCAGCGGCTGGATGGCCTGCATGAGAGAGGCCTTGTCGCCGTGGTAGAGGCCGTGCAGCTGCGTAAAGGACTGCATGCCAAAGACGCGCATGTTCATCTCGGCAGGCTGGCCACCGCTCAGCATCCAGTTCTGCAGCGCGCCCCAGCCCTGGGTGCAGGAGCTGGCGTCCCACGGCAGACGGGCCTGGAAGACGGTGGTCTTGGCCGGTGCTGCAAAGGTGTTGAAGTAAAAGGTGGTGACGATGCCAAAGGAGGAGCCGGCGCCACGCAGAGCCCAGAACAGGTCGGCGTTTTCGGTGGCCGAGCAGTGGACGGCAGTGGCATTGGCCAGCACCACGTCGGCTCCGGCCAGCCAGTCGAGGGCCAGGCCGTGCGTAAAGGAGCTGAAGCCGAAGCCGCCATGAAGCGAGTGTCCGCCGACGCCAACGCTAAAGGTCAGCAGGCAAAGAAACAAGACGAAACGAAAAAACACTCACGCGGGACAGGTGCCGTGGCTAATGGCACGGCCGCCCTGGCTGAGCAGCTGTGTAAAGACGTGCCCCAGACGGGCGCCGGCTTGGACGGTGGCCATGTTGGTGGCTGTGTCGAGCGTCACATTGTTCCAGCGGTCCATTTCAATGACCAGGTGTCCGTTTTCGCCGCCGAGGCCAAACGAGCCGTAGCTGTGGCCGCCGCCCTTGGGGCTGACCTTGATGCCCAGCCGGGCCGCACAGGCGACGGCCGCCTGCACATGGGCCACCGTCTGGGGGACGACAATGGCTGCCGGCACGTAGGTCAGCCGTGTGTTAAAGGGAGACGCGTCCGCGTACCAGTCCGAGCTGCCCTGGGGATCGACAGGCACCGACGAGTTGCGCAGACAGTCGTCAATGGCCGCACCGGCAACGACGCCGATGGAGGCCGGCAAGAGAGCAGCAAGCAGCTTCATTGTGACGTTCTTTCGAGTTGCAGAGGAAGCAGAATCACCAGCGGAGAGGACACAAGGGCCGCTTTATTGTGCGCACGACAAGAGGGAGATACATCGACCCATGTGAAGGCGCCCTTGACAAATTTTTCCCAATGGAAAACAGGAGAAGAGAGATGAGTTCGAGCAAGAAAAAAGCACCTGCTATTAATAGCACGTCTTGTCCGCCTCTTTGCATCGCAGTGGAGAAGTCGATACGGGGACGATCGTCCGCCCGAGCTTGGCTTTGGCTTTGGGGCTTTTTGCTGCGCCCGGTGACGAGCGTTTGCATCGTAACGGCGAAAGGAGGCTTTTGCCCACCACGCAAACGAATCCATTGTGTCCCACCGCGCGTCGCTTCGGCGTATCACATTCGACTGCTCATTGTCGTCTGGCTAGATCGTCAGCACCATGACACATGGCCAAGACACAAGCTGCATTTCCTCTTTTGGACCGCCCACTTTACGAGGTGAAAGGGCTTTCAGCTGCCCGGTTTCTCGGTCGTATGACATCATATGCGTAAGGCGGCAGAACCCGATACGACACGGTAATTAGTGTAAATCGGCTCTGCGCGTATCGACAATGGCTGCTGTCCATTCAATGACAATGATTGTGTCAGCACGGCACTTGGCTCAAGACGGGTTGCATACAGCTCGGCGTAGCACTTGATCAGCTCGTATTGCCAAGGAGCTGTAGTCTCAAAGCGAAAGCAGAGCTGTCAAATCCATCATCATCAGAGGTCGCATTACTCGGGTAGCCATGGTCCGCCCGTGTCATCGAAAACGATGCACTTTGAGTCGTCGCCGCCTATTGCTTACTGCACTTTAGCTTCCATTTTCAGCACATCGGTCGCCGGACCCCGCAAACGACAGGCTTGGTTACGCCAACTGGTCGCAGCTGCAGCGCTCCGACGCCTGGCCGCTGTAACACCGCTGCCACTATGGACAGCGCTGCCGGACCACGTGGCCGCTAAAACCGCGTACACTGAGCTGACGGCGCATCATCCCATCACAGCCTCACCATGGAGTAGGTCTTGATTGCGCCCATTTATCCTTTTTGTTGTAGGCAGTCTCCTGATTGCGCCATCTTTATTCTAGTTGGTTTGCGTTTTTCGCTGCGATAGACTGCATGGTGCCTCCGTCTTTGGCCGTGGAGGGCGACAAGAAAAGCGCCCGATGCCATGATTCCGACGCTGGTCCCTCCTTGTCCGCCTCCGGCTCGGCTGCCTCTGCCCCGGCTTCCGTGTCGGGTGCGCCGGCTCTGTCCTATGCCGCTGCCGCGGCCGCGGCGCCTGTCCACGACGAGGTGCTGGCGGCCCAGGCCTGGGACGTTTTGACGGCGCTGCTCATGCTTCGGCTCTGCTGCGCTTTCTGTACCCGAACCTTTTTCCAACCCGACGAGTACTTTCAGGCCCTCGAGCCCGCTTGGCAGCTTGCCTTTGGACCGGCCAGCGGGGCTTGGCTGACCTGGGTAGGCTGCGCCGTGCTTTGTCCCCATTGCGGCCTCGACTGACTCCCCCCCCCCGTTGCGGCCTCGACTCTCGACTGACCCCCCCCCTAGGAATGGAGACATCGGCTGCGGACGTCTCTGCATCCGGTGCTCTTTGCCGGTGTGTACAAGGTTGTTGACGCGGTGCTGGCGCTGCTGCATGCCGTCGGCCCACTGCGAGCCATTGTGCTGGTAGCAGTGCCGTCGGTCGTGCAGGCCGTCATCGCCGCCGTCGGCGATTTCTACGTCTGGCGCCTGGCCGGCCAGTTTTACGGCCACGGCCGTGACGCTACCTGGGCCGCGGTGAGTCTGCCTGGTGGCCCTGTCCGTCTCTTCGTCCGCTCACTCGGCAGCTCTGGCTTGGCATCGTCAGCCCCTGGCAGTGGTACTGCGGCACGCGCACCTTTTCCAACGGCCTCGAAACCGCCCTGACGGCGGCTGCGCTGGCCTACTTTCCCTGGCCGCTCTTTGCCAATGCGGCCGTCCAGACCGGCACCCTCTTTGCCAACGGGGGGCTGAGACGGTCAGTGCTCGGCCGCTTGGCTGCCGATTCTTTGCTTCTTTGCTTCTTTGCTGACCATGCCAGCTTCCGCCTCTCGCTCTGCCTGGCCGCCACCGCCGTCATCCTCCGGCCGACAAACCTGCTGATCTGGGCTGCGCTCCTGTCCGTGGCCGTGACGCGCCTGACCCTCGACGAGGCCGTGCCCGCCGCGTCGGCTCCTCGCATGCTGCGCTTCAGCGTCGTCGCCCGCTTGGCCGCCGAGGCTGCCGCCTGTGGCTCGGCCGTGCTGGCGCTCTCGGCCGTCTCGGACCGCCTCTACTACGGCGTCTGGACCCTGCCGGCCTACACCTTTCTCGACATTAACCTGACCCAGGACGTGGCCGTCTTTTACGGCAGCAACCCCTGGCACTACTACCTGTCCCAGGGCCTGCCATTGCTGACGCTGACGAGCCTCCCTTTTGCCCTGTACGGCGTCTATGCCGCGCTCGCCCTCGACCCGCCGGCCGTCGATGCCGCTGCCGCCAATGCCCTGCGTGCCCTCGCCTTTGCCGTGCTCGCCACCGTCGCCTCGCTCTCCCTCGTCGCCCACAAAGAGGTCCGCTTCCTCTACCCGCTGCTGCCCATCCTCAACGTCTTGGCCGCGCCGCACGTCGTGTCCTTCTTCACCGTGGCCGCGCAACCAAGGCCGTCCGTGTCGTCCGCAGCGGCTGTCGCGCCCCCCACCGTCCGCCGCCGCAACGGCCTGCTGGCTGCCGCCCTGGCCGTCAACGCCCTCGTCGCCGGCTACCTCTCGCTCGCCCACCAGCCCGCGCCCCTGTCGGTGCTGGCCTTTTTGCGCCACGAGTACGAGCGCATCCATCACGACTGGCTCGAGACTGCGCCCGCCGACCTGCCCGCTTTTGACACTTACCCCGACGCCTTTTTCCGGCCCGCCGTCCCCGGCGACGGTTTCGGCGACGGCGACGAGCTCTTTGCCCTCTTCCTCACCCCCTGCCACAGCACCCCGTGGCGCTCCCACCTCGTCTACCCCGGCCTGCGCGCCCGCGCCCTGACCTGCGAGCCGCCGCTCTCGACGCCGCCCCGGTCGCCCGCCCGCGCCGCCTACCAAGACGAGGCCGACCGCTTCTACGCCGACCCGGGCCGCTTCCTGGCCTCGGAGATGTGGCCCGCCCTCGACGACGCCGCCGCCCCAGAGTACGCCCAGAAACCCCGCCGCTCCGGCGAGGTTCCCCGCTACATTGTCGGCTTCGAGGGCCTCGAACCCGTGCTGACGGCTTTTTTTGCCTCTGACGACCTTGCCACTGGCGGCGCCGACCTGGGCGTCACCCTGCACCGCGTCTGGACCGGCTGGAACGGCCTCTTCAACGAGGACTGGCGACGCCGTGGCGCCTTGGTCGTCTGGGACACGGGCGTCTTCTCCAACGCCAGCCATCCAGACGCCTCAAGCGACGCCCGCTTCGTCGATATCGACTAGACCTGATCGAAAGAAGGCAATCGCTTAATAAAAATCATGTAGCTAGGATATCATAAGCCTGATCCATACTTCTTCACAAGATTTATCCTGTTTCTATGGCACTCCAACAAGCCTAAGCAAATCAGTCACTTTTCTTCAGCCCGTTTCCGTCTTCCTTTTAAGCTGGCTTCTTAGTAGCCAACAGTCCATCCAATGTATGTTTTCATGCCCACATGTTATTAATCGTAGAAAAAATCCAAAAACAAACAAAAAAACAAATCATTACAACATGTACCGGAACTCGGGGTTCAAATCGCCGAGCTCAGCCTTTTCGTACTCTGTCAGGCCAACGTTACGCGCCGTCTTTTCACGACGGCGGTTCTCCATCGTCAGCACGGCCGCGTACAGACAGCACGCCAGGGCGCTCAGGCACGCAAATGAAATGCAAATGGAGTAGCCCGGCTTGAAGCGGGGCGAGTCCTTGGTCTTGAAGGAGTAGGTGGCAATGATGCCGCCAATGTTGCCAAAGCCCACCTGCCAGGCAATGCCAATGGCGCGCCGGTGGTGGCCGCCCAGATTCATGCTGAACCAGCACACAATCACGGGCATCGCCGAGTACGTGCCGCCGCAGACGAGGAACAGAGCGGCGTACTGAGCGTGAATGTTGTCGTGGATTCTCATCAGCATGGCAAAGCCGACAATGCTGATGCAAATGGGGACAATGGTGCAGAGGAAACGGTGGCGGATGCGGTCCGAGATGAAAGCCACAACCATGGACATGGCAAAGGCGCCGGCCCATGGCGCCACAGAGTGCAGCTGCGTCTGGATTTTGCCGTAGTGGTACGTGGCCAGAATGGTCGGGCTGAAAAAGGCGTAGCTGTACGCCGGCACGATGAGGCCAAAGTACATGAAGCCGCCCAGAATGATCTTGTAGTCGCGCATGACGGTCAAAATGTCGCGGAACGTCACCTTGCGCTCAACCGCATTGTTGCCTTGGTCGGCACGCAGGCTGGCCTTGACGTAGTCGCGCTCATCCTCGCGCAGCCATTTGGCTTCTTCGGGACTGGTCGGTCAGCAGTGTCGGGCGAACATGGAAAGGGAAGAAGGAAGCCTTACAAGGAGGGAAAGGTGAATAAAAAGATGAAGCAGATGAGAAAAGACGCACTGCCCTCGAGGATAAAGATCCAGCGCCAACCGCTGTAGTTGCGAATTCCATCCACTGGTATAGTCAGTATAGCTGTCCAACACAAGGATGCCGAGCTGAACAAGACTCACTCTTTCCAATGGCAGAGGCCAAGAGACCACCAAAGGCACCAGCCAGCGACGTCGAAGAGAAGAAGAAGGAGTAGCGGCGCTGGGCTTCCTCTCGGCGGTACCACATGCCCAACAGGTAGAAGCAGCCGGGGAACATGCCACACTCGAAAAAGCCCAGGAAGAAGCGCGTGACCAACAAGCCGGCGTAGTTTTGGGTCAGGCCCTGGAACACGGTGACCATGGAGAAGCCCATGCCGCAAACGCTCAGCCAGACACGCGGGGAGAAGCGCTTGAGGAGGATGTTGGAGGCCATCTCGAAAACAATGTAAGGCACAAAGAAAATCGTCAAGGCCGTGTTGAACTTGTCGCCCGTGAGCCTTAGGTCGGTAGTGAGACCAAAGGACTTGGCATTGGCCGCATTGATGCGGTCGAGGAAAGCCACCAGGTACAGCAGCGCCAAAAAGGGCACTACGTGCATGTCGATGCGACGCATCAGCTTGGCCTTTGTCGTGTGTGGCGGCGGCCGGATCTCGTTCACGACCGCATTCCGGGCACTGCCGTCGACGTCGTACAGGGTACCAGCAGAGTCATCTAGGGCCATGTCATCCGAAGCCATGATGCCAGAGCCCTCCTTGGTGCCGGCGGCCACATGGTCGGCGTGTTCAGCCTCGATATTGGCTGGAGAGTCAGTCAGCGAGAGCGAGCAACGTGGAACGTCGAAACACACCTTTTTTGTTACTAAACCACATTGTGTACTATACAACCCAGAACGAGTTGTTGTTGGCGAATGGGGTGGGAGAGAAGAAGGGAATAGGGGGAAGAAAGGAAGAGGAGGCGAGAGAGGTAGTTGGGTGCAGATGACGGTACAGATCAGCTCTCGGCAGCCAAGTGCGCTTACGACGGGAACCGGCTATGCAGAGGCCAAGAAGGGGTCAGCGGACAGCGAGAAGCAGACAAAGAGGGGGTGCCGGTCGTATAAGCTTTGGGTAATAAGCTCCAAAGGGCAGGTCGGGATCAGCGCGAATCCGTGGGGTAAGACAATGGCAGCGATGCCGGAACAGGAGAAGCGCGTCGAGACGGCAGCAGACGCAGGAAGCCAAGAGAGCCAAGCGGCAGCAGACGCAAGAAGCCAAGAAAGCCAAGATGGATAGCCAAAAGCCAAAAGCCAAAACAGGCGACCGGCAGGACAAGAGTGTGGGGAAGCGACGCTGAGTGGCGGGGAAACGACAAATGAGGGGAAGCGTCCTCGTGAGATGAACAGGCCGAGGAGGATTCTGTTGGTTCCGACAAGGAAGAAGGCCGAGGGGAAGCCGAGGAAGAAGCGGCGGGAATGTGAAGCTTTTGGACTTGGAGATGTCTTGGAAAGGGTAAACAAGCCAACTGTTATGTTATTACGGACGACTTGGCCGAGCCCGACGCGTCAACAGGAAGGCGCGTTGGTGCTGCAAGAGGGAGGTGTGTCTTGCCAGTCAAGTCGCGATTGCCGTTTCTGTCTTACACATAACAAATCAATATGGGCAGCCATGGGGGTTTTCACCACCGGGCCGTCGCTTTATACGTTTTCCTCCTTTCCCCCCGTCTACTCGGTCGGACGGGACGCCGGCTCTAGGCTATGACTCTTGCTGCTCTGGCTCAGAGTCTGCGGCGCCTTGGCCGGCGCCACTGCCAATTCTTCTACACACGCTTCCGACCAAAATTTTGTCGCCGCGCAAAAGTCGACAATGACACTGAAATCGGCCCTAGAAAGTTGCCTCTAGCGGCCTCTGTCCCACTTTCCCCCACAAATGCGGGGCTGCATGCCTGTGCGCTAGCGCTTTTTGGCAAGGCGTCGCATTACGGCAGGCCCGCTGTGATAGGCTAGCGTCTGTGATAGGGCTTGCGCAGAATTCCGGCACCATTTCCAAGGGTCTGCTGGCCTGGAAGCTTGCTTTCACCGCCTATTTCGGCGCTCCCACTCCAGCCCCCCAGCCATTTAGGTGCGATGCCGGGGACGCTAGGCCTTCTCCCAGCAAAGGATGCGAGTGCTCATCTCCATTATCGTGCTGGTCCCACTTTAAATGGCAGAGACTTTTCTGTCATGCACGTGGAGGTTTTTGACGATACACTGCTCGTTTTTCCACGGCGCCATGACCGGCCTACTTGGCCACCATTACGAGAGAGCTCTGGCCGCTTGCCGTTGAGATGCCGTTGAATAAGGCTGTTGCCGCCGCTTGGCAAAACCTGGAAAGCTTACGGGCTGTCAGCTCAACTTCTGGGGAAAATATAAAGTTGACGCAGCATAACAGCCGCGCCGGCAATTCCTCCACGAAACTAGTCTGGAAATGAACGGTTCCTCTTATTGCCAGGAGGGATCGGGATCCATTCAAACGGCTCTTGGTGCAACTCTGCATATGGGGGGCCTTTAAAGGTTCTGCCCGCACATTAGGATCGAGAGACAAAAAGCAGCTAAAGGTTGACAAAGTGAATGTATGGGTGAGGGTCAGGGCTAGGGCAAAATCTTGTCAATTCTGTATTCATGTAGGTTTGCATAATCAACTTCTTGTGATTGGGCTCAACGGGGTTCTTGTAATGTCAGGAAATACTATTGATACTTTTTTGTTTTACTAGTAGGCTAACTTGCCAGTTGTTATGAGGAAAAGAAGCAAAATAACATGAGAAATATTTAAAGATAATATTAGGCAAAGGAAGAAGATAACAATGAAGAAGTTGCCGAAAAGAATGGCAGCATTGTAGACATCTCAAAGAATTCACGTCGAAAGATGTCGCTGGACTGTAAGACATCTTTCTTACAGCCGATACTGTCTGTGTCTTCAAATGTCCAACTGATAGAACATCTTCCGATCAACAGCTAATACCGGGCTTGTCTTGCACGCAATGCAGATGAGCCTCAATCAGTGCTGGCGGCCAAGTATATATCTTGAGCCTTGATCAATGTATTTCATACTGATTCTGGTCAAGTGACATTACCCTTGAAGAGAAAGAACCACTCACAAAAGTCACTATATCAGAAGGCACGCCTACTACACGCTGGAAGGCACGACCATATCTGTGTTTGATTGCTGTTGTTGTCAGCGTGTGCTGGTCGAACTCAGCAACAATCATATAGTAACGAATTCGAGCTACCACCAGCTCACAGCAACACAATCATAAGTAGCAAACTTGGCTACAATTCACAGCATAGATAGAGGGGCGAGTCTCCAAATATACGGCCACTCCAATCAGCTCTGTTCTCATAATGTCGTCTACGGCTAGCCCGTCACTGGAGTCCTTTCATGAGGCAACAAAATTGCTCAAAAAGTTGAAAAAAATGTTTAGCGATCCAGGCAAATGGCCACTGAGAAAACATTGCAGTGTCCAAGAGCAGTTTGCAAACAGGTTTGGCTTATTATCCGAGGCCAGCGCGGCCCTCGAGGGTCATATTAGGCGCTTCCAGGAGATGAGTAGGAGCATATTATGCCTCGCTGCCACTGTGAAGACGTCAGCGGAGACAACGAGGCCGACGACAGAGGCAGGCTTTTCCCGCTTCCCAGACCTACCAGCCAAGTTGCGAATGCGGATCTGGGCGTTGGCGTGCAGGCCTCCGCGTTGCGAGCATGTGTTTTTCGTTCTCGACATGGCACGCAAGCCTTCGCGACGGACACTGACATTGATGGAGAGGGCAGCACGAATTCGCGGCAGTACTTTGACCGGCGCTTCCCTGTACGACCAGCCGGCTCCCGTGCGGGCTTTTGACCCGATCGGACTGTTTCTTGGCCGTGACGACCTGGGCTTGTGGACGGCTTGCCACGAGTCACGCATGGTCGCAGAGCGATTGCAGACCAAAGCTTACGAGCGTCTCCGTCTCCTCACTTGTTGTTGTGCTTCTCTAAACGGGGGACAGACGGCATGGCCGCGTGGACAGGCGCCACCGCTCTGCATCCAGTGCCAACCTCTGAAATTCAAGAGGCTCGAGCGGGTGGGCAAGCAACTGCGCCAGATCTGTCGGGCCCTGCTAAGCTTCCACCAGTCGTTGCGAACCTTGGATGCCGACCTGAGGCGCGAGTACCGGTACATTATGCCGGGAAAGATCTTCCAAGCACAGCGATCAGAGGCCGCATTGAATTCGGACAGGATCAGGAACACGAACGACCCAAACTGGAGATATCTCCTGGCCAGCGCCCTGCAAGAAATATACGAGGTCGATGGGCACGCACTTTCGGCAGGGCTGGACGACAGCCCAACAACCGTGGCGGCTCTGGAGCGGTTGCGGCCCAAGATGCGCATGGCACGTCTGCTTGGTGTGTCATGGGAATAGCTGAATGTCGGATTCGCATCCACAGAGAATGGATTAGCTGAGTGCCGGAAAGCGCATCCATAGAGATTATTCTTTGATGTCGACATGAGCAAGCTTGAGGCCATTAGTGACTATATCAGTACTGAAAATCATTAGCTTTCATGTTCAGAAGAAAGTTGGGACTTGGCAGTGTTGGGAGGCGGCGTGTATTTGTTCTGGTTTTCATTGGCCATTTCAACTGTTTGTCGGATTTGTTAGTGAATGGAGCAGATTCCAGGGCAAATTGGATCTGCTGGGCGGATTGGAAATGAAGGCAAAAAAGGGCAAGAGAAGACGAAAAGGAAAGGTTCATTGGGAGGCGAAATACCAGCGAGTCAAGCTTCATGATGAGGATTCTCATGTGTGCCCCTCTTTCAGCCTCAAGACTAGTAAAACACACCACTTTTCACTACAGAACCTCATGATGGAAGGCTTTATATTTACAATGCTACAGGGGCATTCAAATGACTGCATTGGGTCAGGCTAGCGCAAGAACAGTCTTATAAAACAGCCTCAACTGCAAGGACAAACATTGAATGTGATACCAAGCCACACTATACAGAAAACAGATTAGAGGCCTGTCGTCACGCAGCTCTAGTTTCCTTTGGCAAGAAGAAGGAACATCTCTCCCGCACCCAAGGCGCTGGAGTCTGAAGAGCACTGGCGAGAAGAGAAATCTCTGGGCTTCAGCCCCCCCCAACGCCCCGGGAAACCATAGGTCCAGGGGCGCCAAGCGAGCGAATTTAGCTAATGCTGACGGAAAGCACAAGAAGGGCAAGGCGAGCGAGATAAGACGGCGAGAAGGAAAGTTTATATTGATTGGTTGTGAAAGGCTGGAAAGCGCCACAATGTAACACGGATCCCGCCCAAGTCACTTTTGCCTATATACCCCTTGTACCCCGACGGTAAGAGCTGCTGCTTTTGGTCTGTTTTCGTCTTTTAGTCTTTTTCTTTGTATTCATCTCTAATTTATTGTTTTTTTACCGCTTCATTATGTGAGCGACAATAAAAACGGAGAGGAAAAAGGCCGAGAGAAAGGACACGTGAAGCCGGCTCATACGTCTTTTTTTGTTCTTTTTGTGTATTAACTACATCATGGCATCCGTTCCCGCTCTGACAACCACCTTTACGCCGTCGGCTTCATGTCTGGTCGATGCCTACATGTACTCGGGGACCTGCACATTTGGAAGCCTGACACAAGGTTGCCAGTTTCTCCATCTCGGGCACGACTCGAGCGTGGCTGATTGCATGCCTACCAGCTGGACGCTCGACAGTTCTTCTTATTACTCCCCCGGAATCTGTCCGTCGGGTTATAAACAGGCCTGCTATGAGATTATTTCAAAGACGGAGGGTGGCGTAGAAACCCAAGCTACATGCTGTCCAAGGTGAGAGAGGGGGGAGAAGACAGAAGACAGCAAGAGAATGAGAGAGAGAATGAGAGAAAGAAAGAGAGAAAGAGAGAATGAAAGACAGAAAGACAGAAAGAAAGAGAGAGTAAACGTGCTAATGAACAGTGGTTTCTCCTGCCAGACAGCAGACATCTTTCCCTGGTATATCACCGACCTTTGCACCCTCGACTACACGACCCCCATTACGCGTTCCTATACGCTTATCAACGACGACGGCGTTACCAAAGTCATTCAATCGGCAACATTGAGCGGCGGCATCAACGCCTTTGGCATCGTCGTCCGCAATGCAAAGACGCAGGCTGTCTCGACAACCGCAGCCATGAAAACCAGCACCCTATCCAGCACCGGAGCCAGCGCCAGAGCCAGCGCCAGCACCGGAACCAGCACCGGAATCATCGCAGCCAACACCATCGCGGCCAACACCATCGCGGCCAACACCATCGCGGCCAGCACCAGCACGGCCACAACCGTCCACATCAAAAACATTAGCACCAGCGCCAAACTCGGCATTGGCATAGGCGCCGGCCTCGGCGGCTTGGCCCTTGTCGTGGCGGCCCGTCTGCTGTACGATCGGATGCGGAAGCAGAAACAGCCACCAGAGCAACGCTATCACGGCATCCTCACCCATCCACCGGCCGAGACATCTCCGCCGATTGGCGCCCACGGGCATGCGTATGAGATGGCAGGGACGCCACAACCAGGCAGGCCAAGACTAGACGCGAGCGAGTTGCCAGCCCAGCCGTGGCACCGAAATACTTTGTAAGCACTGGCGCGTCATGTGTTTTCTTTTCTATTCATCTCCCAAACATGTCTCGTTTCTCCCGGAAATATAAATGAATGTCTATATTAAGACCGTAATTATTTAACCTGCTTCACGTCTGTATTCAAACCTCGTCACTTGTCTCTCGGAGGGGAAAACAACAAATATTCGTCTTCATCGTGCGTACCGTATCTATCACCATTACCTCCCGCCCGCGAGTAAAGAGCGCCACAAAGTTTAACTTTCGAGTGAGAACGATCCGAGTGTACTCCAGGCGTTTCATATTTCAGCATTATACTTTTATTGTGAATCTACCAAGAAGACAGATTAGACCATTGAACAGGCAATCAAAACTCCATTCCTATACAAGCCCTTGAAGCGTTCCCGGGGTATCCTTCATCGCGGACACTCTGCAACTAGAAACCAAAATGATCAAAAGACAAAGCTAAAAAAAGGTCAGGAGTAGACGCACGTAGCAGTCGTTACCAAAAAGCACCGCCCCTTCCGTGCCCTCCCTCCCTCTTCCTTGTCGTGTAAAATCAGAATCGTCAAGGGGGAATTTGCCGAGACAAAACCCCCCGTGTTTCTTCCCAATGAAAAGGAAGTTTTTCTCATATCCCAAACCGAACAAACTAGCCAAATCGTAAATCCACACCCTCCATCTTGTTGTCTTTTTCTTCACCATCCAGCTTTTCATCCCTTGGACGGTGACAGCCGCGACATGATCGCCACCAGAAATAATGTCATTTGCACTCAGATGGAGCTTTTCCCTTCTGTAGCTCGACTCAGATCGAGGCTTTTGCCCCGACGCGTCGCAGCAAGTGCCGCAAACTGGCTTGACGGGTCGGCCGGGGGGGGCGACTTGTTTCGTCGGTGATCTGTGCTTCCCTTGGCTTCGCGGTACTTGCTCTTGAGCCAGTCAGACAGTTTTCCTTTGCCATTTTCTTCCCGTCCGTCTCTACTACTGCCCGTGGTCGTGCCAGAGTCTTGCGACATGTGCGCCTCCGCCGTTGTCAAAGTAGGATCAGAGTAGCCGTTTGCTCCCGCAGTAAACAAAGCGCCCATGGGAGCCGGCACAGGCCCACCGCTGCCAATGGAGCTGGTGCTCGCCTCTGCGTTCATGTTGGAGCCGAGACTCGAGGCTTGTTGGGGAGGCGTTGAAGTGCTGCTAAGATTGCTCGTCGATAGCCCGGGGGCGCTAATCGACAGAGATTCGTCGCGGCGTCTGGACAGGCGCCAAAGCCGCTTTTTCGTCTTGTCCAATTGCTCTGCTTGCTCCTGTATGACGCCGGAAGGAACTTCGTCGACTTGGTCAATATCGGATCCTTCGTTGAAAGAGCTATGCAGTGACGTCGATGGCGAGTTTTTACGCGGCCGCAGGCCCGTGGAACTTCCACCGGCAGCGGTAGCCACAATGGCAGTGGCAGTGGCACCTGCAGTGGCCGTGGCAGCGGCAGTGGCCGTGGCAGTGGCAGCGAGGGCCGGTGTAGGTGATACAGATGCTGTGGGAGCTGTCATGGTGGCGGTTGACGGGACCTGCGACACCCTCGGCGTGAAATCGAAGCCGTTTTCAGACATTGCATCAGCATTGCAAGTTTGGCGGAGCGATGAGGAGCTGGGGGGAGCAGACAATGCGCCTAGCACGGCCAAGGACGACGCGGCGCGGTCGTCAAAAGGATTCGTTACACAATCGCGGCTCGGGGAGGCAAGAATCGAAGAGCTCGGAGGCAAGGATGCGGTCGAACTCTGAGCACTAGCGTTTGCGCTGCTCGGCATTCGTCTTTTCCTCAGCTTGTTTGGCTGCGGCCGCGTCTCGCTGTCGCTCGTTGGAGACCGTTGGAAAATCTGGAACCGTTTCTCTTTCGAGGGCGTGCTGGCCCCGCTGTCTTTTGTGACAGGAGTGCTCGGAGCCACAGCCGCGAGTGGTGGAAGGCTCGCAAAAGTCGGGGTTCGCGGTTGCGTTGGCGTGGAAGCGGCCGCAGGGATGGTGGCGTCAGCGGCCGGGTGCATGGTAGTGAAGGGATCTTGCGAGTTGATGTCGTCAGACGGGGTGACGACCTCGGTCACCGGCTCCACAGATGGCGCTGTTTTCAACGAGTGATGGGCCAGTGGAGTAAGCGGCGAGACAGGGCTCGCAGCCACATCGCCCCGCTTGTTAAAGCGGCCAGGGGTGAGGCCAGGCGATCTGGACGGAACCGTGTTGCTCCGGGACAGACCTCCGCCTCCTCCGGTCGCACTGGTCGGAGTTGCAACCAGAGCTGGGCTCGAGCTCCGGGGAGTGGCGACGTGTGCATTATTGCTGGTGCTGTTGCTGTTGGAATGGCGCGACTTGCGCGAAGAGGTCGAGTGGTTGCGCCGAATCTTGCCGTCGCGGGCTACGCTCTCGGCGCCGGCACTGGCGTTGGAAGTCCTGTGCGTAAGGCCGCCGCCATTGGTGCTGTCAAATGCGAAGCTCGGAGTCACCGGCGGGGTGCCCCTCTGCACTTCTTGGACCGTCTCTGCGTCGGCGGCCGTGCCCTGCATCCCGATCAAGAAGTGATCCTGGTTCTCAATGAGGAAGATGAGCACGGTCTGGTTGAGGCGGTACTCTTCTGGGGCCATGGCGTGGTAGGGGTGCGACAAGATGCCAGGCTGAAAGATGGCGGCAAGGTTCTGCGAGTTCATGCGGTTGACGTCTGACTTGGCCGCAAAGACAGCCAGGAGATCGAGAATGTAAAGCAACAGCTGGCGGTGCAAGGGAGGCAGTTCTGTGATCAGCTGTTGATAGCGGACAATCGCAGTGCCCATGTCGAAACCCTCGACAAACTGCGGACCATCGGCGTCGGCGACCGGTTGTCGCACAGCTCCCCGGAGCGGCTCACGGAAGCGCGCATAGAAGCTGAGAGGCACGACCGGTTCGGGCAGGTCGTTTAGGTAGCGGCGGAGAACATTGGCAGCATCGTGAACGGTATAGCCGTTCCACGACAATCCTTTTCCGTAGCGGTCGGGCGAGTCGAATGCAGACTTGAGCTCCTTGATGCGCTTTTCGGAGCCGCTTAGCCGGAAGATGCCCTCAATGTTTGTCGCTGTCTTGTCAATACGGGCACAGAAGCAAGAGGAGAGTCGGCGCAGGCCTACCTTTTTCTTTGAGAAAAACACCACACTTGGCGACGACAATGGGAACATAGCCGTAGATATAGCTCTTGCCGTGCTCGTCGACCAGAGAGATGGCAACATTTGCGTAAATGATGCTCTCTCGTAAGGGAACACCAAAAATGCCGCGTGGCCGTAGATCTGTTGCACGCGTGCGGTTAGCCTGTGCTGCCTCCAGAGATGAATCCGAGTCTCCCCCATCCGTGCTGACACCACCATTGTGTCTTGAACACCCCATAGAATAAAATACAAAGCCGGTGCGACATATCTAGCCTTGCCGCCGTCTTCTCTCTCCAGACTCCACAAAACTGTCTGGAATACGGGAGCCAGAAAACCACGACTAGGTACTATCGGAGCAGCAACAGAACGGAAATAATAAAGAAAACAGGGCACCGCTTGGGCGTAAACAGCAAACGGCTAGCACTTGCACTTGGCCCCCCTCCATCCACCGGTGTATCCAAAGACCGAAAAACATGGTAAAGTATTACCGACAGAAACAAAGCGGTATTTACCTGGCGCTTCTTGGCTCTTGGACTGCGGCTTGAAGCTCTTCCACCACGACTTGAGATCCCGCTTGCTCGGCGGAGACGCAGCAGCATTGGGCGAAGGTGCCAAGGGCTGGACTGGCGCCAGCAAATGCCCATGATGTAGAGGCGACCTCGAATGTCGCGGAGTGCTCGGTGTGAGGGGGGGCGGCTGCTGTCTCCGCAACGGGTCTGGTCGAGAGGCCGACGGCGCCGACTGGGCCAAGCGAGCCTGCTGAGAAGAGGCCAATGGTTCTTGTTGTGGCGGCGGCGGCAGCTGCTGCCTCTGTGTTTGCACGAGCTGCATCGATGGCGGCTGGGTCGCGGACGGGGCGCTGAGCGAGGGCAGTGGTGGCGGCAGCAGCGGAGGCTTTGAGGGAGTTGCGGCAGTCGTCATGGTCGACGACGGCAGCGCCGAAAAAGTCGTCGCTGGCAAATCGTGGGAAACGGTCAGAAAAGGCCTCTCAAGCTGATGAGGGCCTAACAATGGAGACAGGGGGTCCCGGAGACTGGCCCCAGGCGCTGTTCCTAGTCTGTTTTCTATTGTCCTTTTCTCCGTGTTTTTTTTCTGGGCCGGTCAAGGGTTTGTCGGAAGATCGCAAAAGGGCGCGCGCAGGGACGCGAAATTCGATTGGCCGAGGCAGCCAGATGCAAGGAGTAGGAGAGGGGGTCGTGAGGCCAACGGGCAAAACAAGAGGACAGAATAGACTGCTCGGGAGCCGGTTCGCGATAAGACTGGCGAGGGCCAACGTCGGGGCGAAGAAGGAGCTAAAGAGAGAAAAAGAGAGAAGAGCGAGACGCGAATAAAGTCGGATTAAAATGAGACGGCGATGGGGTAGCGCGTGCGACAAAAAAAAGAAAGCCACGAGGCCCGCGGAGGAATACAGGGGGGTGTCGGGTGGCCGGCTGGCAGCAAAAGAAGGAAACGGTGACGGCGACAAGACCAGCAAGGTAGAAAAGCCAGATGGATTCACCAAAATAGACCGATGACGATGTTTGTAAAGTCGGAGAAAGATGGAGCAGACGAGAAGACAGGAGGACCTGCGACAAGAGGGAAAGAGCCTGATTGAGTCAAAGGAAGGGGAAGGAGCTGCTGTGGCCGGCTACTCGTGGTGCAGTGGCTGCTGGTGGGAATACACTACCGCCTTTGGTGGTAGGTGCGACGCAAGTATATTTAGCTCCTCTTCAGCGGCTGGGAGAAAGAGCAAAGGGGACGGGAAACGGAGGAGGAAGGAGGGGTGGGCTTGGCTGGTCGCAGTTTCTGCAGGGCGCAATAACTAAACGGAAGCCCACTAAAGCCCACTAAAGCCACTGTGCGTAGCGTTGCGGAACACGGTGGCTGTCAGGGCGTAGCGCGACGCCCAGACCGGCGGGCCGCTGATTGGGTGGCTGGCCCAGGATGCAGGACAGGGGGCCGACTGGGCGAAGTAAGCCCAGTAGTGTAGTGAGCAGAGCACTGTTGGGCCCGTGTACTACAGGCTGGAATGAACGACGCGGGCCAGGCAACAGCGGGCGTAACTGTTTTGTTCTTGTGTAGTGTAGTGTACATAGTGTAGTTTTACACTAATTTGCAGGCTAGAAAGCTTTTTGTATAGAGTCCCTCTGTTTGCTTTCGTCCTTGTCTTCCTTCACCTTCACCCCTCCCCCTCTTTACGTGTACTTTGCTCGGTCTGCATGGACCCGTATTTTCCTGTACCGCCTGTCAGTCTCTTATCCGCCCTCTTTCAGGCAAGCGTTTCTCTCTTTCTTTATTATTTGCTTGGGTACCGGCAGGTTATTTATATCCCCCATGTTTCTGATCCTTTGGGGAAAAGCGGGGCTTATACACTACACAGTAACGGCGCCAACTCTTCCACCTACGACGGCCCGCCGGCAAAACAGAAACACAGATGGCTGCCTTCTCCGGGTGGTGGCTGTGTTTGCTCTCGTTTTGCCCGGCTGATGTCCCTCTGTTCTCTGGGGAGCGATCACGATGCCGACTCCCGACCGTAAAGAGTGGACGGTAAAGCCACCATCGCCATCTTGATTTCCTGTCCATCCGAGAGGCATTGCTTTTGTCGGTAGCGGTGGCCAAAAGACTGGCTTTGCCGTCCTTTTCTGCCAACGGCGGCAGTAGTGTACCCGGATTAAGGCCCTCTGATTCCCAGCTTCCAACAGAGCCTCTGTAATCTGCCAGCGCGTCAACTGCCAGATGACGTCGATGTTTGCCCCTTTTCAAAGCCTCGTACGCAACGTACGCGGCATGGCAAAGCGCCCCCCGGATAGCATGGAAGACAGAGTCTATTCAGCACCCAAGACGGCCGGCCGTACCGCTGCAATGGCACCCCGAAGTGGCAACAGAATCGACGCGAAAAAAGGAACAAGAGATGGCCGTCTGCTCCAGCACACGACGTATAAGCTTTTGGACCAAGGCTAGCACACCTACATGCCAAAGCTGATTTCCGAAACGACGGTGCATGCCTGCTGCAGCTCCAAAGTACGGCTCAATATGCCGTTTGGACCTTGAAATACGAGAAAACAAGTTTGGGACTACGGCCCCGCAATCGAAGGATTCTAGACTTTCTCTCACAGCCCTGACATGCAGACAGAAGGAATAAGAGCATGAGAAATCAGAATCACAGGCGAGCCGATCAGGCTGCCGTATTGATCCCGCTCAGATCGTTTCTGGCACTCTGGCTGACCGCTAGGAGCTGCCGGCAATGGGCTGTCACTTATATACCGCTCGTGTCTTTCGTTATACAATTTATTCTCTTTTCTCGTCTTTCGTAGAGCTACTTGGGCCCGAATGCTTGGGTTGGTAGGACGAACAAAGCAAAGGGAGGACTAACAGAAAGTCGAGTACGCTGATTCATCATTGTTGGTAACGATATAAGTTGGTACACGATATAAAAAGTTCTAGACCTAGCAGCGTTTCAATCCATCTCCCTCTGCCGTTGCGATAAGCCAAAAAGGCTGGTTCAGCTCAGAAGAACAGCAAGCAAATAGTACACCAAAGCTCTGGATAAAACCAAGGCGCCGACGTCTTTCGGATCGATAGCGCCCGAATAGAGTATAGGCGACACTTGAAAGAAGGCTGTGCTAGTAGCGCAGAAAGGACCGTACAAAGAGCTCGAATGCTTTCTTCTCTCCCAGCGGCTTTCTGCTTTGCTTCCACCACCACGGCCCGGCTTTGGCCTAGATATGCTGACTAACTGGACCCTACGTAGGGTGGGGTATCCCAGCCGGAAGTGGAACCGCTATTGGCCGGGAGGCTGCCAGTAGGCGCCGCCGGGCAGGAAAACAGATTTTTCCCATGGATAGCATCCTAGCTCTCTGCTTCCACGACGTCTTTCTGCTTGACCGCCCCACGATCCTCGACATTGGCCGACGAAACGCACCGGACAACGTGCTCTATTCTACTTCCGGTTTTCATCGTTCAAACGACACCACTATGGACGGGTTGGTGCCTTTTGCTAAACGTGGTGGAAGGACTGTGCCAGACTGACACGGCCGTTTAGTCTTACCGCAGCCGAGTCTCGCGAGCTGGAGCAGCGCCTGCAGAAGCGCCAGGTCAAGGAGTTTATTGGGGTGAGCTCGGAGCCAAGCCGGTGACTTGTCGATTCTGCTGACACTCGTTGCAGGTCTTTAGCGGTCTCGTCGACCACTGTTTCCTGTCCTGCATCGACGACTTCACCTCCAAGACGGTCTCGACCCGCGAAAACGGCTGCGTCGCCCGCTGCGTGCAAAAGTACATGGCCTCGTCACAGCGTCTGTCGGAGCGGTTCCAGGAGCACAACGCCACCGAGATGAGCAACCAGCAGCAGCGGTCATAGGCGGCAGACGCTGAGAAACCATGCGCACGGAATGGCGGCAAGGAGCCATGTAGGCCTCTAGCCACAAGGTCTGGAATCAAGGGTAGCGGGGCTGATGTACGATAGACTTGGGAATAAAAGAAAGAGATGGAGAAAAGAGCGGGAGAAAGGCCGTGGCTTTACTCCATCTTGGCTAAGCCTCCAAAACGGCCGGATGGAGGCAGTCTCAAGATTCCTTTATTTAGCAGGCCTACTTGCCCTTCAAGAGGTCCAATCTCATCACATTGCACAGCCTAGCCTGTTTGGCTTGTTCTTTTTCTGTGGCAGACGTATTTGTGAATACATTTCGAATTACAATGCTAGAAAAGAAATGAGCAACAACACTAAAAACGAAATAAAACCCAATGAAAGACATGTTAAGTCTTGTCTGCCGATACATGTCTGCCAACGTCTTCCCTTCCCGACTACCCTACTCTCCTTTCACCGGCCTACTCCTCCTCGTCATCACTGAGAATCACCCGCACTCCGCGCAGCAGAGAAAACACTTGTTCCTCCAACCGGTTCTCTGCCACCCCCCCCGGCTGTGTCTGCCGCGGCGGCATGTTGCGCCACTCGACTTCGCGCGCTCCCAGCGGCACCAGCCGTTCCCGCAGCAGTTTCGGGCGCGACAGCCAAACATCAATGCTCTCCAGCAGCGCGGCCGCGCTCCAGGCCACGTCGGCAATCTCCCGGCCGCCGTGCCGCATGCGCAACGCCGCCAGCACCTGCGTCAGCAACGCCAGCGAGTGCGCCTCGTTGGCCGACAGCAGCGTAATGTGCGGCCCGCCCTCGCGCAGCGACGCCACCGCCGACGTCCGGCTCAGCCCGGGCGCCTCGAGCCGCTGCACGCTCGCCTCCAGCAGGTTCGGAAACTGGTTCAGCACATACGCCACCTCGGGCGCAATGCTGCTGCCCAGCGCCATCAAAATGTTAATCATCAAGGGCAGCACCGCCTTGGTCCAGATGCTGTAGCACCGCTGCGCCGCCACGTTGTCGGCCAGCGGCGAAACCCCGGGCCGGCGCATGTGCTGGGCCAGGCCGGCCGCCGCCAGGTGGCCTAGAAACCCGTCGCAGGCCAACTGCTCGGCCACTACCGGCAACGACGATAGCTCTAGCAGAAACAGCAGGCTGAGCTCGCCGTAGACCGGGTCGTCGCCGCCGCCTTTGCCGCCGCCGCCGCCGCTGCTAATCACCAACTTGTCGGACCAGGAAAACAGCGACAGCGCCACGTGCAGCACATCGTGCGACGCCGCAATGTTGAGCACCTGCGTCTGGCACTGGGCCACGCCCGGCGTGCTCAAACAGGCCTGCAGGACGGCCGTGAGCAGGGCCACGTCGCCCGGCTGCGACTCGGTGTCGGCGTCGTGGATCATGGTCACCAGCGTCCGGAAACCGCCGCAGACGACGCGGTCCAGAATGTTGAGGACCGTCTGGGTCGTCGACACCACCATGGAATCGCCCTCCCACGTCTCGTCTGCCGTGTCGGCGGTCGGGGGCGCGGCGTCGCTGCCGCTCTTGTCCCGACGCGGCCCACGCAAGACAAGGTACAGAATGCGCAGCAGCGTCCGATAGTAGGGGGCCTGCTCGGCGGACCAGACATTCTCGGCACTGCTGATGCTGCTCCAGACGGTCAAGAGCAGCTTCGACCCGTCTCGGGGCAGCAGGCCGTACTCGGACAGGCGCTGCAGCAGCCGCAGGGCCAGGTTCGCGCGGCGCTGAGCCACCTTGGCAAAGATGAGCTCGGGGCCCTGCAGGTTCTGGTTGGCGGCCAGACATTGCTCGGCCACTTGCAGCATCAGCACCGGCAGGCGCTTGTTCTGGGGCAGCAGACAGACGCTCAGCTCCAACAACAAGAGCTCCCAGGCGTGGAAGAGACTGACTTGGGCGTCGACAAGCGACAGGTTCGCATTGGCCGTCTGCATCTCGTTTTGGAAGCCCGTGCCCGGGTCGCGTCGGCCGGCCCAGGCGCCGTCGAATCGGAGCATACGGTCGGCCAGCTCGAGCGCATAGTAGAAACGCGTGCCGAGCTCGTGTTTGCTGGCCGCCGCCCGCTTCAGCTGCTCGAGCGCGCAGCCCGGGTACCGGTTGGCAAAGTTGCGCTGAAAGTTGGCGTGCAGCGAGGCGTTGTAGCCGGCCACGGCCACGCCGTCGCGCAAGTAGTAGTCGAGGTCCTGCAGCAAACTGCGGGCAAAGGCCTCGTCGGTGCCCATTTGGCGCATGTGGTAGAGCTGCATGGCCAGGATCTCGGCAATGTACGTGGCCATCTTGGCCTGGCTGGCGGCCGTCGTGGCACTGGTCTTGGCCGTGGTCGTGGCCGGTGCCAGCTCGCGAATGTAGAGGCGCATGTTGTCGAGATAGTCGTTTTCCGTGCGGGAGCTGAGAATGGTCCAGGGCCAGTAGTTTTGGGCGGCCGAGAGGAAATCGAGAATGGCCATGGCCTCGCCGGGCGTCATGGTCGCCATGCGCTGCAGCTCGTCCTTGGCCTTGGCCAGCGCCGACGTGGACGGCAGCTTGGCCACCTTGCCGTCGGACACGAGAGCCTCGCGCGGCGTCTTGCCCGTCAGCAGACAGTTGGCCATCCACTGCTGACGGTGGCGCAGAATGGTGGAGAAAAACGACCACACATTGGCCGTCTCGGCCGGCCGTTGAAAGGGCTTGTCCATGGCCGACAAGACGCCCAAGAAGGAACGCGAGACCTGTGGGCCCAGGTAGCCCAGCAGCGAGGGCGGCTCGTTGGCCGTGGAGTCGGCCGTGATGACCAGATCCGTCAGCAGATCCAAGGCCGGCTGCTTCAGTGCCGGGTGCGAGGCACACAGCCGGGCCGGCAGCGATGCAATCTGAAAGATTTGAGTCTCAATCGGCGTGGCCCGGCCGCTCGTGTCGACCGTGTTGGCAATGCGAACCAGCGTGGCCGCCATTTGCAGCACGGACGAAACCCCGTCGACGGCCAGGCCCAGACGGACCGGGTACAGGGTCGACAGCGGCAAGCAGAGACCGCTGAGCAGGACCGAAAGCAGCGGCTGGAAGCGCAGAGCAGACGACGACGACGACACAAAGCTGGCCACAATAAACTCGGCGGCCGGCTGTAGGACGGCCAGCAGACCCTCGCGGCCGTCGCCCAACGACTCTAGGCTGGAAGCGGAAACGACAATGTCGCGCAGGATATCGACGGCGCCAGCCACGAGGCTGGTGCGATGCACTTCAGACGCAAACTTCCACGTGCTGGTGTTCTCGTAAATGTCCACGACCGTTTGCGCCACCGAAAGCGTAACCTTGGCCAGCACAATGTCGGAAGACCCGAGCCACATGGTCTCCTCCATGCGCTGTTGCGACTGGTTCTGGGCCTGGTACAGCTGCACGGCCTGGCCGCCGAGCTTGCCCGAAACCTTGCGCTGGATGGCGCTGCTAATGGCGCTGTCGACCAGGCCGCCCAAGAAACGGACGGAAGCCATGAGAAAGTTGTAGCGCTCCGTCGTCACGTCCGAGGCCCCGGTCAGAATGGAAAGACGGCCCGCGCTGGCGTCGGTGTTGAGAAGCTGGCAGCGGGCCATGTAGGACCACACGCGACCCGGGCAGAGCGGCAGCACAACCGACAAGAAGTCGACACAGGCCGCCAGAATCGCCATGCGCGGCTCGTCCGTTTCCGCCGGACCGTCCTGGATGAGCGTGTCGAGGGTGTCGCAGACGACTGTGACAATGTCCTTGGTCTCGCTCAGGTCGCGGCTGACCTCTTGCAGCACGGCCAGGCCGGCCTCGGTGACTCGCGCGGCATCGAAGGGGGTGCCGGGGCGCCCAGCCTTGGCCGTCTCGGAGCGAACGAGCGCCGTCAGCAAGCCAATGGCCTCGGCCGTGTCTGCCGGTTGCAGACGACCCAATACGGGCGCATAGAGCTCCTCCGCCAGGCTGCTGTCCAGCCACTTTCCCAGCAGGGCCAGCGTGGAGTGCTCATAGTCGAGGTGGACGATGCCGCTGCCATCAATCATGAAGCGCCCATAGGTGCCAGCCGGGATGACCGAGGCCGAGGACGCGGTCCGCTTGCTCGTGTCCGCGAACAAGGCCAGCCGCCGTCGCCGCGTGCCCGACGGAAAGAGCGCAATGTCCTCGGTGGTCTGCATGGTGGCGGTGGCGTTGTCTTCCTCGTCGATCATGGCATAGCCGTCGAAGCCGGCCGGCAGAGACAGCGTCAGGCTGGGCGTTTGCAGGAGCAGGTTGAAAACAAAGTCGGGGAAGCCGCCGTCGTCGTCTGGGCTGTCGTCGCCGTCGCGGCCGGACCTGGTGCAGCGCGCGAGCAGCCGACACATGGAAACAAAGGGGCCGAATTCAAAGGGGAAGCGGTTCAGCGCGTTGCGCAGATAGAAATTCAACAAGAGCTTGTCCTGCAGCACGGCCGAGGCCACGGCATCGTCCTCGACGGGCGCATTCCAGAGCTCGTGGCCGCCCGACAAAACGGCCAAGAGGGTGCTGACCGGGTCCGACTGGTAGCCGACAATGGGGATGCTGGCGCGCAGGAGCTCGAGAAAGGTCTGGCGGATGCCGGCGGCCAGATCGCCGCCAAAAGCAGCGGCAGCGGCGCCGTCACAGCCCGCACAGGCGGCCATGTCGCTGATGACGTCAAACATGTGGCAGCCGTCGGTGGCCGTCATGGCGAGCCGTGGGACCAGGGCGTCGCCCTCGCCGAGACCGAGGACGCGCTCGTTGAGAAAGCCGTCGTAGCGGGCGGCCTCGATGGAGACGATGCTGCCCACAGAGCTGCGTCGGCCGCGCGGGTGCAGGGCCTGGATCTGCGATGGCTGGTAATCCAGCTCGAAGCCGTCCTGGGCCCGTTGGTTCTGGGTCAAATCGCGTCTCTCGGCGCGCTCCTGGTAGGAGACTTCCATGCGGTGGATAATCAGCGACCAGGCAAAGAAGATGGGGCTGGCCGTGGGCAGGCCGTCGTCGGCGGCTGACACAATGGCAGCATGCATGACGTCGAGAGCGTCCTGGTTGTTGAGATACGGCTCTTCGTCGGGGCCGATTTCCACGTCGTGGTCGAGGTAGCCAATGGCGTAGTCGAGGTTGAGGAAGATGAGCGTGTTGACGCACACGAGCGTCTTGAGCGGCAGCACCAGTTCTGTCATTGCAGTATCTGCCTGTGAAGCATGAGCAAGGGAGAGGAGAGGGCGTAGAGGGAGAGAAGAGGGAGAGAAGAGGGACAAAAGAGGAAGAGAAGAGAGAAGAGAGAATCAAAACGTACCGGTGTTAGGCCGTCGAGGAACCGATAGTCACTCAGGAACCGAAACCATTCCATGGTGGTGCTTATGGGCAAGAACTGGCGGTTGCAGCTCTGCAAGATGAGGAAAATGACGGAGAGAAAGTGGGCGGCCTCGGTGAGAGCGGTAAACACCCAGTCGATGGCGAGTTCTTCCGTCTGCAGCTCCTTGTCCGTAATGGCCGACTCGACTCCGGCATCCGCACGGCCCATACAGGCACGCAGAGCGGCAATATAGGTATCCAGCAGCGGCAGATAGGACGACGCCGAGCCCTCGGAGTGTGCCGAGATGTCTGCCGAGGAGGAAGAAGGTTTCAAGAGTCCGGCAGCCAGACGGGCTTGCAGCTCCTCTCCGGCCACACCGGCCGCCGCCGGCAAACGGCCCAGCAGCACCAGCGAGGCGACGTAGTCCGTGGCCATGGCAAAGTAGCGCCGCTCGGACAGGTAGGTGGCCAACAGACGCTGGCGGCGATGCTGCTCGGAGCCAAACTCGATCCAGGCTTTTTCAGCATCCAAGGCCGGGCCAGCCATGGCTGCACTGCCGGTCTGGGTCAGCGCCGTCAGGCTACCGACAGCCGCCTTGCGGATATTGGTGGCATCCTGTGACGACAGCGGCGTGGCCAAAAACGCACGTGGCCGGTTCTGCAGCTCAATGGTGACGATCCGGAGGGCGGCCGTCTCGCTAATGTGGGCGCATTGAGCCAGCCATAGTGCCTCGTCTTTGATGGCCTTGATGTCGTATTTCCCGTCGGCCGTCTCGGGCACATGGATGGCGGCCGTCTTGGTTTCAAAGGCCGTCTTGGACTGCGCATCGGCCGCGGTAAACACGCCCGTCGGCTCTGTCAGCAGATGCAAAACGTGGCCGTCTTGGAGGAATTCGAGGACGGCGCTCGAGGCCAGGCGGTCGCTGGCCGAATCTGCCAGGGCCGACGCCACCAGCTTCCAGCTTCTGCGAAGCGTCAGTATCAAATAGAAGCAAGGAAAGAAGCAAGATATAACGCACAGCAAGACTGTCTCGCCTTCGAGCAGCTCCAGCAGCGATGGAAAATAAACATGGTCCGGAGGCGGCGCCATCGTTGTCGGTGTCGGCACGATCACGCCAGCATGGGCCTCTCAGGTGTGCTGGGTGCTCTGTAGCAGGCAGCAGGATGGCGTGGTGTTGGTGGCAGCAAGGACGCTGTGGCAAGCTGGCAATGGTAAATATCGCGACAAAATGAGGCCGCAAATCGTTGGATGCCAAAAAATAAATATAAAAAACGGGTCCGTACGACGCGGCTGGAGCTTGCTGTAGGACGTGTTTGCTGTGGGGCCGTGCTACTGATGGCAGGAGCGGTGTTGCTGTCCCAAACGACTTCCTTTCTGGCGAGGCTGCCTGGCAGTGCATTATACAGTGTAACACTGTCCCCACGGCTGGGGTAGCGGGAAAAAGATTTGAGTCACCAAAGACGTTAATCCGTTTTCGGACGACGATTGACTTGGCTGCCCGCACTTTCACCTTCACACAGCCAGAACAGCGACGGCCGGCGCTGATACCCTCTGTCCAGACTTGACCATGGCAGCGTCTTCACTGGAAATCATTGACAACTCGCCGCATCACCCCGAGGCGGCCGCTTTGCTCCCGACGGCGTGCAATCTGGTGCTGATTGACAACTATGACTCGTTCACCTGGAACGTGTACCAGTATCTCGTGCTGGAGGGCGCGACGGTGACGGTGCTGCGCAACGACCAGGTGACGCTGGACGAGCTGGTGGCCATGAAGCCGACGCAGCTGGTCATCAGCCCGGGCCCGGGACACCCGGTGACGGACTCTGGGGTCAGCCGGGCGGCCATCCGCCACTTTGCCGGCAAGATTCCCGTTTTTGGCGTCTGTATGGGCTTGCAGTGTATTTTCGACGTCTATGGCGGCACCGTCAGCTCGGCCGGCGAGATTTTGCACGGCAAAACGTCGCCGCTGGCCCACGACGGCCGCGGCGTCTACGCCGGCCTGGCACAGAATCTGCCGGTGACGCGCTATCATTCGCTGGCCGGAACGGCCAAGACGCTGCCGCCCGAGCTCGAGGTCACCTCGTGGATAGCACGGCCTGACGGCAGCCGCGGCATCATCATGGGCGTGCGCCACCGCGAGCTCACCGTCGAGGGTGTGCAGTTTCATCCGGAGAGCATTCTCTCGGCCGAGGGCCGGGCCATGTTTCGCAACTTTTTGCTGACCACGGGCGGAACCTGGGCCGAGAATGAGAAAAAGGCCACGGGCGGAATTTGCGCCGAAAACGAGAAAAAGGCCCCGGCCGCTCCCGCAGGCCCGAGCAATATCCTGCAAAAAATCTACGCTCGTCGGCGCGAGGCTGTGGCCGCCCAGAAACTGGTGCCCTCGCTGCGCCAAGCCGACCTGCAGGCAGCCTACGATGCCGGTGCCGCGCCGCCGGCCCTGTCGCTGGTGGACCGGCTGCGGCAGTCGCCGTTTTCGGTGGCACTAATGGCGGAGATCAAGCGGGCGTCGCCGTCCAAGGGCGTGTTTGCACTGGACAGCCACGCTCCAGACCAGGCTCGCGCCTACGCGGCAGCCGGCGCCAGCGTCATATCCGTCCTGACCGAGCCGGACTGGTTCAAGGGCCACATTGACGACCTCCGAGCGGTGCGCCAGGCGTTGGGCGCCATGCCGGGTCGGCCGGCCATTCTGCGCAAGGAGTTTGTCTTTGACGAGTACCAGATCCTCGAGGCGCGTTTGGCCGGCGCCGACACGGTCCTGCTGATTGTCAAGATGCTCGACGACGCCACGCTCGAGCGCCTCTACCGCTACAGCCGCTCGCTCGGCATGGAGCCGCTGGTCGAGGTGCAAAACGCCGCCGAAATGGCCCGCGCCGTCTCGCTCGGCGCCCGCGTCATTGGCGTCAACAACCGCAATCTCGAGAGCTTTGAGGTCGACCTCCAGACAACCAGCCGCTTGCGCAGCATGGTGCCCGCCGACACCCTTCTGTGCGCCCTGAGCGGCATCAACACGCGCGCCGACGTCGTGGCCAATGAGCGCGACGGCGTCAATGCCGTCCTCGTCGGCGAGGCCATTATGCGCGCCGCCGACCCGGCTCGCTTCATCCGTCAGCTCTGCTTGGACGAGCCTGCTTTGGCCGCCACGCCTCAGCTGCCGCCGCCGCCGCCGCTCGTAAAGATTTGCGGCACCCGAAGCGCCGAGGCTGCTCTCGAGGCCGCCCGCAGCGGCGCCGATCTGGTCGGCATGATTCTTGTGCCGGGCGCCAAACGCCTCGTCAGCCACGATACCGCCCTGGCCATTTCCTGCGCCATCCACACCTTTGCCGGCGACGCACAAGCGGCCGGCCAAGACTCGGACGACACGACGACGCTGCTGCCGCCGGCCGGCGTGGCCACTGATTTCTTTGCACTGGCCCGCTTCACGCTCGGCCGGCGCCGCCAGCGACCGCTGCTGGTGGGTGTGTTCCAGAACCAGCCGTTGGCCGAGGTGCTGGCGAAACAGCGTCTCTACGACCTGGACGTTGTGCAGCTGCACGGCCAAGAGCCCGTCGAGTGGGCGCGCTACCTTCCCGTGCCGGTTGTGCACAAGTTCAGCCCGGGCGAGCCGGGTCTGGGCAGCCGCGGCTACCATGCGGCGCCCTTGCTGGACTCTGGGTCGGGCTCGGGGCAGCAGCTGGACGTGACGGCCGTGCAGGCGGAGCTGGACAGGGATCCGGGACTGCAGGTCTTGCTGGCCGGCGGCCTGAACCCGGACAATGTGGCAGAGGTGCTCAAGACGGTCGCTGGCCGTGGCCGCATCCTGGGTGTGGATGTCAGCAGCGGCGTCGAGACGGACGGCCAGCAGGATTTGGTCAAGATACGGCAGTTTATCCAGCGGGCAAAGCAACCTCTGGGCCCGTAGCCGCTGATTCCCTGTTTCTGTCTTTGATATTGCCAATAAAATCAAGTCGGATCCGTTTCTCATCTCATCGGTGTGCACAGACTATTAGTCAACTTTAACTTTTACGTTGGACACTTCATCTGCTCGTCGCCTGCTTCAAGGACCGTGACGCATTTGCTTTGTACGTAGACGAGGTTTGAAGGGCCGCTGTGAGTGTTGTGGCAGGGGAGCAAGAACTAGGACAAGGGGTGCTGGTTCGCCGCACCCTAACAACTAAAAGTTGCCATGGAACTCGCCAAGCCTTTGTAAATGCACTGCTTTTATACCTTGTACCAAGTCATTAATAAAGCTATTGATCGTACACGCCGACCCACCTCCTCTGCCCCTTTAGAACCGCAGCTTGGGCAGAAAGAGAAACATCAACACCAGCAGGACCATCATGCCGTAAATCATGCCAAACAACAGCATGCGCCCCCACCAGCCCTTGCCCTCGGTCATGCGCGTCAGCAGCGCCATGCTGCGGCCGGCCGCCGCCAAGTCCTCGTTGGTCTTGTGCAGGCCCTCGCCCACGCGGTCGACCACGTCCTTGTCGTCCTCGAGAAGCCGCGATGTCGCCAGCGATTTTTGCTTGAGCGCCTGCGCCAGTCGCAAAATATCGTCTGACAGTGCCTCTTGCTCCCGTCGGTGCTGGTCCAGTATGGCTTCTTCCGTGGCGGAAGAGGGCCCGGCCGACGTCGACGACGGCACGCCCAGCAGCAGGCTCCGCGACGCTGACGAGGACAGCAACGCCGGCGCCGCCGTCGTCACCTGCGCCGAAGTCGTGTGGGCGGTATCGCTGTGAGAACCGGCTGGCGGCGGTCCGGCGCTCCCCCTGGCCCGCAAGGTGGCCTGTGGTGGTGGCGGCGAGGTCGACGCTGTCGCTGTTTCCATTGTGCTGCTTGGTACCCGCGCCGCCATCCTGGCCCGGGCCGGCCTTTTCCGCCCCGTCTTCTCTTCCGGCCCCGACACGGGCGCTGTTTCCGGCCTCTTGGCGGCAGCGGCGGCAGGCTCTGCCCCTGTCTCCCCCTCGCCGGCAGAGCGCGAATCCGTGCTCCGGCTGGGTGTCCGGATCACATGTGCCAGCACGTCGTCCACGGTGCTTGTGCTGGACATGCCTTCCTCCTCTTCTGCCTCTTCGGCCTCGTCCTCTTCCTCTGCGCCCAGGGCCGCCGCCTCCTCGTCCAGGTTGTCCAGACGCTCCTGCAGCCGCTCGACCAGCGCGCGGCGCCGCTGCAACTCGGCCTGTCGATCCTGCCGTGTCCGCCGGTCCTCTGGCCGCTCTGGCCGCTCCGGCCGCCTGCCCATGGACCCCTTTGACAAGGCATGGTCCTGCTCGGCCCGCGCCAGCAAACGGCGGGCGGCCGCCACGTCGAAACGCGCCTGCAGCCGCTGGAACTCGTCGGTGGCCATGCGCCGCCACTTGTCGCTGTCGGCTCGCAGCAAATTCTGTTCCAGTCGAGAGAGCAGTCGGCCCAGGTCAAAGTAGGGGTCGCCCGTCGCGATCGTGGCCGTCGTCATGGCTGGCGCGGCCGAAAAGGGCGGCGATGGTTGCGATCGTGCCATTCCCGGGCCTCTGCAAAACCAGGTAGACTAGAACGATGGACAGATGCGTAGGGAGATGTATCACCACTTCTTTCGCCGCTATGGTGCCGGGTTGAAGCTTTGAAAAGTTAGCTGGGTGAAGCTGTCCTTTCGTCATAAGCGGGCCATTGGAAAGTATTGTGGCTTGGCGCTGTGGCGTCAAAACGGCACTAGTCTCAAGGCATCAAATCAAGGCTCGAAGGACTAATTCAACGTCAACGTTGATCGAAACTATGGCATTAAAAGCCACACTCGGGCTCTCATTGATAAAAGTGATACTCTAAACTTTAAGCACTAGACGGCGCATGTATCCGAGTTTAGGATTCGAGCTCGTTATGGCCCAGTTGTGAATCTACTGGACAAGTATTCTACGTTATCTATGTTGCCTTTCCATTGTAGGGAGCAGCGTGCTAATAGACTGCAAGAAGCCCAATAACATGAGAATAGCAGCTTGCAATTGCAGGGTATTAGTCTAAGAGTGAGAAATAATTTTAAAAAAAGAAGAAACCAGCAGCCTCCACCTATCCATCCTTTTCAAAAGCGTCGTTGAGGTACCCGACAAAGCTCTCCCGAATACGTGGTCCGGCGAGCTTTCCGGCATTCTCCAGACCAATTCCGCCTCGATTGAGCGCCAAAAAGGCCCTGCGCAACCTCTGTAGCTGCGGCAGACCGACTCGCTTTCCCGACGGCAACTCCACCACCAGCAGGTCCTTGCTGTCGCTGCCGGCGGCGTCACTGCTGCGAGGGATGCGCACTTGGTCGCCGCCGCTGTCGAGAATGCGCCGCACAATGTCCTGGGTTTCGCGGTCCAGCACATACAGGTGGTCGCCGCCGCCGTCGTTGCCGCGCTGCACAGCCACCATGTTGGGCCGGATCTCCCGCTTGCGTCCCTCGCCGGCCACAGTGTCCCAGAGCTTGTCAAAGACGGCCCGTGTCTGCGCCGCGTCGTCGTCCCAGGTCAGCGCAAACAGCGGGCTGTCCCAGCGAGTCATGCCGTTGGGCTCTTCGTAGCGAAAGACTAGGTTCTCCCAGTTGCTGGGTTCGTACGGTTCTGTAAAAGTTTTTGCTGTTTCTGTCGTTGCCGCCGCTTCTCTCCGCCGCAGCCGCTCCTCGTTGACGGCCCGCGCCTTATCGACGCTGCAGCCTATTTGCAGGACTGCGCTCATGGTGCGAACGTTTTTGGCCTCGCACGCCAGCTGGTAGCGCCAGCCCTTGATGTAGTTGAGCCCGTCGAGAATGACAATGTCGAGCGGCGAGAGCACGCGCTTCACGGCGGCATAAAGAGCCGCCCGCGCATCCTTTTCCGAGGCGTTGGCCGAGCGCGTGTGGGCAGGCAGTGCCGCCGGAGACAAATCGTAGACCGCTCGGGAGATGGATAGGCTGTCGTCGGAAATGAGATGGAGGCGGTACTTGGGCACGCCTCCGGCTGCTGGCGCAGCTGCCGGGGCTTGTGCTTGTTCTGAAATGCGCTCGGCCATGTAGTCGTGCAGCTGCTGTGCCCGGGTTGACTTGCCCGAAGTCGGGAAGCCCGAGAGGATGATGAGCTGTTGATCTCGGTTTAGCATGCGCGCAAATCGGGTTGGGTGCCATGGCGGACCGGTTGGCAGCTTTCACGGCAGACTTGGGTGCCATGGCAAACTAGTTTTCAGCTTTCACAGCAGACTTACCGGCATGGCCTCGTCAGGCCTGGGGCACTGGATTGGTTGTCCTAAGACGACACGAGATGGAGGCAATGGGATGTTTTGCTTGCTGATACAATCGCGAATCGCCGTCGGAAATTTTACTCTGCGGGGTAGCAAAAGCCTTATGGCAGGCAAAAGTACCACTAGTTCCCGTCGGAGAAGCTAAGGAGCCTTGTTGCTAGCGCTTTGAAAAACAGACATTCGATATTGCAAAACAGGTGCATTTATACCGTTGCTATCAGACAACTTTCCATCTATATGAACCAAGTAACGAGTAAAATTAACACAGCTGTTATGATAACCAATAAAACAAGTTCTAATCTTTCGCCGTCTTCCTTCAAAAGCCTCTCTTCACCGATCACCAATCTCAGATTCCATAATCCGATTAAGCCATCTCGGATTCCCGTCTATGCTGTCTGGAGTGAATCCTGCGATCAGACGGCTTCGGAATCTTGCTTTCCGACATGGGCGGCATTGTCCGTTGTTCTGAGCTGGTACGAGTTGTTAGAAGGCTCGGACTGTATGGAGACCCGGGATAAACCCTGATAGGCACCATCAACACCATGCTTGTTATATGGGACATACTGAAGCGTGAGGCCCACCGCCTCGAACAAAAGCACAGCGACAAGCTCGGGCACGACACACATGCCCAGCAAATAGTCGGCGTAGTGCGGGCTGCTGCCAAAGGCGCGGAACTCGAGATTCGTCGTTTCAAAGACGGCCAAGAGAGCGTAAACCAGGCGTACAAGCACAAACGGCAAAGCCGCTCCCACAGCCAACAGCAGCCGCTTCTCTCCCTTGGGGATGCTCGACACGTGTAATGACAGCGCAAGTTCCATTGTGACCAGTAGCGCATAGGTGCCAGTCAGGAGGCTGGTGCCGGCTTTGCTAAGTGCCGACATCTTGTAATGGATGGGCGCGCCTGTTGCAATGTCGTTGCCAATCTGGTTTCCGTTCTCGATGCCGCCCACGATGAGAAGAATGAGGCCGACGAGAACGAGAGCGTGCAGAATCCGCAAATAGTGTGTATTGATCAGAGGAGGCTTTTGGGCCATGGAAAAGTACACGCGGCTAAGCAGGCCAAGTAAGACAAGAAGAAGCGGCGACAGGCCAATATTCTGCAGAGTCTGCGAGCCAATCCAGAGACTAATGTTGCCGGGCGAAGAGATGGTGGCCAGGTTCATGGAGCCGCCCAGAATGCGTGCAATGGCGAAAATGTTAATGTACAGCCAGCCGGAGCTGCGGCCGAAACCATGCCGACAAAGCAGCAGAATGGCAACAGCGAGTATGGGCACATAAAGAACAATGTATGCAATGGAAATCTTGTTCAAGTCTGTTAATTGCATCATTATGATAATCGGAAGAGTTACTGCGAGTGATGGTGTTTTAGGAATAGAGATGCAATATCAGAGAGGAATGGAAGATGCAATAACAGAAAGAAAAATACTACCAGACAGAGAAACCAGCTCTTTTATATTAAACCATTTCCTCCATCAAGGCATGAACAAGGTCGCCTTCATCCATTTTCGACTGAACAATGAGGCCGTAAAGACGAATCCACAATAAGAATGACCGCAGCACCTATCGTCCAGTGCGCTAATCCATTTTAGGCCCGAAAATGCGAAATTCAAAAGACAACTTCTCGCGCCTGGTTATACGTTCTCACCTACGTGTTATTCTAGAAAATGGAAGCCTGGTCGTACTAAAGGAAGAATCTTGTTGGTTTCGACAAAAGACTCGGCCAGCGTCAGATCCAACTCCCTCACGATTGAGTGATTGAAAAGTTCTTTAAAACAGCATTTTCCATACAATTCAGATCCTAGAATAAGATTCTTTGTGTGGTGTCAACCATTCCATCTATCCCATCTTTAGACAATGAGAGAAGGGTGTAGTTTTCGTCTGTGCTTCCAACGTGAATGCAGTGTATCCTCGACAGCTCCGAGATGCATCTTGCAATGACACCTTTTGATAGGCTTCACCCTGTCAATGTGGCCTTGCAGCCTAACCGAAAGAGGATTCTTTTTGCGAGTCAGATTTTAGCGAGAATGCGGGATCTCAATAGCCGCTGCCGGTGTCAATGAGCCTCACGCGGTGCCTGTGGCTGTGTATCCGGTCATGCACATTTGTAATCTATTGCTTGCACTAAAGCAGAGCCACTTATCCCCGCCGCGATCGCGAATCTGTCATGGCCAGGAACTATCCTGGCGGTTGCTCTTTCCGACCAAATGGGCCGACCGTCTCATCTGTCCTTTTTGTGCGACTTTGCCTCGACGACGTTGGCGCTATGTTTCCGTCACGTGTGATGGGATGAAGAAGAGAGTTACAAGAAAAGCAACTGAGACAGGGGTCCTGTAAATAAGCTTCTTTTCCCCCTCACCTATTTAGGCCTGCAAGGGTGGTAGTGTGTAATATTGCGTACCTAACAACGGCCCAGCAAACCGGGACGTTGAACCAGGCAGTTACGTTGATTGGCCTCGCACAGCTTTCCGCATTGGGAAAAATGCTGTCGACCAATCAGCAGCCGCCGCGCTGGAGTTGCTCTCATAGAGGCAACTCCCCCCCTTTGCAAAGTCAAGACAAGAACTTTATCGCCCACAACGTTGACAGCGCACCTGGCATGCTATGCTGGTGGCGTGTTCAGTGCGGTGGTGCCAGTTTCCAAAGCTACGACGGCCAAGTACAGTGATAAGAGCCGCACGGCCCCAGGCGTCCTCGTCCTCCACACCCGTTAGACCACCAACTCTTCTCTGAGGCCAGCCATTCTCTCTTTGGCACCCTTTCACCCCTCAATTTGCCTTTCTGGTGCTAGCATTTTCCTTTCAGCTTCTGTCTCTTTGATCTACATTGTCCTTTCCCTCTCTCCACCAACTACCGCTTCCAGTCCTTCTTTTCATATTCTCCCGCTCTTCTTGATCCTTTCCGCACCCCCCTGGGCCTGTCTAACGCCCTTTGAAAAGGCCCTTTACCGTTTCTGCCTGTGACGATCGTCTTCTGCCCCACCAACTGGTTGGTGCTGGCCTCTATTTCGGCTCTGCCCTCTAGATCTACCACCCGTTACCGTACGCCGTCCTTTGCAGTCGGGACTACCCCGGGCGACTAGGCGGCCAAGCGTTGCCTTGTTCGCAAGTCCAAGAGGCCAATGTGGATGTAAAGACAGCAGAAGCTCACACAGGCACAATCGAAAAAAATACAACCAGCAAAACAAGAAAAACAAAAAAAGAATATAGCGGTTCAGTACTTGAAGATCCTTTCCGAGCTGCATTTTTCTTTCAACCACATAGTTTTCTGCCGGGCACCCCTTATCCATTGCTTTTCCTGCTCGCCCCTTACATCTATTGCTTTTCCTACAAGGCTCTCCTTTCCCTCGCCCCCTTTGCCTCGGCCGGCAGACGCACCACCTTCGGATCGAAAAAGGGGCAGACAGACGGAACGAAACAGCCTTGAACAAGCATTTTGGTTGCCACCACAAATAGCGGCAGCGGGATCTATTCCGCAGTCTGTGTCCGCGCCAAACCTTATCTGCAACAAAGCAGGGCTACCGCCGCCCTAACAATACTTCAGGTGCCTCCTGCGGCTGGTATTCCACGCTGCCTCTTCTGGTGGCTTTCCTCGAAAATACTGTCTGCTGTATGCATACAATACCGCATCTGGATAAGCGGACACAACATATCACAACAACACAATACAGCTGACACGGTTCCTTCTCTGTCTACTATCTGCTCAACATGGTCTACTGTGGCCCTCCATCAAAAGGATGTAGCAACTGTCGGTATAGGAAGATCAAGGTACGAGTGCTGGTTTAGCGAGCCTGTCTTCTCTCCCTTCTCCTTTCACGTCACTTGTTCTGTTCGACACCCGCCGCCCCTACTCTGAGGAACATTGCAGGCAGATTTTCAGTTGTTTTTGGTCAAGGAAGCATATCTGTCTCAACTTGATAGTTATTTTCTCCTACTTCTCAGAAAATGCTAACTTTTCAGTGTGACCAGCGCGAGCCTGGCTGCGGCCAATGTGCGAAGCGTCAACAGATATGCCCTGGATATCGGAATATGGTGGACTTGATGTTCCGTGACGAAAGCTCCCATGTTATCAAAAAAGCCCAAGCGAGACATAACCGTCACAGGGCTGCGGTTACGGTGCCGGCCGAGTACGCCGCTTCTCTCGACATCGAAACCCCTGCAAGCCTGTCTCCTTCATCCTCGTCCACTGTCAATAGCTCCTCAAAAGCCTCTCCTGCGACCCTTCCCACACCTAGCAAAAGCGATGATCGGCCTCGACTCCTCACGCTTCTTATGCCTCCCACAGCCTTTGACAGCGCGCCAGACAGCATGGGTGGCAGCAGTACCGCTTCTTTGTACGCTCCGCCCCAGATCAAGGAACACCGACCTCAGAACGAGCTGGTCTGGACTCGAGACGAAAGCTTGCTTCCGTCACCAGATGGTGGCAGTTGGCCAGCGACTCCGATGATTGCCCAAAGCTATAACCTGGCGCCTGCCTACCAGGAAAGCGGCACGGCCTTTTTTTTCTCGCGCTACGTTGCCGTTGACAGCAATGCCGCACACCACCGATTTGACTTTATATACGATGTCTGGAAACCCGGATCTCTTGCGTCCGATAAACAGCTCGATGCAGTCATGGCTAGCATGACTGCCGTTGGTCTCATAGGCATGGCCCAGCTAACGGGCTCCAAGGAGGTTGGCCACGGGGCCCTGGAGAGCTTCGGCACGGCTCTCTGTCTGACCAAGGCCTTACTAGCGATCCCCGGGGAGTCTGAAAAGGACACAACCATGCTTGCCTTTCTCATCCTCGGAGTCTTTATGATGGGTGATTCCGGCAATTCCGGCAACAAGTCCTTGAAAAACTGGCACGACCACATTGCCTTTGCCGTGGAGCTGGCAAATCGACGGGGCGCCAGCCAGTTCCAGACCCGTGCTGGTATTCGCATGTTTCATATGCTGTGCCAGTACGCCATGATCTCCTCTGCGCAAAGGCAAGAGGCCATGCCGCCCGTGCTGGTCAATCTGCAGAGGATGCTGCTCTCGGCCAGCCGACAAAGGGAGCGGCCTGGCTTGAGCAGTGTCGATTTTTACACGCCAGTATACAAGATCCTGCAAACGCGCAAGGACCTGAAATCCGGCGCACTGCATGGCCTGGACAAGGTGCTCCTGCGGCTGGACGACATTGAAAAGAACCTGGACCAAGCCGTCTCTAGTCTGCGCGAAATCAGCTCCTACAAGGTTTTCCGCATCACTCGACCCAACAAGGCTGTGTTTTGCGACACTTGCCACGTCTATGCCAACGTCAAAACAGCCACCGTGTGGAATTTACTACGGGCCTGCCGCATACTGGTGCTCGAGTCGGTGCTGACCGCGATCGAGCAACACTTTGCCGACGTGGGACAAGACGTCGAAATGGTGCCGGCGCGATACGTGACGAAACACCGCGAAACTTGGTCTCGATTGCAGCTCGTCGTCAGCTCTCTGCTTGCCAGTGTTCCGCAGCATTTCGGCCTCGTCAACCCGGTGAATCCATACTTTGAAACGCTCCGTCCTGTTCCGGCCCATGTCGGTGTCAGCCCTGTCTCTACCGGTGAAATGCGCGAAACCCTGACGCCTCCAGCCCAGTCGCCAGCCTCGTCTGTGGCCTCTACCAACACGTCCTCAGTATCTTCTGTCGTCTACGAAGACCGGCTCGATGGCAGTGTCAAGGGCGGTGCCGGCAGTCTACAGCACCACGACAGCAGCGGTAGCGAAGAAGCCGCCTGCTTCGACGACAGTGGCCCGACACTGGAAAACCCGACTCGCGCCAAGAGCATCGAGGGGGAGATTGAGCGGTTTGTGCTCCTCGCGACAGCCACCAATTCGATTGTGTGGCCGCTGTTTTGTGTCGGTGTGAGCACCGTCTGCACAGCCGCCATGAAGGACTATGTGGTGAAACGGCTAAACGCCATACACGGGGAGACAGGCCTCGCCCAAGCTCGCCAAATAGCATCGATTGTTCGCAACCGTGAGAGAATCAAATCCCCGTGGCTGGGGCGAATATCCCAAAAGGCTGCGGCTATGCTGCCACCACCAGCGCCATCGATGCTTCCTATCCGGCCCCATCTAGAAGAGAGCTCGCCGGGCAACGAGATTGTCTACGCGCTGGAAGAAGTGGCATGACGAGATATGATTTTCTAATTTATTGTTTTCGTACATTTTTAACGATTTTTACGACGCCGGCAACGAGCGCGATGGGGGATTTGAGGCATATAAGGTTGACAGGTGGAAAACGACGGGAATTGCATACAGCGGTGCATATGGATATTGAATGTATACCGTAAGGGTACTTTGGGCTACACGTAAATTGTTCTTGTTTTGACTGCTTTTCCAAGAATTGAGGTCATATGCGTTATTTCAAAAGCAGGCAGGAAGAGGCAGGAAGAGGTCACAATAAGAGCAGTTATGAGATGCTTGATCTCAAACAGCGTTTCACCACAAGTAGTCTAATTCCCCCTCATCTACTGCCAACTTGACCGTCTTCCAGTTGTACGCACTCTCCCAGGAAAAGGCAGCCTGCAGCCTGCGGGCCTTGTCAAAGAAGCGGCATAATCTGCAGACTGGCGGGAAGCAGTGGCTTGTCGGCGGCAGCGGCCCAGCATGCCCATCTGTTCCCATCTTGCTGCGGGCGTATGCAGCGGCACGCTGACCTCGGACACAGCCGCACAGCGCGGCCGTGCCGGAGCTACTGCCCCCGGCCGAGTAGCCCCGGGCATAGGGGTTGTGCACGGGGCTCGTGGCCGTGACGCTGACGGCGCCGCGCGACAGGCCGGCCGAGGAGCGTCTAGGCATGCTGCTGATCCCGTAAAACTACGACTGCAACGACGGAAAATTCCACATGTCTCCCGGCTTCGGCAGCTCGGTGGCCGAGACGTACGAGCAGTACCTCGAAAACACCTTTGACGCCTCTACCGCGAGGGCGGCAAGCTCATAAACATCCCATGCACAGCTGTCGGGTGCCGCACCGAACAGAATGGCCCCATTAACGTGCCTATGGTGGCAAGCTCGAGAAAGTCTTGCAACTAGGTGTCTTTTACTGATAGTACCATTATAAAGCCGATATCGAGGTGATGCCGGCTCGCAGGGACCAAAGGCCGTCGGCCCCAGACCAAGATTTTATAATGTCGGCCGTTGGCTTGCCTTGTGCCTTTATAACGCGTGTATATACATCTTGGGGCCAGCGCTGCATATCCGACGAGGGCGTAGAGCGCAAAAGCCAGGGTCATGATTTCCAGTTGCATAACAGGGAGTCCTTAGTTTGGTGACCGCTTCCATTGCAAAGCCACCCATATTTGCAAAAAAGTGTGCATCTGCGTCACCGTCACGTCGTCGTTCCGTGCTCTAGCCACCAATCTCGGCGTTATGTGTCTTGCGGTCATGTTTTTCACAATTGCCTTGCTCATGATGAGCTCTGGTGCCATGAAGTTGATAAACATCCAACAGCCTTTCACGACTGATATATATACATGACGGCAGATGCTCGACAGCGTGATTTTGGACGTATGGGCACACTCGGGATTTTCAATCGCGGCACGATGACCGGAACATTGAGGTGCTGGCTGAGCTTACCGAGCGGCTCATGGTGTCAACAAGTATCGTCGAGCGAAAAAACGACTCTGGTTGGGAATGGTCAAAACGGGGTTTCCATTTTATTGCTTGGAAATGTAGTTTGACTTCAACGACCTCAGCAAAAGGTTTTCCATTCAAGAAAGGGCCTGCTTCAATTATTTCGCCCCTCGATTACAGAATTACGCCCGCAGAATTACCTATGATCATCGTTTAGAGGTTGATAGGGTCAAATAGGCACGTGTTTGTCTGGCTGACGTGACCGGGCGGGTGGTGTACGGACCGGAATATATATATATATATGCCGAAAAGGGAAAGGAGAGAGGGTGCGAATGGCCAAAGGGAGAAGGAAGGAGGGTGACCTGTAAAGCAATCAGTTCTGTAGTGAAACGAGATTAACAAGGAAGAAGAAACACCATTG
This sequence comes from Graphilbum ipis-grandicollis, assembly GCA_019925625.1. Lineage (NCBI taxonomy): Eukaryota > Fungi > Ascomycota > Sordariomycetes > Ophiostomatales > Ophiostomataceae > Graphilbum > Graphilbum ipis-grandicollis. The sequence goes on along the minus strand of JADHKH010000010.1, from coordinate 205,552 downwards.
TTATTCTCGCTTCTTCGTTGTTATTCTCGCCACAGAACAAAACTGATTGCTTTTCTTGTGTTGTCTGGGTCCTTGGGAAGGACTTATCGGTCAAATAAATTACCCGCCTGACTTGTCATATCGGACTTAAAGGGCTTCGGGCGTACAATCTTCCTCAATGTTCCTTATCGATAGTCGAATCGCTTTACATTGTATCGATCATGGAACGCGATCCCAAAGATGTTCTGCTTGAAATGCAGGGGCTGGCTGCCGAGGGTCGCAGTAGCCGATTGGATACTTATCTAAAGCAGAAAGACGACGCAATAGAGCGGGCAATAAGTGAGAAAATACTGGCAGCAGAAGCGAGGGCCGAGGCAGCAGAAGCGAGGGCCCGGACAGCAGAAGTGAGGGCACAGGCAGCAGAAGCGTTGGCCCAGGCAGCAAAAGAGAGAGCAGAGACAGAAAAAGCGAGAGCAGAGACAGAAAAGGAGAGAGCAGAGACAGAAAAAGAGAGAGCAGAGACACAAAAAAAGCGAGCAGAGGCAGAAAAAGAGAGAGGAGAGGCACTTATGAACGTCCTGAGGAATTCTACGTTTATTTCTTTCCTTGGCGTCTGCTACCAACTTCTTTTCTTCCCTGTATCGGCGCAGACAACACCGGGCCTCAGCTCCAGCGGAGGATTAACCAGCATCAAAGATCGCTTCTATCCACGAGAACTCCGGCCATGGAAAGATTTTCCCCAGCTGCACAGCGAGGCTTTTGAAGAGTTGGAGGGCCTTTTGGCAACGATGAGCTCTTTCCCCGTCAGAGCGTGATTCGGCAGTATACCCGCGATATTTCTCCCAGCCCCCAGCCCCTTGGCGAACGAGGACGATCTTCGGCCGTTTGAGCTTGCAGCCATTGAACGGCGGGTAAAGGAGATCATTGCGGAATATCTTGGAAAAAGCCAACTCGATGTCACTCGGGTGATTTTCCGATCCAACCCTTACAGCCTTCTCAAGAATGACGCTCCCGGAACAGGACAAGGTCAAGGCCAAGATCAAGGCCCATATCAGAGTCAAGATCAAGGCCAAAATCAAGGTCAAGATCAGAGCCCGGATCAAAGTCAGGTCCGAAGCCAAAGTCGAGCTCGAGGCCGAGGCCGAAGTAGAAGTTATCGAATGGCTTCTGGCAGCAACCGAAGCTCGCCGAAACGACGGGCCTCTTCGCCTCCAGCATGCACTTCGGATCCACTCCACCCTCACCCAAAACCTCAACCTCGGGTGAACGGCACATTGTGCCAGACCGCTGGTGCATTGCAGTGAATACCGAAGGTGTGCGATGGCCTTTATTCACCATTGAGTACAAGGCATCGCACAAAGCGCTGCCGGATATGCTTCAGCTTGCGTTGGACGGGCGCCCGTCTGATGTGGCCATTTTTTCCGATGCCGCCATAGCACAGCGCTTGTCCGACGAGAAGAAGCGGCTCGCCGAGGAGAAGTCTCAGTCCACCGAGAGGGGCAGGCCCGACAATAAGCGCCAGCGGAGCCGATTCGAAACCGTGATTACTGCGGCAGAAATAAACATGCATGCAGCGGACGCGGAAACGGAGACAGTGGCGACAGTGGCCGGCGCGACAGCCAGTGCTTTGATACAAGATGGAGACAAGGAACGACGAGAGTTGCCATCGGAATTGGCAACAAAAGGGCGGAATCGAACGGCGCAGATCCTGACGCAAGCATACCACTACATGCTCGATGGCGGGCCAGCCTACACCTACGTGGCAACGGGCGAAAGCTTGATCCTTTTGTACGTTGACTACAACGACCCATCCGTCTTGTACTATCATCTCTCTGTACCAAAGAGAGAGATCACTCTGCCTGACATACCAGAAGAAAGCCATGGCTATCGACCGGTGGAGCAATACAGTGCCGACATGGCCAGAAAGACGCCCGTTGCGCTTGTCTCGACGCTTGTTCTGCTGGCCTTGAAAAAGATGCCACTTTCTTTTGAAGAAAAGGATCGCGTGGCAGAGCTTGTCAAAGTCTTCCCGGAAGCGTACGGCAGCAGTACCACGCCAAACCCAGACCCAAGTCCAGCTCCCGCCAGTTCTTCGCATGCCCAGACTGAGGCCGGACTAGGCAAAAGTGTTCTTGCCATTGGCACCACTCGTCCACCACAAAAGTCGTACTGCACGCAAACTTGCCTGCGCGGGCTCAGGTCTGGCCTGGCTTTGGACCCGGTTTGCCCGAATGTGGCGCTGCATCGGTGCTCAGACGCAAACGGCGGGGCCAAGCACACGGTCACACTAAAAGAACTCGAGCAGGCAGTCATTGACCAACTGACGGCCAACTTTGACGACGGCTGCATCGCACTGGACGGACACGGCAAGTTTGGAGCCATTGGGGCGCTGTTCAAGGTGACGGCCTATGGTGCACACGGATACACATTTGTGGCCAAGGGTGTGCAGGACGACGATCGCGAACGTCTCGATTGGGAGGAGCGCGCGTACTAGCAACTGACGGCGCTGCAGGGCATTGTCGTGCCGGTGTGCTTGGGCCTCGTGGACCTGCGGCGGGCCTATACGCTGACGGGCGGAGCGCGCATATCGCGGCTGCTGCTGCTGTCCTACGCGGGTGAGGCGGATCCGGACAAGGTGAATGATGAGATTGTCCAGGTGTTGTGGGACACGCTGTGGGCGCATGGAGTCGAGCACGAGGATCTGAGATTGGCCAATGTGCTCTGGAGCGAAGAGATGCATAGACTGATGGTGGTTGATTTCGACCGCTCGATACTGCACACGAAACGGAAGAGAAGCCCTGAAACGGCAATGCAGCCTCAGCTGGGTAGAAAGAAGAATCTGATTGCTATAGTTTGATGACAGGAGCCATTCAAAGGTATAATGAGCTGGAGTGCATTTCATTTGCTAGCAAGACAGTTTGATATAGTTACGTGACGATGAAGGACATGCTCAAAATACGATTTTTACACCTCCCTTTATCATAACACTGACAAAGGTTCAGAAGGCCGCTTGAATAATAAGGCGAGAGCTATCGGTGAGCCACTGCACTCCATTCCTCCCTTGGCGTGAGACAGACTCCAAGATCAGATATAGGAACCCATGTATCCTTGCTGGCCTTTTCATGCAACCCTTTCAGCAGCTTAGTTTCCGGCAAGTGCAATTCAAAGCCATCTAAAATCCCACAGATAAACTGCTTGGCCATGACCTCGGCAAAATACTGGCCGAGACACTTGCGGGATCCAAACCCAAAGGAGAAGAGATTGTAACAAAGCTCCCTTGTGTCAGCGAGGAGCGTTTCTGAGATTACATACTACTTACTTCCGTAGAAGATAGCTTCTCCAAACGACGTGGTTCAAAGGCAAGACTGATGTCTCCCCAAAAGTCTCTATTATGATTGATAGTCAAAGTGTCGACAACAACACTCGTCTGGTGTCTTAGTGTCATGCACAACCATTGCTGGAGATATGCTTACGTGTGGAGGGATGATATTGCCCAAGAACCTTGACCCGGGGGGAGCTTTCTGGTATGGAGAACACTATTCATTAATGATGTTGTCCGGTTATAAGTAAAGCCACTCACCAGTAAAGGGAAAAAGGCGAAGCGACGCGAGAAAACAAAGGTGTAGCAAGGAGTCTTTCCGCAAAAGGTATTCGGTAACGCTAGAAGAAACCGATTTTTCGTCTCGGAGTTGCCATTGTATGTTTTTGTTCTGAGCGACAAAAATGGCCAGCCAGCCAATAACGTGTGTTGCCATATCCAGATTCGCAAAGAGAACTTTTGCTCATGGTTTGTACCAACTAGAAGAAAGCAGTTAGTATCCAAGGGGGGGGGAGTAGACCGGCCAGCTGGTCTGTCCAATAGGCAGCCATGGCGCCATGGAGGGAGGCCAAGGGCCGGGCCTGGCTGGCCTTCCACTGAGTCCACTTGGTGTAGTCCTGCTTCAGGAGGTCCGGGGTGTGGTGGCTCTTGGTGTAGATGAGCTGCGGGCGGTGGAAAAGGCCTGGATGGCAGACTTGTCGGTGACGGCGTGGTGCTGGACCAGGACAATGTCGGTCTGACGGCCGTGCTGCGACAAGAGTAGCCGGCTCAGAGGCCCACAGGAGAGTTCAAAGGGCTCGCAGACAAGGCGGTCGAAAGCGGCTGGGGCGGCTCGGCGGCCGGCGCAAATCACCTCACAGGGAAAAGACGACGGGCGCCGCAGCATCGTTCCGTTGTCGAGGGTGTGGGCGAGGACGTGGACAAGAGGACAAACTCGGACTCGAGTGGCGACGGTCAATGACAAGGTGGCGTTAGCTCGTTCCAGGGCAGGCTCGGGGGCGGGTTGGCGTGGTCTTGCAGGTAGTCGCCGAGTTTGGCGTCCAAGGCTGATAGCGTAGTGTTCCAGAGGAAGAGCTTGAGCGGGAGTATTGTGCCGAGACGCTGGCTGACAATGTGGGCGACGCGGGTCTGTGAGAGCGAGCTTCCGCCGCAAGCAAAAAGTCGGTCTCGGCGTCCATGCCGGCGGCAGCGTCGGGGGGGAGGCCAATGGCAGAGCACCAGGCCGGCCAGGGAAAGTCGCGGCCCGAAAAGACGGTCCCGAAAGCGACATGGTCCTGTGGTGTATAGGCCCGCAGAAGCAGTGCCCATGCCGCGTAAAGGACAGCCGCGGGCGTGATGCGCAGGCCGGCGCAGATCTGCCGCACGGCGGGCACGTCGACGTGCGCGGGTGGCCCGTGCACGCGGGACGGACCGTTCCAATGTGGTCCGTGCGCGTCTGGTCCGTGCGTCACAGGCGGCGAACACAGCAGCGACACGTCCGCCATGTCGGCCAGGGCCGTCTTCCAACAAATTTGTCCCGTGCGGCGCGCCAAGCGTCTGTGCAGCGGCAGGCGATGTGAAAAGTCGAGAAACGATGGCGCCAGCGGCGGCAAGACTTGGCCTCGCAAAACGGCCTGCACTTGTCGGACGAGGAGACCTATGGACCAGCCGTCGAGCAGACTGTGGTGTCCTTGTGCGCACGGACAATCTTGGCCTTTTCGAGTTTGATGTGGCTGTAGTTGGAAAGCATGTTGACCCGTGCCGTCTTTCGGAACTCGGACGGCCGGACATGGTGGGCACCAGATGCATAAAGTCGGCCGGATCGTTTCGATACACACCGTCGTCAAACACAATCGAGCTCTGTTGCTGCCGTGCCAGGGCAATGGCTGCCGCTATCCCGGCAGGTCCGGCTCCAACAATAAGAACGTGGACTTTATACATGTTGTTTGTGATTTTGATATGAATCGTATTTCTTTACTTTGATATGAATCGTACTTTTTTAAATTTAATTTGTATCAATATAAACAGTAGAGATGACATTCAAAGTTCAGTGAGCAAGTTTCGTTGTCTCGAGATGTGTACCAGCGCGGAGACTAATCGGCGACTTTATTAAGGACGGAGAATGTACGAGCGGTTAATTAACCAAACACGCCACAATCTCATTTCAAATCCAGCACCGGCAATCATGTCGACCGTCTTGTAGCCACGTCGGGCAGGCCCTCCTTGTCGAAATCCATCTCCACCAACTGGATCCAGCCCCCGGGCTTCACACAGTCGACCAGCTGTGAAGCACCAGCTGCACCTCGCCCTCCTGGAGCAGAGGCGAAACAACGCGCTGGTGCACAAAGTCAAAGCTGTATTTCCATTCGGCGGAACTCGTCCAGGAGGTTCTGTTTGACAATCTTTAGAGCGGACTCAGCTGAGGTACTCCAGGGCTGGAATAAACCGATTAGACAGCCTCTGATGGGGAGCCGCTGAGGTTTATCAGAGTCAGCACCAGTCCTCCGGCGCCTTCAGCCATTATGATTCTGCATGCGCTCTGCCTCTGCCAGGCTACGAGGCAAAAAGTACTGGCCCTCGACTCTTGCTTCAGTTCATTAGAGGCAGACATTTTGCGTTTATTTGGGCTGGAAGATTATGGAAAATTGACAGTTTCTTCTGGAAGGATAGACTCCATTATATGTGTCTGGAAAGGAGACTGCATTATGTCTTGGACTCTCGTATTGAGAAGCAACGTAATTAGAAAGTGACACAATGGAAAAACAAATAGTGGCCGAGAATTAAGTCATTTACAAACTTTCATTAAGGTATAGTTGGCCGGTATTGTCCAGGCGTCGGCTGGAGAGCTGTTTAGGTAGCATCTCCTTGTGAGCATGTTTTAGCACCGAAAGTGTGTATAAAGACGCATAATTTGTATTCTCCTGGTCTGCACTGAAGAGGTGACGTCTAAACCCAAACAGGGCTAGGATAAAACCACACCGAAAAGAAAGACAAAAAGGCTGGGAACCGCTACCCACTGCCGATCGGAAAACCGATTTCACAGGCCGGATGGAATTCTCAGAGTCATAGATGCTGTTTTTCCCAAGAATAAGCCCCCCTGTCCAGGGCGGGAAAACTATAGCCGTTGATAGAGCTCACGGAGGAGGTCCGTATAGGTAACATTCCCGCGTTCATAGGCGATTTCCGTTTGCATAATCCAGGGGTTGTTGATTGGCCTGACTGCATGGAGAAGAAGCTGGCACTTTTGGTCGTCTGTGAGTGCCCAGCGTGAGGATGCGATTTTGTGGCTCATGGCAAGGAAGCTATCGAGAAAGGCCTCTGGAGAGGAATATTGGTCCAAGCTAAGGCGGCATAGCTGGGAGAAAATATGGCGTTGTGTAGTCTTGGCCACTTGTCCCAGGGCCTCGCGGATCGTTTGGTACATCCTGTACGGCTCTTCTGCGTCTGCGTTAAAGCCAAAAGGCTTTAAAAAGGACTCCATGGACGACGTCGATGACATGATCATGTAGTACACCGCCCGACGGTCATCATCCCATGTATCCCACTCTTTTTGGGATTCGTCAGTGCGTACGCCATTCAACAAGACGGGTTGCGGTTCAGGAATGTCGTTATCCAGGAAAGGAAGAAGCTTTTGGATTCCAACTATTATGCGGAGATGCCTGTCCCAGACCTCAAAATTTGTTTGATCAAGGTCTGGAAGCCGGAAAGGATTGCCCTTCTTGTCGATATGGAAAGCCATCTTTTTGCCGATGAAAAAAATTGGAAGAAAAGAGGAAGGTTGTGATGATTTCTGGCCTGAAATGGCCAAGAGAATAAGTCGAAAGTTACCGATGTGTGTTCTTGCCTAATTGGGAAATTACAAGTCGCTGGGACCCACTTTGTAGGCAATTTTGGCTTTGTAATTGGCCTAGAAAAATCCCCCAGTGCACCTTCCCAAAATAGGGACAAGAATGAACGACTTTTGTAATGTGAGCTGAAAGTGAGCGAATGCCTCAAAACCACTGTTTTGAGCCGTAATGAGGTCGAAAATGACGCCAAAGTCGAGCAAGAATAAAAAGAGAAAAGAGGACTCTTGAAAGAGCTCAAAATGAGATTGATACGCCAAGGATAGGCCTTAAAATGAGAGCAAGGAAAGATAAGGGCTCATAACATAGCACCGAAAATGTGTATGAAGAGTGAAGACGCATGTTTTGGATAGTGAAACAGCTTATGTAAGCAAGGCCAACAAAAGCAGCTTTTGTAATTATGATAAAAAGGTACAATCAATCTGAACATCAATCTGAACATGCCTTCTTGCCTTATCCAGCCTCTCACCTTTCCCTGTCTCGTTTCTTATTGCAGGATGTACTGCTTTGATAATAATCAATGTAAAAATGGCTCACAACGCTGTAACAATGTCCCAAAGGTCAGTTTCCGCGCTTTGGCTCGTCGCTTTCTTGGCCCTCACTGGCTGATACAGGCTGCACAGTCTCCTGCATAGGCTCGTCGGACACCATCTCCTCTGTAGGCGTGGGCCAGTAGCAGCTGGCTATGAGCAAGGCGCCGGCGCCGACAACACTAGTGAGCAGCCAAAAGGCATTGCGGTAGCCTTTTATGGTCACGAGGCTCGTGCCGGCCACGGTCTGCGTCTGCGAGTTCATCAGGCTGTCCCGTCTGCTGCACTGGACGCAGCAGATTTGGTCGGAACCGAGAACACAACAGGTGTCGGCGCAAGTGTGTCTGGGCAAGTATACTGCCTCTCGAGAGCTGGGCATCCTGGCAACGCAGCTACTTTTACAGACACACTGCGTCGACCTAAAACGGACAGTCGATCAATTCCAGCACCGCGCCGCCAGATGGGCCATGACAAGGCGGATAAGGACTACTTGGTCATACGAGCGCAAAGATTCCAGCAAGGGCTACAAAGTCTCGAGAAGGCGTCTAAGAATAAGCAAGTTATAATGGCTGTTTGGTACATTTTCCAAGGTCAAACCAAATCAGTAATCAGCAATCAAAAAAACGTCACTCTAGGTCACTAGGTCAAATCTACTTTTGTCTTTCCTTATATAAAGATACATTTTACGGTGTTTAGCTCTCAGTTGGCGACCGATAAATGCCATAATGGCCTTAAACTGCCAAGACCTCAAAGCCTGCTTTTCGCAGGAGGATCTGACTGCGGCCCGCTCGATGGAGCTATTGCGGGCTTTCTATTACTCGGATAAGCGTGATGTAGACGACACTCTGCCGCGTAACCTACCTGCCGACAGCTGCACGCGTGTGGGGATATGGTTTGCGGTCGACGGTTATGCTTTGTGACTGTAGCAGGCGTAGTGTGGGGCAAAAAGGCCGAGAGCGGCCGTCCACTGTTTTTGGAAGCGTTCGTGAGATCTTAACTTGGAGATAACATTTGCTCGCATCAACAGCAAAGGAAGGAGAATTTCAAGAATGTTTTACTTGTAAAGTTGTGATATTGTCTGCCATATCAAAAACGCGGACACTCTAAACTGCTAAATTTGAAAAGCTTTGCTGAGACAAATTCGTGAAACGTCAGAAACAAAAGAACAGTATTAACGTAATGCAAGAAAGAATTCACTGGATAAAAGACAAAAGCAGTGTCATTGCAAATGTCAAAACCCTCGATAGCGAATGCGCGGCTTCTCGTGTACTCAAGTTGAGATGATGCGTGTTTGAAACCTATACCTATGAATCGAAGCATGCGCATCTAGTAAAGTTCAGACTGCTCTCTAAATACCACGAAAACACGTCCTGGAGAAACGACAGTGATGCCTCGGGAGTACTTTTAAAGAGCAGACACGTAGAAGAGGAACAGCGAAGAAAAGCACGTAGAAGCCAAGAGCAACACACAAAGTCAGCCGCTTGAATTAACCACCGCCATTCATAAACAAGACGTCTCTTGGACGTATCAACACCAGGGACGCATTTTGGTACTTTCACCAGTTGGGGCCAACCACGTTTCCGTACGAGTATTTCTGTGGATTACGCTCTATACACCGCTGAGGCTATTGAAACAACGACTGTCCCAAGATTCTGCATGCGGAAAGAGAGTCTAATTGCAACGCCGAGTAACTCTTGGATGAATGTTGGTATATCCGGCACCCTCGCTTTCCTCACATCTTGCTCGGCAGTTTGATTAACGGTGCAAACGCGGCAGCAGTCCTTTCAACCCGATTCGCAACGTTACTGGCTCGACTTGCCCGAGCACTCATTATTGGCGCGTGTCAATGTCGAAAGAGCTAAACGGATATATTCGTTTCAATTTCCAGTTCAAGTACAGTTATTCCTCGCTCGTGTCAAGCTCCTCCAACCTCCTCAGGTCCATGGGCTTCTCCAACAACGGAATGACATAGGGGTCAAACGTCTTCCAATACGGGTTGCCCAGGTGGTATTGTTGACTCTGAGCTCATTAGTATGTCTGCAGGCATTCAAACGAAAAGGGTCGTGGCGTACGCTTTCTTGCTCGTAGCGTTCGACAATCGTAAAGGCCCGAGGATCTTTGACGTCTTGCATCACAAACCAGGAAAGGGTTTCCTTGTCCTTGGAGTACACACGGCTAGCCTCGGCCAGCTTCTTGGAAAGCTTTGCAATGCACTCGGCATCGTCCTTGGCGTAAAGGTGAACGACAATAGTGTATACCATCTTTTCGATTCGCGGCTTTGTATCGCTGGATAGAGAGAGTGCTGGTGATGGATAGGCGGACAAGGCAGAGTACGAAAACTTGGTTTGCAAGGAGGGGAATTGCCGCCAATCGGGCCTTTTATTACAATGGGGCCAGACTAAGAAGGTGGAAGATCATTATTATCCTGATGACGCACGATTTCGATCTTTGCCGCATCCACTTCGTTTTGCTTGTATGATGCTGCGCCGACAAGTTGATCTAAAGCTACATTGACTGACAATGTGTTTCGTGACCTTGCACACTCCTGAAGCCAGCAAAAAGACAGAGTCTCGCCTGCGATAATTGTTCACGCATTAATTTTCTGCATATTGATCGTCATTCCGCGGCTTTCATCTGGCCACCGAGTATCATATCAGACGGGATATCTTGCATCTGTTCTCCTGGTCACCCTATCCATATAAAAGTGTGAAAATTCTCGTAAATATTTCCTATCGTACAGTCATCCAAATATCACTTTCCATTACCAATTGTCAAAATTGCCAAACCCGCCACCCGACTTGAGCTTCTTCCGAGACGGTCCATCCCAGACATCCGGTTCCGGCAACGCCAATTCCCTGCCGTTCTTCTTGGCCGCAGCGGCCACCTTTTCGCCTTGCTGCTGCTGCCGTGCTGCCTCGAGGTATTTCCCCACGCCCATGCTGCTGGTGCCGCTCGCGCCGTCGCCGGTCTCGCCATTGTCGCTGTTGGCGCCGCGGAGGCGCTTGCCGGTCCAAGTCACCTTGTCGTCCTCGGTGCCGCCGGTGCGCTGGATCTCGGCCCGATCCAGCTCGGCCTGGTCCTGGCGCTGCTTCTCCTGCAAGTACTCGGCAAAAGGGTCGAGGTAGACGACAACGGCCCGAATGACAATGTCGGGGACCGGGCGGTCGCCGCCGGCGGCATCGACGGGCGCGGCCTCCATGCGGTCGAGCACGTCGAGGCCGCCTACGACGCGGCCGAATATAGTGTGCTTGTGGTCGAGGTGCGGCGCGGCGCGGTAGGTGATAAAGAACTGGCTCGAGTTGGTGTTCTTGCCCTTGTTGGCCATGCTGACGATGCCGCGGGCGTTGTGCGTCAGCGGGCCCTCGAGCTCGTCGGCAAAGTTCTTGCCCCAGACGCTGGTGCCGCCGCGGCCCGTGCCGGTAGGGTCGCCGCCCTGGATCATGAAGCGCCGAATGTTGCGGTGGAAGCAGACGCCGTCGTAGTAGCCGCGCTGGGCCAGCCGCACAAAATTCCACACCGCCTTGGGCGCCGTCTCCGTCTGCAGCTCCACGTTGAGACTGCCCAGGCTGGTCTCGAGCCGCGCATAGCCCTTGATCTTGATGCGCCGCGGCCGCAGCATCCACTCCTCGTCGCTCAGCACGGCGCGCTCGCCGCTCGTCTCGGGCGTCAGGCCCGTGCTCGTAAAGCTGGCCGCCGCCCGGCCTGTCGTGTACATGGCCGTCTTGTACGCCGGCTTGGGCCGCGCCGCCGCTGCCGGGACCGTTTTCGTCGTGGCCACCGCCGCCGTCGTCGCCACCTTGTCTTTGCTTCCCGGTTTCTCCTTCCCGCTGCTGTCGCCCGCTTCCTTGCCGTCCTTTTCCCCCACCGCCTTGTGGCCCAGCACCTTGTGACCCAGCGTGCCGAGGGCGCCCACATTGACCGATGCGCCGCCCCCCCCCCGGCGCTGGGCCTCGCTCGGCAGGGCCTGGCCGCCGTCGCGCAGAAACCGAAACTGGCTGAGGTCGCGGCCGCTGACGTCTTGAGGGTCCTGCAGCGTGATAATGTCTTGGCGGCCAAAGGCGACGTCGTCGACCAGGTCGCGCCACACCTTGGGCTTGATGTTCATGCGCTCCACCGTGTCCCAGGCAAAGACGTTGGCATAGTCGCCGTGGCGCAGCGCCACAATGTGCGTGTTGTCGGTAAACACTTTAAAGGTGACCGGGTCGATGAGGTCGCCGGAACCGTCGGCGTCGTTGCGGGCAAAATTGAGCCGGATCAGCTCCGACGCCTGCAGCGGCCCGCCCGTGACCGGATTCGTGCCGGTGCCCTTGTCGAGCCAGCGGGCAATGACATGGGCATCGAAAATCGTCCCGTCCGGAGTGCAGACCGGCGTCTCAAACGGCTGCAGGCTGGCAGCACAAAAATTAAAGGGCAGCCGCCGGAACGAGGCGCCTTCGTCCGCTTTGAAGCCCGCGTTGCCCTTGCTGGCCGAAAAGGCATCGGAAGACGACCATTCCGAGTGCGTAATGTAGAGCTTGTCCGTTCCCTTTCCCATGGCGGCGGTCGTGTCAGCGAGGCGAATCAACAAGAGTGGAAGCGAGACAGATTTTGGCCGTCGCGTCAAGAGTCGCGCAGATTATGTAAGCAGTGCACGTGCGCTACGACCTTTTGATGGGGCTCTCGACAAGGTTGGACGACGACTGTCCATGATCAATCACTTTTATTCCCTCGCATCGATATATACATTGTAACCGTAAGTAGAATACAAATCGAGAAGAAACAGAAAACAGGAAACAAAAACAGAAAACAGAAAACAAAACAGAAAACAGAAAAAGAAAGGAAAACAAAACAGAAATCAAAACAGAAAACAGAAACAGGAATCAAGAGAAACTAAAGTAAGCCAAAAACGACTACGAACCCTCAAGTACGGAAACCGGCGCAAAGCTCCAAAGAAAACCCAAAACCCGAGCCAGGACCGACGTCTATGCGACGGCAGTTGTCTTGTTTTGCGTTGCTACCTACTTTTTGTTTCTCACCAAGCCAGACTCCTCCTCGGATGAATCTTCCTCGTCATCGTCGTCGTCATCGTCATCATCGTCGTCGTCGTCTTCCTCGTCTTCATCATCCGACAGTTTGTCACCTTCTTCGCCAATGGCGAAAATGGTCTCGCCATCCAACGAGTCCCGCGGGCCAGGTCCCGAGACGGAACGAGAGGCTGCCGCCAGCCCAACGGCAGCACCGGCAGCACCGGCAGCACCAGTGACGACGGCCCCTGATGACGACGACGATGGCTGTGGTGTCAGTACTGTCGGCTGCAGAGGCTGGGCGGCGGGCTTTGGGCCTGCGCCCGAGCCAATGTTGGCCTCTTCGGCGCCAGCAGCGCCACTGCGGTCGGCCTGGCCAGCGCGGCCAGAGGAGGGGTAGTGATCGTCGTCATCGTCATCGTCAAAGTCTTCGGGGACGCCAATGTCCATGTTGGAGATCTCAAAGGTGCCGTCGTCGTCCTGGGCGAGTTCGTCGCTCATGGCGAAGCGGCGGTTGTTGGCCGTCGGACGCCAGACGTAGGCGACCCAGGCGACATCGGCAAAGTAGACGAGATTCAGCCAGCCGTCGAGGATGAACCAGCGGGTCTTCCAGTGAAAGGGCACAAAGTCGGGATCGCTGGCAGAGGCAAAGGTGAAGCTTGTGAAAAAGAAGAAGCAAAAGATGACAATGATGCTGATGAGGATACACCACCACAGCTTCCGGTACATGGCCTCCTTGGCGCTCTGCTTGCGCTCACGGAGGTCTTTGAGCGTCAGGTTGAGCGAGTTAAGCGTCCAGACATAGAAAGCCGTAAGCGTGCCGGCCAAGGGAAGCACAATCAAGAGAACGTAGGGGCCTGGTAGTCAGTGGAATGTTCAAATGAAGAAAGAATACAAAGCCTACGAACCAACCGTGTCGGGGCTGACAAGAAGACTGGTAATGGCATAGACAAGCCCAAAGACAAAATGGGCAATGGCCAGCCAGCGCACATAGATCATGGTGCGGCCCAGGCTGGGCTTGACGACGCCGTAGCCCATGCAGACGATGAGCACGAGGAAGAAGGAAAAGGAGTTGCGAAAGGCGTTGAGCACGGCCACGACAATGAGGAGAACCTTGGCGCCGACGTTGGAGCCGTTGCGGTTGTTGTAGTCGTAAAAGCCCCAGGTCATGAGCATCTCGACGACGAGGAAGATGAGGATGGCGGTGATGTAGTTTTGGACAGGCAGAATGTCGGAGCGGTGCTGGTAGTAGAGGAAGCCCCAGAAGACGACGACGAGCGCGTAGAGGATGGTGACGCCGCCGTAAAAGGGCAGCTTGGGGATCTGCGTGGCCGGCAGCTCGCCGTAGGCGTTGCGGAATTCGATGACGGCGCCATATTCGGTGGCGTCAAAGGGTGCAGTGATGATGCAGTAGTAGCCCGTCTTCTTGATGCTGTAGTTGATCGGCTGGGCATCCTTGAGGTGGACGGCCTTGGTATAGATGAGATTCTGCGACAGCTCAGTAGCATTGGGCTGCATCAAAAACTCGCCAAGGTGGGTGCCGTTGCAGTAGCCTTTGGGGACGTATTGGGGCTCGCAAATGACGATTTTCTGCAGAGTCAGTCAGCGCAAGAGCAGCGGCCACCGGGAAAAATCACACGACATACGCCTGCGCTCGGGTTGGGCGTGATGCCAATAAACTTTTCGTCCTTCCACTCGAAAATCAAGAGGCTAATGACCGGGTCGACGGGGCCCGTGTATTTGTCGAAGCGCATGAGGATAAAGGGGTCGACGGGGCCGCCCCAGGAGGACTTGCTATACATGCCTAGAGTGCAGAATGGTTAGCCGTTGTAAAGAGCAGTCGCTTTGCCATGGAAACACACCTGCGCATCGTTGTCGATTCTCGGGCAGCTGGTTCTGTAGGAAAAGCGTCAGGAACAAACGAAGAACATGAAACAGTCCTCTCAGAACATGGCGACATCACGCAGCCTCGCCGAGACGCACAATTTTGTCTTCAAAGGCTTGGACCACCGTGGCTGTCCAGAGGACAAGAGCCAGCAGCGGCAGCAGTTGGCGGGCCCAGCGAGCCATGACGGGAGCCCGACAGCAAGATAGAAATGCTAGCAGAAAAGCCTGGCCTTGAAGCCGTTCTCTCCGCGCTTGATTCTCGGCGCAACAGAGACGGGCCAAGGATCGAGGAGAAATCGTCGGGAACGGTCCGAAAGGGCGGAAAACCGGTAAAAGGAGGCCGGAGAGCAGACAGCCAAGGACCAAAAGAGCGCCGCCGAATAATGATTCGAGATGGAACAGGACGGTAGATGGCGTGTGGTCCCGAATTCGCGCAGTGAAAAGGGCCAGATGCGGTGGTGGTGGTGGTGGACGGCTGTGTCGGGGACTCGTGATGAGCTAAGAATCCGATGGAGCCTTTACGGTACACGAAGCCTCTCCTGCTAGCTATTAAAATTAAATGCAAAATAAAAGGCAAAATTACGAGCTGGCTGATTAGATAAGATCATTACGTGTGGGCCTCGGAAACGTGCAACGGTTCCCATGAACAGGCGACTCTGGGTCTGTGGCAGCTGTAAAGCAGAGAACGAGTGGAAAAAGACGGCAAGTCAAAGGGATCTGATATGTGGCCTTTTTAACCTGTCGTTTTTTTAACCTGTCGTCTTTTTAACCTGTCGTATGATCTCCGTGGTCTGCTTTTGTAAATGCAGACAAAAGTGTGGCATGCCGGAAAGTCCACTTTTGCACGCATCGCCGTCTCGATTTATAGATTGATTAATACACGGCTGCACCAGTTTATTTGATTTGATTATATAAGGCCTTTTTTGGTATGATCAGTTGCAGAGGTTTACATTGAAAATGACTTGTAGTGGTGATTATTGATGATTAGAATAGCACCTGGTAAGTAGATGTAGGTTTTCTCGACCTTCTTTTCTCGATCTTCTTTTCTCGACCTTCTTTTCTCGACCTTCTTTTCTCGACCTTCTTTTCTCGACCGTTTCTTCCGAACTGACTGCATATCTAACGGCCATTCCATGACTGAAACTCTTGAATCATCAAAGAATGCTTACTGCAGTTTGTGCTGTTGTTTCTTCAGCTGGAAGATTCCCCGCACTAGCGCCCAGCGCCTAGGGCCCCACCAACAGCCACTAAAGCAGCCACAAGGGGTGCTGGAGAAGCCCCCTAGCGCCCTGCCCAGCAACGCAGGCGCCATCGAGTCTAGACAATGTCTCTCCCGAGTTTTGTTTACTCGACGAAACGGCCGCCCAACGTTGCCGAAGCCTGCTGCATCCCGCCCATCCGCCGACCGCACAAAGGGTTGAGTTTTTTTACATCTGGCATCTCTGTTTTTGGTGGTGCGCGGCCCCGAGCTATTTTTTCGCTGCCAGCGGCCTTTTCGTGCCTTGACCGCCCGTGCCGGCTACACCGATTTTTCGCACCTTTGACGAGCAACAGCAGCAGCCGTTGCCCGCTCCGTCCTCTATCGCCAGGCTGCTGCATGCGGCTCGGGATAAGCGACCCGTTCTCGGCGTGAGAAGAAGCGCAGACGAGAGGAGACGGTGCTGATCGACAAGCCGCGACAAAACGCCGACCAGGATGGCTTTTGCGGAGCAGCAGCAGTGGATAAAGGTGCAGGAGAAGACGTTTACCAAATGGCTGAATGCGAAGCTGTCGGAGCGGCGGCTCGCCGTCAAGGACCTGGTGACGGACCTGAGCGACGGCGTGATGCTGATCCACCTGCTCGAGTGCCTGTCCAACGAGTCGCTGGGGCGGTACGCGGCCAAGCCCAAGATGCGGGTGCAGCGGTTTGAAAACGCCAATCTGGCGCTCGATTTTATCAAGTCGCGCGGCATCCAAATGACGAATATCGGAGCGGAGGACGTGGTGGACGGCAACCGCAAGATCATCTTGGGCCTGATTTGGACGCTCATCTTGCGCTTCACCATTAGCGACATTCACGAGGAGGGCATGTCGGCCAAGGAGGGCCTGCTGCTGTGGTGCCAGCGCAAGACGGCCTGCTACGACGAGGTGGACGTGCGCGATTTCAGCGCCAGCTGGAGCGACGGGCTGGCGTTTTGTGCGCTGCTCGACATCCACCGGCCGGACCTGATTGACTACGACGCGCTCGACAAGAGCGACCGGCGCGGCAACATGCAGCTGGCCTTTGACCTGGCGCACCGGGAGATTGGCATTCCGCCGCTGCTGGATGTGGAGGACGTCTGCGACGTAGCCAAGCCGGACGAGCGCAGTCTAATGACGTACATTGCCTACTGGTTTCACGCCTTTTCGCAAATGGAAAAGGTGGAAAACGCCGGACGGCGCGTGGAAAAGTTTGTGCACAACATGCACGGCGCCTGGGAGATGCAGAGCGCCTACGAGCGGCGCATGGCCGAGCTGCTGCGCCAGGTGCGCGCCCAGGTGGCCGAGTGGCAGGCGGCCACGTTTGCCGGCACCTATGTCGACGCCAAGGCGCAGGCGGCCGCCTTTGCCGCCTATAAGCGCGGCCAGAAGCGGGCCTGGGTGGCCGAGAAGAGCGAGCTGGCCACGCTGCTGGGCAACATCAAGACCAAGCTGGGCACGTACCGGCTGCGGCCCTACGACCCGCCGGCAGCGCTGCGTCTCGACGTGGTCGACCGCGAGTGGACGGCGCTGACGGCGGCCGAAATGGCGCGCGGCCAGCTCATCAACGAGACCATTCGCGACATTAAAAACGCGCTGCGCCGCTCCTTTGCCGACAAGGCCAACGATTTTGCCCTGGCGCTCAACACGGTGCAGCTGGCCATTTCCGGCCTCGAGGGCGACGTCGAGGATCAGCTGCACCACGTGCGCCGCCTCTCGGACAATTTGCCGCCGCTCGAGGCCTACCTGGCCACCATTGCCGCCGTCGACGCGCAGTGTGTCGAGGCCAATATTGAGGAGAACGACTTTACCACCTACACCTATGACGAGCTGGCCTACGAGCTGGGCCTGGCCCGCACCAGCGTGGCCAAGAAGCTGGCCTTTTTGGAGAACCAAATGGTGGCCCGCAGCATGACCAACCTGACGCCCATCCAGCTCGAAGAGTTTGAGTCTGTCTTCCGACACTTTGACCGCGACGACTCCAACTCGCTGGCCGAGCTCGAGTTCTCGGCCGCGCTGGCCTCGCTCGGCCTCGTCTTTTCCGAAGACGAGATGCACGACTACTTTCTCGACGCCGCCTCTACCGCGCCGGGCCAGCACTATGGCCGCGTCACCTTTGAAAACTTTATCCGCTTCATGGTCGACGTCACCGAGGACCAAAACACGGCCGAGCAGGTCTTTCAGTCCTTTCGCGAGGTCGCCGACGGCAAACCCTACGTTACCGAAATGGACCTGCGCCACTCGCTCGTGCCCGACGAGGTCATTGACCAGCTCATGTCCATTATGCCGCGCCACGCCGGCCCGGACCTGGCCGAAGACCGCGGCAAGGCCCAGTTTGACTATATTTCCTTTATGGACAAGATGATTAGCGGCGTCGGCGACGACGGCGGCCCCGACGGTCCCGGCACAGACGACGACGGCGACGACGACGATGACGACGACGACGATGACGACGGTCGCCAGAGCAGCCACAGCCTCCACAAGAACGGCCAGGTCCACCACCGCCACAACAGCTCGCACAGCCGTCTAAACAGCCACGACCATGACCACGATCAAGGCATCAGCGGCAGCACCACAGCCGAAGAAGGCCACAGCAACTCTGCCAGCAATCGCAGCAGCCGGAGCAGCCACCGCCCAAGCAGCAGCATCAACGGAGCACATTAGTCTTGTTTCTTCTGCTTTCTTCTTCTTCCTTTGACTTGTTCCTCTTTTTCCTCCTCTCTTCTATCTTCTCCTTCCATCTCCTTCCTTCTCCTTCCATCTCCTTCTTTCTCCTTCCTTCTCCTTCTTCCTTGTCCTTCTCTCCCTTCTTCCTCTCTTCTTTCTTCCCCTTCTTCTCCTTCTCTGACTCCATTCAGCGTACATATTCCTAATGCCTCGCCATTGTCGTTCCCGCCTTATACCTCCTTGCCTGCAAGCCGGTTCTCTCTCCGTTTTACTGCCTTCCCCTGCTTGCTTTCTTGGCTTTCCCCGTACCCTGTTTCTGGCCGTCTAGATCAAAATCATACAAAATTGAAATAAAACTCCTTTTTGTGTCAATGCCCCGCTTGTATAATTGCCAGTGTGCCTGTTTGGAAGGAGAGTATGTAAAGGACGGCAGAGGACTGCGCAAAATAGGCAAAGCATAAGATGAGGTTGATAAAACAATAAAAAAAATGAAAAATAAAACCAATAAAAAAGCAAAACAAGCAAAAAACAATAAACAATAAAAAAACTGCCGCACTGCCCGCCATCTAAAAACGCCATGTTAAAATGACATGCAGGTTCCATCTTGTCACCACCATGCTACCACACACCCCTCTTTGGCACCATGTTACCACTTGCCACCCCTGCTCCTTGACCCCTACTCTTTGAATGCGCCAAGATCCTTGAGGGCCCCCGCCAGCCGCCGGTAGTCGCGCAGCAGCTCCAGCACCTCGCTAATGCGCAGGTCTGCCGGGTTGTGCAGCTCCATGAACCGCTTGACCGGCGGTGCCACCACCGGCTTGGGCGGCAGCGTAGCCGCCAAATCGGGAAAAGCCTGTCGGTTAGTGAAAAGCGTATAAAAGAGGGAGGCAAGGCAGCAAGACGTACCGTGGCCAGATCGCCGCCGTCCGCCGGCGCCGACGTGGCAATGGCCGGCACGGCCGGCGTCGACACGGCCCGGCCAAAGCCGCGGAAACCGCCAATGCCGCTCAGCCGCGACATGGGGTTCAGCGAGTTGCCAAGATTGCGCACCGAGTCGAGCAGCGCAGGATTGCTGGCATGGGCGGGGGGCGGGGCCGGCGTCGGGGCCGTGGCCGAGGCGGCCGTTGCCAAAGAGGCCGGGGGGTCCGTCACCGAAGCCGTCTCGGACGCTGCATCGTCTGCAAAGGCCACACGCCGCGAACTCGCCGCACTGCGCGAGCTGTCGGCGCTGTGGTCACGCGAGGCCGCTCCCCGTCGGCCGCCGACGAGCGATAGCATACGGTCCTCGCGGCCGGCCGCCCCGAGCCGGTGCTGGCGCTGCGGCGGCTGCGGCTGGGTCTTAATTGGCGTTGTCTGCTGCGGCGAGCCGTCCTCGCCGTTTACCGACAACTCGTCCTCGCTCAGCCCGGGCGGCGGCGTGGCCACCAGTTTCCGTGCTTCGTCGAGCGTCTTGGGCAAAATGACCTCGGGGACTGGGGCCGTGGCCGTGGCGGCCGGAGGCACGGCCAAGGACGCGCTGCTGCTGCTTCGGCCGGGCTGTTGCGGCTCTTGTTTCTGCTGCTGCTGCTGCTGGCTGGCGGCTCCCAGTTTGCCGAAAAAGAGGCGGTAGCTGCCCTCTAGGCTGTTGCCAATCGTCTTGAGACCCTGGTCGGCCGCGTTGAACGTGTTCATAACAGCATCGCTGGCCGTGCTGAGCGCCTGGGCCGGCGTGTTCATGCTCACCAGATCGCTAAGCCGGCGGTTGCGCAGCTGAACTGTGGCCCGCAGTCCGCTGACCGTCGTTGGCGATGGCGTCGCCGTGGCCAAGCTCGGGCTGAGTTCGGGCTCGGTAGGGTGCGCCATTGTCACGGACAGGCCGGGGGTGCTCGAGTGCGTCTCTCGCGAGTCTGACAGGCCCGGAGTGCTCGAGTGCGTCTCTCGCGAGTCTGACAAGCTGCCCGAGTACAGCGGCGGAAACGTCTCGGGCGAGTCTGCGCCACCGCCTGCTGCCGCGGCGACCGCCGTGGCAGCTGTCGCCGCCGTGGACGACGCCGTCTTTCGAGGCCCCGACGGCGCCTCGTCGGCACGCAGCGTCGACAAATCGACCGTGTCGAGAAAGCTAATGGCGGCCTCGAGGTTGGTCATGCAGTAAGCCGCCTCGCCCTCCATCTTGGGCTCCCAGCGGAAGCGCTGAATAAAGTTGAGGTCGCTCACCACGTTGAGCTGCTCGGGCGGCAGCGTGATGAGCGTGTAAATCAGCATCGGCATAATCTCGTCGGCCGAGGCCGACGGGTGAAAGTGCGCCAGCGTGTCGACAATGCCCTTGTGCACGGCTTTGAGCCGGTTCAGCTTGCCGAGCGGGTAGTGTGTCTGGTTCATGCTGACGAGGGCGTCGCGCGACGTTGCCAGCCACTGCCGCACCTCGTTTTGCTTTTCTGCCACCTCTTGGGCCGACGCGCCGGGCAGCTCGCCCAGGTCGACGCCAAGGTCGGCCGGGCCGATGCCCACCACGTCCAGCGCCGCCGTCTTGGACCGCAGCTTGGCGTCCTGGGCCTCGTCCTGGGTGGTGCGGTGCCGGTAGATGCGGTCGTAGATACCTTCGCACAGCCGGCGCTCAACGGCCTCTTCCAGCAAGCCCCGTTTCTGCTCCAGCGCCCGCCGCGCCCGTTTCCGGCTGGCCAGCTCGTCCGCCGTGATCATCTGCTGCTCCGAGGCCGACTGGGCCGACGACGACGCCGTCGGGGCCGGCGTCTTTTTGTTTTCGCGGCCGCCAATGGAGGCGGCCTTGGCCCGCAAAAGGCTCGCCGCCGATGTCCGCGGTGTGCTGGCCGGGGTCGCCGCCGCCGGCTCGCGGCTCTGGCGGGTAGCGAGAGCCGCAATGTGCGTGGCAATGTGGCTCGACGCGACTGCGTAGAAATCCTGAAACTTTTGCGATAGCATCTCGATGCCGGGTGGCGTCGGATGCACCTTGGCCTGAAGAGACTCGATGAAGCTGGCAAGCCATGGTCAGCATGGGCAGCTCCTTACACGGAGTAGGGGCCTACCTGTCCGTCAAGCCAATCAGTTCAATGGGGAGGTCGTCGAGATCGACCGACGCTCGCGGCGGCTCGGGCGGGTCCTCGGCCTCGATATGGCTCTCAAACGTATCCGGTCCTTCTGCCGCCGCTGACGACTTATCCAGACTGTTGGGAGTCGGGCTCGTCGGCATCGTCCGATCGGCCAGGCCGTCTGAAGCTGTGCGGGTGGGCATGGTTTGGGAACGAAGTGCTAGCGGGCGTTTTGCGGCCGACGACGACCGCTGCGAGTCAGTGCCTTTGCCCGCTGCTGCGGCATCCTTGGTCGGAGCCATGAATGTCTCGGTCAAGCTGGCAATGTCAGTGATGGGAGTGCATAGCTGCCAGGCGGATGGTACACACCCAAACGGGACCACATCAGACGCTGGAGGGATTGAGACGAGGGGGCGAAAGTGGAGGAGACGGAGTCGGGATAAATGGGAGGCTGGATGGCAAGCCGGCAAGCGGTGACGAACAAACGCACCAAAAGCTACCAGAAGCGGCTGCCTGTCGGTCGTTGGCCGTGCTGCAGCGGCATAATCGGCGCGGTCAAAATATGGAGATGTGGCGATGATGCCCATTGGTGCCTGTAACCGATGCACTAAAAGACCTGTAAGAGACTTGACGCAATGCGCGTCACGTGCGAGAAGCTTCTGCCTTGATTTTCAGGCACTCATCACGTTTGCCCAACTGCTGCCTTGATTTGCAGGCACGCCACGTCACAACTCCACGCCTGCCTAATCTGCGTTATCGCAGCCACTCGTCATATGGCCCACACGATACCAGGAGCGGCTTCGGACGACACGTCTTCTCACCTTCTTTTCTCTCTACACTTTGTTTTTTCTTCTCTCTACACTCGTCTTATCTATTTTCATTGTGATCCTCTTCCTTCCGTCCCACGGTGCCACTCGCGGCTCCCTTTTCCTCCATCATCGCCTTCTTTCGATAGTACACCAGACATCAGCCTCCTTTATAACTACGCCAGACATCTACTTGTTTTCCCAACCGTTTCGGCTTCCTTTCGCCATCGTCCGGCTGGCGTCATGGTCCCGCCGCACGCTTCCAGCCATGGACAGTCTCGGGCGCGGTGCACGTCGGCCGGCAGGGTGACAGCACAGCTGCTTCTCTCTTTTCTCGCTCTCTCGACCGCCCCCTTTGCCGCGGCCAGTGGCCGTGTCTCGCAAGAGCTGGTCCTTCCGCTACCCCCTGCCGGCCCCATTCTGGCTCCGCCAGAGGCAGAGCCGCCGACGCCGGCCGACCATGTTTTTGTAAGTGTCCATGCGAGCTCCCTGTGTGCTATCTTTGCTCATGGCTTCCCCCCTGTGTGCTATCTTGCTAATGGCCTTTCAGACGCTACGACACGTCTATCATCACGGCGCTCATCTGTATCCAAATCTGCACCGCAAGCAGGATGTTTCACTGCAAGAGGCCGAGTCGGTGTGGCTGGCGGCCGAAGACGGGCACGACCGGCAGCGGCTACCCGTGTTGCGAGCCAAGAGCCAGGCATCGACGATCCAGCGGCTCGTGGACCGGCGGCCCAGCGTGGTGGATCCCATGGTGGCGCTGGCACGGGAGCGCGGCTCGGTGGCGGCTCTGTCGCCGAGTGCGTGGACGCTGGACAGCGTTTCGACACCCAATATTACCGACAAGGAAACGGTGCTCAGCCTGGCGTATATGGCGGGCAACGCGTACGTGGAGGCGCCGGGCAAGCCGGACTGGGAGGAGGTGGGCCAACGGTTCAACCGGAGCGCCGATTTTGGCTGGGAGGGTGACGGGCTGCGCGGACACGTGTTTGCCGACGAGCACAACGACACGATTGTCATTGGGCTCAAGGGCACCTCGCTGGCCGTCTTTGACGGCGAGGGCACGACGACGCGGGACAAGGAAAACGACAACCTGTTTTTCAGCTGCTGCTGCGCGCAGCAGGGCCAGTGGACGTACCGGCAGGTGTGCGACTGTGCAACGGCCACGTACGCCTGCAACAATACGTGCGTGCGCCAGGCGCTGCGCAACGAGAACCGCTACTACATGGCGGCGCGCGAGCTGTACGGCAACATTTCGGCGCTGTATCCGGGCGCGACGGTCTGGATGACGGGCCACTCGCTGGGCGGGTCCATTAGCTCGTTTGTGGGCCTGACCTATGGTTTGCCGGTGGTGACGTTCCAGGCCGTGCCGGATGCCAAGGCCGTTGGCCTGCTCGGCCTGCCGGTGCCGCCCGGCGCCGACCCCGACCACCCGCAGACGCGCGACTACACGGGCGCCTACCACTTTGGCCACACGGCCGACCCCATTTACATGGGCACGTGCAACGGCGCCACGGCGTCGTGCTCGTACGCCGGCTACGCGCTAGAAACGTCGTGCCACTCGGGCTTTGAGTGTGTCTACGACGTGGTGGCGGACAAGGGCTGGCGCGTCGGCGTCGGCACACATCGTATCCGCACCGTGATTTCTGACGTGCTCATTCCCTACGAGGACGTTCCCGTCTGCCGCCGCACGCCCGAGTGCCGGGATTGTGTCAATTGGCGCATGTACGAGAGCAACGGCACCGACACCACCACGACCACCACGTCCTCGTCCACCACCATGACTCGCACGCGCACGCAGACGTGCCAGACGCCGGGTTGGTGGGGGTGTTTGGACGAGACGACTGGGACGGCGACGGCGACGACGGCGACAACCGGCAAGCTGACGACG
Organism: Graphilbum ipis-grandicollis; assembly: GCA_019925625.1. NCBI lineage: Eukaryota > Fungi > Ascomycota > Sordariomycetes > Ophiostomatales > Ophiostomataceae > Graphilbum > Graphilbum ipis-grandicollis. The sequence goes on along the minus strand of JADHKH010000010.1, from coordinate 181,399 downwards.
GCGACAACGACGGCGACAACGACAGCCACCACTACAACGACCAGCACTACCACTACCACTACCACTACTACGACCACCACTTGCAAGACCCCGGGCCGCTTCTGGGGCTGCCTTGACGAGACCACGACGGCGCCGACAGTCACCACAACGTCCACGGCGGCCACGACCACGTCCATGTCGTCGTCTACGTCGTCATCGGCCTCTGCGCCCTCGTCAACCGAATGTCTGACCCCGGGCTTTTTCTGGGGCTGCCGTGACAAATCCACCGAGACGACGACACCGACGCACACCTTGACGGCGCCGCCAAGCACGTTGCCGACAGCCGGCCCGACGGCCACGGCCACGTTGCCCGTCTCGAAGCAGCACTGTGTCCGGCGAGGCTGGTTCGGTATCTGCAAAGACTGGGAGAGCATGGACGATTTGTAGCGGTTTCCTTGGTTTATTTGATTTTCATTGTTTCTGGTGTCTTGATTTTAAACGTTACCTTGGACAAGGCATACAAGTAATACAGCAGTGACGAAACTGCTATGCGGCGTCGATGGATGATGGGCAGCTTTTGCATAATCTTGTCATTGTTTTTTTTGCTAGATTTAAATTCAGAATGTATGTGATAGGGGATTGCTGTTTGAGAACAAATAGAAGAAACGGCTTACTAAGCACTGGTGCTTAACACGGGTGCAGTGCGCCGATAAGATAGCGCTGTAAATTTTAACGCGCCGTGACAAAGCGCGACTTCCTTTCCACGTCATCGGCCCCCCTTCAACAGTCCACACAAGCCATGGCCGCATCAGACACCAGCACAAAGTCGGCGGCTGGCGGCGCTGCTGCTGCTGCTTCTGGCGACGACGAAACGGGCCTGTCAGACCTGTCGAACCTTTCGAGCCTGTCAGACGACGACGACGACGCGAGCAAAGGGGGAGACGGTGAGCCCTGGAAGAAGAAGACGGCCGAGGAAGCCAAGCCGGTCGAATGGCTGGCGACGGGACGCGCCCGGCGGTCGACGGCGGGGAACCGCATGAAGAGTTTGTTGGCCAGCATGGGTGCCGGCGTCGAGGACGGCCATGGCCGAGGCGGCGGGGCCGATGACTCTGATTTGGAGCTGCTCTTTGCCGAAGACGAAGACGACGGGGGATGGGTATCGAGCGACGACGGGAGCGACGGGAGCGACGGGAGCGATGGAGGAAACGACGACGGCGATGGCGACGGCGACGGCGACAAAAACAAGAGCGGCCATGGCGACGAGTCGGACATGCACATGGACTCGAGCTCAGACGACGAGGATGAGCAGGATGGGGCCGGCGACGGCGCGGCAGACGATTTGGCGGGCGAACGCGAGCTCGAGCGACGCGAGAGAGAGCGTCGGATGGCCGCACGCAAGCGCCACAAGGCACAAGCCGCCATTCCGGCGCGGTTCCGAAAAAAAGTGCGCATTGCGGACCAGGTGACAGCAGAGGCCGAGACGGCGGCCACGACGACGACGGCGGCGGCGCGGAAAAAGAAAAAGAGCGAGCGCACCAGCTGGCTACCGTCGCCGGCCGACGTGCCGGTCCGGGCGTCGGCTCGCGCCACTACGCGCGTCAGCAAAGAGCTGCTGCACCGGCAAATGGCGGAACGCGAACGGCGGCGCGAGCGACAGGCGGCCGCCATGGCCAACAAGGCCGAACGGGCGGCGGCCCAGAAGAAGCAGCCGTTGACGCAGGCACAACGGCTGGCGGCGGCAGCCGAGGTCGAAAAGATGAATATGCGCAGCCTCAATACCTGGGAAGAGGCCGAGAAGCAGCGCGAGGCCGAACGGGCGGCCAAGCTGGCGGCCATGTACACCCGCACGCTCAAAGGACCAGTCGTGACGTTTTGGAGCGGCATTGTCGAGCTGCGCAAAGAGGTCGGCGAGGACGGCCTGCTCAAGCAGCACGTCGGCCGCATGGTGTCGATGGAGGAGAAGGCGCCGCGGAAGAAGCGGCAGACGGCAGCACAGGCGGCCGCCGCCGAAGCAGAAGCCGCTAGAGCAGAAGCAGCCACGGGAGAAGAAGCAGCCGCCGGAGCAGCAGCTGCTGCCGGAGCAGAAGCGGCCGCCGTGCCCTTTACCGAGTATGTCTTTATGCCCATGGACTTGCAGCCCGGGCCGGCGCCGGGGAATGATGCCGTCATGGTCGACGCTCCCGCTTTGCCACAGAAAGACGACACTACGTTATCCTCTCTTCCTCTTTCTTCTGTTCCTTCTCTTCCTCCTTCTCTTCCTTCTCTTCCTCCTTCTCTTCCTTCTCACCCTTCTCTTCCTTCTCTTCCTCCCCCTCCTTCTCTTCCATCTGTTCCTTCTGTTCCTTCTCTTCCTTCTCTTCCTCCTCTTCCCCTCCCTCCTCTTCCCCCCCCAGAAGCCTCTGCACCAACAAAGCCGGCAAACGAGCAGGCAATAAACACCGCCGCGGCCTGTGCAGACTCTTTTGTCGCGTCCGGCCAGCCAGCAGCGACCGCGACAGAGCCACCAGCGCCGGTGGAAGCAGCGGCTACAGGCCTAGACGACCGCCTCACGCGCACCTGCATTGTGCTGCAAAACTTTGACGAGGACCGCATCCAGGACAAGCAGGTCCAGATGCAGATTCTCTTTGGCCGCCGCATGTCCAAAATTGCAAGTGAGTCTGCAACTCCCGCTTTCGAGTTTGCCTGCTCTTTTCTTTACCTCGGCCACTGACAGACAGAACCGGCCCAGACTCCCTTTTGCAGCATCACCGGCCACGCCGCCCGCTACCGCGACGTCCAGACCGGCCTGCCCTTTTACAACAGCTACGCCTACCAACAGATCCGCCACCTGTCCCGCGGCGACTACCGCTGGAGCCCGTTGGTGGGTGCCTGGGTCGGCCGAGCACCGTCGTCCACGGCCGCCGCCGCGGGCGTGCCCGAGGGCTTTGTCGATGCCAGCAAGGTCAAGGCAGCGCCCGAGGGCACTGTCGATGCCAAGGTCAAGGCCGCCGCGCCGGAGAGCATTGTCGATGCCAAGGTCAAGGCCGTCAATGTCAAGGCCGGTGCGGGCCCGGACGACCCAGGCAAGACACAGCCAGGCGGCATAGTGCTGCCGCCTGCCGAAAGCGGCAAGGTGGCGCCAGCAGCAGCCGCTACAGCGTCTGGGCAAAACCCCCCAGCACCGTCTACGGCCCCCACAGCCCCCACAACTGCCGTCTTGATGCCGCCGCCACCACCACCACCTGCTTCTTTGCCTGGTACGCCTGCAGCCCGGCAGCAGCCGTCAACGCCGTTGCAGGCGTCGCAGCCGCTACAGCCTTTACCGCCATCGCAGGTGCAGCCACCCACGCAGACCGCGCCCGTTGAAAAGAAGAGCGAGCCCTCACCGGCAGTTGTTCCAGCGGCCTCGCCAGTCGCTCCAGCGGCCTCGTCAGCAGTCGCTCCAGCGGCCTCGCCAGCGCCTGTCGCTTCAGCGGCCCCGCCAGCAGTCGCTCCAGCCGCCCCGCCAGCCATCACTCCAGCCGCCCCGCCATTGCCTTGAGTGGTTGCAGCACAGCAACACCGCTTGTTGAAGAACAGCTGCTGCGGGTACCCTCGCAAAAAATTCTCCGGTGACCCCTACCCCTACCACTACTAAAACTTTTGACCGAGGCGCTTTCACATGTGACTGCGGGAAAATTGGGCAGTGGTGCTACTGTGGGCAAGCATCATGCCTTGTTTACTTTTATGCGCCCAGCAGACGCAATGCAAAGCCTTGTTTCTGTTTCACCTCTGCCTGAAGGACAAGCCTTTATTTTCTAGCCATCCTGTGTAGTGTCGATTTTTCGTCTACTTTGCTAGAGCCATTTCAGCTCCGCAAACTATCGGTTTGGGGCTTTTTATATATGACTGGTTAATCTAACCATTTTTTACATATGACAGCAAGTACAGCAACAGTGACTTTGATCCGTTTTACAGCAAGTAGAGCAAGGTGACCTTGTTCCTTTATTACAGCAAGTAAAGCAAGGTGACTTTGATCCGGCATAACACATGTCCAAAACAGTAATACGATTCGCCCAATGCTTTGCAAAGCTGCATCTATAAACCAAAAAAGAACCAACATCATTCCCATCCAAAGCTGCCAGATATATTTCATTTATAAAAGGGGGTATGCACTCTCGACCCTGGTCGTTTACCGCACTGCCTCCGCGTCCCTCCCCTGTGCCCTTTCAGACTTTTCTGAGTCGGTTGCCCGCCGGAGGCATAAATCAAAAAGACATGGTTTATCGCCCCATGCTTTGAAAGAAAGAGTAGCCGCCTCGCTCCAGCAGATCGCGGACTACCCTAGATCCACCCACACGTCAAAACCAGGCCATCGCTTTCCCCGAAAGCGCTAGGACCAATGCAAAAGAATGGTTGTGGCTGCAAGTCCTCCAATCCTGCCTCTGGCTTTTATGACGCTTTGTCCCTTCCACCGTTGACCGGATCCACTCTCCATAGGCTCACCTCAGGGCAAAGGTAAAATCTCACGACCGAGGCGCACACGATTCCCACTGTGTCGTCTGTCCATGTAGCGCGCTTTATAGCCTCCGCCGGAAAGACGCCGCCGCCTGTAGCTGTATCCGGACACGCACCTTTTGGCTGCAAAATCGTCGGGCTGGTCAAGGGACAGTGCGCATCACGCCTGCGGGAAGCTAATCTCTCATAGGAAGCCGGACTCTGCCAGTACCCTATTTCGGCAAACAGTCAGCCAGATTGGTTCTACCCGATAAATCTGGTGCGCAGCTAAGGCGGCCCCCAAAGCACCAAAAATGAAATGCACAATATAGCTCTTCATCCCATTCCTCACAAATACGGAAATATGCGCCCCCAGGGTATGCTCGCAGAAACAGGTACATGCAGATGAAGAGAGGGGGGGATCAAGGTAAAGAAAAAAAATGCGCCCATAAATCCCTCCACACCGCCACAAGCACCCCGTACAGACAGGGCTCCTCTCTACTGTTATGATGCTATTGCTGGTTCAGCAATTTTGCCGCTGATGTGACATACCTCACAATCTTTTCGTCTTCACGCTCGCGAGGCTCGACTTGCAAGCTCTTGTCGTACATCTCATGCACATCTCCAGCTGCTTGCATATTGTTTAGGATGTACTCCTGTAGCTCCGACACTGGCTGAAGTGAGTAGGCCACGTTCTGGTATTGCTGGATGTCGCGAATCACTTCTGCCGTCTTTGCTCGTTTGGCAAAGTTGATCAAGTTTGTCTTCTTAATGATCGACGGAATGCCGTCCTCGATAAAGGTAAGATCCGTCAGATAGACACCTACAGTTGGTCAGCGGACAAACGGCGCGCTAGCAATGCGTCTTGCTGCTTCGGTTTCTCTCTGCCTTACCAAAGAAGGGAATGCATGGCGGGTTCGAAACGTGTAAAGCTTCTCTGTATTCGCCAAAGTTTTTGGTGCTAGCCATTAGCTTCCGCATGCTTTCCAGAGTGGTCTGTGTTTTTTGTGGCACGATATCCCAAGTTCTCTTGAGACGCGCGATCGGGGCCGTCCCCAGTGCCGAGATAACCGATGTCAATGTTGAAAAGTTGTTCAAGCCTCGGCATTTCTATCAAGGTTAGCGAATAGTTCATAGTGAAAAAGAGTGTGTTGAAAGCCCTACATCAGCAACAGCGACAAAGTGTTTAATGACAACAACGCGCTTCTTCACGTCTGTCTGGGCTAGAATCATTTCGGCAACCCAGTTCGTCATCTGGTTGGAGTGGAGAATAAGAGCCTTGACATTTGGAGCAGGCTCCGGCTCTCCTTCGCCCACTTTCTTTTGCCAAGTTTTGTTAAGGCATTCTGTCGGCTTAATCTTGCCATACAGCCGAGACTCGATAATGGTGAGCTGGCGGGCAAATTCGGTGACGTCAATGTCGAGAAACTTGAGCTTCTTCATGTTCTTCGGCATGATGGGCGCAGGCGTGTTCTGGTTGAGCGTCTGAATGAGACGTCTAGCACCTGAATCTTTGCCATTGGAACGCTGGTCGAGGGCAGCCAGCAAAGACGCTGACCCGGGTGTTTCGGTGGACTTGATAGTGTCCTGTGCAAAGGCGTACACGTCGCGGAAGAGCTGCTTTGTTTCCTCGAGGGCGGCGTCCTCCATCCAGAATGCGTCAAACCAATTCTTGATAATGTTGACAACCCGGAAGCGAATCAGTTTCTGCTTGCGGTCGCGCCACTGCTCATACTCGCTTTCCAGCAAGCCTTCGGGCGGTTGTATGCCAAAACGCTGCACTAGAAGCTCAAAAAGCTCTCGGGCCGATGTGAAGGATTGATAGGTGAGGAGAAAGGTGTTGTTGAAGCTAGAATCGAGCTTGTCGTGCCGCGTTAGTTGTTCAACCAAGGCCATCAGAGAGCCACCCCTGACCTGCGCCGGCTGGGCCTTCATATCCCACGACAGTTCGTGCTCGTAGTCGAGTCGCAAGTACGGTGGCGTGTCGTCGGCAACCATGGCCTGGGGCGACGGATCCTCTCCCAGAACCTTTTTCAGCTTGGACAAATCACCGCCCTTGCGGTACGACTGTGCCGTCTGATCGCCGCCTTCCGTGAAGGATTGCGTTTGCATCAAGGACGGTCGTGGGCCGATGCCACGAGATTCCGAGCGTTGGTGTGCCAGCGTTGCCGACGACGATGCAGAGCCGGCAACGGAAGGGACCGCAGTGGACGCCCCGGAAGACATGTAGGGCAAGGTATCGCCCCTTCGGAGCTCCCGCGGCGAGACAAAATCTTCCCGCATACGGGCTTCTGCCTGTTGTTGTGCAAGGGCCTGTACCTGTTCGGAGAGCAGTTGTAGGGAGGAGCCAATGTGGGACGAGTTCTTCTCGAGCACACGGGTACATTGGCGCACGTAATCCAACCGGTTCTCCAAAGACTCTCCGCGAACCTCGGTCCACTCATCGGCGATTGGGCCAGCCACTGCCTGACAGCCCAGTATCAGATCTGAAATGTTGTCGTACAGGGTTTGCTTGTCAGTGCTAAAGTCGGCAAGCTGGGGGGTCTGGAAGCTGTTGCCCAAGGAGGACAAGTCAATGGACTCGATCATGGACACCCAAGGCCGGAACATTTCTAGCACTTTTCCACCCGCAATGCAAACGTTGTTGCCAATGACTTCGTGTTTGAAAGGAGTGACGATTTTGTCGGTGACTGTCAGGTACTTTTCCAGCTCGCGGATGCTCGACACAAGCATACGCTTCCGCTCGTCCAGTCGCTCCAAAAGCTTGCCGTCCAAAATGGCGGTAGGTTCTGTGGTGCCCTCTTCGTCATCGAGGAAGTTGGAGGTGATGGGGTCATGAGGCCCCAGAGCATTATTTTGCCAGCTGCCGCCTGTATTGCTGCCAATGACAAAGCCTGGGAAGAGACGTGGTATGTCTTCACCACGCTGCTGGCGAGCCACCTCGACGTAGCTGTAGACGCCCATGAGAACACCGTCGGCCTCCTGCAAGCATTTTTGCACAGATTCCGCATTAGGCCAATCGGTGGCAGCAATGTGTGAAGAAATGACCAGCTTGGAGAACTTGGACATCATGTCCCGGAAGTGCGGGTAGAGAGCCTTGTTGGTGGAGATGATGGAGGGCTGACCCGAGTGATTGTCGGTGGTGCCGGAGCCAGCAGCAAGAAGCAGGCGGAGATGATCAGAAATGTCTTCGGCACGCGCCACGTACTCGGACCGGCTGTTGGAGGTAATGGCGTCCCGGTAGCGATCAATGGACCTTTTCATGTTGGCAACGAGGCGTTGCCAAGTCAAGGGAGGAGTCGTGCCATCATCGAAGAAGGACCGGGGGATGGTGGCGGCGGTAGGCAGGTTGAAGGTGACAGAAGTGAAAGAGGTGGCCGAGGCGATCATGGGGGTCTGCATGATGCCTAAGTGTGAGCTGTTCATGGCGTCGTTGGGAGGAATACCTCCGTTGGCGAGATTACCCCGAATGGAGGACTGGCCATTCAGCGGATCCATGGACACGGTCGGGGAAATGCCGTCGTTTGTGTAGGAGCGGAGATTCCGAGCCTGCAAAGTTAGCCACACAGACGTGTAAGGAAAAGGACGGGAAAACACACAGCTCGGGATGACATCATGATGTGCTCGCCCTCCAATTCGGAAGCAGAAGTAGCCTCGGAATCCTCATCCTCGTTTTGGATGAAACCCCGCGCCATCATCTCGGGCGGCGGACGTGTCCGCTCGGGCATGTTGACATTCATCCGGTCCCGCGGCCCGCTCTCCGTGGCCGACGTGGGTGATTCCAGCGGCAGCTCCATGCTGCTCTCGCCTGTCATGGTGTTGTAGTAGTACAGGCACCCGTCATGGGTGGCCTGGGGTATCCAGTAGTCGGCACCAGACTGGCTCGCGTTTACACTGGTTCCCTCAATCGGAAGGCCCATAATGTCGTCTGCGTCGTCCTCGTCGTCGTCCTCGAATCCCTCATCGTAGACATCCTCCTCGAGGTCTTCCTCGACTTCGTCAGCCACGCCAACGCCGTTCTGCTCGGACTCTGGTAGCTCGTCGGCGCTGGTGATCAGCTGGCAATAGTTGCTGGGAAACCAGCCTCGGACGCCGTTGATGACGCCATCCCACCAGCCGCTTTCCAGCTGCGTGATGACCTGGATGACGTCGCCTTCGTGGAAGCTCAAGCTGGTCCTGTCGTCCGCCTCGTAGTCGTACAGTGCCCGGACGTACATGGCGCCCGGTGGCGCTGTCCCCACTATGCCGTTCATGGTCGCAGGGTGGTGTTTCTGGGCCGAAATGGAGGCCGTTTCAGTCCTGTAAGCGGTAGGAAGCGGTGTGGTGGGTGAATAAAAGGCGGTGATGGTTTTCGTCGACCGTCTATGAAGCTGCTGCCGAGGCCCAGATCTGCGTCATACGCATGGTGGTCTCACCGTTTCGGAGTCGCACAGGAGGCGGCCAGAATTGCCAGCGGGAAAGGGGAGAGGAGATGGGAGGGTGGAGGAGGAGGGGATCTGAGGAGGGCCTGAGCGAGATGAGGGGATCAGAATGGATAGTTGCGACTAAAAGTAGACAGTCGCTCGCTGCCGGTCGGTAGACAAGGCGCAGGAACCCGGAGATGCAGGATTTGGCAGATTTGCGGGAGCAAAGCGGCGTCGGTAGCAGACGCGACTCGCGGTCAGACAGCTTGTTTGTGGTGCAGACGAGTGCAGATGAGTACAGATGAGTGCAGTCGAGTGCAGGCGGGTGCAGGACGACCTCTTCAGCCTATCGAAAAAGGCAATGCAGGAGGGGCCTTTTGCAGGATTGCGACAAAAAAAGGGATAAGCGAGAAAATTTTGAAGTAAAAGTCAGATTGAGCGAGCTGGACGGTCGTCGCGCGGCAAACAGGTGCGAGTTTGTGAGTGGTCAGAGGATACAAGACCGGCCGGCGGGTAGAAGACAAGGTTGCACAATTAAAGATGGCAATTCGTCGGTTGAGTGAAAAGATGGTGGACCAGATCTGGTGGCGGTGGGATAAAGAGGAGACGTCTCGGCGGCAGTATTAAAAATAAAACCAGAATAGAGCGTGGAAAACGGGGCTGACGGCTGCTGTGTCGTCGTACAGTGACTGAATCTAGAAATAGACAAAGAAAGGGGGTATTTTGGTCTCTAGAGTTCAGTTTTGCGATTCTCTTTATTGTATGACTTGCGTTTTTCCCGGCTTGGTTCCGTACTTTTCTAATTTGATCGCGCACCTGGGCGTTGGTCCTTTCTCGGACGCTGAAATCGCAGCAGAAACAAAAGACAGGCGTGCGGATGGGAGAGAGGAAAAGCCTCGTTGCTTTACTGCGATGGAAAATGGCAGCGTGTTGCCGTTGTGAGCTGTGGGAAGTGTGTATATTGCGCAGCGCAGTGTTCCATGTGTCTCGTGTCGTGAGTCGTGCGGTTGTGCGCTGCACTGGACGAACGGGTATGCGTTGCAGTGTCTCACGGCTCGGCCGCGGCCACAGAGCAACTTGGATGCGAAGCTGCAGAAGCTAGTTTGCACAAACTATCGCCAGAACATTCGCGGAAAGCAAAAGCAGATTGGAGAGGACACTGAACCTTTCGAACCTTCCTTCACTGCCCTTTCTTGTCCTGTTTTGGTTGGGGACGTTGCTTCGAGAGAGACAGAAGAGGAAGGCACAAACGGCCATGCGAGGGGCCACTGCTGTCAGGGGAGGGAGGGGGCACCAGGGAAGGAAAGAGGGGGGGCGGTGGCATATTGTTCTACAAGGGCAACGAACGGGGGGGAAGGATCACCTTGTATTTCGAGAATACCGGTCTGGCGTCTTACGAGTCTTAAGAATAGGGGCTAGGCTAGGCAAAGTAGTACTTGGTAGCGCCTAGTGTACCATACGTTGTAGAGCGTGCTAGGATAGGCCTTTTACCTTTTAGTGGACTGGGCACTGGAATACTACGCTACACAGTCGCTAGCTGCTGCGGCCAGCAACGATTCTGTCTTTCCAGACTGGTTGCTTTTCCGGTCGTATGCATATTTGGATGCCTTTTTCGTGGTTTTTTCATGCCTTGCTGCCGCAGAAAGAAAAGATGCCACAGTCGTACGCACAGCCTTTTCCCAGATCTTCCTGATGGGCCACCGAAGGCCTCCTCTAGAGTGGATGGTGTAGCTTAGTGTAGTGTAGTCCCTCTCTCGCTGCCCCGTGCTCCCATTCTGTCACTTCAATTTTGACGCAATTTGATGTCAATAGCCATACAGTTTTTCCTAGGACGCCGTTGCGTCGTTGGGCAGCCCTTCCCCTTCTAGCGGGCGTTAGCGTGGAACGGCTAGGCCGCCCCGCTGTAGCAGCAACTTCTGGTAGCATTGGGCTTGTTACGGCATATTGTGACGTTGAAGAAACAACGGCGCAGTTGGCCGCCTCAACTCCAGCTTTTGCCACGCTTTCCCCTTCCCTCCCCCTTACGCTCTTATCGCCTCCCCCTCCTTGGGACCAGTCGTATCTCTCAGCCTGGCCGTGCAGACTTTGATACGCTCGAGGTTGGCGGCGTTGCCACTGATTTTGCCTTTGCAATGCCTCCTTTTGTCTTGAGCGATTTCGAAATGCCTCACTAGACAGCAGGAGATAGGGATGTGGCGGAAAAGACGCCAGAGAAGCGCCCAAAGAGGCCATGGGGGAGATACGGACCGACGCGGTCATTGTTTACTCCATCGTTGGCCCAAGCGGCTGTTGCCATCAACCTCTGCAGCGAATTGCCGCCGCCATTTCGCTTTGTAGACGGCACGGCAGAGTCGGCACACCAAAACCTCAAAGGCCCGGCCTTTGGTTGTCTCTGGTCTGTTTCTGTTTCTCGATCCAGCTTCGACCGTTTCCCCCCTTGCTGTTTGAATGGCGTTCTCCAGGGGTATTGAAATTGGCGAATCAAATATGACCGAATCAAATACTTGCCATGACAAGACCAACAACCAAAAGGCAGCTCTCGGCTTGAGCCGTTTGGCCGCAAAAGTGGAGGCCATGCAGTTGTTGCGGAAGGACATTTGTTGGCCGTTTTCCCCCGCAAAATGCTTTGCGGACCGCCCGCCCCCGTCTTGGACGGAATCCGAAATTTGCTCCTCAAAGACACGTGGTCCAGGAACAGCATGGGCAGCCGAGGCCTCTCTTTTAGACTGTGAATGCGGGGAAGCAAAGAGGAGGCAGCAGGAGAGAGCTTGAAGAGGAAAAGTCGTGACTCTGATTTGCTGATAACCGAAAGGCCATAGCGACTCGCCGCTCGACGGAAACCCAACTCGGTACTTGGCCGGTTGTTTCTCTGTGACAGGCCTTTCCCGACAAGAGGATGGTCTAGGAGACTTTTTGTCTTTTTCTCTTCCTCCTGCTCAATATCAACGTCGTTTTTTCCCCTGTCTCACAGCTCCGGCTAGCCCTTTTCGACGGCCATGGTCCAAGCATCAGTGCGGCCCAAGCCAAAGGGCGAGCGCAAGACAAATAGAATGAGACTGAAGAAACAGGATTGGATGAGAGAATTGGTTTGGGGCGGCTCGGTAGACTAATCATACTGTTTGATAAGCAGATGGGTATCACAGTCATGGCATAGGGCTTCGACTGGACGACTTTGATAAGCAGAGAGTATCACAGTCATAGCAATAGCTTTGACTGGGCGACTTTGATAAGCAGATGGAGTATCATAGTCATGACAGCAATGGCTTCGACTGGACGACAAAGTATGTCCAAGGTGCGGCTTTTCTTGGCATGCAAACGCCAAAAATGGTTGGCTTACGTTTATGATATCATGCCAAACGCGGCACATGGAAAACGGACAGCAGCCATTGAATTGAGGGAAAGAGTCAAAAGGCCTTCTTTGATCGCTTTTATCAAGCCATTGGACTGCTGTCGACTTCATGCTAGCTAAGGCTGGCCAAATATCCAGTGTTACCCTGATTTAAATCTTGTTAAAAGACGCGTCATCCGGCGACTGGACTTTTGTTTTTGCTTTTGTCGGTACCACCCCTTTTGGCTTTTTGTTTAGTTGATGCATTTGCTCTGAACAAGGAAGAGTGTTATACTTTATTGCTTTGATTGGTCAGTTTTAGTTACTGTCGGCTTTCGAATCTCACTGTCTAATAAAGCGAAGATGACAATGCCTTGGCGAGAATGGTAATTCAAAGATGCAGCCGTCCGAAACATTTTTCATTTCCATATACTCAACTACGAGAAAATGCAAGACATTGGGGTCAAAGCAGACTATTTCGGCACCGCCTGACGGCCACCATTGAAGACAAGCTGCTAGATGCGGCCAACACGGAATGTGATGTTAACCGACCGAATGCGAGAGCTTGTTGTCAAGGCTCAACAATGGTACTGTGTACGGGGTATAGTCTGAGATGACTGTATGACTGCTGGATGATAGGCTTGATACAGCCTCGTCGAGGGTGGAGGTTCAGGCCCCAGGCTGGCCCACTATGGGGATGAGAGCCTTGCCAGCTGTCTTTGCACGGCTCCAGTCTCAAAGTTGTGTTGCCAGCAACGTGTCTTTCACCGAGAGCTGCTGGCCCTGGCCGTATGATGCCAGCCCTTGACCGCTGCCTCTCTGTTGTCTGTGCCTTGCGTCGTCATGTGCGAGTTGGCGGGTGCAAACGTGGATACCAAAAAGCACAAGTACATTGCATATGGAAGACATGCTTATTGCTGTGCTATGGCGGTGTGTACTGGTGAGCCTTTTGGTTGTGAGCGTTGGGCATCATGGTCTTCCCTTCTTTGGGCAATTTGCCGTGGCCGACCGGCAATGCGGGTATGCTGCGGAAGGGCCTCACCGACTCGACATAACGTCCCGGCCGGCCCGCTATTGAGCCATCAAAGGGGCTGGGGTCAGCCCAGACAGACGTGTGGCCGCCGGGCAGGGTTGGGGGTGGAAACGGGGAGCCTGACGGAAGCCCGGAACTGACCCAATGTCTGCATACACTTTGCGCTTACCGGGCGCGGATTAGGGCTGATGCAGTCTTCTTTTTCTGCTTTACCCCTTGAATAACACGCGCACACACCGCTTTCCAGCCTTTATCGCCCAGACATCTGTCCTCTCTGGCTTGAAGACGGTTTCCTCTCTCGTCTGCCCACAACTAGTGCGGTCTAATGCAACGCAACGGCGACATGGCCCACTCGCGATACCTCCCGTGAGAAGAGCGCCGTGAATGTTCGTACACAACTACAACAAAACAGAACGGACAGGGCTCGACTGCACAACAACGGCACGTCATTTCACCAGCGCACCCACAAACCCCATCGCGGCGACGACGGAGTATTTCACCTACTCTGTCGTGCTTCGTCCGTACGGAGTAGGATGTGAGAACCCCCCACGAACACGTTTGCTAGCGGAGTAAGAAAACGCTATCAGAGCAGACCCCGTTCGTCAAGAGATAATCAGCTTCCCCGTAGTGGAAAATAAAACCGACGATATGGAGAAGGTGGTCCGGTTGATAAGATGGACGGAGCAGGGTGCCGAAAAGACGGTGAATGCCATACTAGCACGAACCGGCCGGGACCCTCAGTCGGCCGCCGCGTTCTTTTCGGTGGGCTTTTTTGGCGGCGGGTAAAGGAGCGGGACGTTTCGCCCATGCCGAAAGGGACAGATCCATACGCCAACGGGGTAGCGTATTAAGATACTTTACTGCGACAACAGTAGCCCTTTGGAAGGCTTCTCTTGTGATTTCTCCCTCTTTTATTCTCCTTTCACTGCGCTACTTTGTACAATGTCTGGCTCAACCGTACTATCACCTACACTGCATACGCAGGAGGCCGCAGGAAGGGTGGCAGGACGAGGCGAAGGAGCCCAAACTAGCCTTTTGTCTACTTTGTGCATATGTGGGCACATTCTTGCTCTCGGACGGAGACGCCTCCCCGGAGACACGTGGTTGTCCGCCGAGTTCTTGCATCGTCCACTTTGCCTTGTACACTATTGCTTTACCCCGTACGTATTTCTCCATTGACTTGGCTTCCATTGGCATCTCTGCTCGTTTGCCGTGGCCGATGTTCTCTTCTTCTGGGCCCCTTGGCCGGCTTATGACTCTTCGAGAAAGCCCGGCGCCACGGTCCTGGTCCTCATGGCAATCTAGTGACAAACAGGACGCCAGAAGATTACAAGGGGGCATGGAGGTGGGCCATTCGGCACAGAGTCGGCAAAGTAGAAAATACAAAGCATCAACGAGAGAAGCGCAAACATGCGTTGTACTGGTACTAGGAAACTGTTTAATCTCTTTTCATTCTATTTCCTTTTCCAAAGTTCCTCGATCTAGGGGAGGAGGGGCGTGGATACACTCTATGCCGTAAGGACCCTGCCGATGCAGGGAGTCAGTCAAGAAGAGTCAAGATTAGCATGTTTTAGTTTGTTAAACAGTCGAGTTGCAAAGGAGTGAAAAGGGGGGCTTTTGCGGTGTGGCCCATTTCCCTTGTCTTCTTTGCCAGACTGCCTTTTTTTCCTCTTGTCGCTGCGTCCGATGCGGCAGGTGCGGCGGCTGTGGCTTCCCCCACGCAGTCGTTGGGGGTCAGGCAACCACCAAGACGAGAAAGGAATGCCATTTTGCGGTGAGATACTGCACACTAACCGTCGACTTTCTACACTGGCAAACGGCAGGCGCAATGTCCCAAACGGGCCGCCACAGCACGTCGCCGCCAGCTGGCAGCCAGCGTGCACATATCAGGAGGGGCTGCTCGGCCTGGGGTGGAGATACCTTTTTCATCGAGCGCCACCAAAACACGGAAACCCAAGCTTTTCATTTTCACACCCCTGTCGACCAAATTTCCGGCTCACACACAGGACCCGTGTTGTGCTCGTACTCGTACATTTCTTGTCGAGATCCTCGCTCGGCGATCGTGTTTTGCGCCCAGATACGCTCGCTTTTCTCTGCAGTTATCGACAGTCTCAGATATAGTGAGGACCTAACTCGAGCGTATATAGTGCAACATGTATTTTATGGTGGTCTAAGTGAAATTTACATAACAGAACTAAAAACACGGCTTGATTGCTTCGCGATTTACGGTATTGTACACTTTGGAGGTCAAAGCCCACTCACACTCACTTCGTCGCGCTCGCGGAGTTGCACGGAATGCGGCATTGGCTCAGATCGGGCCACGGGACTTGTCACTTTTCCCTTTCCCAACGCACTCGCAAGCGTTCCAGGAAATGTGACCATTGTTTTCAAGCTGACGAGCAAGGCTGATGGCGAAGTCGATGCTCTGGCCATAATGTTTGGGTTGCTGTGATCATGAGTCTGCAAATCGCGATACATTGCCTTGCCGCCCTCCAGCAACAATTAAACCGCGTCATTTCGTCCCGTGTTTCCCGCTTGAATAATGCAAGATGAAAACTTCAGCCCCCCGGCCAGTTTTTTCCGGCGTCGCTGACTGGCGGTCTGCCTTGATATTTTCCTTCGGCTCCGCTGGCAGTGAGAACCCCTGTTGCACGCGAGCAAAGCCAAATTGCGACGTCTCTGGCAGTCATGCCTTGTGATACGAGCCTGTATTCAAAATTCCTGCCACTTCATTTACTCGGCGCGCGGCCTAGCGCGGCGGAAGCTGCCCCCGGAATGCCTTAGCCTAGAAGTGGACCGCCTAATGGCTACGCTACCGCAGCGGAGTGCACAAGTCATGTTATGTCGACCTCGCACTGTTCTTAGCAAAGCACATATTGCTTAGTATACCGCCACATACAATGGTGTAGTTCGTCCCCCCTCTTTCGCTATGTCGCAGT
This sequence comes from Graphilbum ipis-grandicollis, assembly GCA_019925625.1. Classification (NCBI taxonomy): domain Eukaryota; kingdom Fungi; phylum Ascomycota; class Sordariomycetes; order Ophiostomatales; family Ophiostomataceae; genus Graphilbum; species Graphilbum ipis-grandicollis. Next base: position 165,262 of record JADHKH010000010.1, on the reverse strand, counting down.
GTAGGCAGGGCAACTGGTAAACCAACCCGTTCAGCACAGCTTCTGCCGCGCCCGCCTGTTTTGTCTTTCCGCTCGTCCTCCCGCTATGGCGAGGTCAACGCCCGGGCGGATGCATCAAACCGTTTGCTTTGACAAAGGCGGGCAGGCTTCATCGTGCTGGGAAAAGAGCAGCAGCCTTCCCATTGCCCCTCACTCGGCCTTTTTTTTGCGCACCGCCACTGGTTCAAAAAAAGCAGGCGAAGTGGGATGTCCTTGACGGAGCTTTGTTCTTAGTACCCCTCCGTCCTCAATAGCCTCCTTCTCTCCCGTTCTCAATCTTGCCTTTTCACCCGCATTCGTCCATTTGTCCCCTTCCCCTCCAACGGCAGACTCGCAAAATAAAATCTTTGCACCAACCGACCAGGACCTCTACCCCTCTTTCTGGAGGGGCAGGCGGCGGCTCTCGCCTGGCTTCACTTCCCCTCCATCTGACGTTGATTCCCCGGCTGCTTGCCACAACTCACCTTTTGCTGGAAATGTTTGACCGTGGCTGCGGCTGCTCTTGTTGGTGGCCACTGGCTGCACACGGTCACCGGCCACTTGGCCTGCGCAGCGTGGGGTGTTTGACCTTGTGCAGTTTCCAGCACGCTTTGTGGTGCATGTTTGCTTTGCTCTGCTCTTTCCCGCTGGGTAAAGGTAATGGGCGGAGGGGTAACTGGATTGGTTGAGAAGCGCTGCCGAATGCCGTCTACCGCGGCAGCCTCACTCCAGGCGACCACGGCGGCCACAGCAGTCGCGAGTCTTCGCCGTCCTTTGCCTTGCCAGTCCAGGCACGAGCCATTTACCCCGCCATGGACAGTGGCAGCACAAACGAGTATTGTCACGCAGCAAGTCTACAAAATTTGTAAAGTGCTCCGAGAGGTGCGTGCCGTTCCCCGACAGTGTCACACGTAGTGTACAGCACCAGACAAAAAAGCGGCCTGGCGGACTCCGGCCACCCCTCCTCCCTCTGCGATATGCCAGCCGACGGTTACCCCACAGTTGGCCCTTTTGGCTGTTTGGTCGCATGCACCTACACTGCGACGTACGAAGAAGGCGCGCATGCACCTCGCTGGAGTGCACCTCCTCGTGACAGGTGTCAGTTGCAAACAAGAAGGAGGGGTCAAGCAAGAAAGGGAAGGAGTGGGTGGGCAGCCACATCGAGGTAGTGTTCAACATGTGTGGCATTTCATCTCCGATCTCATGCTCGCGCCTAGTCTCGCGGTCTACGCGGCTGTGGCAAGACAGAAGAGGAGCCCGAAATCTCCTCTGGCGGGCACAGAGTTTTCCTTCGACGCTGCTATCGCAGACTGCCGGTAATAAAGGCAGCTTCTCTCGCCTTTTTTGCGACCCGTGTAAAACAAACTTTTGCCATCTCCATCATAGCCTGCGATACTTGTGTCCTACCTCTGTCCGGGCGGAGGAGCCCTCCGGCCAGCAGTACACAGCCCGTACCTCTTGGCGCTTCCTTCCGTCGCAAGGGGGAACCCCACCATACGAGCCGGGAAAGAGCGAAGCGGACTCACAAATATGCATTGTGCCTCGAAATGTAGAAGGTACAGCCTGGCCTTGGTGGCGGCCGCGCTATATGACAGGGAAGCTGCACGCGGAGAGCACTAGTCGCCGCGTAGCCGGTACCTCGAGGAATCAATTTAAATGCTTTCCGGAATGACGAGCTAGTCTTCTTTAAGAAAACCGGGTCGCCTCTTCTACGGGTACAGAGTTCCTTGTAACATTCATATTGTTCTATGGTGTCCCCCTCCCCTATTATTTTCCTTCTTCTCGTCTTCCCCCAATAGCAGCGCACAGAGCACAGTGCCCCACAGTGGCGGAGGGGCATTTTTACACTATCGTGTCTGGAGCAGACACTGCTATGCAGAAGCGAAGCCGGGGACCGAAGCGACCGCAGAAAGACGTGCGGCCGCTGAAATACACAGAGGGACATCAGTGCCCCGTTCCATTCCACTCGCTCCAGCCACTTTGATCTGCCGTGCTGGGCCGGCTACAAACATCCAGCGCTCAAGTAGCGGCCAGTGCATTCTGTCGTACAGCGCGTCCACCTGCCCTAGACAATAACAGAGAAGCCTGCTCGCACTGTACAGCACTTTCGCACCGTACACGACTCACACTACTGTGGTGTAGCACGTACTTTGTACAATACATTGGCCCCAAACAGGACCCCTCCAACCCCCGCCATCCTTAGAGGCCCCTTCCCCCTCCCCTCTTAGTTTAGCTTTGCTACCGCCTCTGCTGCGGCCGCCTTTCACACCCCTCCCCCCTCCCAAAATAAAACGCCCTCACCGCCGCCCGCTAACCCCCCCTCCCATTCGCATTGCCCGCTGTGACTTCGATTACAGCGATAGCGTCCAGCACAGCACACAACATACAGCGCACACACTGCGCGCAGTAGTGGCTTTTCCAGCGCAACACCCTTTGCTCTCCTTTTCGCTGCGCGCCCTCCCCTCCTTTTTTTCTCCCGCCCGAAAATCCCTCCTCGTTCTCTCCTTCCACCCCTCTTCTTCCTCTTCTTTTTCTTCCTTTTACTTCTCCCTCCCACATTCTATTTCTCCCACTTTACGATCTCGTCTTTCCACCTACATCCAATTCTTCTTCCAAATTTCGCCCTCGACAACCCTGCTGTCTGGCTCACCCCATCGCTCCTATAACCGTCTCGTCCCAACCATCATCAGCCGGTCTCATTCATCGGCTAAGAACTGTTCCTGGTCTTTTTCAACACTCGCGTCTCGTCGTCATCCTTTGGGCCTCAGTCTCTGTCGCCCATCGTCCCGACCTCGCGCCACCCTCCAACCCCATTTCCCCCTTTCCACCCCAGATCGGTTCTCTTAATGACCCGGATACCTGAACAAATGCACTGCAACGATCACCAGAGTCAACAGGACACACTTTAAATCCCACGGGAGCGCGTGTGCGAGAGAGGAAGCTGGGGGCCGATTTCAACCATCGATTGTGCGAGGACACTGCTGCCGCGGTTTCCAGAACCCGTCCGGCGTCCGCTGCCGTTGCGTCGCCGTTGCCGTTTGTCGTTGTTGCTGCTGCACCGTTTTGCCGCCAACATCGCCTGTCACGTCTGAATCCTGAGTCTAGAAGAGAACACTATCCACTCGTTCCTCCGGAGCCACTGTCCACCGACCTACCGCAAGACTCGCACCACCCTAGTCAGCCGTCAATATGCCTGCCGCTAGCGTCGCCGTTCTGCCCACGCCGGCCGCACCGGCAGCAGCCTCTCGCAAGCCTGCTATAGCGCCGGAGAGGAAGTACAAGTGCCAGTTCTGCAACCGTGCTTTCAGCCGGAGCGAGCACCGCAGCCGTCACGAGCGATCCCGTAAGACTCGTTCCTCTTGTTTTTCCTTCCGACCCCACACTAACCCTACCAGACACAAAGGAGCGACCGTTCAAGTGCATGAAGTGTAGGAGTACCTTTGTGCGCCGCGATCTTCTTCTTCGTCACGACCGCACTGTCCACGCCAAAGACGGCGGTATCCCTCTGCACAGCGATGGCAAGCGCCGCGGTGCCGGCATCTCCAAGCCGCGGGCCGTCAGCGGACCGTCCAAGTCGTCCATTGCCGCCATTGACACCGCTGCCATTGAGCAGCAGCTCGAATCCAGCGGCGATGGCATCTTTGACGTCGAAACCGCTGCCATGCTGGTTGCCGACCTGCATCACAAGGCCACTGCTGCTGCTCGTGCCAGTGGCAGTCCTTACGAAGGCAACTCACCGCTCGCCTCGTACTCGCAGAATGGATCGGGTATCATGGAGCCGGCCGTCACCTACCCGTCGGGCGCCATTGCCATCCCGCAATGGGACTCGTTCATGTCACAGTCCATTGACTCAAAGTCACACTCCATTGCCTCGAGCGTGTCGGGCGCCTATGAGCCGCAAACGCCGTACGGTGTTTCTAGCGGCCCCCAGTCTCTGTCCAACTCGCTGCCGCCCATTGGCGGGCATGGAAACTGTGCGTATATCCGTCCAGCTGGCTTCTCTCGTCTTTCTCCTGCTAACCGCTACAGCTGCCTCCATGCTCCTGGAGCGCCCTCACTCGCCTATTGAGCCTCCGCCGACGCCGGCCGGCTTCCAAGTGCCGCAAGTCAACAGCGACGATGAGCGGAACATGATTTTGGACAACATTCGCAACAGTGACTCGGAGCATGCCATTCCCGAAGGCTTCCGCGTGCCCAGCCTGGCCCTGATCAACCGCTACCTGTCAACGTACTTTGGACTGTTCCACCACCACCTGCCGTTCCTGCACCCGTCCTCGTTCAACCCAGCACAGGCGTCGCCGCCCATCCTGCTGGCGGTCCTCTCCATTGGTGCGCTGTATGCCTTTGACCAGGAACAGGCCTACATCCTGCACATTGGATCCAAGGTCTTGGTCAACCAGTTTTTGCAGCACAAGGAGAACTTTAGCTCTCGCAAGTGCCCTCTGTGGACGATGCAGAGCTCGCTGCTCAACATGATCTTCTCCAGCTGGAGCGGCGACCCCAAGGGCCTGGAGTGGGCCTGCTCCATCAAGAGTCTGCTGGCCAACATGGTTGCGGGCAACCGTTACGAGCTCAAGCTGCGCCAAGAAGCCCGCGAGGGCCGTGCGCCGACGCGCAAGGAGTGGATTGAGGACGAGGGCTGCCGCCGCACGTACTACGCCGTGTACATCTTTTTCGGTCTCCTGACGCTGTCTTTCAACCACACGCCTGCCATTAGCTTCAACGAGTTTGAGGATCTGCAGCTTCCCTCGACCGAAGCTCTGTGGAACCTTGTTGTGGGCGACGAAGCGTCCTGGCAGGAGCAGCTCAAGGCGTCGCCCAATGTTACCTTTTTGGAGGCCCACGACAACCTGTTCCAGGGCGAGACGCTCAAGTACAGTGCCTTTGCCACTCGTGTCATGATCAACGCGCTCTTCCTCGAGGTGTGGTACCACAAGCGCAGCCCAGAGGCGCTGCAGGACGTGGTCACCGAATACAAACTTCGGCTGGCGCTGGAGACCTGGGAGAAATCCCTGGAACTCTGCGAGCCCGAGGCCTCGGCTGTCCCGCTCCGAACACCGCAGAGGGGCCACCCGCTCATCTTCAATGCCACGGCCATGTACCGCAATGCGCGGGCGCGGCTCGAGGTGGACTTGAAGACGGTGCAGGAGGCGCTCCGGTACCATGACTCCTATGAGGTGGCAGCAGCCATGTCCAATGCGCGCGACAAGGTGAAGCGGTCCAGCGAGATGATCAAGGTCATCCAGGAGTGCTACAACTGCATGGAAACGGCCGTGGTACAGGGAGTTCGCTGGGTGGCCCGCACGTCGCCGACCAACTGGAGCATTGAGCATCCGCTGTGCGGCATGGATCTCATGATTGTCCTCAGCCTCTGGCTCTATCGCCTGGAACATGACGAAGAGCCGGCGACCGAGGAGGAGATGAAGATGTACAACAAGGTTCGTCAGCTGTTTGCCAACGATCTCGAAGAGACGTTTGCCACGCAGTTGAGCTCTATCGTGGCTCGTCTTTGGGGCTCCATGCTGGACGAGGTAGTGGTTTGGGGGTAAGTTTTCTTTTTTTTCTTGTTGTTTTGGGGACGAGCAACCTTTCTGACTCTCTAGCATCACCCGCCTTATGGGTGAATCGTTCCGCCTCCACTCACAGGCTCTTGTGGGCTATGTGGATGACATCGAAGCATCCTCGGGCGTCTCTACGCCATCCATGACTTCGCAAGGAGCCGACGAGGATAGCGTGTGCTACTAGAATTAACGACCATAAACGACTTTTTCTTTTTCATTGTCTCGGGGAGATTGCGCTGGTATCGGACGATTGGAAGTCGCTTTGGGATAACAGTGACCGTTTTCACTGGCCCTTTTGCTAATTCTCTTTCTTTACTCTCATTTGCCCTTTTGATTTTGCAATTTTTGCTGGTTCGGTGGGCTTGGCGCGGACATTCAGGTCGGAGGGGTCACGAGGAGTCGTTTCTAATTTTGGCTTCATTCGTCCGTTTATTATGCTTGTCTTGCGCACGTTCTTTTGATTTGTTATTTTTCGTTTTCTGCTCTTGTTCTCGATCTCGCATTTCCCTGTTCTCTGATTTTGCGGCTTATTTCTGCTTTTTTCCCTTTTTTCCTTTTTTTCCATTTTTCCTTTTTCTCACGGGTTGCCTATTGTCTTTTCTCATTGCATTTTGCAGCGCGTCCGCATATTCCAAGGTTGATGGTCATTTCGGCAACGAACGGGGGGGCGGGCAGGAATTGGGAATTCTGGGTTTTTCTCTAGATCCGAGAGACGGAAGGGTCCGACTCTGCGCGTTCTCGACGCAAACCTAAACACTAATATCTTGCACACGACATTTGTTGGCTGGTCCATTAGAGGAATTTTCTTCTCCTGTTTTATTAGCTTTGGTCCCTATGCGGCCTGGCCATTCTCTCTTTATTTAATTGCTGGCGGCGTCGTCGATGCTGCCTGTGGCTCCGACCATCCAACAAACCCCCCTTGTCTTCTCTACTTCCTTGAACTCTTTACACAACCTTTATTTATCGCTTCCGTCTTCCTCCGGATACCTTGTTCGATATACAGACTGCTTTTATCGAGTGCTTATTTGCTTTGATTGATCTATCGTTGCGTGTCTATCGTTGCGTGGAATGTTGTGTTTTTTCGCGTGCGTGCCGTGCTTGTGGTTGAGGCGTATCCTTTTGAGCGATTCTGTTTGGCCTGGCAGCGATTCAAAAGAAAATGGCAGCGTGTGAGACGGGCTGGGTTTCGGAGGAGAACGGGAGGGACAACTAAAAAGGAAAGACAAAAAAGTAGGGACCTTTTCGGGGCGAAATGACAAAACTTGCATGAAAAAGAAAGAAAGAAGGAAAACAACCGCCTTGTCTAGGCGGAAGCAGGTACCGTTGGGGTGTCGACTATTCTATTGGTGGTGCTTAAGGCAGTATTATCTTGTTCTGCTTGTTTGCGTGCTTTGTGCTTTTGCTATTTTCCTTGCTATTTTTTGCTATTTTATCCTCGCTATTATTTCTTTGTTTGTTTCGTGATTTAGATCTTTAGCCTTTGCAATTCAAAACACTCTGCTCTCAAAGGTCTTGTTTCAAATCACTTATGTCAAGCTATTCAGGACGAGCTCTGTTTGCTGTATGACATTGTGCAAGGTCAGTCTTCTCTTGAGAAACAAGAGTCCGCAATGTCAGATGGGCAGTATTATCTTCCTGATACCAATGGACAAAACCGTTCTCTGAACCTCTTCCCGCACGCCAGCAAGATCATCGTCGCCGCCACGCTGGAAATCAGGCGCGCCCGGTTTGACGCCAGGAAGGCAGAAGCTTGAATTGCATCGAGACAGAACTCGAATGGATTTCGCGCAACAGCACTGGCTTGAGCTGATCCGATGCCATGATGCTGTTGGCACCAAACGCCGCCCTGGCGATTGTCGCCAGCCTTGTCCGCCTCGCCTCGGGTGACTGTGAATGCGGCTACGCGGCCGACATTGACGGCCGCCGGCAGGTCTTTACCGACCTGATGGAAACCGACTTTGCCCACCTGTCCGAGATCGCCACCAACACCGACTGGGTGCGGCAGGCCTTTAACCTCAGCCGCGAGGCCGGCCGAGGCAGCGTGGGTGAAATATTTGCGCCCGACAACACGTACACCCGTCCGACGTCAGACCGGCGTGTCGAGTACGGCCAAGCCGGCAACGGCCAAGCAGCCGGCCTGGAGCTGGTGGTCAAGGCCAGCCTGGTCAACGCCATGGTGCCCGTGGCCGAGATTGATACGGTGCGCGCCGATATAGTTACGGAACGTTTCGCGCCGGGCTGAAGCTGACGGGCGTGCCGGGCACATGCTCGGCCTTTTTCTGGGTTGGCCTTTTTTGTTTTTTTTTGTTTTTTTTGCTTTTTTTTGTTTTTTTGTTTTTCTTGTTTTTTTTGTTTTTTTGTTTTTTCTTGTTTTTTTTTCTTTCTTCTCTTCCCGCGGACGCTCTAGTACTATAATGACACCCAGGAGATCGACATGGAGTTCCTGTCCAAAGACTACCATGCCGCCAGCCACAGCTACCCGGTCAATCTCGTGCTGCAGTCACGCCGCGTGGCAGACCAGGGCTTCAACGCGCAGGGCACTGACAGCTTTGCACAGGCCTACCTGCCGTTTGATCCGACGGCCGCCTTCCACGAATACCGCATCGACTTTCTGCCCGGCAGCGTGCGCTTCTACGCCGACAGCCAGCTCCTGGCCCAGATGGACGGCCAGGCCGTGCCGACGCATGCGGGCCATTTGGTCCTGCGGCACTGGAGCAACGGCAACGACTACTGGTCGGGCGGGCCACCCGATCACGACGCTGTGACCACGGTCGCGTACGTCAAGGCCTACTTTAACTCGTCGTCGCTGCTGCGCCAGCAGGACTGGGCCGGGCGATGCCGCCCCAACAGCTCGTCTCGGGCGGTCTGCTCCATCCCAGAGGTGACAGCCGCAGACGCCACGGCGGCCGGGTGGTTTTTTTCTCAGCAGCAAAACATGACCAACAACCGGACCGTTTCCGGCAAAAACAGCGGTTCGTCGCGGCAGGCTCTCGGAAAGACGGCGCTTTTGCGTCTTGTTGCCGCGGCCGCTGTGACGGGTTGGATGCTGGGATCTGATATCGGCTTTCTTGTCTGACTGAATCGGCGAGGGTTTGATTTGACTGAATCGGCGAGGGTTTGCTTATTTGACAGTAGTCTTTTTAATCAAGCGTGAAGCAGCGTCTCAATTTCCAGCGTCTCAATTTCAGTGTATACAAGTTGTACCTTCCAAAGGAGTGTTAGACAAGGCTGCGGCCCCACTATCCCGTAAGCAACAATAAGTGCTCGGATGCTGTTTCTTCCTATTTTGCGCTACTCTTTGATATCTCATATCGATTCTCTGAAAGCCCCCTTTCTTTCTTTTCATTTCTTCTTTCTTCGCCCTTTTCTTCTTTTCCTTCTTCCGCGTGTCTTCCCGGCCTTGTCCATTCTTCATCGTGGTCTGACTATCACGAGGCTCTCGATGGCAAACGCCAGCCACATGAAAGCTTTCACATGCCCATGGCGTCTAGGGCGATATCTTCTCAATCCAAGCCTGGGCCAGCGCCACCTGCATTCCTGCACAGGGCGAACAGAGCCGGGCTATAAATGGGCTCTGCATTCCAGCCAGCAGGACGCCAGTAATTACAGCTAGTTGATTTTTCCAGCCAACGGTTTGCAGTGATGGCCACATTCCAGACGGCCAAGCAAAGAGGGCCACTCATCTCGACCACGAGGCTACTCTCACCAGCCCCGTGCATGCCTGGAAACATTACGCTGAAAGCTTGCGGCCTGCCATTTGGGGGCATTCGCCGGGCAGATCTTGGGAGGACCGTCGAGATATAAGGATGACGCTCTCCGGTTAGATTTTTTTCTTTTTATCAGAGTCCTTCTTCCCGCCCGATCCTCTTTTCATCAGAATCCTTCTTCCCGCCCGACACTTCAGCCAAAGAACAGACATCCACTTTACTCTCCTCACCATGACCACCCTTGACGACTGCCTGCTGAAGCAGCAGCTGGACAGCATCCTCGTTGCGCCCACCGACACGTCCAGCACATCATCGGCATCGTCGACGACGGCCACGACCAGCCTCTACGGCACCAACTACAAGGCGGCATCAGAGGCGGCGTCAGAGGCAGCAGCCTCGTCGTCCTACCCAACGACCGTGCAGGTGGTGCTGAAGAACACGACCGAGTCGACGCTGTACGCGGCCGTGACGGGCTTGGCCATTGACAACGACAATGCCGTCTTTTTGTTGCAGGCAGACGGCGCGACGGCCTACTACCCGGCGAACCCATCGGCTAACCAGCAGGCGCTGTCGGCGGACTGCACGATCCTGGTCGGCAGCCCGGGCAGCTCGCGGACGCTGACGGTGCCACGACTGGCGGGAGCGCGCATCTGGATTTCGCAGGACGCACCCCTGACCTTTCTGCTCAATCAGGGCACCAGCGGGCCGGGGCTGGTCGAGCCGTCGGTGACCAACACGGCAGACGCCAACTACGCCATCCGCTGGGACTTTTGCGAGTTCACCTTTAACACGTCGGTGCTGTTTGCCAACCTATCGTACGTCGACTTTGTCAGCATCCCGGTGGCGCTGCAGCTCGAGAGCAGCGACGGCAGCGCCACGCAGACGGTCGAGGGTCTGCCGGCCGACGGCCTCGACATTGTGTGCCGGGCGCTGCAGGAGCAGCAGCGCAAGGACTGTGCCGGCTGGGACCGGCTGGTGGTGCAGATCGCGACGGCCGCCACCGGAACACGCTTTTTGCGGGCGCTGTCGCCCAACAGCGGCCTCGTGCTGACTCCGGGCCTATTTGACAACTACTACGAGCCGTACGTCGACGCGGTGTGGCAGTACTACCAGTCGCACAGCCTGACGATCAACACGCAGGTCGCGGCCTGGGGCGACGTCGTCGGCTCCGTCGACAGCGACGGCCAGGAGCTCGTCTTTTCCGGCGTCGGCAGCTTTGCCCGGCCGAGTACGAGCGACATTTTTTCGTGCAGCACCGGCGCCTTTGCCGCGGCCGCGACCAACACGGCCGAGATGGGCAACCTGGCCGCGCGCCTGGCCGCCGCCCTGAACCGCAGCACACTGATCAGTGACAGCCAGCAGCCCGAAGGCGAGGCCGCAGACGCGTCCACCTACTACGCCGCAAGCCCGACCAACCACTACGCCCGCATCGTGCACGCCGCCAACCTCGACGGCCGCGGCTATGCCTTTCCCTACGACGACGTGGCGCCCACCGGCGGCGTCGACCAGTCCGGCTCGGTCGCCAGCAGCGCGCCCCAGACCCTGACCGTCACCGTCGGCGGTGGCGCCTACAGCTCGACGGCCACCACGCGGTCCATGCACTACCCAGGCCTGTTTGTACACGAGAAGAGTGCCGGCTTGTTTGTTCACGAAAAAGAGCGCGCTGGCCGGCTGCTGGTCGCGGACCATCAGCGTGTGCGCCGGGAGATTCCGGCCGCGGCGAGCTCAAAGGTCGACCTCGAGCAAGGGCTAGGCTCGGGCGTCTCCGGCCCGCCCAGAAGCCGCGGCACCCCTGCCGCCCGCCTCAGCCTGCTCATCCACCAGCTGCTGCTGCACATTTGGGCGCTGCTCACGATTCTGGCGCGCCGGGCTTGGGCTCTTGTTCCCCAGCGCATGGCCGTGCCACTCGGTGCGGCCGCAGCATCGGTCGCCGCCTCGCCGGCCATGGCTGCCTTTATGGCCTCGGCCTCGGCCGTCTCTACTGCTGCCGCCGTCTGCATGCGGCCATTTGTCCTTCGCTCCATCCTGCTGTTTGTGCTGATGCTTGCGTGCGTCGTCTCGGGCGGGCTTCCTACGGCCAAGACGGTGGCCAGCCCGTCGGCCGAGACTACACCCCGGCCGGTGCTCTTGCTGGTTTCCTCTGTCGTGGACAGCTTGTCGGCCCAGAGCCAGTGATCCTTGACCGGCATGTTTTTATAGGCGTTGGGCCAGGGGCACGGAAGGCGGGCGGTGTTTTGATTAATGATGAGTATTCTCTGTGCATTATTGTATCGATTCAATTGATATCCATCGAATTCAACCCATAATCTTGTTTTTAAAAGGTATTCTCTGCATTCAATGATATCCGTCGAAATTCAATTTCCCACGTACACAAACATGCCTTTCCTTGTAAACCAGCGCCAGCAAAACAAATATTCCACACCCTACCGACTGCCGCTTCGGCTACTCCTGGAGCTGCGACTATGGCTCAGGCTGTGTCGGGGGCTGCGGCCGCGACTCTGACTGCGAATGGACCGGCGTCGTGGTGCCCGGCTTCGGCTTCGACTGCGGCTCCGACTCTGGCTGTCCTGGCTGCGTGAGCAGGAGCGCGGCCGATGGCGAGGGCGCTTGACACGATCAGCGTCCGCATGAGCGGTCTCGTCGCTGTCGCTGCCGCTGTCGCTGCTGCGGCTACGGTTACGGCCACGGTCATACTCCTCCTCGACGCTCTTTTTAATGGGCCGTACACTGGTCTCGTCGTCGTCGCTGGTTGGGCGATCCCGCCGCTTGCCTGGCCGGCTGCCGCTCTCCTGCTCGTCCCCCCCCTCCTCGGCCTGTTTGCGCTTCAGCGCCATCCGCTCGTCCTGCCGCCGCCAGTGCGCGCCCTCCTGGTAGTCCTTGCTGATGCCGAGCGCCTGGCGCAGCCGCTCGCTCTCGACCGCCTTGGCCGCGGCTTGCTCGTGCACCTGGTGCGCTCGAAACTGACGGCGGCCGCCGGCCGGGCCTGGTGCCGAGGCGGCGGCAGAGGCGGTGGCGCCCGTCTGGGCGGCGCCCTCTCGGGTCAGCCGTTGGCGCAGCTCGTCGCAGCGCCGGTCGATTTCGTCGTCGCCCAGCTCGCCGGCTTCCTCGAGCTGGTCGCGCAGCTCAAAGACGCGCACCTCAATGGCGCGCTTGCGGTGATGGTCGAGGATGCCCTGGTCGGGCTCGCGCATGCGGGTGCCGTTGCTGCCAGTGGCCGAGGACGCCGAGTCGGCCAAGCTGTGGCGAAAGTTTTCGTCGCGCGGCCGCATAAACGCACGGTTCTTTTGCACATAGCCCGATGTGCCGCTGCCGCGCGGCGTCGAAAGGCCAACGTTTCCGTACATGGTGTCTGCACGGAGGGTCGACAGTTTGTAAAATGGAAGGACGGAGAGGTGCTGCTAGAGTGGAAGGACGCAGAGGTGTTGCTAGAGTGGACGGAGAGGTGTGATAGTTGCAATGGGTAGATAATAATTGCAGTTAGTGCTCATTGTTATCTTAGTTTTTGGCGCGACCGTACTGACTAAGATCGCACGGAGCAGGAGCCACACCATAGAAGGCGGTCAAGAAAGCGGCAAACGCCAGTGACGCCGCCCGTATTCTGCCAGCCAAACCCCTCCAAGTTGGAAGAATTTCGAGACCGTTACTCTCATCGCTTCCTTCCCATATGCGATTACAGACGGACCCCCATAATGCCAGAATTCTTCCAGGACCCAGAACGGCCGTCGTCCGAGGATGAAGAGGCGGGCGAACAAGTCCAGTTTCCTCCTGTGACTCGGGAGCACATTCTTCACTGCTCCTATGACTACTGGTTTCCAAAGTAAGGAGGGGAAGTGAAAGATGAATAGTGAAAAAAAGAAAGAAAAACAAAGGAAGAAAAAGAAAAACAAGGAGCTCGAAAAAGAGGAAATCTGAAAGAAGCTGACGTTCTAGGTACCGGAAGCTGTGTCTACGGTCGCGCATTATTCCCCTGTCTCCTGAATTCGTCGAGTATCTTGGAGAAGACGGCATCACCCTGACCGACGACGGCAATGACGACGACGACGACGACTGGGAGCCATCCAACCCACAGATGCGGCACTACCCGTCGGCAGACGAGATTGCGCAAAGCCGCGGCCTCGGCTGTGACGACGACGACGACGACAATCCGCCGGCGACGGTGCGTCTGGCGCCCAACAAGCGCTTCCCCGAGATCCACCAGCAGATCAAAGACGGCATCGCCGCGCTCGGCGGCATCGTGGCGCCCAAGCTGAACTGGTCCGCGCCCAAGGACGCCACCTGGCTGATGGAGGAGAAAAACACGATGCGGTGCCGGACGCCAGACGACATTTACCTGCTGCTCAAGAGCTCCAACTTTATCAGCCACGACCTGGAGCACGCCTTTGACGGCTGCAGCCAAAAAGACGCCGACGGCTCTGCCAGCAGCGCCAGCGCCGGCGCCAGCAGTGCCAACGCGGCCAGCCTCGGCTTCCAGCCCGTCCTGGTGCTGCGCGCCCACGTCGAGATGCACACGGCGCTCGAGTTCCGCTGCTTTGTCAAGCACCGCAACCTCGTCGCCATTACGCCGCGCGACCTCAAGCACTACCCCTTCCTCGACGGCATGCGCAGCACCATTGTCGAGCGGGCCAAGACGCTCTTCCACAGCCGGCTACAGTTCTCCTTCCCGTCCGACCACTTTGCCTTTGACATTTACCTCCCCGAGAAAAAGAGCTTCGAGGTCGGCGACGACGAGGACCAGCTCGACAGCCCATGTCTGTCCCACGCGCGCCTCATTGACATTAATCCCTGGGCGCCGCGCACAGATACTCTACTCTTTACCTGGCCCGAGCTGCTCGCGCTCAAGATCCCCAAGCCGTTTCTGGGCATGGCGGGAGACGACGGCAGCGAGCCGGCCGACGACGACGACGACAATGGCGACAGCGAAGACGACCAAGATTACGAACCAGAGCTCCGTCTTGTCGAAGAGGCAAACGAAGCCGCCTTCAACTTTTGCTCTGCGCCCTACTCGGCCCACAAGCTGCCCAAGGAGGTGGTCGATGCCAGCATGGCCGGCGAGGGCGGGCTACGCGAGTTTGCGCAGCAATGGCAGGACATTGTACAGCAGCGGGAAAGGGCATAGGCGGGAGAGCAAGGGAGAGCATAAGCGGAAGAATATAGGAGAGCATAGGGAGAGCATAGACGAGAGGGCTTTGCCAGGCGAATTGGGTTCTTATTTTGTGCCCTAACCAGAACTGTACTTCCAACTGGATGACTTGGCATGTATTCGATCAAGTTTTAATGATGATTAGTTCAAGGCGTGAATCCAAAAATGTCGTGTGATCCTCTGAGCCTGTGAATCTTGTAGAGTGGGTCTCCAAGCTTAGTCAGATAACCACGGAAACCCAAAACACCTTTTGCATGTTTTATCGCCATCAACACCAGCTGTTGTCAGCTGTTGGGCACTTCTCTCGACTCGTGTTATTGCTCCCGCGAGTACAGCAGCATCAACCATTTTCAGAGTACAATTCTCTTGCGCTTGTACATGTACCTATTAGAGTCCTCCCACTCGCGTCGGCGGGATTCCTCTCTTTGCTTCCTTTGCTCGCCAGAGCACCGGCGCTTTCGCTCTTTATCCGGCCCGACACCGCGCTCATGACCGGCATCATCCGCTTTCCGCGCGGCCGGCCCAGCAAGGTCACCAAACCGGGGGCCATGGCCCAGGCGCGTCGTGCAGGACACGCCAACAGCAGCAGCAGCGGCATCGGCGGAGCGGCGGGAGCGGCGAGCCGACAAGCGCTTGTCGTCGAGCAAGCGCTTAGCGAGCAGCAGCCGAACAAGCAAGAGAGCCATGAGCTGCCGGAACAGCTTTTTGAAACGGGCGCACAGGACGAGTTTGGTTCGGCCGGGGCCGATGCCGTCGATGGCTCCATGCTGGACCTGGACCCAGACGCAAACCGGGACAATGGCCAGGGCGAGAGTGCAGAAGACGCTGCCGATGCCAGTGGCGGCGGTGCTGGTGGCGACATGGCCGGTATTGTGGACCTCGAGGACGACAGCATGAGCTTGGCCGTGGGCGAGGAGGCTCGTGCTTCTCAAGGGAGTGGCGGCAGTGGCGACGGCGGCGGTCTGGGCCAGAGTGACGGCAGCCGACACGACGAGACTTGTGCCTTTACGGCCGACGACGACATGGACCTTGATCTCACAGCTGCGGCTGCGGTAACGCACGAGAGTGGCCGGTCTAGGGCGGCCAGCGAAGAAGACGGTGGCGGACGAGGAGACGGCAGAAAAGTACTGCCTGTCGACGAGGGCCTACCACCAGCAGAGCCGCAGCTACGGCCACAGTCACAGCTACAGGTGCAGGAACAGTTACGGATGCAGCAGCAGCAGCAGCAGCACGAGGCTCTCCACGGAGAGGGCAAACCTCTGACCACGGCCCAGTTGGCACGTGACTCGGGATACTTCCATTTGGCCGTGGAGAGCGCGCTGGCCAAACGACTGGCGCGCGAACGCGGGCTACGGCCGGCCCAGCAGCGCCGGCCCGAGCAGCAGCTGAACCTGGGCCGGCGCAGCAATGTCGAGGCGCTCTTTGCTCACATTGCCGGCGAAGAGGCCGCCGTGCCGTGCAAAAACTGCCACAAGGGCCACGGGCCCTGGACCGCCTGCGTCGTGGTCGACGGCCAAATGTGCGGCAGCTGTGCCAACTGCTGGTTCAACGCCTCGGGCGCCCGCTGCTCCTTCCACGAGGCCAAGACCCCGATCCAGGCCGGCCACCACCTGCACACCCAGCGCCACCATTCGTCGCCCATGGGCCCCATGGCGCACCACGCCGTGTCGGCCATGTCGGCTGCGCCGCCGCCGCCGCCCATGGTGGCTCTGGACCCGCACCTGGTCGTGCCGTACGGCCTCGTGGGCGGGCTGGCCACCGCCGGTGGCGCCAGCACCAGCAGCAACGCGTACGGAGCATCCATCTCTGCCATTGCACATGCTGCACAGATACAGGCGCAGGCGCAGCAGCAGCAGCAGCAGCACGCACAGCACCCTGCTCACGCCCATCTTGGCCTGTCCCTGTCTGCCTCGGCTCTGCCTACACCGACATCGCCACCACAACCGCCGTCGTCGGCCATGGCGGCACAGGCACCGGGGCAGCCGTCGCCCGAGAGTGTGGCAGCAGCAGCAGCAGCGGTAGCGAATGAGCTGCTACGAGGCAGCGGCGGCAGCGGCGGCGGCGGCGACAGTGCAAGCCACGCCAGCAGCAGCACGGGCGACGGTGCAACGGCGGCAGCGACGGCGGCAGCGGCGGCCGGCAGTCAGTCCTTTCTCGCCGGCGGCGGCGGCGGCTTGGGATTCCACCTGGCAGCGGCTATGATGGGAGGCGGAGGCGGCACCACGAGCAGCGCCGGCACCGGCACCGGTACGGGCGACGACGGTTCCAAAGACGGCAACGTGTCCTTGGCCACCCCCCTCTTGTCCGACGCCTCGCTTGTCGGCCTGGTGATTGAGCAGGCCCTGGCCGAAGTGCGCCAGGCCGATGCCCGCACGCGCGAGCTGATCATGGTGGAAATCGCCGCCAAGCAGCTGGCCATGGCCATTGTGCGCTTTGGGGAGAGCGGCGGCAGCAGCGGCGGAGGAAGACAGCCGCAGCAGCCGCAGCCGCAGCCGCAGCCGCCATCCCGTTCACATCCCGGCGGGTCTACCGATCACGGCGTCGTTGACAGCCACCACAGCAGCAACGGCTAGTTTGCCATGAGACATGAACAGGGCAACCAGGAGGGCAGGGCGTCTCCCTGGCATGATGAGAAGAATAGAGCGATGACAAAGTTTTGTGGCTTTTGGATTGGGACCAATTTGTTGGCACTTGGTGATGGCAGGGAAAAGGCTTAAAGGCATCTACAAAAGGTTGTACGCAACCTCGAATAATTTATTAAAATGACTAATCAAACACTGCAAAAGCAATAAAACATCTGGCGTTGGAGTAGTCCAGGCTTCATTATGCTCTTTACATATGCAACGATACGGCATTTCATTTGCTGTTACTTTTTGAGGATATAAATTACGGTCAGAAAAGTAGCCGTAAAGACAAGAATATGTATAGGGAGAAAACATTAAACACTACCATTTCACTACCAGACAAAGCCTAAAATAGAGGAAAGATGGGATAAGAAGCAGACAGCTGGCAGAAGGAAAAGGATAAAAAATAATTCGTAATGGTAACAAAGAAAACAGTGAGCCTCCCTCTTGCCCTCCCTTCCCCCTTTTACGTCCAAGTGCAGAAAAGAAAATAGTGGGAGAGGAGTAGGAGTAAAAAAGTAGGAGTAGGATAGGAGTAAGTAATAGTAGTAATAGTGATAGCAGCGGCGACGGCAGTAGTAATACTAATAGTAGTAAACGGTAGAAACGATAGGAAACATGAAAAAGAGGAAAAAAAGTAACGGAAACAGAGGCTCAAGACAAATAGAAAAAAGTCGAAAATAAAGCACAAGCAAGGCCAAATGCGAAGGAATCCTGTCTCTCACATCATCTTGCCTTCCACAGCGTCTCCCATTTCTTCATAGCCCACTCACATTTCCTTTGAATCTTTTGCCCTTCTTCCACACCACCTCTTCCTCCCAGCGCATCGTCATCTCCCAGGACCAAACAAAAACAAGCCAAAAGTCCCTTTGCTGTCGGCAGGATTGTCGCTTTCTTTGCTCTTCTTTCCAGCGTAGACCGTTACCCCATAGATCGAGGTCAAGCAGTCTTGGGCCTCCCTCTTCCATCTGCAATGCTTTCAGTTTGACCAAAAATCAAGAAGCCAAGAAAGCCGAAATAGGTCACTAAAAGGCAGACACGTAGATAGAGCAAGATGGTGGCACAAAAGCGGAAATTGGAAAATCGATTCGAATTAGGTAAATCGTGGCAGCAAAAGGTAGTTTTATCGGGTTTCCTTCACCCCAGTGAAGTTCCGAGCGCAGGGAGAATGGCGAAAAACAAAGCGAAAAGCACTCTTCAGGTCGTCCGATATTGCTGGGTTGGAGGAGAAAAGATGGGCGTTAGGTCCGTGAATCGAGCAATACTCCGTGACATTACAGGAACAAGGCGGTAGAACTCGACAGTCGTCGTTCGGGTATAAGTGATTAGTTTTTTTCACAGGGAAAAATGGAAACAGAAGGGACCAAAGGCCAGGGCCAGCATCTAGATCAGACCGCAAAGCCGCAGGTTCTCCTGGATGATAATGTCTGACGAGAGTTAGCACAGAGAAACAAGCCGGCAGTACATGGCAAACTCACCATTAACGGCTGCCATCACGAAGCGGATTTGGGTGGTGTCCGTTGCACAAGTGAAATGTGTGTAAATCTGCTTCTGCTCGTGCTGGTTGAGGTTGACAAAGCGGTTCAGGATGTAGTCGCAGGCGGCAGCATAGTCGTCGCCGCCCTCGTAGTCGGGGAAGTAGTTCTTCATGGGGCTGACAGGCAGCTTCTCCTTGAAGCGATCAATCTTGTTGAGGAACAAGATGATGGACGTCTTGATGAACCACCGGGAGTTGCAAATGGAGTCGAACAGGGTCAGCGCCTCCTGCATGCGGTTGACCGTCTCGTCCTCAAACAGCAGCTGGTCGTACTCGGAGATGGCGACGAGGAAGAGAATGGTGGTGACGTTTTCGAAGCAGTGAATCCACTTCTTGCGCTCTGACCGCTGGCCACCGACGTCGAACATGCGGTAGGTCAAATCGCCAATGATAAAGGTCGTTTCGGTGATACCGGTGGTCTTGACACGGGACCGCAGCACATCCTGGTCGTCGGGCATGTAGTCGGGGGCGGCGATGCGGACAATGTTGTCAAAGTAACTAATGATTAGTTGTTTAGGCCTCTTTTTGCGGGAAAAAAACCACTCACTATCTCGCAGAGTCGTTGAGCTGGTACTCGCGCGAACGCTTGAAGCACTCCTGGACGCCGCGGTCCTTCCAGAGCGCCTCGATGGCGGTGCCGACCTCTGGTGGTAAGACCTCGCCCTCAATCTGGGCTGGCTGCATGAAAATGGTCTGCACGTGGTATTCCATGCGGCGGTCTTCCAGGGGCAGTTCGAGCGACTCCATGGCGTTGAGGATGACGCGCATCGACTGCACGGTGTTGCTGTAGATGATTTCCTTGAAAGACTCGCGCTCGTCACGCGAGTAGCCGCCCTCGTGGATGAGCTTCATCTGCTTGAGAATGGTTGACTTTCCCGATTCACCAGCACCTGGCCAGTTAGCACTCGCCCAAACAAGCCCAAGCCCGGCATCACTCACCCAAAAGAAGCATCTTGATCTCATTTCGTTGTTGCAACCGGTCGCGCTTCAGCTGGTTCTCAATCTCCTCATTCCGGGCCTTGCCCTCCTTGTCTTCAACGCTCATGCCACAGCCCATCTTGGCGGATGTGTCGGCGCAATCGGTACGTGTTGTCACCGAAGAATCTGAATAGTGCAGACCGTGACCAAGACCTAAAACGCGGTTAGTGATGAAAAGGATGGAGATGCACGACAGAGTGTCCAATGGACGGATGCACGCACTCGTCAATGTATCGTCGCTGCGCTCAAACGACCCGATTCGAATCGACCTTGTTGCCCGGTGAAGAAGGAAACAATGAGAAACGAGAGCAAAGGGATGACGTGGTAAAGAACGGCAGACGCGGCAGACGGACAAAGGATGAAGAATGAAAGAAGGCGGTGCGAAGCCGAGTTGGGTGACGATCGGAGAGAACGCAAGGAAAATGGAGAGAAGGAAAAAGGGAAAATAGTCGCGGGCGCGAAAAGGGGATTGGGAAAGGGAAAAAGACAACGGGACTAGGCGAGGTTGGGGCGTGAGCGAGACGGTGTGTGGGCAGCTGCAGTTTTAGCGGTTACTGCTGGCTGCTGGGGCCGTTTTAGTTGCTTTAGTGGCAGAGCAAGGAGAAATAATGGGGAGATGGCCAAAGGAACGAGGGCGAGGGCGGACGTTCCAGCGGCCGTTCACTGGAGTTACAGTGCAAGAGTCGAATAGAAAAACAAGAAAAATACGGCAGACACGAAACTGGGGGCCAACGAGCAGAGGGGGCCCGGGCACTGGCAGGTACAGCGCTAATAGCGTACCCTACAAGTGTACATTATGTCGACGGCTTGGCAGTTGTTTGGCGGGCGACGGGGGTTTTACTAGCGGGTGCACCGGTAAAAGGGACTAAAAGGGGGCCTGCAGAACCTGGAGAGAGCAGAGGGGTCCGAGATACAAGCCGTCGGGCTAGTGCGCCGCCTGGCAAGAGGTACCGGATGGATTCCACTGCAACTACGACTGCGCTACTGTTTTTCGTACGAGAATGGCGTTTTGATGCTAAACGGTCCAACAGCTCACTCTACGCATTGGCGTCATAATCGACAGAGAACGTCCGGGAGGCCGGCAGTCCACATGCAAGTACGAGGGACGAGCTTCTGCGCATCTTTTCAATGATGGAAAAGGTATCTTGATAACGGTCTTTCAGCGGCACAGCTCGGGTCGGGGAGCATCAGACGCCTGTTTGTACACCCGTAGACTCGTACAAGAAAACGGACTTTTGTCGAAAGGAAGCTAGGGATGATCTGATGGAGTAGGGAGCAGGCAGAAAGAAAGAAAAAACGAAAAAGGATGAAAAAAGAAACGAAAAGAAAGAAATAAAGGAACCGAAAAAGAAACGAAAAAGAAAGAATGAAAGAAGAATGCCGAAAACGCACCGCATCGAAAGCGAGACAGATGTGCCCGGACCGGAGACAAAAGAAAGCAGGCCGCCGGCGCGGCCATGGCAGCGAATGGGATCGAAAGCCATCCATGGGGAGAGACAGAGTCCACATTAAAGGGCCCGGCTGTCCGGCTGCGAGAGAGGTGCCGTGCCGTCAGAGGACGCCAAACCCTATGTCGGGATCGTCCCCCGGAGAGGCCGTCTGCTTGGCCGATCTTTCATCCAGCCGCCCTGCACCTACGCCGTAGATGCTCTGCATTGCAGCCGCCTGCAGGCACCAAAAGGGCTATTGTGGTTCATACCAAGGTCTGTTGAGCCGTTCCGTCTCGGCTCCAACGCCGCGCCATCTCATCTGTCAGGTCTGCCGGCCTCTGCCGCGATCGGTGACCAGTTCGGAGCACCTGCAAGCAACTCCGGACGGCCTACACGCAACGAGCGCCTGAAATGGATATGACCTCGTATCCACTCGTCACCATCGCATCAACGAGCCTCGCTGCCACATGGCATCGCCAAACGACGGAAGGACTAGCGTTGCGACGCTGGGATCATTTGCCTGTTCCTTATTTCCTTTCGGCATGTCCTGTTTCGTAACTCAATTTGCCTTTGCCCGACCCCTGGCTGCCGCTTGACTGTTTTGAGCGGAAACGACACTACAAAGGGCACTAAGGCAGGTCGAAATGGCTGGCGGCAGTGGAGAGAAGACAGGGGGAAAAGGGGGCCAACCCCTGTCCGATGGATGGCACATCCGTCTGGCCAGGTGCCTGCAGGGCCTTTTTGTTTTTTTCTTTGCGAAACGACACGCATAACGGGAAAACACTCTTGCCTGACATCTGAGGTAGATTCTTTGTTTGAAATGTTGATCTGTCTTGCGGAGGAATAGTGCTGCTACTCTGTATGAGTGGCGTGCTATAATTAATTATCTTTTTTCTGAACCATGTTTTGTAACATTTGTAGCGTGCCTATTTGAATGCATCCATCGTGGCAACCAGCACTACACTACGACGTACAAAGTGGACTCTGACAGGGAATGCGAACCGGTCCCAATCTCCAGTGTCGGGCATCACGACTCCTTCTTTTTCCTGCAGCTGTTTGCGCTGTAATTTGTACATGCGCGATACGAGCGCATGGCTGCATCCACGAGATTAACGGAACGAGCCCAGACGCCGAGGGAGATGACTTGTTCTAGAAGCACTCCCGTGTTTTTCTCCGACTCTTTGATGCAAAACAACGGCAGGTGGAAAATACTAGGTAATGTACAGATTGGACAATCTCTGTATGTACGTGTAGTGTACACTAGGGTTTACAAGGCGGTGGCTGTTGTACTGCGGAACTCCCGAGCTGAGTGGCATGATGGGCGATTCTGATCGCCCTTTTTTGATCGGTTTGGGGCAGCCACAAGCAGTGCTTTTTGCACCAACCATGAGAGCCGTCCCCTTGCATTGGCGCCGACTGACAGTGTGAGCTGCTAGTGGTAGTTTTGTCTGTCTTTCAGCTCTGTATGGCTGGCCAGCCAAGCCGATCGCGCCAATGAGAGCCATCGCCGGCGGGAAAGTTCCGCTACTCTGGGAGGCGCAAAAAAGGTTGCACAGAGCCAATTCTACCATTCACTTGGTCTTTTTGATTCGCATTTGCTGTAGGCTCCTTAGCCAGGCTTTAGCGGTTTATTTCTTTTGCATTCTTTTGCCATTACGGCGACGCCTCGGCGACGCAGTCCGACATCATGGCCTCCTCCGCCATCCCCATGACGCAGCTTGGCGAGCGATGTAGGTGCTTGCGAGACGTACATGACGGTGCTCTCTTTGCTGACGGCTCGTAGCATTCAATCACCAAGCCGGCAACGGAGTCGAGGCCGAGTACGACCGTCTCCGCGAAGCGGCCCGGAAAGAGGCCGCCCAGCGCAGCTCCTGCTTTGACCGAGTGCGTTCCCTTGCGTCTGCCCCCGTCCGCTCACTCTTCTTCTGACCCCCCAGGCCCACCAGGCATACCAAGCCGGCGACGGCTCCACGGCCAAGCAGCTCTCGGCCGAGGGCAAGCGCCACGCCGCGGCCATGGACGACTACAACCGCCAGGCCTCGCAGCTCATCTTCCGCGAGAACAACGCCGTCGACCGCATCGCCGCCGACACCATTGACCTGCACGGCCAGTATGTCGAGGAGGCCGAGAACATTCTGTCCCAGCGCATCCGCGCCGCCCAGACCCAGGGCCAGACCCATTTGCACGTCATTGTCGGCCGCGGCAACCACAGCGCCAACCACGTGCAAAAGATCAAGCCGGCCGTCGAGAAACTCTGCCAGGAGCTCGGCCTGCAGTACGCCACCGAGGCCAACGAGGGCCGCATGTACATTAATCTCTCGGGCGGAGCTGTCGGCACGGCGCCGCCGCTGCCGCAGCAACCCTCGGGCCACTTGGGCGGAAATCCCGGTGGCTACACCAGCCAGCCGCAGCCGCACGCTGGCCAACAGCACCACGCCAGCCAGAGCCAGAATCCTCAGGACCAGTTTGAGCAGGAGCTCGGCCAGGCCGTCGTCAAGTGTCTGCCAAAGCTTTTCAAGCAATGCTGTGTGGTTATGTAGAGGCTGCTATATCTGGCTCGTTTTGGTGCCATGTTCTTTTCTACCTTTTCTATCTGCCCCCTTGTTTGCAGACTACGGATGAGACCTTGAGAATGGTTTGACTTTGCGGAAGACCGCCCTGATGGTTTCGGCATATTTGGTTGCGTGTTTGTTCAGTTTAAATTTGCTTGCTTTTATCCCAACTACATACAACAGCACCGTACGCTGATCTCTGCAAAATGGTTGCGTTTTTATAAAAGAGTGCGTAATGGTAGCTGCAGAAGCAGACAATTGCCTGCTGTCCCTCCATCTCTTCCTCCGCATCGCCGTTCCGCTCTCGCTTCCGGTATGCGCAGCGCCGGTGCCTGCCATCCTTTTTTGTTTTCTTGTTTCTGTTCTGTTTCTTCTTCGTTCGATCCCTTATGCCTGCTTGCTAAAGTCCTTGCTGGCCAGCTTGAGCGAGTAGTTGCACTCCTCATAGGCCCGACCGGCCCCAATGCCGACGCCAAACACGGCCGGCCACGTCCTCCGCTTGAAGAGGAGGACCGAGAAGACGACGCCGAATCCGAGGCCAAGACCCGACTTGATAATGAGGTTCGACAGGCAGCGGTCCCACTAGACATTGTTAACCCGGCACACTCCCAATGGCCGTCATTTTGTTTCCCAGCTCGTCCTGGTGGCCCATTTCGTTGTTCCCAGCTCGTCCGGCCGCTTAACCTACCTTTTCGTTGAGAAGAGCTTCGCTCACGGGCCGCCGGGCCACGACAGCCGGAACCGGCGCTGGTGCAGAGTCGCTCGACATGGTGCAAGTTGTGGTGTTGAAGCTTTTGGTGGACGTCAGTATGTGATGACAGCACAGAAAAACAGGCTCCCAAAGCTCTACACACCTAGAAAAAGTTAAAGTATCGCCAATCGTAGCGTGAATATTCGGCCGGTCGAGTGCGAATTCAAGAGGAGGCTGTCACAAACGGGGAAAGGGGAGAAAAAGAGGTCTCGAGAGCTTCACGAATTCGTGTTTTCCGCGCAATCACGGACCAAACCGGCAATGCGTTTTTACGCCGATGGAGGGACGAGGGAACAACCATGATAAGTGGGTCACATGCCTTTCAAGGTACCAAAGGCGGTCAGATCAGGAGCTTTAGAAAACCGGCAGAATGCCATGTTTT
Source organism: Graphilbum ipis-grandicollis (assembly GCA_019925625.1). NCBI lineage: Eukaryota > Fungi > Ascomycota > Sordariomycetes > Ophiostomatales > Ophiostomataceae > Graphilbum > Graphilbum ipis-grandicollis. The sequence goes on along the minus strand of JADHKH010000010.1, from coordinate 140,582 downwards.
TTTGTGATGCGTTCTTGCCATTTCAAACTGCCGGCACCACATCGGCCCAGATAACCACATCGGAGGGACATAACACATTGGCAGGACGAGAACAGACACAGTTTGACGAATTATTGCAAGCATCCCATCGTCTGGCCCTTTCAAAGCAACGGCTGCCAGCATGGCCGAAGCCCAACTTGTCAAGACGGTCCGATCTCTCGACCAGGACAGCCAAGAAACCGTCAATGCCAAGCTGGTGCGGCTGTGGGATGCGCTGTCGGCCTCTAGCCATGGCGGTCACTTCCACGCCGCCGAGGAGGTCATTTTGCGCTGGCTTCTCAAGAATATGCACGTGTCCGGAAACGGTGCCGCTGCTGCCGAGGCCGAGACGCTGCGCCGATGGCCCTTGACCTGGCATATTCTGGCTTGCCTCTTCCACCGCATTCCAGTCTTTTCTCTGGCCAAGTCCCTGGCCGATCGTCGCTTCGTTGCCGTCCTGCAGCAAACGGCCAAGGATCTGGCCACACCCACAAAGGCATCGGAAGCGGCAGCAACAACGCCGACTGGCCAGAAGAAGCGGAAGCGATGGCAGGCACAGTCGCCGTTTGACCTGGAAGCTCTCCGAGAACCGGACCACCGACTGGCTTCGACGTCGGCGCTGTTTGCTGCCCTGCGCGCTCTTTTGGCGTGCATGAACGAGGACGACAAGCCGGCGGCCGACTATCGGAGAATGGGAGCCGAGCACATTCGGTCGCTCTTCTCGGTATCGTCTGGCGATGCCATGGCGCTTCTTGTCCCGCTGATTCGGCTGTGCAACTTTGCCATGACGGCGCCAGGCAGCAGTGCCGTTGGAGAAGAGAGAAGAGAGGACGACGACGACGACAAAAAGAAAAACAAGCCGCTGGAAAGCCAGTCCACCTGGATCAACACCTTTACGGCTTTCTGGGACATCCACCTACAGGGACCGACGGACGTCATCGAGGTCGCCACCCATCTGACGCCGTTCTGCTGTGCCATGCTCGCCCGGCTGATCCAGATACCCGGCACGAGCTCTGGTGCAGCCAGACAGGCTGTCACGCTGGGTCCAGAAGTGCAGCAGCGATGGGCGTCGGCCCTGAAACGGTTCCTGACCAAGAACCTGCTTCTCCCGGCCCGCTCGGCCTTTTTGAACCGCAAGGACATGCAGCCTGTGATCTTGGCTATTGGCAATGTGCCCGCCAGTGCTGCACTTCGCTCCTCGGTACTGTTTTATCTTGCGCTGGAAGCGCCGCGTATTGCGCTCGGCGGCAAACTTGCCGACAAGGACAACCAGCTTTGGCTGCAAGAGGTCTTTGACCGGATACAAGAGTCCATTTGCAGTTCCGACGCCCTGGATGCCGCCAGCCGCAACAGCGTCCTGGCAGAGCTACTCGACCTGGCTGCCAGGCATGGCGTCGCTCCCTCGAGCACGACGCTCCAGGCGCTCTGCCGGCAGTGTGCCTTGGTGGGCGGCAAGCCGGTGATGGTGAAGGCGAGAGAGACGAGAGACGAACGGGAAACGAGAGCCGCCATGGAAACCAGAGAGGGGAACAAGTCGACCGACTGGTATCTCTTGGCCGCTGTGGCCCATTGCGATGCCGACATTTTCCTTGCCTCGGAAGCGGGCGAAAAGCTGCTGGACGACGTGCTTCGAGACCTGGCCACCTCGCCATTAACCGCCTGCAGTGAGGCGCCTCATTTCCTCGTGTCGCTAGCCAAGGGCTATGCCGACAGGCGGAACCTCTCGGGATTCATCATGCGCTGGTACCACAATATCTGTGCCTCTGACAACCAGAACCCGGCCCGTATTCAGTCCGCCTGGCTGGAAACCGATCTCCGTGCTGTTGTCACGAGCACGCTGCCCTCGGCGCTCACCAAAGACCAGCTCTTGACACTGTTGGATCAACTCGAGCAGCCGGCAGCCACGCTGCCCGCCTCGTCTCCCACATCGGCCACCATTGCCAAGCTGGTCGTATTGGACGCTATTAGTGCCGGCATACGGTCGGAAGAGTTCCAAGACGCCGTCCAGACTCGGCTCTTTGACAGTGTCCTCGGGCTGGATGTGGCCGCTGTGTCCTTGCCAGATATTCAGGCCATTCGCTGGCGCCTGATTCAGCGTACGCTGGCCTGGGTTGGCTTGGACGAGAGACTTTGCATCTGGGACGCGGTCCGGCCCTCTCTCGAGGCTCTGGCCAGCCAGAAGGACACAGGGGCGCTCGACACGGAAAACGGATTCGGGGCGTTTGTGTGTGCCTTTTCCGCATGGATGGCGCTAGAGTTTGGCGGCGATGCCGAAGCAGAGGCCCGCAATGTGACGTTTGAGTTCTTCCACCAGATCCAGAAGAAGCTGGCCAGTGTCAAGACGGACATGGAAAGATATTGCTTGGCAGTGGAAGTGGATTGCTTGTTATATCGTCAGCGCATAAACGACGACAACTCCAGCTTGTTCTGGACGTCCTCCGAACCTCTTGCGCCGTATCTGGCTTGGATGCTGCGTGGCTCTTTGCGCTTTGTTGAGTATGTGGTATCCCAACTTGTTGCCATACCCAATGACGGCTAACACTCGTAGTGAAATGACAAAGAACAGCGACGCGCCGTCTGACGTTCTCAACACTCTGACTGGTTGGCAGCCCAGGGTTTCCGAAGACGAGGGAACCCCCTGGATGGGAGATGTGGCTTTTAGGGCCATTTTGTCGAATGGGGTGAATCTGCAAAACGAGAAAGTCACCAGTGAGTTTCCAGCCTTGTTTGCCAATCTAGCCGTCTACTAACGGTGCGGAAAAGAGCACGTCATGGAGAATTACGTCAAGCTTCTGGAAGAGGCGGCCGGCAAGCAAATCGAGGCAACCAGTCACCTCTTGGTCGGGCTCTTGGAGACGCCAGCCAACCTGTTTTACCGCCGGCTGCGTGAACGGACGATTGCGGCCCTCTTCACTGTCGACGAGGATGCCATGGACATGCCCTTGTTCTCGGGCGAGAACGGCGTGCCGTTTCTTGACCTCTTGATCCGTGTCACACGGGAGCAGATATCTGTGGTAAGCAGCACTTCTCGTTGTTCTGATTTGCATGCACTGTTCCTGACCGCGTGAAAGGATGCCGTCTATGACCGCCTTTTATTGCTGGGCAAGCTTGTAGAGGGGCTGGCTCAGCAAGCCCCGTCGCCAACGTCTCTCGGCATGCTTGACCGACTGCACCGCGTGGCCACAGCCGTTTTAACGTACAGCTTTTCCGATGCGAACCGGCACGACGCTGCCCAGCTGAGAGAGTTTATCAAGCATCTGTCGAGCGATAGAGTGCCGGTCAACATACGCCTCGTTCTCCTCAAGTCCGTTTTGGCGGCTGCCAAGGACGCCGCAGCCTCGCAGGCCGATTCCGCCGACGTGGCCAAAGCAAGGGAGATACTGGCCTCGCTTGTGGCTGAGATTCTCCCCCATTATATGGACGAAATCGACCAAGGCTTCGAATCAGAAGACACAAACTATTCCTATCCGTGCTATAAATACATTCCGCTCATGCTCGCCTTTGATGCGGCCTTGACGGACGACATGCGGGCAGAGCTAGGCCAGAGAGAGATTGCGAAGCTTGTGGCGACGGCCAAGCGTTCCCAAAATTTGTTTGATAACAAACGGGAGGCCCAATGGCTGTGGAAAGCGTTTCTAGCTCGATACTTGAACGGCCCAGGCCGGCCACCGAGGGAGGTGACCTTTGACGGCCTATTGTTTACGGAAACAGGCAAAATTTTGGCCGCGGGAGACTGGAGCGACGGCCTCTCTGCACAGTCGTTTTACCTGGACACGGATCTGTTGCGAGCCTACCTGACGGCCGTTACCAAAGGCTACAACCAGGAAGCCCTGTTTTCGTACATGGAAAATATTGGCGGCGCACTCGACAAGTCTTTGACCGTGACGGGGCACCTTTTGGCTATAAAGTATCTTGTCGATAAAGCGCTTGGTATGTCGCGCTTGTTTGTTGTTTCTTGTCCTCTGCTGACAGATTGTGTAGTGTTTCCCGGAGCGGCGACAGCCCAGACAGCAAGCGGATTCGGCCTGGGCGCCCTCCACAGCCAGTTGGCCCTGATGCTGCCGCGCGTACGCAGCCTGGCCGACAGCCAGGTCGTGGCCCAAATACTGCACACGCTGATGCTGGACGACAAGGCGGCCCCGGCCATGGGGCAGTGGAACATTGACAGCACGCTGAGCGCAGTGGCTCAAGTCGTGGCGCGACAGCCGGGCCTGGGGGGCGCCGACGGCAGTGACAGCGTGCGGGCATCAGCGCTGACCTTTGCCGATGCTTGCCGCCTTGTCGAAGCGGTCCTGAAGCGACACCGGCTCCGGCTGGAGGGCCGCTTCCATCTTCTTGTCGGCACGCTGCAGGCTTTGCTGACACGGCTGGTCTGGCAGCACCAGGACGAAGTGAAGCAGCTAATGGACGATGCCGGCAGCGGAAGCAGCCTTGTCAAGAGCGGCAGCAGTGCACTGTCTCCGTGGGAGGCACAAGCCAAGCGTTTCTCGCGGCTTCTGGAGCTCGTGTGCGAGCCGTCGACGGCCGCGGTGACGACAACACGGGGCGCGGCCGCCGTGGCGCCGCTCAACTCTGCGACGGATGCAGCCAAACGACAGGCCGGCCAGCACCTGTACCTGGTGCTGATGCTGTACATTAAGCTGCAGATTGACGGCGCGGTGGTGTCGCGGCGCATGCGTGAGGCGCTGGAGCCGGGCCTGTTTTCCATCATGGGCATTTCGTCAGAGGAAATCAGGCGGCTGCTCCTCGATGCCGTGGACGCCAACGGCCGGGTCCTGTTCAAGGACCTGTACCGGCGCTGGCAGCAATTTGGCAAGTGGAGGGGTGTTTAGGGGGAGAGGGTCAGAAAGGGCAATCCATGTTCAGCATGCAAATAAAAGTTTGAATATAAACAGGACAGACAACAGGACAAACAGGAAAAACAGGACAAACAGGACAAACAGGACAAACAGGACAAACAGGACAGACAGGACAGACAGAAACAGGAAGGCGAGACATGCTTCTAGATCCTTTCTAAGCTAGGCCACGGGCTTGTGGTGGTAGGTGGAAGGATGGCCCCTTTTCCGGGCAAAGGCCCGGATGTCGCCGTGGATCCACCAGACGACAAAGAACATGACAAAGGTGACGAGGTAGCCGCCCAGCATGTCGAGGAGCTGGTTGTTACGGGGCGAGCCGCCGAGGACGGCCAAGCGCATGAGGTTGCCGAGCAGATTGACAGTGACAAAATGGTCGCCACGCTGGAGGCCGCGCAGGGCCTCGACGGCGACGGCCTCGGGCGTCATCTTGGGGTCGTCCTTTTCGAGCTGCAGTGTAATGTCGGGTTTGGTGCGGTTCTCGCGCTCAAAGCCGGGGCTGAGGATGGTGCCGGGGTAGACGACGGAGACGCGCACGGGGTTGGTCGCGTAGTAGAGCAGGGTTTCCTGGGTCAGGGTATCGGCGAGGCCGCGCAGGGCGTACTTGGAGGGCGTGTAGGGCGCATAGCCGGCGACCGGAAAGAGGGCCAGCACCGAGGCCGTGAAGACGAGGTGGCGCGGCTCGCGATAGGGTCCGGCGTCGGGGCGCAGCCACTCGCGCAGAATGGCGTGAGCCATTTCGGCGGCGCCCCAAAAGTTGACGTCCATGTTGCGCCGGCTGGCGCCCAGGGCCACGTCGCGACTCTCTTCGGCCCACAGCATGGGCGTCGAGAGGCCGGCCACGCACCAGCAAATGTCAATGGGCCGCTGGCCGTTCCACGCCAGCACGTCGGCCAGCACGGCCGCCGCATAGTCGGGCACGGCCACGTCGGCCACGACAAAGTGGAACCGCTGCGTCGGCGTCTTGGCCGCCGCCTGTTGTGCCGTCAGCCCCGTCCCATCACGCTCGGCAGACGGGGGGCCGCACTCACCTCGCACTCGGCCACCGTCTCCTCGAGACGGCCGCGATTGCGCGCCACCACAATCAAGCTGGCGCCCTGCGAAGCCAAAAGCTTGGCCACCGCCCGGCCCATGCCTTCTGACGCCCCCGTCAGCAGGACGGTCTGCCCTGCCGTGTCAGAATCTCACAGCCAACAAGCGCTTCCTCCTCGGCTCTTCTCACCTTGCCGTCGACCGGCATCTGGTTCTGGCGAAACCAGCCCATGGCTATGCTTGCTGCCAGACTCGCTCCAACAAGTCCAGACGTGGTCAGAGCAACAGAAGAAGCACTCGGTGTCAGCATGGCTGTTCCGGCAAAACATGTGTCGCCGTAATCTGGCGAGAGCCAAGGTGAAGCAAGCGGGTCCGCTGCCAAAGGAAGCTGCTTATCGATAAGAAGCACATGACACGCTAGTGTAGTCTGGAGGATTTGTGGGCCTGCTCGGCGATAAGGAAAAAAAACTTATCAGTAAAATACTGCACCGTTTTTGGCGGCTACTCCTTCTCTATTTCGTTTCCCTTTACCAAAAAGTATCAGCGACATGGCGAAAAAGAGAAAGGCATCAGGAAACAAGGACACGGGGCCGACGGGCCCAAAAGGCTACGACGTAAAAGATGCGCGTCTCGGCCCCATCCGTACCTTTGCAGACATTGCCGACGAGAAGGAGCAGTATTTTCTCGACCAGGACAAGATTATGCTGGAAGACGAGCCGGGGACCAAGCGGCAGAAGCGGCAGCAGGAGGAGGAGGACTTTCTCGAGCTGTCGGACGAGGAGATTGTGCCCGAGAACGCAGACAGTTCCGACTCGGAGGACGAGGCCGAGGCGAGGCGCCAGGCCCGGGCTGCTCTGAAGAAGAAGAAGAAGCAGCAGCCGGCCTCGGCCGACGAGGGTGTCGACAATGGCGACGACATTGACGAGGACGACCTGATCCATGGACGCGTCGGCCGCAGTGGCGCCAAGGGGGCGTCGGCAGCGGCGGGCGAGGCCGAGGACGACGGCTGGTGGGGATCTTCTCGGAAGGAGTACTACGACAATGACGAGATTGAAAACGAGGACAATGCGCTTGAGGAAGAAGCCACGGCGCGCGAGCTGCAGAAAAAGCAGCTGTCGCGCATGAACTCGGCCGATTTCTTTGACGCCTACGACTGGCTGGAAGAGGACGCGGCGGCCGGCACGGCCGAGGAAAAAAAGCAGCAGAAGCAGGACGGCGGCGGCGTCGTGACACTGACGGTCAAGACGGCCGAGGAGATTGATTCCATGACGCCCGCCGAGCAGTACAAGCACCTCAAGGCCCTCTACCCCGAATTCGACTACCTGTGCGACGAGTTTGAGGCGCTCGAGCCGCTGCTGATCGAGTACCAGAAAGCGGCCGAGGGCAAGGCCAACACGACGCTCGAGGTGGTCCAGTTCCGCGTGCTCGGCCTGTATCTGGCCACCATTGCACTCTACTTTTCGCTGCTCATGTCGCCGACCCGCGACAACCCGGGCGGAGGCAAATACACCATGGACCCGCAGGAACTGCACGATCACGACGTCATGAACAAGCTGGTCGACTGCCGCAAGACGTGGGAGCATGTGAAGCGCGTGCAGGAGAAGCAGAAACGGAAGGCGGCGGCCCGCACCAAGGCGACAGTGGTCGAGACAGCCGACGATGCTTCTGCCGAGCGTGTACTGGCCGGCCAATCGCACAAATCCAAGGCCAAGTCGACGGACGACAAGGACGAGCTGGAGGTGCCCGTGGAAAAGAAGAAAAAGTTGGCCAAGACAAAGAAGGACGGCGCTGGCACGTCCAAGGAAGTGGAGGCTACGCTGGCCGAGCTGTCACAGCTGCTGACGAAACCCGTGAAGAAGCCGAGTAAAGTGGCCGTCATCACGGCCGAGGCCGGAAAAGACGACGACGACCATTCCGATTTTGGCGAGGAAGAGGTCCTGGATGCACGGACGGCCGAGGAGAAGCAAAAGCGCAAAAAGACGCTCGGTTTCTACACCTCGCAGATTATGCAAAAGGCGAACCTGCGGTCCGGCGGCGGCGGTGCACAGGCGAGCGGCGGCGACCTGGATATTCCCTACCGCGAGCGACTCAAGGACCGACAGGCGCGGCTCATGGCGGCGGCGAAGCGTCGGGGCCAAAGCGACGCCCTGCCCGGAGAAGAGCTTGGCGGCGACGACGACGACGACGACGACGCGGCCAGCGGCAAGGGCGACGACGGCGACGAGTACACGCAATACTACAACGAAATCGTCCAGCGGCACAAGACAAAGATGGATGCCAAGGCGGCACGCAAGGCCGACGCAGAGGCCGGCAAGCTGGACCGGGTGGTGCCCGACAAATGGATGGACGAAGCCGGCCGGCGGCAGCTCACGTATGAGATTGAGAAGAACAAGGGCCTCAGCCACCGCACCATGAAAGAGAAGAAGAACAACCCGCGTGTCAAGAAGCGCATCAAGTTTGAAAAGAAGAAGAAGCAGGTGGCCAGTATGCGTCCCGAATACAAGGGCAGCCACCGCGATCACTACCAGGGCGAAACCACTGGTATCAAGACAGGTCTGGTGCGGAGTATTAAGCTCGGCTAGTTGGATTCTTGTGGTTTATTGCTTGATTTTCTCGTTTTTTTCTCTCTGCCTTGTTACATGAATATATCTCAAGTCTTTCAGGGCACGGGGTTGATAAACTTTTTTCAGTATAGAATTAAAATGATTTAGTATTGATCGATAAAAGGTTTGAAGAATCATTCTACCTGAAGAGAACAGTTACTATTGTATACGCACTGCTTCGTCATCTTGGGCCTTTCCTTCTCTCGACCCATTTATATCTTTCAAAAGTAGACGACACTATGCGTTTCTTTCTCTGTGAATCGAAAGGGACAGTGCACTTATTATCATGCAAGAGCCTTACATGGCTTTGCACGCAGTAGAATGTTCTCGCATGTTCTATTTATTCCAGACTTGTATTCTTCCGTCGTAGCCGAAACTCCTAATCCCATGCGCCGTGTCCTCACTTTCACAAATAGGGCTCAAGAAGTGCACACGTGAAGGCGTATATTACGTATCCATGATCACGTGACACAGAGCCTTGCAAAATTGTGTGCGAGGCTTAGCCTCCTCTGGGCTACACAATGGCATCACAATGAACAAGGCACACATTACGATGGCTGCAAAGAGTTTATTTTCAATTATGAAAATAGCTAACTATTCTTGCAAATCGCTATTAACTGGACCTTGCCAATCGCTATTAACTCGACCTATCCAATTTACTTAAAAAAAGACAAAAGACAATATTCAAACAAGTCAAATGACAACTGTACAATACACCCTTTGCTCTGCCGTTTTTAAAAGGCCGATGGCCGTAGAGCATTTCTGCGCGAGATGGTGGTCCGTAACTCGGCCATTTCCTCCACGTTGTTAATGTCATGATACGAGTCTCCATTGTCATCGTCCGGCTCCGGGACATGGCAGTCGACCACTTCGCAGAGCGTGGGCGTCTTGAGAAAAGTGCCGTCTCGGAGGCTGTCGATAAAAGAATTTTTGGGCGGGCCGTACAAAGGCTGCAGTGGCGCGAGATGAGACGATGGCGGCATGGGGTGTGCTTTACGGCCTGTAGGGATAGACACGGCTTGAGCCATTGGGATGTATTCATCTCCGTCTTCCACGCGGATAAGACGCCGAATGTCTGCTGCATTATAGTGGAAAGGCTCCAGGCCGGTGCCGCCCTGCGGATAATCACCACTGGGCAGTGTCTGCGACTTTTCCAACTGGCATTTACGAGTTACGGGCTTTTTGCTACTCCGACGGCCCATGGGCGCGGCCGTGATGCTTGTTGCATAGCTGCAGCCACGGCCGCTGCTTCTGGGGCCGCTGGAGCTGCGGTGGCCAATGCTGCCAGTGCAGGTTGTCCCCAAAGTCTGGCTACAGCTGGTCGAGGCCGCAGACAGAGAGTGATTGGAAGCACGCACAACAAAGCTGCGAGTACCGGCGCTGCTATAGTACTCGATTGGCTCTTGCTTGCGGCCGCGGCCGAGCTTCTTCATGATTCTGGAGATGATACCCATATCGGCGGTTGTATTGGTCTAAGACGAGTAGAATGGATTGAAGTGGTAGCAAGAAATCGAGAAAGTGTGTAGCAAGAAATCGAGAAAGTGTGTAGCAAGAAATCGAGAAAGTGTGTAGCAAGAAATCGAGAAAGTGTGGTAGCAGTAAATCAAGAAATACCGTATCTTTTGGTGTTTGTATAATGGGAGAATAAAATCAGAATACAGAGGCCTGGAGGGAAAGAGGCCACTTACTTATAGACGGCAGCTTCTCTACAAGGTTCCCAAAGTGTTTTGAGTTCATATTTCCATTCAACGACTTGCCTCTTGATTGGACTATACCCTCTTGATTGGGATAAATCGAAACCCTGAAAAGCGTCATGGCCGGGCTCAGACGGGACGGGGGAGCGTTCACGGGGATATGAGGGTCAAGCTTAGCACACCGCTTTGATTGTGCCAGGACATTATGAGCAAAAGTAAAAGAATGGTCGAGGGATATGGCAGAGAACACTGGGAAGCAGAAAGTTCTCAGAGAGTAGTCTCGTGATTCGCAAAAGAGCAAATCGGAGCAAAACATGGAGATATGGACAGCCTTACTGGTAGAACATGTCAGGCACGTGCCCTGACACATGACCGCCTGGCATAGCGCTGGCCGTCTTCTACACCATGCTCTTTCCCACCACCTGCTAGGGCCACGACAGAACATCTCCAACCTTGCTACACCATTGTCCATCAATTCGGGATCTCTCTTCACGAGATGAAAGAGCAGCATCAGAAAAGCGAGCCGATTGTGGATGACCAGCTTGCTTCAACAGAGTATTGGCACTTGTGCCATGCATTTCAACTACAGAGAAACAAAGCCAAGTATGACGGCCAACCAAAGCGATGTGATCAAACTTGCCCACCACGGACGACCAGCCTCTGACGAGCACGTTTATCAGGCTGCACTTTAACTTTGTTGATATGAATGCAGTTTGGATGGATGTCAGAAATGCCACAAACCGAGTCTCTACCTCGCTTTCATCCACCATCCATACAGTCAAACAAGCACATTACCTTTTTCTTTACATAAGTTGGAGGTATTGTGCCACTGGTCTATAACCGATCGAGTACTGCTGGTGTTCCTGGTCCGAGTACATGTGTTTTTGATATTCTTGTATGGCCTCGGATAAAGGCAATAGTGCAATGTGCCCTGCTTCTCATGCGCACAACTTTTGCTGCTGCCACTGTAACTTGAAGCAGTACATACCAACCTGGTATGTTTTCGCTTGCTTCGAAATAAAGTCCGAAACCAATCCAGGCCGCCTCGGTTAAAGTGTATGATATCGTAACATCTCCGATAGTAGCATATGGGCACGTGATACATACTTGATTGATCTTTGGAATTGCCCCTGGAAAAGATCGGCCCTAGTCCGGCATAATACGGACCGGATCTGCCGCCTAGCCTAGGATGGAAGAATTCAGGGTAGATCTTTGGAACAGGTGGGTCGTTGGCTCGAATCCTCGTACCTAAAATAAGAAATGGTGGAAGCTGTGCAGCGGAGCTGTCAGCTGGTCGAATACGTCATTGTAGATATCAATAACAGACCTTGAGACGAACCTAGACGGACGAGAGAAGAGCACTAAATCAGGTGTAAACTAGTTTTCTGCTCAATGACATTGTCCTCAGAACCAGTTTACTCCCCCCGGCCCGAGTGGCGGTGACGTGGTTCTGCCCTGGGATTCCCCGTGGAGATGCATTGGCCATACCGACTTTTCCCAATACGAGAGAATGGACGGGTTAATCCACCTTGGAAGCCGTCACGAGTTGACCGATGCCGATCGCCATCGGAGAATACGAAGAGATCAGCCGGCAGTTCTTTTACACTCGGGAATACGAATCGTCTCAAGATATAAAGCCAGCTCGTCCTTCTTACCTTGACTACTTTGCCATACCGATTCCACAAGCAGCTCTTTCCATCACCAGTAGCTTATCTGTTCATATCTCTGCAACTTGTCCTATTTGCCAACTTGTCAACCCAAAACTTGCAGCCTTCAAGATGAAGTTCTTCACCGCCGCCCTCCTGACCGCCGCCACCGTCTCGGCCGACGCCATCTTCAGCGTCACAGATTTCAGCGCCGGATGTATCCCGCATAGCGTGGAGTGCTAGTAAGAGCGAGATCCCAGTCCATTGTTCTGTCTCGATAACTAGAGCGAGAGCCCGTTTTATCTGTCGATAACTAACTCGGTCCAAGCTACTCCTTTGACGTCGTTCACCTAAACAACGGCGAGACCACCCCGGTCAGCTGCTCGGCCAGGGCTGTCTCTGACAACACTCTGCCGTCCGCCGCAGGCACGTGCAAGGCCTCGTCTCGCACGTTTACCGTCACCCGCAACGCTACCGCCCTGGTTCTCACCGTCACCCAGCCGGTGTCTGTTGCCAGCACCGAATCCGGCTCCCATGTCATCCCCACGAGCGAGCTCATCACGACCAGCGACCAGGTTGCCGATGTTGAGAGCTACAACGGCCCGACATCCTTTACCCTGACCGACTAAGTTGCCGTTCCGTACGCTCTTGGCAAGATGTCAAAGTAGTTGGACTCGAGATAATGTACATTTATCTCGCACCAGCAATGGGAATATCTGGGATGATTGGAGTGCGTGATCCATTGCAGAAAATCAGAATACAGTGTCAATAAAATGATACAAACAATTATCAAAATACTCCAAAGGAGACAATCAGCCGTAGTCACTGTGGTTTTTCCGTTTCCGGCTTTGGTATCGCCATATTTGGCCGCAAGGGGGTATCATCCAGTGTAGTCAAGCTTTTCGATCCCTGACAAGAGCCACTCCCTGGCCACAATATGTCGATAAATTGCCGAATATTTTCTGCTGTCCGTTCCTCTGCTTTATCTTGATCGCAGGTCGCCTCTTCGAAATTCTGTCACCATTTATCCCATTTTGTTTCTACTACCTCTACAAGCAGCTTCTTTTATCAGTCTTCGTCTAAAACGGTTGTTCAAGATTGACGCCATGGCTTCCACCACCCAACTTGCCTTGCCAGACGTGACGTCTCACGATGCGGTGGCCGCACGGGTACATGTCGAGATCAAGACGACTCACAGCGTGGCCGACGGTATTGAAAGGGCCATTATTGAAATCTACGCAGAAGTGTTCTCCAGTGCGTTGCATAGAAAAAAGGCCGCCAGTAGGCAGCACCGCAGGGCTGCCGGGAAAGGCCAACGTGGCAAGCCTTGTCCAGACGACGAAAAGGCGCTTCTTGGCCACGACGACGCCGACGATGCTGACGATGTCGACGATGTCGCCGACGTGGACAAGGAGATTTTCCACAAGGAAGCCTACACTGTGACGGAACGCTTCATCAAAGCCCTGGGAAGCTGCTCTGCTCGCCGAGCACGTGGGTATTTGCGTACCACTTTTGCTATCAATACTTGTAATCTGGTTTGTCACCAGCTGTTAATTCAAAATTGTCATCCAGCCTGCAAGGCGGCCGTCTCCAAGCCACTCGTTCGCTCTGCAATACAATGGTACGTTGGTGCTGCTTGCTATGCAGAGATACGCGCCACTCAAAAGATTTCGAATATGGTCAATTCCATCTTTGCCAAGTATGTGTCCTCTTTGATCGCCGTCAGAGAAACAGCATCAGACAAGGCGTATAATCACGTCAGAAATGCGAGAAAGAGACTGGCGATGCAAGGTCCATTTCCCAAGGAACAGCTAAAGGACCGTCTCTTGCTGGGTAAGATGACCCGCAAAACCAAGGCGACTGCACATGTTACTTTGAGCAAACTGCGCAAAGTTCCACGCCGTTTATTTCGTTGATACAAAACTACTTTATATTGGCCATCTACCGCAATAATACATTTTGCTGCTCTATCCAACAGCCATGAGATATGACAGACTGGTCTTGGTTTCCTCGCAAACATGCAAGTACTCATCCAGGACACCACGAGAAGGTGCCAGTCTATCGGCTTGGGTCCAAAAAACCAAAATTGGTGCTTGTGCTTATGCTTGTGCTTGTGCTTGTGTTTGTGCTGGTGCTTGTGCTGGTGCTGGTGCAGGTAAAGGTGCAAGGGCAGTGCAATGAAACAAACGCAACAAAAGAAAACAGTACTCACTTTCACTCCAGACCCCGAAGGGTCTGCGTCGCCGCATCGGCTGTGCTTCCCGGCTTCGGCATGCCGGAACCCTCCTACCGCCCCTTGGGCACCGGCAGAGAGTCGGAAGAGCCCGCCTCCAGCAAAGTATCCTCAGCTTCACGTGGGGGCTCTTCCACAGACACAGCCACCTGCCGAGGGCAGTAGCGGCTGTAGACGCCGAAGAGTATTGTGCCAATTGCTAACACTAGTTGCACAATCACCCACAAAGAAGGCAGCTTCTTGCGGGCGTTTGCGATCTCCAGGAGCTCATTGAAGCGCTCTAGGAGCTCAATGGTGCACTCCAGTCTGGCAATCAAAACATGTAGAGCGTCAACGACGTCCTGGAGACTTGCATTGGGCTGAGTGGTTCCAGCCCCAACGAACTCTGTCGCCATCAACAGCGCGCTCACTGGCACCTCGGCCAGGATTTCACCAGAAGAAAAAGAAGTCGGCAGAGGCATAAAAAATAAAGAAGGAGACGGAGATGAAGGAGAGAATGCAAAGACAGAGCGGGAAGGTGGCCGATACTTATACATCTCTGGGAACGACAGGTTCTGGACCGAATCAGCAAGTGCAAGACAATCCGCTGCTGCTGCTGCCATCAGTTCCTTCCATCTGGTTTTTCTCGTCCCGAAATGGAAAGAACGGTTGGCGAGAAGAGGATCTGCGCAGCTTCAAGAGAGCAGAAAAGAGGGAGTGCAGTAAAATACAAGGCATTTGTGCTGAACAGAGAAGGAGCGAAGATGTCTGCACATCGATCGGCGGCCCTAATGGGATGATTGATATGGCCAACTCTGCACGACGGCTGCTTTTGGAAGCACGACGGCTGCTTCTGGAAAACTACGGCTGCTTCTGGCAAGCACGCCAGCGTTCCATATGACCACTTTGCAGCCATGACACTCACGACAGCAGTATGGATGGCCAGAAATGGAAGGAACGGGTTGGAGAGATTGTGACTCTTTGTTGCTGCCTTGACTGCTTGTCCCAGCAGCTTTGTTCTGGCTGCTCTTTGATTATTGCTCTCTCTGGCATCCACAGACCGAAAACAGGTACTCTGCAATGACCAGGAGAGATCATTTCGTTTATCTGGGTGTACGTTCGTCTATCGTTATCCTTTGATGATAAGAGATGTGGGACCGAAGCCTTGTCAGACGACCAATCAGGCAGACATGGCACAATCCTTGAGAATAGGCCGAAAAGGAGTTGTGGAGATCAACTTTACCAAGCCCATCATTCTCCTCTCTTGCACTTCCGCCTGTAGTTTGCCCGTCCCAGCGACCCCCCCATCCTCTCATAGGCACGTCGTCTCAACGCTGCGCTTACATTTGCGCACGTTGCACGTAGCAGCACCAGTTGACCGCTCATGTCAATGGGGCTCACCGTCTGTCTAAAGCCACCAAATCGCATCGTACCAGCTCCACGTTGCCTCCTCCCAGACGGCGGAAACAGCTCAGCAGTGCATTGCGTCTATTGCCGTCACAGACGACACAGGGAAGACGGGCGCCGATGGGCAGCTCCGAAAAACGGAACGCTCCAGCAGACCGGAGGTTGGGGTGCGTCGTACACTAAATGACATATGGTAGAGTAGTGTACACTAACCGTCCGATCGGCAGGTCTGGTCCGCCGTCGGCCTGGTGGACCTCTTGGCATATTGCTGTGTGCGTCGTATGTCAGGAATCCATTGGTGCATCTCTTGGTAGTTTTCTTGCCATTTCGCGAGAAATCAATCGGTGTATTCTGGGGCGAAAGACGCGCTTCGGCCTGCTTCTTTAGTGTGCTCTTCGCCTTGTCTGCCCTGGACGGAAGCACAAAGCTTTACATAACAACGGTGGGGGTCAGTGTGAGCTCTGTGAGCATTGTGCGCATTGTTTGTGGGTTTGTGGGTGTACTTTGTTTGTGGGTTTGTGGGCTTTGCTGTGTGGGCGCCAGACCAGAAGCCAGCACGCTATCCCAGGGCGTAGTGGTGCGCTAGTGCACTGCACCACTGCTCCACCGGTAGCGGCCTCTGAACTTTTCTGCTTGTGCCTGCGCCTGCTTTCGTTAGCCCTAGCGGAGCGCCCCACGTCGGCTACTAACGGGTCTCCCAAGACCTTTTGCACCTAAACACAAACAGAAAAGCGGCCTCGTTGCATCAGCAGGTCTGTTGGGGCGCATCACGATGACTTCGTTGAGTCGGTGCTGCCCGACGACTGCGGCCGAGTGTAAAAAGGTTGTGCAGTGTTTGTCGACTGTCTCGCATGGGTAGAAATATCAAGATTATTAGCATTATAAGACTAAATACTGTTATCCGCATTTTTCGACTAATACTATTATCCGCATTTTTCAAGACTAAATACTATCATCCGCATTTTCAATTAATTATCCGCATTTAAATCAAGTTATTCGCATTCTCTCTTTTTACGCCTCGCCCACGTCTTTTCTCTCTCCCTCTCATCCTTCCCTCGAAATTGGTCATTTGCACCCATGTCCGCACGGGTGGCCAAGCATCTAGAATGGCAGGCGGGAGAAACGGCACTAGCTTAATACGGACTGGTGCGCATACCACGAGTCAGACTAGTCTCCGCCCGTAGTGTAGCAGCGACCAGACTGCAGGGGCTGTCTTTTGCCGCTGCTCTGAGCGTCCCTGGCTATTTTTTCACTTTAAATTTTCTTCACGACAACGTGCATGATAAGAAAACAAAGACTGCTCTGAACGGTCAATCTAACCAACTACCTTTTTGTAAAGTGTAAATGTATTAATGTGTAGTGTGAATGTGTAAATGCTTAAATGTGTAAAGTGTAAACAATCAAAATAATATTCTCTGTTCTCCTCCTATCTCCTCCTCCTCCTCCTCTCTCCTCCTCCTCATCCCCCTTTTCATGCCGCAAAGCCTTTGTTGCCATCCGGTAGTGTAATGCACGCCCTTGCCAAGACGACAGCAGCAAGTGGTCCACTCCCGCTTGGTCGGGGCCGTTCCCTAGCAAACCTTTTCCGCTCTTTTCTTTTTTTAGGCCGGGGGCAAATCGGCGGCGTCCTCCCGTAAAAGTTTTCCTACTCCCTGTCCAAAGCATGTCGTAGTGCATGACTCCTAATCCACCCCCCTTTTCTTTTTTTCTTTTTTTCTCTATTTTTTTCTGTTTTCTCTGCTCGCCTTCTCCCGTAATGTAGTATAAGAGTCAAGAAAAGGCTGTTTCTTGTCGTGCCGTGTTATTGCTTTCTACATTGTTGAACTGTTTCCTTCCTTGTCTGGTTCCTTGTCAGGGTTGATTGTTATTCCTTCATTGTCTGTGTTGAATTCCTTCATTGTCTGGGTTGATTGTTATTCCCTTGTCTTTGCTTCCCTCTTCACTCCATTGTCCATGTAGTGTAATTCAAACCAGGCAGAAAGGACAAAAAGTGTTTACCATTTCTACTCATCTCCGGCTGCCCAGACGCCATGTCCGACAGCAACGGCCCGAGCCCACGGGCCTCGTCAACTTACACCAGTGACCATGATGCGACGGAAAAAGGCTCCCTGGAGCCGCCGCCGGTGGAGCGGGTGCCCACGCGCTTCAGCCGCATCACCGGCCGGCGTCACAGCCACGACACGGACGACTCGGACCCGCTGGAGCCGCTGGAGCTGGCCATGACGCCCGACCTGCGCTTCCCGTCTGAGCACGCCGTGATCGAGCCCATTTCGCACATTTACACGGCCAGCAGCGCCGCCTCGCGACCCATTGAGTACGAGGTGACCTTTGACGAGGACGATCCGGAGAACCCGCGCAACTGGCCGCTGTGGTACCGCATGTGGGTGCTGGTCGGCCTGTCCTTTGCCACCTGGACCGTCGTGGTCTACAGCACCAGCTACACGGCCGCCATCCCCGGCTACATGAACTTTTTCCACGAGGCCAGCCAGCCCGTGGCCACGCTCGGCGTCACCACCTACCTGCTAGGCCTGGCCGTGGGCTGTGTCGTTGTCGCGCCCATGAGCGAGGTCGTCGGCCGTCGCCCGGTCTATCTGGTCTGCACGGCCATTTACGCGCTGCTCATCCTCCCGGCGGCCAAGGCCACCTCGCTGGCCGAGATTATAGTGGTTCGCTTTTTTGGGTGAGTCTCCGTCCCTCTACGTCCTCCTCTTCCGTCCCTCTATCCGCCTTCCGTCCTTCTAACCTCCCAGTGCCGTCTTTGGCTCCGCCTTGGTGTCCAACAGCCCGGCCACGGCCGTTGACATTTCCACCGAGACCAACCGCGTCATTTACATGTCGCTCATCTCCATTGCCCCCCTCAACGGCCCCGTCACCGGCCCTCTGATCGGCGGCTTCGTCTACCAGTACCTCGGCTGGCGCTGGGACAGCTGGCTTCCCCTCATCTTGAGCGGCGCCGGCCTCTGTGTGCTGCTGACCATCAAGGAGACCTATGCGCCGGCCATTCTCCAGGCCAAGGCCGCCCGCATCCGCAAGGAGACCGGCGACGACCAGTACTGGTGCCGCTACGATTTGCGCGTGTCCGTGCTGGAGCTGCTCAAGGTCAACCTCAGCCGGCCGTTTGTCCTGAGCGCGACGGAACCGATTCTGTGGTTTTTTAATCTATGGTGCGTTTTTCCGTCTCGGCCGGCTTCTTCTCTTCTTTTTGCTGACCGCCAGGATCTCCATTGTCTACGGCATCCTCTACCTCTGCTTCGTCGCCTACCCCATTGTCTTTTCACAGCACCGCGGCTGGTCGTCTGGCGTGTCCGGCCTCGCCTTTATCGGCATCGGCATCGGCACCATGCTGGCCGTCTTTAGCGAGCCGCTCTGCCGCCGCCTCATCAACCGCCACGCCAAGGACCCCGAGACCGGCCGCGCGCCGCCCGAGGCCTCGGCCCGCGTCATGCTCATCGGCGCCATCCTCACGCCCATTGGCCAGCTCGTCTTCTCCTGGACCTGCCTGCCGACACGCATCCACTGGGCCATCCCCATTGCCTTTGGCATCCCCTTTGGCGCCGGCAACACCCTGACCTTTATCTACAGCTCCAACTACCTGGCCAACGCCTACGGCATCTACGCGGCCTCGGCGCTGGCCGGTAACATGGTCATGCGCTCCTTTTTCGGCGGCACGCTGCCGCTGGCCGGGCCCAGCATGTACAAGGCCATGACGCCGCAGTGGGCCGGCACCTTGCTGGGCCTGATGGAGCTGGTCATGATTGCCATCCCGCTGACCTTTTTGCGCTACGGCGAACGCATCCGGGGCCGCAGCCGCATCATCCGGCAGATGCGCGAGGACAGCGCCAAGGCAGAGGCGAAGCACGCGAAGCAGGTGGCGCGGTATGAGGCGCGTCTAGCCAAGGAGGCGGCAGTGCGAGCAGCTCAAGACGCTCAAGATGCCCAAGATGGGACCGCCGCCGAGACGGAGTCCAACGCCTCGGTCGGGGACGGGGACGAGGCCCCGACCGGGTTTGAGCGAGACATTGAAAAGGGCGCTGCGGCTGCCCAGACACATGCGGCATGAGAAACGATTGTAAGTCTGGTAATGACACGGGGATCCATGGTTGGGAAAAGGAGATGAAAAGCATGGGACAGGTGGTTTGTTTTGCGTCTGCGTTTTGCGTCTTTACCTATAGATTTGCTTTGCTTTTGCGTCTTTTACCTATAGATTTGCTTTTGCGTTTTCTTGCTTTTGGCTTTCCTGTCTTATTTTCTTTGATTTTGCTTTTTTTGCTTTCTGGCTTTCGTCTTTTTATCTTTGATTTTGCTTTTTTCTTGCTTTTGACTTTCCCCTTATTTTCTTTGATTTTGCTTTTTTTGCCTTGTTTCTCTCTTGTTTCTCTTTTGCCTTGTTTTCTTTTTTCTCTTTTGCTGTTGCACGGGCTGGCCCGAAAAGTGATACCAAATCGCATTGCAGGCGTTGATATCACATCTGGATTGTATGATTCATTATACCAGCCTGCCTGAGGGCATCTAATTTACATTAATCTTATTCAATCTATTGCTTGCGTGATCTATTAAAACATGATCCAAGATGATACGGCCTGTGCTCATTCCTGGGCTCAACTGCATTCCGGAGCTCTGCATTCCGGAGCAACCTAAAGTTATACAAGTTTGCGAGTCACTCTCAACAAGGCGTAGCCTCCACTGGTGATGCCTGAACCAGAGGCGTCCAGACTCACAAAGCCACGGCATTCGATGCTCTCAGCTGGTCGGACAGCTCTCGCGGCCGGCTTGCGATGCGAGTGTATTCCACGCTGGATGAGGGCCTGGAATAGCGGGCGAGTCAATCTTCTGCATCGCCTCATTTCCGCTTATTCTTCTTTTTTCGCTGGGCCGAGACAGCCTTCCTCGCCTCTTGCGCTGTCGGCTGGTGCTCGGCGTAAATGTGTGCATTCCGGCTCTTGTTGGACTTGAACTTTTCCGCGCAGCCGGGCGCCAGACAGGGAATATAGGCCTCGCCCGAGGCCTCGGCCGCCTCTCGGCGTGCTGCCCGTTTCTGCTTCTTCAGCTTGGCCTTGCCCATCTTTTTGTCCGTGGCTGCCGTCTTGTTGAGGTCGAGGCCGTCCACGTCGGCAGCCAAGTCGTCGCCGCCCTCGTCGCCGCTTTCGTTGCTGTCGCTGTCCATCAGCGCTCCAAAGCGACCCTGTACGACTTTTGTTGGTGCGTATTCGTCGTCGTCGTCGTCGTCGTCATCGTTGTCGTCGTCGTCGCCGTTCTTGTTGTCGTCCACCGCCTTTGCTTCGTCTTTCGCCTCCTCCTCTGCCTTCTCCTCCGCCTCCTCCTCCTCCGCCTCCGCCTCCGCCTCCGCCTCCGCCTCCGCCTCCTCCTCCGCCTCCGCCTCCACTGGCTCCTTTTGTGCCTGCACGGGCTGTACGCTGCCCAGCTCAAAGTCCTTGTTCTCTTTACGCATTTGACGCCTCAGGTCGTTGACGGCCTTGATGTGCTTCTTGCTCTTTTCGTGCGCCTCAAACTGCTTCTCGCTCTTAAACGACTTGGCGCACACAACACACTCAATCTCCAGCACCTCCTCTTCTTCCGAGCTGGAGAAGCCGCCCTCGAGCTCGTCTTTCGGCGGGGGGGCGGCCTGTACGGTGGCAGCGGCAGCGGCGGCCGAGGCGGCGGCGGCGGCGGCCAGCCGCTCCTGGTTGGCAGCCCGCTGGCGTGCGGCCTGGGCGGCAGCGGCGTCGCGCATGCCCTGCTGGCGCTCGGCCTCGGTCTGGGTGTTGGCCAGGTAGCGGCGGTCGCGTTTGCGGACAAAGGCGACGAGGGCGCGGACGGCATCGTTAAAATCGCGAATGGCGCGCTCGCGGGCTCGGCGGTTCTCCTTGACCATTTGGCGCTTGACGTAGCGGTCGGGCGCGTCGGCGAGGCGGTACTTGTCGGCCCAGGCAAACGACTTGCGGGTGGCGAAGCCGGCCCAGGCGCGGTAAAAAGCCTTGGCGACGTCGTTGCCGTCGTGGGCGCGACCAAAGGCAGGGTAGGCGCTGGTGACAAAGTCAAGGTCGTCTTGGCGGCCGTCTTGGCGGCAGGCGGCCTGCTCTTCGAGCACGAGGTGGTCAAAGACGTCGCCGAGGGAGCCGTAGAAGCCGTGGGGGGAGTCGTCCATGGGCACGCTGGCGGAAAAGCGGCCCATGAGGCGGAAGAGGTCCTCGGTGGAGGTGAGGCGGACATTGTTGAAGAACTGAGGCGAGCTGTTGGCGGCGCCGCCTTCCTGGCCCGGGTCGGCCTGGCCGCTTTCGCCGCGGAGAATGGCGTCGCGATGGGAGTCGTACCAGGAGCGTTCCTGGGGGTCGGAGAGAATCTCGTAGGCGGTCTGGACCTCGGCGAATTTGCGGGTGGCGTTGACGGTGTCGTCGAGATTGCGGTCGGGATGCAGCTCGAGAGCCTTTCGACGGTAGGCTTTTTTTATTCTGGGGGTTAGAAGAGAGGGGGGGAGGAGAGAGAGAGGAGAGAGTAGATGAGAGAAGATAGGAGAGAGAGGAGGAGAGGAGAGAGAGGTGAGAGAAGATAAAAAAAGAGCAAAAGAAAAGAATAACAAAACAACTGCACTCACTCATCCTCGGTGGCACTTCTTTCAATGCTGAGCAGCTCATAGTAGCACGTCTTTGTCGGCACGACCGAGGCACCGGCATCCCGGTTGGTCGACTGTTCTGCCCCCATGCCAGAGTTGTTGCAGAAGCAGAAGTGTTAGTATGCCAGAGTTGCAGAGAAGCAAAAGTGTTAGTTATAATGGTCTATCTTATTCGTTCTCTCGATTTCGCTCTTGTTGTTTGCGAGTGGTAAGACACTCAGCAAAACATCTAGCAGTAGATGGCCGCGGTAGAAGGAGCCAAATGGACAAGCGACCATCCAGGCCGGCTTGCTTGGATATAAAGTTCCAACTCGAGCGCTTTGGAACTCAGCCTTGGCCGTTTGAATTTTTGGCGGGGCTATTTTGTGCCGCCGATGACATCGCACATCATTATGACTAATCGCCGGGCGGTGGAAACTCTAATTCAGCCAATTGTCTAAAAGTCTAGATCGCGGTCGACTCGCCTGAGCACTGGTTGTGAATGTCGGGATCTCTCAAGACCGGATGAAAAATACTATCCTGTGCTGACAGTGACAGTTTGCGCAGAGAAAGATCACCGTTACTGATACTAGGATGAATGCATGCGTCTTCATCTACACTTTTCTGTGCCATAAAGAAGTACTTACCATAATGCCTACCTAATAATCTGTCAGCCCTATTTACAAAGCCCCGTAATGGATTTGCCACTGAAACGCTCCCTGTGGCGACCCGTGACCTGTTGATTGGACACGGGCCTCACAATATTTGATTTTGCTGCCGCCTCGCATTCTCCCTTTCAATGTTGGATTTTTTTTCTTTTTTTAAATGATACATTAATCATTTTCCTTATTCACCAATACCACCGACCTCCACTTCTACGGCCTGCTCGCTTCGCCATGCACGCGCAGAGACGCCTTTTCGTTCGAGCCTCCCTTGTCCGACCCTTTACAGCATGAAGTTTGCCCGCGAGTTCAAGGCCGCCATCCAGAGCGGAGGTGCGTTTCTTGCCGTCCCTGGTCCCAAGGCCAGGAGCTCTGGCTTTTTATTCCCGCGCTGACTTGCAGACTTTCCCGAGGAGTGGTGCCAGGCGGCCATTCCGTACCCGACGCTGAAGAAATGTCTCAACCGGATCCGCGCCGAGCTGCAGGACCTGGGCCTGACTGTGGAGGACTTGCGGCAGCTGTTGACGGCGCAGGTGGTGTCGGCACAGGGCGAGACGATTCCGCTGGCCAAGTACAATCTAGATGGTGAGAGGGGGGAGATAGGAGAGGGGGGGGGGAGAGGGAGAGAGGGGGAGATTGGAGAGAGGGGAGAGAAGCAACGGCCAGAAAAAAGCTAATTTTTAGTGAGCGACTCTGATGTGCACCCGCACTTTACCATTTACGTCGACCTCGAGGACGGCGTGGTCGTGGATGCGTCGCTGTCGCCGGCGTCACGGGCGTTTCTGCAGCGACAGGCAGCGGCGGCGCACAAGGGGGGGACGACAGGGCTGACTGAGGGCACGACGAGTACGACGAGTGCGAGTGTGGCGAGTGTGAGTGTGAGTGCAAGTGCTACGAGTGCGAATACAGATGCAGCCACCCCCTCGCACCAACACGTCGAGGTGTCGATGACGGCCGACAGCGAGTTCTTCCAGCTCATCTACCACGACATGGCGGAGCTGGAGCGCATCGGCAAGGCGGAGCAGGCGGCCATTACGGCGGACGTGGTGGAGCTGGGAAAAGAGGTGGCGGCGGTGGCCCGGCCAGAGCGGAAGCGGCGGCGATGGGGGGGCGGTGGCGGCGGCGACAACACCATCACGAGCGCCAGCCGGAACACGGCCATTGCCGTTAGCGACCTGGCACGCTGGCGCGAGCTGTTTGAGCTCTACCTCGAGGCACAAGTCTTTTTTTCGACGCGCGAGCGCGACCACGGACTGGCACGCACGGCGGCACAGGCGTCGCGGCAGCTCGACTGGTTTCAGGAACAGGTGCGGCGACGCGGGCTGTTGCAGCAGTTTGCGCTGCCGGCAGCCAGCATGCAGGCATACCGGCGGTTCCTGCTGCTCAACAAGCGGCTGTATCTGAACCTGCGATTCCGCGAGCTGAACGAGACGGCGCAGGCCAAGATTTTGAAAAAGTTTGACAAGGTGACGGCGCTGGGGGTGTCGCAGGCGTTTGCCCATGTGTGCCGGGGGGGAGAAGGCGGAGGCGGAGGCGGCGGCGGAGGAGGAGGAGGAGGCGGCGGTCCTCTGCTCTCGAGCATGCATCCGCAGGTCCAGAGCATGGCGCGTGATGTGTGTGCGCGCATCGCCGAGGACGTGGTGGCGCTGGTGCCGCGGCTGGAGGACTATACGTGCCCCGTGTGCCTGAGCCTGGCGTGGCTGCCGGTGCGGCTGCGATGCCGGCACGTGTTTTGCGTGCGGTGCGTGATCAAGATGCAGCGCGAGGGCCAGCGGCACTGCCCGTTGTGCCGGGGCGAGGTGGTGATGGAGGCGGACCTGGACAATTTGGATGGGGAGCTGGAAAAGTTTTTGAAGCTGTATTTCCGGCGGGAGGCCAAGGAGAAGCAAAAGGCCAATGAGCTGGAGCGGGGGATTGAGTTGTTTGGGCAGGACTATAAGAAGACGACGTGTGTGGTGATGTAGGGGGGGGAGGGAAGGGGGGGGGAAATACAAGAGAAGAGGAGGAGAGGGAAGAGGGGGACGATAGAAGAGGATACGCATTATACCCCGGCGCTAATTCATTGCTATGCTATTCTAACTACTCGCTCGCCTAGACGGCAGCGGCGGCAGCCAGGGCGGCCTTGAAGACGGCCTGCAGTTCGGCCGTGTCCTCGAGGCCGACGCTGACACGCAGCAGATCCGGGTCGACGCCAACGTCGCGGCACCAGTCGAGCTCCTGGTAGTGGGCCAGCAGGACGTAGGGCGAGGTAATGGTAAAGTTGGTGCCGAGGCTGGGGCCCTTGGCGGTCTCGAGGGTGTCGTAAAAAGCAATGGCCTGGTCCTGGCGGTAAAAGGCAAAGGAGAGGAGGCCGCCGTAGCCGCCGACGTGGGCGCCGTGGGTGCTGTGGACGCCGTGGGCGCTGCCAATGCGCACCTCCTCGTAGTGCGCCCGCGAGTCGCAGTACTTTGGGTAGTAGAGCAGGCGCACCAGCGGGCTGGCGCGCAAAATGTCGACAATGGCCTCAGCGTTGGCGTTGATGCGGTGCACGCGGTCGGCAAAGTCGCGGCTGTTGCGTTCCATAAAGATGACGTCCTCGGGCCAGTAGGCGTCGGGGTCGTGGTCGGCGGCGGCGACGGCGCGCAGGGCGTGGTAGGTGGAGGGGGGGGGGGAGGCCGAGGAGGGGGAGGAGGCCGAACAAGCACGGCCGGCCGGATTCAGCACGATGCTGCCGCCCATGACGTTGCAGTCGCCGGAAAAGATCTTGGTCAGGCTGCTGACGACAATGTCGGCGTAGGGCATGACGTTGACATTGGCAAACGTGCCAATGGTCTCGTCGACGACGACGGCAAAATCGTAGGTGTCGGCCAAGCGGCGGATGCGCGGCAGGTCCGGGCAGGTGAGCAGCGGGTTGCCGGGGAACTCGCAAAAGAGGCCGAGGAAGCGCTCGCCCGCCACGAGACGGGCCTCGAGGTCGTCGAGGTCGGCGGCCGAGGCGTGCGGGTAAAACACGCAGCCGGCGCCAAACTTTTGCAAAATCTTGTAGGTGTCGACGTAGGGGAAGCCGAAATTGATGCTCTGGCAGTCGCGGCGGTCGGGGCGTGCGGCCTGCAGCCAGCGGTGGGCGTTGAAGATGGCGTTCATGCCGCAGGGCGTGAGGAAGACGTCGTCCTCGCGGGGGGGGGGATGGGCAGCGGCGCCGCGAATGTTGTGGGAGCTGGCGCCGGCCTCGTCAACGGCCCGCTCCACGTCATTGTCGGCCGTGAGGGCGCCCGTGATGCGCCGCTTGATGGCGGCCGAGGCACGCTGCACAAACGACAGGTCCAGGTTGCGCCCGAAACGCTCTTCGAGGAAGCGGGCCGACTCGTCGTCGTCGACCTTGCTGGCGGCGGCGGCGGCCACTGGAGTTGCCCGGCCCGGCGACAGCGGCGACGGCGGCAGCTGTGGCGACGGCAGGGGCTGCTGCTCGTTTGTGGGCGACATGGGCCGGCGGTAGCGTTTGGGGCCGCGGAAGGGCTTGGCCGGGGGAGCCGAAGCCGGAGCCGGAGCCGGAGTCAGGCTGGCTGCCGAAACGGCCACGGCCGGAACCACGCCCGACATGGCCGTCTTGCCGGCCGTCCCCTCCTCGGCGTTGTTGGGCACCGGCACCAGGAGCCCCTGCGAGAAGAGCGGCTGGCAGTACTCGGCGCGGCGGCTGGAGATGCCCTCGCCGGCGTGCTGCCAGTACTGCTTGGCCAGCGAAAAAGCGGCCGGGGCAAAGAGCACGGCCGAGAGCGTTGGGGCCAGCGGGCGGAAGGGCGCGGCGTCTGGGTGCGCGCGGTCGAGCGCGAGGTGGACGACGGCCAGGCCGTCGAGCAGGGCGGGGGGGGTGGCGTACTGGCGCATAAAGGCAACGCAGCGGGCGGCGGCCTTGCGACTGGGGAAGAGCATGGCGGTCTGGCCGGGGCTGCCATGGCGGTCGGCAATGGCGGCGGCCAAGGCCTGGATGCTTTTATGGATGAAGAATCTGGTAGGGAGGGGGTTAGAGGGAGAGGGGTTAGTAGGGAGAGGGGGTTAGAGAGAGAGGGGGTTAAAGGTAGTAGGGGATGAGAGGGAGTGAGAGGGGGGAGTGAGAGGAGGGAAACGAGAGGGAGAGAGGGAGAGGGAAGTGAGAAGAGGGGGAATGAAAAAAGAGGAAAAGAGAAAAAAAAAAAGAGAAAAATGAAGCTGTTCACAACTCACCTCGGATAGCCGCAGCTCATGCGCGAAACCACCCACTCCTGGCCCTCCTCGTAGCCGACATTGGAAGCCCAGGTGGGCAGCGAGACACTGACGGCCTGTCGACGTGTTAGCAGAGTCATGGCGCTGGATGCAGGTAACTTACATGAACAGTGTTGGGGGGGATGGACTCCCCGAGGGCGATTTGTGGCATTGGGGGGTGGGAGAGAGAGGAGAGAGAAGAGAGAAGAGAGAGAAGAGA
Source organism: Graphilbum ipis-grandicollis (assembly GCA_019925625.1). NCBI lineage: Eukaryota > Fungi > Ascomycota > Sordariomycetes > Ophiostomatales > Ophiostomataceae > Graphilbum > Graphilbum ipis-grandicollis. Next base: position 113,428 of record JADHKH010000010.1, on the reverse strand, counting down.
GAGAAGAGAGAGAAGAGAGAGAGAGGAGAGAGAGAAGAAAGAGAGAAGAAAGAGAGAAGAGAGCAAATTTCGAAGCAGACGAGATAGGTGATAGGTGACGATATATATGACTCAAGTATAAATCCAAAAAAAGTCCAACACCGCTACCTGAAAGACAATTGTCTGCTACGCAATGGTCCACGGACAATAACAGCTACTGTGCAACAATCCGCGAGGCTGTCCAAAGTGTTGCCGTGCACGGCCGTGAGTCAATCCCATTTTTTTTTCCCGCAGTATCTTTCGGATCCATTTTTAACTTTGGCATATTTGCCCATTGGCCTATCGTTATTGAAACAGCGGGAGCTAGTCTCTTTCGGCTTAGCGGACCGGCTATCGGAGCTCGGATTCTTCCTCTTCTCACTCCTCAGCTTTCACTCTTCCACTCTGCTCTTCTCACTCTTCCTCTCACTTCTCTCCTCTCACTTTCATTACTTCTCACTCTCCTTGACAACTGGTATGCATGTCCTTATATTATTCATCCGATAGAGTACACGTCAAAACAGAGTGCCGCCAAACCAAAGCGCACATGACAAAGAGGAAAAACGAAGAAAAGCAGAGAGCAAGAACCAACAATAAACCCTGTCCCGCAGCCTAATACCGTTCCCGGCTGCCCACACAGCTGATGCTGTCGTCCGGCCCCACACTGTCATTGTCGTCGCCCGTGTAGCGGTCCTCGGGCGGGGGAAACGGCGGCAGCTCCATGTCGCCGGCGTAGCTGCGGCTTTGGCTGCTGTGCTGCCGCGACGACGTCCGGAACGAGCTCGTGCTGCGGCCGTCGTCCCAGCGGCTGCTGGCGGCGCTGGACGACAGCGGCGTCGGCCGAGCCGAGGGACGGGCCGAGGGCGCCGTGGAATGCACGTAGCTGCTGCGGCTCGCATTGGGCGGACGCTGGCTTCGGACCGACACGCGGTCGGCGTCCCGGTCGTAGCAGCGCTCGCGGTCCTGGTCCCGTTCGCCCAGGCTGATGCCCGAGTCGTGTGTGGCGCTCCGGCGCATCGTCATCGGAGCTCCGGACCCGCTGCTGCGGCGCACCGCCGACGGCGCCACCGAGACGGCATGCACGCCGCCCGACCGCTGGTCCTCGTAGATGCTGCGTGGCTCCTCATAGTACCGCTGCGGCGACGGCTGCGCCTGTGCCTGCGACACCCGCGACGGCACTGCGCTGTAGGCATAGTCGAGGCGCACACCACCGCGGCTTTGGCTGTGGCTCTGGCTGGGCGCCTGGCTGGGCGCCTGGCTGCGGCTGCGGCGCACCGACGACGGCGCCGCCGCCACCGGAGCCCGACTGCTGCGCACGTCTTCCAGGTACAGGATTTCGCTGGGGCCGCGGCTGCGGAGGCTGCTGCTGGCCACGCTGGCGCCGCCGGCATAGGGTCGACTCGGCTGGAAGGGCTGTGGCGGCACGGCCGTCGAGGCGTCGCCATCGCCGAACGCCAGGTCGTAGTCGCGTCCTCGCAAGCGGTCGCCGCTGCCGCTGCCACTGCCGCTGCCGCTGCCGCTGCCGTTGCCGCCGCTCATAAAGCTGTACGTGAGGGCAGCTCCGGCGGCGATGCCGAGCGTCGCGGCCCCCAGCATGCTGGCCACGCCGGCCGTGGTGATGCCCTTGGAGCTCTCGCGCATCGACTGCGTCTGGCGCGGCACAACGGTCGTCGCCGAGTCGTCCCCGTAGCAAAAGTCATAGTCGCTGTCGTAGTCCGAGGCCGCACCGCCGCGGTAATGGCTGCCGCTGTTACTGCGGCCGGCCTGCGAGCTGCCGACGCGCGATCCCCCGGCTCGCGACCCCCCGGCCCGGTGGTAGCTCACGACACGGCTGGACTTGGCTTCGGGCGCATTGCTCCGACCGCTGCCGCCGTCGCCAAAGCCGCCGACAAAGGTGTCCTCGTATTCGTACGACGGTCGGAAAGCCACGGCCATGGTGTTGCCGTCCCAGTCGCGTACACGGGTGCAGAGCTCGCTCTGGCCGAGCGAAGATGTCTCTAGCGTGCTTTTCGACTCGTCGTTCTTTTCGTCCAGACTGGCACCGGTGCCAATCACAGCGCCGCAGCGGGGAAAAGCCTGGAGAGCGGCGGCGTGGGCGTCGCTAACGGCGTCTTTTGATGCGGCCGAGAGCACAAGGGAGCAGAGCCGGGGCGAGTCGGCCTGGCGTACCTGGAAGAGCGGTGTCTGCGAGTCAACGAGGCCAAACGTGGTGGCGCCGGAGCGAGACGGCGAAGAGGACGGTGAGGACGAGCTCGAGGTCGAAGAAGAGGGCACAGGGGTTCCAGACAGGTAGCCGATGCCGAGCGGATGGATGACGGACGCATAAAACAATGTCGCGGAGGACAGGTGGCGGACTTCGATGACGGGCACTGTCGACGGCATGGGGGGTAATATAAGCGCAGCGTCTGTCGGTGTGGTGTGGTCGACGGGGGGGAGGGGCGCTAGGCGTGGGTCTTGGCACGAATGGCGGCTGACGCTGACTGGCTGAGAGTTCCGATGTGGGTAGTGATTCGTTGGTGATGCTGTGGTGGTGATTCTTGTCGTGGTGATTGGTGGTAGTGGTGGTAGTGGTGATGCTGTGATGATGTTATCGTGGTGATTCGTAATCTCCTACCTGTGCTTCAACCTGTGCTCTCCCTCTCCCTCGCCAGCCGGCCGCCGCCTCGGCTGTGTCTGCCTCTTTATCTCTCTCTTCGTCGGGCGGGTCTCGCGATGCCAGCAATGCCAACGCATGCCCAGATGCCACCCTTTCAGCGCTTCTGCTTCGTCTGAGATTGGCACCCGACCAGCAGGGATCATCAGCACCTGCAGAATGATTCGACGGCAGTGGGTAAGCCCAAGCCGCCTCATCCGCCGCAGGCAGAAGCAAAAGCCCATTGACCGCTTTTGTTTGGCCCAATGACTATCGATGCGAGGCAATGTGCTCACGTCGATTCCGTTCATCCTGGCCCTTGTGCCTTGACCATCTCGAGCCTCAGACGGCTGGCTTGGGCCGCAAAGTTCCCAAAGACTTTTTACACTGCATGCGGTCTGCCAGCCCGACGTGGCAGACCCGTCTACAGTGTACCGAGGCTGCTGCGTTGTTCTTGGGCGTCAACTATGGGGAAGGCCCGCCGAAAGATGCAGCTAACGGTCACTAATACGAGACATGTCCTGCAAAGGCCCTGCACTGCATACACGTCGACCGTCCTCGCCCGTCGGTGGACTCTTGCAGCATCTCGGCTCCTCTGATCCGTCGACGAAACCTGCCATAGGAACAGCTTCCGTCTTCCGCTGTGCAGCGATAGAACAAAAAGGAAATGAAAGGTGCAGCGATAGGACAAGAAAAAGAAATGAAAGGTGCAGCGATAGGACAAGAAAAAGAAAAAAGGAAATAGTACGTTGACGAGCCGTTGGTTCATTATCAATTATTTTTGTATTTTGCATATCGTTTGTGCCACATCTCCATGGCTCTTGCCTTTCAGCTTGTCTGTTCCACGCCAGACCGCCTTGTCTCCAGCTGCCTGAATTCTGGCTGGTAAATCTGCCTCATGGAGAAAGCCGTGCTGGTCAGTGTCTGCGCACTGCTGCCCTGCCAGCCGTCATCTGCCAGGTCTGCTTTTAATCCGATTAGGTTTGAATTCGGCATTGCCGTCCCAGTACCGCCTTTTCGCCCTGGATCCGAGGCACGTAGCCAAGGAAACCCAGAAAGAAATCCAAGTGTACAATCATGAACCACAAAACGACGACTACCAACAAACGACGACAACGACATCAGCACCGACAGCAACAACAACATCGACAACGACAACGACAACGCAATGGAAGTTGAATGTCCATTCCATACGGAAACACACGCTGGTAGGCATGGCCCCGGATCCAGTGTTGAACGCCCCATGTTTTGGTTGCAAAAACAGCAGACAGCGCAAAGCACAGATCAACGCGAGTACTCCAGCAAGGCCGTTGACTGGACTGTTGCTGCGATGTTGTATCGCAAAACCGCCCAGCACTGCGCCAAGCTGTCGTAGCAGCCGCCACTGCACCCACACACCCACACAACTTGCACAACACACCAGATAGGACCCGGCAGACGGCTCTGGTCCGTCTTGCCCACCCCCATCGTGTCGTGCTCCTGTTCCTGCTCGCAGTCTCTCGAGTCCGTTCGAGTCTGCTCGAGCCCTGCAGACTAATGTCCCAGGCGTCCTCGGCCGCCGTCCTCGAGACTATTGTCCCAGGCGCTCGGCCGCAGTCCTCGAGACTAATGTCCCGGGCGCTCGGCCGCAGTCCTCGAGACTATATAATGTCCCAGGCGTCCTCGGCCGCGTGGCAGAACTTGCTGCACGCAACGCTCGCCGACAGACTATAGTTGCTAATGGAAATCTTGTCGTCCACAAAGGCGTCGGCAAAGTTGTCCGGGCCCTTGGCCATGGCGCCCACAAACACGCAGATGCTCTGGCCGTCGTCCAGGCTGTCGACGTAGTCGCGCACCCGCATCACCTCGGCATCAAAGCTCAGCGTCACCTTGCGGCAGTTGGGCGGCAGGTGGTCCGTAATCGGGTTCTTGATCACCCGGAGCAGCTTCTCCTGCGAGTTAGTAGACCGGATCGACAGCCGGTGCAGTAGCTGCACCATGAGACCGGCAAACCGCTTGAACGTGCGCGGAATCCGCACTGTCGGCGACACCTCGATCAACACGTCCTTGGCCGTCAGAATGTAGATTTGCAGCTTGCCGGCCTTGTTGATGGGCGAGTCAAGCAGGGTAAGAAGGCACTGGATCTTAGTATGGGTACATGAGGAAGAGGGAAAAAGAATAGAAACAAACAGACAAACAGACAAAACAAAAAACAGACAAAACAAAAAACAGACAAAACAAAAAGCAGACAACACGAGCCGACTGCATTGCAAACCTGGTGAGTAATGTCGGGCCGGGCATCGCTAATGTCCCGGTTCATCTTGCGCATCACGCCAATGTGCTCGTCGCTGTTGAGCAGCGAGTACTTCTCCTCGCCCCTGTGCGCGCCCATGCGTCCGGCCGAGCCCGAAGACGAGGCCCGGTATGTTTCGAGGCTGGCATTGGCGAGCACCACAATCAGTCTGCGACTGTCCTTGTCGGACGCAGCAATCGGGTGGTGCTGCTCGGCCACCAGCTGCGGCAGTGCCGGCGGGGGGAGCGATTGAGTTCCTGGCATGGCGCGTCAATATGGTTCTTGTATCTGTCTTGAATGGCAGGAGACCAGATGCAATGGCAGGATACCAGATGCAATGGCAGGAGACCAGATGCAATGGCAGGAGACCAGATGCAATGGCAGGAGACCAGATGCAATGGCAGGAGACCAGATTGCAGTGCAGACAAGACAGATCCAGTGCAGACGAGACCAGATCCAGTGAGACCAGATTGCCCAAACTTACGCTGTCTTTTGCCCGCACGGCGATCAGGTGACGACATTGTGCAACGTGAGAAAGAATGAGAGAATGATAAACGATGCAATGGACAATACAGATGTTTGCGTAGAAAAAGACTGGAAGAACAATCACAAAAGTCGTCAGGAAGCCAGTTTGCAGGGAAAAAATTCGGTACAAGGGCCGACAAATTTTTGTTGGGCTCTAATTGGGCCCGTCTAGTCACGGGATTAGGCCGTCCGGCTTCGCGCCGGCTACCGGTTCTCGCTCCGGATACTGACATGGGACTTGGCATTTGCTTTGGTCGAATAACGTGCAAAAGATTATTGTTCCATTTTGCTTCCTTCTACTTTCTGCTACTCTGAATCCTTCCGCGTACTTTGATAATGCAGCACACGTGACCGTGCAGGAAGCTGTCACGGGACCTGCGCGATGGCGATGCTGACTGTACAGAAAATCACAATCAAACATTTGGAATGGTATTTTGCTCTTGGTAGATGCCATTCAGCGTTGCCCGTCAGTGACGACAGCCGGCCGTGACGACAGCGACGGCCCAATGAGCCACATGCTCCAGCGGTCTGTGGCGCTAGCTACGGGCAGAAGTGCGCTGAAAGACAAACTGGACGACTCGCATTCGCCCGAAACCTAAGCGGACGTTGGTCCCGCGCAGCCAATCAGCGGCCGTCCTGCGGTGCTTTTCGCTCTGCGTTAGCTGGGGCCTTTTTTTTGCTCGGCAACCTGTGGCTTCTTTTTTAACTCCTGCTTCGTCCGACACTTCCGCCCTTTTCTGCTCTTCCACGTCGTCTCTCTACACGCGGCCGACCCAATTCGCAACGATCCCGGTGCCCCGAGTCTGTTTTCCTTTTCCAGCGCCTGTGCTCTCGTCGCCCTTTCCCCCCCTTTTTCCCTCCTTTTTCTGTCCGCCTCGCCGCCATGTTGTCGAGAACCGTTCTTTTGGCTGCCCGTTCGGCGCGGCCGTTTCGGACGCAGCAGCCGCTGCGCCATGTGCCGCTGCCTGCCATGTTCCAGGCTGTGCGCAGCTACGCCGACATGGTCATCAAGGTGCCGACCATGGCCGAGTCCATTAGCGAGGGCACGTTGAAGCAGTTCAACAAGCAGGTTGGCGACTATGTCGAACAGGACGAGGAGGTTGCCACGATTGAGACGGACAAGGTGGGTGGCTGATTTTTCTCTTTTGTCTTTTGTTTTCCTGATTCTTTGTTTTCTCTTTTTTTGTTTTTTTCCTTTCCGCTCACACGTATAGATCGACGTCTCGGTCAACGCCCCTCAGGCCGGCGTGATCAAGCAGTTCTTTGCCAACGAGGAGGACACCGTGGTCGTGGGCCAGGACCTGGTCATGATCGATGCAGGCGCCGCGGCCCCGGCCGGCGGTGAGAAGCCGGCTGCCCCGGCCGCCGAAAAGGCCCCCGAGGCCGCGCCCACACCCGCGCCCGCTGCGGCAGAGAGTAAGCCAGAGCCGGCAGCGGCTGCTCCGTCAAAACCTACGCCCGCACCAACGCCCGCGCCATCAAAACCGGCCGCCGCCACGGAGGCTCCGGCATCGCCGCCCGTGCTGGGCAGCCGTGAGGAGCGCAGAGTACGTGAGAGGAGGGAGAAAGAAGGGGGAGAGAAAAAGGGATAAAGAGGGAAAGGGGAAAAAAACTAACCGCCAGGTCAAAATGAACCGCATGCGCCTCCGGATCGCTGAGCGCCTCAAGCAGTCGCAGAACACGGCGGCTTCGCTGACGACCTTTAACGAGGTCGACATGTCATCACTGATGGAGTTCCGCAAGCTGTACAAGGATGACGTGCTCAAGAAGACGGGCGTCAAGCTGGGCTTTATGAGCGCCTTTACGCGCGCCTGCGTGCTGGCCATGCGCGACATCCCGGCTGTCAACGCCTCCATCGAGGGCCCCAACGGCGGCGACACCATTGTGTACCGCGACTACGTCGACGTCAGCGTGGCCGTGGCCACGGAAAAGGGCCTGGTGACGCCGGTTGTGCGCAACGCGGAGAATATGGACCTGGTGACGATTGAAAAGTCGATTGCCGACTTGGGCAAGAAGGTGGGTTTGTTCTCGACGTACGCCTCGGCAGAACGCAGACTAACAAGCAGGCTCGCGACAACAAACTGACCATTGAAGACATGGCCGGCGGCACCTTTACTATTAGCAACGGCGGCGTGTTTGGTTCGCTCATGGGCACGCCCATTATCAACCTGCCGCAGACGGCCGTGCTGGGCCTGCACGCCATCAAGGAGCGCCCGATGGCGGTCAACGGCAAGATTGAGATCCGCCCCATGATGTACCTGGCGCTGACCTACGACCACCGGCTGCTCGACGGACGGGAAGCGGTGCAGTTCCTGGTCAAGGTAAAGGAGTTTATTGAGGACCCCCGGCGCATGCTGCTGTAAATATGGAGAGAGAGCTATTGATTACGGTGGATGGAAGAGTTGGCGCCCTGGCCATTGTAGATTCGGCCATGGTTTTGGTCGGGACATGTTGTGATATATTTCTGTCCTGCAAGCTGTCTTGTAAACACGTGGTTTTTCCTCCTTCTTAAGGGTTATCACTGTATCCATTCCAGCTTTCAGTCCTGGCGTGGGATGGGTCACTGCCATTGGTGATGCGAACGGTTGGGATAGAAAGGATTCAATTTAGGCTGTCAGGTTTATACAAGAGTCAGAGCCAAGAGCCAAGAGCATCAACAAAGCACCGCTACAGTCGTTGCCGCCAGAGCCGGAAACGGCAAATAAGTAAACTAGACATGGGTCTCGAACAGGGAACATTCTGATGTGCGTTTCGGGGCTGTTTTGAGAAGCCCCATAGCCCCAGACCAGAGAAGACGGAACACTTGCCTTTTATTTCCTGTTTGCCTATTAGACGGTCCACGCCGAAGGCTACTTCGTATCGCACATGGGAAACTTTGATAGCGTGGACTAGAGCCGCTGGCCAAACAAGCTGAACCACGTCGAGGGGTCTGGCATCCTCTTGGTCTGTTCTCTTGTTTCTGATAGTGCTGGCGCAGATTCGAGCTGACGCTCGTATTACTTTGCGAGTCAGGCTGCCATTGCCAATTTCTGTCTGTAGAATACGGAGTATGCATGGACTTTATTCGCTCCTTCTACTGACAGACGCTGTCGATCTGTCGGAAGCGTTTCTCCGTATGTCAAAGGCTGTCGGGACGATAATCAAACAAAAGCCTGGCTTTCAAAACAGTGAGCAACCGACAGAGTGCACGCTTATGCCCAAGTATGCGTCGGCCTTGTCGTTCTTCACCAGACGCCACGGAAGCAGAGCCCTCTACGTCGTCCTTGCCATTCTTCCAGGCGTCATCCTAGAGTGCTCGCGTACACCAAAGCCAACCAGTTGTTGTTTCGCCAAGTGTGATTTTCACGGGGTTATGCCATTGTTTTGTTCGGACCCAGCAAGATAAGCTATCACAAAGTGCCATTTGGGAGGAGCAAGGCTCTTCCCAGGCTGAAAAGCTTGTCCGAGGACGCCGTCTTTTTTCGCCTTCACTTTCGTTGCACGTCTCTGACAGAAACCGTTTCGTTGCCAGAAAAAAGGTACACAAGTCGCCCACGCTGGGCCCGCGCCAGCCCAAGTACCTGTTTCGAAATGCCGGTATCCACCGCCCCGGTCGAACCCCTGTTTCCAAGCCCCTTTTGCTAGTGCCATTGAACACTATTACTAATATAGAGTTTGATAACGACATTTGAGTTTGGTTTGACTTTTGTGCACGGCCAGAGACAGACGTTTAATCTTTCCATGGCAGCAGTCTGTGGCGCTGAGAGGCCCCGGCTTTCTGGCGGCGCAACTCCCAGAGACGAGGCCAAAAGTCAAGCATGGATACAAGCAAGAATTCTGTAAAAGTCCGGCCATCAGGCAGAAGACTTAATGGGCCAAGCGTCAACAGACGCCTTGTTAGTAGTATATGAGCGAATAAATACATACAGACGCTAGTATGAGAATAAAGTACAAATATACGTCTGGTTAGCATGAGAATAAACACTACATACAGACGCCTGTGTCCATCATCCGAAAGATCGGACTCGCCTTTACAAACATGGCATTCAGAGTATTATGCTTACCGCCCTTGATTACCCATCCGTCTCGATTCCGCATCCGTCTCGATTCCGGACGCTATGGCCGACGTAGGAGACTCGAGGGGGTGGCAAGCTGGCATCGTGGTCGACCTTCAGCCTCCCCAAGCACCCCCTCCTCCTCCCCCGGCCAAGCCCCGTTTTGCCTTAACCTTACTCTACTCTATCGGGAAGCCTTTATCCAACGTCACGACTAGTGCCCGGTTGGGTGGTGTTCGCTTCGGCATAGGTAAGAGCCTCAGCACCGAGCCAGGGGCGTTTTGGTGGCCCAGAAACGGCCGTAGCCACTCATAGCGACTTTTGGTCCTCGAGGCCCTGCCTGGCTCTGCGACGGGTTCCTCCTCATGTGCCGTTTCAAAAGGCTCTATGGGGCATTGTCAGATCGGCACCCTGCTGTGCCACGGCTCCGTCTTGGGCCTGTCCGCCGTCATCCCGCCCCCCTGGGCACCCTCGCCCTCGTCCACGCTGCCGTTGCAGAAGCGGTTTTTGCCAAGCATCATAAATACTCGCCCGTGGCCGCCCTGCACGGTTGCGTTCTCCTCTTCTTTTTTCCCACTTCCCTCGTCACCTCTCCTGATATAACTCGGCATCTACTGAAGTGCGGCTGGTCCCTTGACGCTCTTCCCTTCTCTTCGTTTTTCTTACCTTCTTTCGCTTCTCTGTACCTTTTTTCCTTCTGCTTCTCCAGCCTTGCCAATCCGGAAGATCACGTTGACCGTTGATCTGATTCATACATTCTTTTTTTACTTTTATTTGCCAGTTTAATTCAGAGCGGGACAGGTCGTCGCTCCTTTCTCTCTCTCTCTCTCTCCCTCTTCGTCTCACCTGCCAGCAGTGCTCCGGACATCTTCCTACCGCCAAATCGTCAAAATGGTCTCGGTAAAGCTCGTCTACGCGGCAACGCTGCTGTCTCTCGCGCTTGCGCAGAACAATGGCAACCGGTTCGGCGCTGGTGTCGGCCGAACTGGCAACGGGGCCGGCAGAGCAGGCAACGGGGCCGCCGGAGCCGCCGCCAATGCTGCGGCTGCCAAGGCCAACGCAGCCAAGGGCAAGACAAACACCAAAACGGCCACCACGACCGCAGCCACCACAGCCGCCACGACGTCGAGCACGACGGCGGCGGCGGCTGCCGCTACCAACGCCGCCACCAACAATGCTGCTTCGTCCAACAACAACAACAACGGGGGCACCAACAACGCCGCCACCAACAATGCTGCTTCGTCCAACAACAACAACAACAACAACAACAACGGGGGCACCAACAACGCCGCCACCAGCACCCAAAACACCGGCTCGGACGGTACGACGCTGCAGTCCAACGCCATCCAGAGCGGCTCCTTCTTCGACGGCACCAACGGCCTGGGCGCCCAGGTTGGCCAGGCCACGTCGCAGACGTCGCAAAACAACTTTATCAACTTTTGCTCGGGCTCGACGCTGACCAACGGCCTGCAAATCACGAGCGGGTCGTGCAACGGCATCGTCATGGGCCAGATCCCGGCCAAGTCGTCCATGGTCTCGACCATTATCACCTTCCCCCAGAACGGCGGCACCATCAAGGCCGGCACCGACTTCAACATTACCCTGCAGGTCAGCAACCTGGTGGCCGGCTCCTTTACCAACGCCGACGCCACCTATTATGCCGCGCCCCAGTCTCTGCAGGGCGGCAAGGTCGTCGGTCACGCCCACGTCACCGTGCAGGACCTGGGCAACAGCCAGAACCCGTCGACGCCGCCGGACCCGACCGTGTTTGCCTTTTTCAAGGGCATCAACGACGCCGGCGACGGCAACGGCGGCCTGTCTGCGGCCGTGACCGGTGGCCTCCCGGCCGGCATCTACCGCGTCTGCACCATGAACTCTGCCTCCAACCACCAGCCGGTGCTCATGCCCGTGGCCCAGCGCGGCTCCCAGGACGACTGCTCCAAGTTCACCGTCACCGGCAGTGGCGGCACCACCAACGAGGCTGCCAGCAGTGGATCCAAGTAAGATGGTTTTTTTTTCCTTTCGCGGTCCGATCCTTGCTAACCGTTTAGGGGTATTGCTGCTGCTGCCTTGGCCCAGTCCGCCGTCGATATTGGCCCCGGTGCCATTACCACGGCCGCTGCCAATGCTGCCGCCACCTCGACGGCTGCCGCTGCCACCACGACGACCGCCAAGACGGGCAAGGGCAGGAAGAACGGCCGCTCGGAGCGTCTGGCCCGCATGAAGCGTCGGACCTTTGTCGCTTAGGGTTGTTGAGCAGCAGAATAGGCCCGCCAAATGGCCTAGAAAAGCACAGCTTGGTTCTTGTTTTTGGAGGCGTCTAGTGGCTTCAGCTGGGGTGGTGTAAATGCAACGTTTTATGTATCTCTTTTGACTGATATCCCTTTGGATGTCTTATTTTTTATTCTCCGGATTCTTTGGCATCCGACAAGATATCAGAGCGCGAGGCTGGTAGGGTGGTAGTGCTGGCAGGTGAATACAATATTTACGATAGTTTGACGTTGAAGTTAATAGGAGAATGTTGTCCAAAACGATGCCATTATATATTAACTGAAGCGTCAAACTATAGTCACTGAATCTAGCTGTTGTCCTCCTACCGTGGACTAGCGTCACGGCCCCGCCCGCTTATCTAATCAAATCTTGCCGTCAATTTTTCAAGCCTCTGGCAAACGCTTTTCCACGCATGCCACGGAACACAAGAGCCTTAAGCATTGCACAACCTTTTCGGACGGCACAATCGGCCTTGCTCTACCATACCATTTCCTCCCGTTTGACCCGGCCATGGCCACACACATGGTGGCCGCGGCCCAGCGGGTCTTTCGCGAACTGCACGGCGTCGTTGTCTCGGCCGGCCTGGCAGCCAAGACGGTCAAAGTGCGCGTCGGCGGGCGCAAGTGGAACAACCAAGTGAAAAAGGTGAGCTGGCTCGTCGGCAAGACACTGGATGGAAAAACGCGGCTAACCCGGTCCAGCACTACAACGACCCCCAAACCTACCTGGTCCACGATCCCAACGACAGCCTGCGCACGGGCGACGTCGTGGCCATCACGCCCGGCTGGCGCACGTCCAAGAACAAGCGCCACGTGGTAAAAAAGATTATTGCGCCGGCGCAGGTGCCGGTAGAGGCGCGGCCGCCGGTGCCGAGCCAGTCGGAGCTGTGGGCGGCGGCGCTGGCCAAGCGGGCGGCCAAGGACGAGCGGCGGGCGGCCATTAAAGAGGCGCGCGAGGCCGAAAAGACGGCAGATGTGTCGGCACAGCGGCAGCTGCGGAAACAGCAAAAGCTGGAAGCGCAGGGGCTGGAGCAGCAAAAGCTGGAAGCGCAGGAGCTGGAGCAATAGGTGCAAGCGGAGCGTCGCATTCCAGCCAGGGCTAAGCATAAAGGCAAATTAACGAATAGAGAAAATAAAGCGAACAGATGAATCTTGGACAACCGCTCGGAGACGACTGCCATAGAGGATGAATGGACCGTCTCGGGACGACTGCCATGGAGGATGAATGAACAACTGTCTCGGGACGACTGGCCAGTGAATGATGGACAATGGTCTCTGGGACGCCATTTGTATATTACATTTACACATTTCCATCAAATGATTGGACAACCAAACTCGCATGATAACAATAACAATAAACAACTGCTTCCAAGCGTCTAAAGTCTCCCGAAAGTCTCCCGTCCTGGGATATATCCGCCATCCAGTCCCTCTGATCCGACCGAGAACACTTGGCACAAGGACAACCATCCTAGTCCCTCTGATGAACACTTGGCACAGTCGTCCAACTGTTTCTATACACAACAGCTATGAGTGCTTTAAACGATACACACACCTCTAGCCTCCACGCTCGCCAAACTCCCGTGCCCACTGTTCGTGGTCCTTTAGACCGGTCTTGCTAACGCTGGGCCGGATGGTCTCGAGGCTGGCCACAAAGTCGCCCACTTCAATGGGCCGAATCTCGTCCATTTTTGTCAGGAGAAGCGCCTCGCCCAACGACCGCAGCGGGCCCATGGCGGCATCTTTTGCGAGCGCCGTGATATCCGAGCCGGAGAAGCCTGTGAGTTAGTGGGAGAAAGGTGAAAAGGGAAGAAGGTGGAAATGTAGAAGAAAAGAAAAAAAGGTAGACAAAAAAAAAGGTAGAAAAAAAAAGAATAAGCCAAGACAAATCAAATAAAAAATGAAATAAACCAAACAATAAACAAAACTCACCGTCTGTAAGCTCCACCAGAGTTTCAATGTCTTGCCTCGACAAATTGTGCTTTTGCTGCCCGAGCAGCGTCCGCAGCTGCATGGCACGCGTCTCAGCCTCGGGCAGCGGAATGTACTGCCGACGCACAAAGCGCCGCCGCGCCGCCTCGTCAATGGCCCACGGCAGGTTGGTGGCGGCCAGCACGAGCACACGCGTGGCGTCGCCGCGCACTTTGCTGCTGGTCTCCTTGTCGTCCTCGCGGCCGGCCGCGGCGCGCTGCAGGTCGCTCCATTGGATGAGGAACTCGGTCTTGATGCGGCGCGACGCCTCGTGCTCGCCCGATCCGGACCGCTGCGACAGGATGCTGTCAATCTCGTCGACAAAAATGATGCTCGGCGCCAGCGTCTTGGCCAACACAAAGAGCGCGCGCACCAGCTTCTCGGACTCGCCCAGGTACTTGCTCGTCAGGCTGCTGGCCGAGATGGAAAAAAAGGTCGACTGCGACTCTGTGGCCACGGCCCGGGCCAGCATCGTCTTGCCCGTGCCCGGTGGCCCAAACAGCAGCATGCCCGTCGCCGGTTCACGTAGACCCATAAACAGGTCCGGCCGCAGAAAGGGGTACACGACCGCCTCGCGCAGCGCCTTCTTTGCCGGCTCCAGACCGGCAATGTCGCTCCAGTGCACAACGTCGCCCTGCACGATAATCTCGTTTAAAATCTGCTTCGCGGCGTCGGGGTCCACGTTGGGTGGCAGGTTCTTCAAAATGGCCTGCTTCCGTTTTTTCCAGTTCAACTGCGAGTTGCCGTCCTCCTCGGCCGCCGCCTTTTCGCCGTTCTCGACCTTGTCCGACTCTTCGCCCGACGACGGCTCCAGCTGCACGTCGGCAAACAGGTGAGACACTTCGCTCGTCGTGCCCACGGCCGCTCTTTCTTTGCCGCGGCCCCGTCGGCGCGGCGCCGGAGGCTGTGGCGGCACGGAAGCCCGCTCAAGCGTGGGCGACGAGCTGCTGCCCGGACCGCCGCTCCCATGGCCAGAGTGTCCGTTTCGGCGCAGCTCGGCACGTGTTGCTGCCAGAATACTGCTGCTGCTGCTGCTGCTGTTGCTGGGAATGCCGAGAGTGACGACGCGGGTTGCGCCGTTCGCGCTGGGTCCGGACCCGAAGCCTGACGCTGCCGACTTGGGCTTGCTCGAAAAGGATGCGCCGTCCAGGTGGGGAGCTGAGCTGCCGCGGTCAATGCTCATGGCCGACAGACTGCTGTTCACGGGCAGGGGTCTCCGGCGCGGAGGCGAGCGGTGCGTCCGGAGCCCGTCAGAGGGAGACTGCAGCGATCGGCCCAGGGCGCTGGCAGCGGCGTTGAGCGAGAGCGAAGACGGACGAGAGGGCGCCAGGTACTCGCCCGAGCGGCGGACGTCACTGGGGGTGGCATCCATGCTCGACCGGCCCGGCATGTCTGGCATGGAGTCGGCCGAGGCCCGGTGCGGCACCAGCCGGCGGGAGTTGCTGTCCCACTGCAGCTGGGGTTGGGGCGATCCGGGAGACTCGTCGCGCTGCTTCCTGCTCGGCGGCGGCAGAGACGTGACCGCGTTCTTGGCCAGGGCCAGATCTGCCTTTGACTTTCTCCCGCCCTCGCCGCTCTTGGACGAGGTGAGGCCGAGCGCGCTCCAGGCGAGCGTGGCCGCTTTGCTGGCGCCGAGACGCTCAGCCGTCTTTTTCGAGCCCGACGAACGCGACGGCTTGGAGTGCGACTCGCCCGGGGTGCCGGTCCGCAGGGTCGACTTGAGCGTGTGCTGCTTCTCCCGGGCGGGCGACCGAGACGATCGTTTCTTGAGCGTGTTGGGGTCCCGGGCCGGCGGTATCGGCTCCGGCGGGTCCAGGCCGGGAATCAGCACGCCCGACAGGGACGAGTCTCGTCTGCCGTCGTTGGGGGTATGGTGGCCATGGCTATTGGGAGTATGGTGTCCATGGCTGTTGCTGTGGCTGTTGCCAAAGATGTAGCTCTTGGCCGAGACAGACCGCTCGTGGGAGGCCGTGCGAGAGTGCCGTAAGGATGGCCGAGGCAACGGCTGTACAGGACGGGACAGCTCGCCATACGTAATGGCTGGGATCGTGCCGCCGCCAATGAAGCCGTTGGCGGCGGCGGGCGGCGTCGGTCTTGACCCCGAGGCCGAGACGGCCGGATAGGCCGACCGGGGGTCCGGGGCGCCCTCCTCGCGGGATATCCTTAGCGCCTCGAGCAGATCGATGCGTTCTCGCGCCTGGTACTCCAGCTCGCGCAGGCTGTTTGTCAGGGCCTTTTCGCCGTCCGTCAGGGCCACGTGCTCGGGCAGAGAGGTGGTGGAAAACTGGCGCTGGATTTGTGCAACGGCCGACCGCCAGCACCGCATGGCCTCCTCCTCATTGCCCTGCGCAGCACACAAAAGTCAGCAAGCTTGGTCTCGGTGGCTCGGCACAAGACTGCCTACCTGTCCCTCGTAGTAGACGGCCGTGGAGCATTTGAGATAGCCCTCCTCGTAAATCTTCTGCAGGCTTGCAGCCGTAGTCCCGCTGTGCAGCATGTTGCTGCCGTGGGTGCATCTAGCGCATGCGGGCTCCTGCCGAGATTTGTCCGCTCAGACGGGCGTTGGCGGCGGTGGTATCGACAGGTGGAAACGGGCGTTGACAGGTGGAAACAGTGCTGAAAAATGCAGTACCGAAAGAAGCCCGAAAAAGGGAAACAATCGTCTGTGGCTCCGTAAAACTCCCCCAATAATGTGCACAGACAAGAGAGAAACAGCCAGAGAAAAATAGAATGGGCCTGGAAATGCCGGAAACGAAGCTGTCGGAGTGGGTGGTGATGGCAAGGTGACGATGCAGACAAAGCCGGAATGAAGCTCTACGATAGAGGGCGAGGCTGGAGCCAGTCAGCTGGAACTAGGCCTAGGGCGGACATTGTGACGTATTCGGGGGGTCACGGCTAGCGCCTTTCATGTAAGCATTTAAGGCGCTTACTGTTAGCCATTACGACCATATGAACTGTCTGAATAGTGCAGGCTTTTAATTGAAATATTTAATTCAGTGCAATGCTTTGTTTCGATAATTCGTAGTATTTTATTTCGATAATTCGTACTTTATTAATCATTATTCACTACGACAGCAGCACCCGGATCTCGACCGTGGTCCGAGGGAAAATAACCCGCAGCGCCGCGTCCGGGTCTCTGGCCTTGTCCTTTTCCTGTAGCAGACGGTCGGCGGCGTCGAGCAGGTCTTCGACGTGCTCAAAGCGCCGGCAAAACTGCTCGGCCGCGTCCTCGGTCAGCCTGCGGGCAAGCTTGGGGTCCTGCAGCGGCTTGAGGTTCTCGACGGCGTCCATGAGGGCCGACGGCAGAAAATCGTCGAGTTTCTGACTCGCGTGCGCCAGTGCCGGCGGCTGCAGCAGATCCAAAGCCATGGCCCGCTGCACGTCGTCACGGCTGCCGGCCTGCAGTGTCGACAGCGCGGCAAACAGCGCGGCCATGCCGGACTGCTCGCAGAAAAAGGCGTACTGCCGTTCGACCAGCGTGCGCGATAGGCCGTCCATCTCCTGCTCCAGTGCGGCCACACGGCCGGCCGTAAAGTCGAAACGGGCGAGCGTGTGGCGCGCGGCCGCCAGGCAATTCATGGTGAAAACGAGGCTGTCCACGGAGACGGCGGCCCGTTGGGCCATGGCTCGACAGCCGGCCAAGAAGGGGTCGAGCGCCTCGGCCAGAATGGGCTCAAAGTCGGCCTCTCGGCTATCGGGGGCCGTCAGGGACGTGTCGTAGGTTTTCATGACGAGCACAAGCTGCTCTAGAGCGTCCTGCAAGAAATCAGGCGGCGAGGCATCGGCCGGCTCGTGGCCAAACTCGCCCTGCAGCGCCGCCACGCGATCCCGTATCAGCGAGCGGAAGTAACGCAGCGCCTCGGCTTCCAGTCGGCCCAGCGTGTCGGCCAGAACAGGCTGGCCCGCGGCATCGTCGACGGCCGAGCCGACAGCACCGCCCTGGCCGCCGCCGCCCAGCAGTTTGGCAAAGGTGAGCCGGTAAAAGTTGAGCAGATTCGCCAGCTTGTAGGCGATAATGGCATCTTCGTTGCCGCGGATGACCTGGTCCATGCGCTGACGCAGGATACGGGCCACACCGGCGAGGTCGCGGTCGACGAGGGCGTTGAGCGCCTCGACCGGGTCAAAGACGGCCGTGTCTTCGCCCTCGCCCTCCGAGGCCAGACGCCAGACCTCGTGCTCGCGGCCCTCTTGGATGCCGCGTGCCAGCTCACCGCCGTCGGCCACAAAGAGCGCCTCGAGCGCCTCTCGCTCGCTGACGGTGGCCGAGTGCGTCCAGGCCAGCATGTCACCGGCATAGCGCAGCGGGTCGTGCGCCGCCAGCTCAATGGGCTTCACGGCCAGCGGGCCCCGGCGGCTGCTGTGGCCGGCACTGCTGTGGCCGCCGCCGCCGCCACCATCGTCGCTGCTGTTGCCGGTGAGCGCGGTGTAAAAAGCGTCGGACAAAATGTGCTCGCGGGCCTCGGCAAAAGAGTCGAGGCAGTTTTGGAAGAGCGTCGGGCGTTCGGCCAACACGCGGAGGGCGCGGCTCATGGCGGAGCCGATCTGGGGGTTCTCGAGGTTGAGGTTCTTGAACTCGCGCTGCACCCACTTGTACAGCTTCTGGAAACCCAGGTCGATGCGGCGGGAGGTCTGCTCCATAATCTCGAGGCCGAGCGCCTGGTTGTCTTCGAAGCCGAGCAGAATCTCGCAGTCCTTGCTAATCGTCTTGGAGCGGGCCAGCGCCGCAAAGAAGCGCTCGTCTACCGGCTCGGCCGTCAGCGTCAGGGCCGCCACCTCGTCCTCGGTCAGGACAAAGTGGCCGACAAAGGCGTCGAGCAGCCGCCGCCGCGTCTCCACGTGCCGACGGCGCTCCAAGAGACCCGATGCCTCGGCCAGGACCGGCTGCGTGGCCGTGTGGGCAGCCGTGACTTCGGCCTTCATCTCCCCATAGGCCTTGTTGATCTTGTCAATGGTGCTGCCGATGCGGCGCAATTGCTATGCTGTCAGGACATGCAAGAAGGCAAAGCATCGCTCCGCTCTCACCTCGGCAACGCGGCCAAACTCGGCAATGACCTGGCCATTGGTGTCAATGACGTCTTTCTGGATGTCGAGACGCAGACGCCGGCGGGTTTCCGCATTGTTCTGCACGTGCCGCTCATCGAGCAGCGCAATCGAGTCGCGGAACTCGGCGTCGGCATACGACGACGAGAGCACGCTGGTGACCTTGGCCGTGAGTGGGTTTAGGCCCTTGAGCGCCGATGGCGTACGCGGAGAAGCAAGGGCCGCAGGGGCAGGGGCCGGAACGTCCAGATTCAGCGGCTGTGGCGGTGGGGGGGCCATGTTGTTCGGCAGAGGCGGAAAGCGTCCATCGCCGGGACCTGAAGCTGGCGATGCCACCTTTTTGCCGCCTCGAGCTAATCGGCTCACCGCCTTTGGCAGCAGACGTCATTTTCTTACCTAATCTGCCTGCTGGCAGGCAGCCACAGCCGTCATTTGACTTTACACGTACGTCGTTCTCTCCGTGCGCCTTGATCATTCTCTGGCCGTGCATTCACAGGCACTTTGGCCAATAGCAAACGCAGGCTGGCACCGCCCTTGACACGGCTTGCCTCTATCTTGGCCGGACCTCTGTCGAGCATGCGGCGGCCTTTTGACACAGCCATCCGCCGTTGCGAGAGCGTGTTCTGAACTTTTGACCGGCAGCAATGGCGTCCAACCTCTTTTCTCGCTTCCTGTCGCCGGACGGAGAGGGTCGGCCTTTCTACGAGGAGCTCCGGGCCCAGAACGACGACGGCCGAGCGGCCGTGGATGTGGAGGAGCGCGCAGGGCTGGCGTTGGACGAGGAGAACCTGAACGAGCAGTTCCACGACTATGACCTGGAACATGCGCCCGGGCTGGGCATCGAGGGCAGCCAGGCCACCCTGGCAAGCCCTACTCGCAGCCAGCGAGCGACAGCCGCTCCGGCAACAGCGACAGCAGGGACGGGCGCAGACGACGAGGGCGACAACGACGATGTGCCGGGCTCGCTGCTGGTGGAGGCACAGGGCGGCGAAGGGGGCCGCTTGCCGCCGGTCCTCAAGGCGTCGCCGCTGCGGCCAAGCTCGTCCCGGCGGCCGCCTCTAAATGTGTCCCGGGGGGGACCTGTCGGAGCAGCGGTTCCGGGCCCGGCAACCCGGCGGACGCGTGCACAGTGGGAGGCCACGCAGAACCAGCAGCGTCTGCACCGGGACGACTTTGCGAGCAGCAGAGGCGGCAGTGGCGGCGGCGGCGGCGGCGGTAGTGCTGCTGCAGCAAAACCGGGCGGCCCTGGCGGCGCCTTGCTGTCGTACTTTTTCGCGTCGACGGGCCGGGGCGCGTCGGCCCAAGACAAGGCCATGTGGAGATGGGTTAACGTCTCCAATCTCGACAACTTTATGCGCGACGTGTATGACTACTACCGTGACTGCGGACTGCGGTGTATCCTGCTAGGGCGGTTTTTGCACTTGATGTAGGTGTGCGTGTGCGGCGGCGTATAGGGCGGAAGCTGACGGACAGGAACATTTTCTTTGTGGCCGTTTTCCTCACCTTTTTGACGCAGTGCATCGACTATGGCAAGATCCGTGGCAGCACGAAAATGAGCCAAATCCTGGTGCCGCAGTGCACGCGCAGCATGTCGTGGGTCTGGAACCTGGGCCTGTGGCTGTTTGCCTTTTACTTTATCTGGAAGACGATGCAGTTCTTCTTTTTCGACGTGCGGCGGCTGCTGCACCTGCGCGACTTTTACGTGCACCTGCTGCAGATCCCCGAGCACGACATGCAGACGGTGTCGTGGCAGGACGTCGTGGCCAAGATCATGGCGCTGCGAGACCAGAACCCCAAGACGGCGAGCAACATGACGCGGGAGCAGCGTGCGTGGATTGGTAGCCAGTCCAAGGAGCGGCTGGACGCGCACGATATTGCCAACCGGCTGATGCGACGCGAGAACTACTTGATTGCGCTCTTCAACAAGGACATTTTGGACCTGACCATTCCGCTGCCGTTTCTACGCAACACGCAACTGCTGACGCGCACGCTCGAGTGGACGCTCTGGTTCAGCGTGCTGGACTTTGTCTTTGACGAGCGCGGCCAGGTCAACCAGGAGTTTCTCAAGTCGAACCGGCGCAGCCAGCTGAGCCAGAAGCTAAAGTCGCGTTTTCTGTTTGCCGGCTTTATGAACCTGCTGCTGGCGCCGTTTGTGGCGTGTTATCTGGTGATTGTCTATTTCCTGACGTATTATAATGTGAGTGAGAGTGAGGAGTGAGTTGGTTGAGTCGGTGATTGTTTGGGTTGTTGATTGAGACTTTCTAGGAATATCAAAAGAACCCGTCAGCTCTCGGCGCGCGTGCGTACACGCCACTGGCCGAGTGGAAGTTCCGCGAGTTCAACGAGCTGGACCACCTGTTCCAAGAGCGGCTCAATATGTCGTATCCGTTCGCGTCGCGCTACCTGGACCAGTTCCCAAAGCGCAAGACGGAGCAGGTGGCCAAGACGGTGGCCTTTATGGCCGGCGCCGTTATGACGGTGCTGGCCATTGCATCGCTGGTCGACCCAGAGCTGTTTCTGGGCTTCGAGGTCACCCACGACCGCACAGTGCTCTTCTACGTCGGCATCTTTGCCACCATTTGGGCCGGCGCGCGCGGCATGATCACCGAGGAGAACAGCGTCTTTGACCCCGAATACGCCCTGCGCAACGTCATTGAGTACACGCACTACGAGCCGGACCATTGGAAGGGGCGGCTGCACAGCCACGACGTCAAGGTCGAGTTCTCGCAGCTGTACCAGATCAAGATCCGCATCTTTGTCGAGGAGATTCTCAGCATTCTCATTACGCCGCTCGTCCTGTTTTCGAGCCTGCCGCGGTCGAGCGACCAGATTATTGACTTTTTCCGCGAGTTTACCATCCACGTCGACGGTCTCGGCTACGTCTGCTCTTTTGCCGTCTTTGACTTTCACAGGGGCGTCGGCGGCGGCGCCGGCAACAAGGGCACCGGCAAACGAGGTCGGCCGCCGCCGCCGCAGCCGCCGCTTGCGATGCCAGACGCAGCCGGTGCCGGCGATGTGCGCGACGACTATTACGCGACCAAGCACGGCAAGATGGCGGCATCGTACTACGGCTTCCTGGACAATTACGTCATCAACCCGAAGACGGGCATCCCGGGGCACAACCCGCCGGGGCCTGCGCGGAGCCACCACCACGCGCAGTTCCATCTCCCGCCGGCCTTTCCCGGGCTGAACTCACCGACGCTGGCGGCCGAGATGCAGAGCTCGCGAGTGAGGCATCGGGGCGGCGGCGGCGGCGGCGGCGCGGCAGCGTTGCGGACGTCGCGGTTCGGGGCAGCGTCGGGCATGATGGCGTCGCCAATGGCGTCGATGCTGCTGGACCCGCACCACCAGCCGTCGGCGTCGGCCTTTGGGAACCGTAGCGTGCACTGGCATCGGACGCGAGGCGGCGGCGGGTTTCCCGGAGAGAGTCAGCTGATTGAGGAGTCGGTACGGGAAGGCGGCGGCGGCGGGCGTGGGCGGTTGGACGACGAGGACGAGGACGCACAGCCGCCGCCAAGCGAGGAGTTCCAGGACGGGGGCGGGCTGGACGAGTCGGCATGGCAGACGTCGCCTCCCAAGGGCCCGTCGCGGGAGAACAGCGGCGCGGCCGAGGGAGGCGACGTGGGCGTTTTGGGACTAATGTACCAGTTTCAGCAGGCGCATATGAACCACCGGCTGAGCAATGTGCACTAGGGTTATCTGCATAGAGTTGTGTTTTTTTTTGTTTTTTTGTTTTTCTTTCTTTTTGTTCTTCTTATTTTTATTTTCCTTTTTTCTTCTTTCTCCTCAGACGTCACAGATTCAATATAATTTAGACCGTTGCACTGATACCGCGTATGAAAACCTCACGCTGCCTCTTCCATTTACGCCCTCTTCCACCTCTACTCTACCTCCAAGCGGCTCTTCCGCAGCAGTGGGGCACAGCATCGTGACGGCGGCCCGATTTGGCTCCCTTGGCCCTTTGGGGGCGTAAAGGGGTTCTGCTGCAGGCGCCAATGCACACCGCCTTGTGCAAAAGGGCTGCGCGGGGACGCCAGGCAGGCGCGGCGGGCGAGCTGCCCTGACGCGCTTAAAAGGTGCCGAAAAGAGCAATAGCGCCCCTCCTTCCTTCCCATAAAATAGCGGAACCAGCAGCGGCCTCACCGTTTTGTTGGATAGACTAGCATTATTAACGGTAATAATCAGCTTTGCGGCCGACTTTTCCCAATGTCCCTTTTCTTTGCTTCTTTTTCCCGGCCGTGTGCTCTCGCTTTTTCCTTGTCTGCTTGCCGCCCTCCACCGCCGCCGTTGCGTGCTGTCTGAGCCAGTCTGTCTGCTCGTCTGCCTCTTCCTGCCGGGCGCCGCTTTCTTTGCCGGACTCGGTCGGCCGCGGCCCGTCGACAATTATTGTCGCTTTCAGACTCTAATTTCAGACTTTTACTCAGACTTTGATTTCAGACTCTTTGATCAGTTTTTCTTTTCCTTTTTCGCTTATTCTTTCTGTATTTGTTTTCGCCCTTTTCTTCTGCCTCGTCCAACGCCGCCTTGCTTCTCGCTACGGCCGGCTCGCCTTTCCATCGTCTAGCTCGACTGCCTCGCCTCGTTTCCGAGCTCTCGTTTGCCTTGACCGCCACCAGCCTGCGTCTTTTCCGATTCTCCTTTTAACCGATCTCATCGCCCGATCTGACTCCCCGACCTCATCGCCAGGCCTCTGATACCCCTACGGCGTCCGACTCCGGCTTCTGACCCCGGCTTCTGATCCCGACTTCTGACCCAGCTTCTGACCCGGCTCTGACCCCAGCCATGGCGGACCAGCTTTCTAGCGGCCCCGGCGCCACGGCCGACGACGAGGTGCTTGCCAAGATCAACAGCGCCCTCGAGCTCATCTACAACCCCCAGTCGTCCAACGAGACGCGCCACTCGGCCCAGGAATACCTCGACGCGGTCAAGGAGGCCTCGCAGGGCCCGTCGGTCGGCTTCAGCCTGGCGGCCAACGGCGCCAACGCCGCCGTGGTGCGGCACTTTGGCCTGTCGCTGTTGGAGCACGCCATCAAGCACCGCTGGGCCTACTTCTCGGCCGAGCAGGTCTCCTGGATCCGCCAGTGGGTGCTGCAGCTGGCCACGGGCGTGACGGCCGACGATGCGGCCTTTCTGCGCAACAAGGTCGGCCTGCTATGGGTCGAGGTGGCGAAGCGGTGCTGGGCGGCCGACTGGACCGACATGGACGAGCAGCTGCTGCGGCTGTGGCAGGGCTCGGCCACGACGGGGTTCTCGGCCGACGGCAGCAACGTGCACAAGGAGCTGGTCCTCTACGTGCTAGAGACGCTGTCTGAGGAGGTCTTTAACGGCGACGACCCGGTCGTGGGGCTGCGCGAGGGTCTGCTGAGCAAGGCCTGCGTCGATATCTTCACGCCGGCCGCCGTGCTGGACGAGTGCTTCCCGAACCGCAGCACGCTGCCGGGCCTGCGTGCCGGCACCGACGGCTGGCTGGCGCGTGTGTCCGACCTGCTGCGCGGCTGCCTGGCCGCCAACGTGCTGGCCAACGCCGAGGCGCGCTCGTGCGCTCTGCGCGTGCTGGCGCTCTTCACCTCGCTGCTGCCCTGGGCCGTGCCCAAGGCCATCATGGCCTGCCAGTGTGTGCCGGCGCTGTGCGAGAGCCTGGCCGCGCCGCACGTGGCCGTGCAAAAGGCCGCGCTCGAGGCGCTGCACTCGCTGTATGCGCGCAGCCAGTTTACCGGCGACGAGTTTGTCGATCTAGTGGTGCCCATGTACGCCAGCAAGTACGTCGACCTGTACCGTCGGCTCTTTGAATGGAGCCGGGTGGACGTGAACGACATGGACGACGACAAGTACCAGTTTGCAAAGAAGTTTTCCGAGGTGGGTTTTTTTTCAATTTTCTTATTTTCTTATTTTCCTATTATATTTTCTTATTTTTTTATTTTTCTATTTTCCTATTTTCTTCTTTATTTTATTTTATTTTTTCTTTTCTTATTTCTTATTTCTTTACTCCCTTCCCCTTCCTCCACTAACCCTCAGATGATGTCTTGTCTCGGCAACTACCTCGACCGCCGCTTCAGCAGCCTCGCCGGCGACGTCGACATCGAGGCTTTTCTCGACTTTCTGCTGCAGATTCTGCAGAGCCAGAGCCTGCTGGTCTCCATTCCCGTCCTCGTCACCTGGAACCGCCTGCTGGCCCACCGCTCGCTCGGCTTCTGGATCGCCGACTCCGCCATGATTGGGCCCCTGCTCGAGGTCTGCTGCGCCCGGCTCATCCGCTACGAGAACCTGCCCGAGGACAGCCAGGACCCGTCCTACCTCTTTCTCCTCGAGGACACCGACACCATCCCCGAGCGCCACGCCTTTCTCGGCAACTACCGGCGCTACTGTACGCAGGTCATTGAGCTGATTGTGCAGCTCAAGCTCTTCCACGCCTTTGAGCACATTCTTTCGCAGGCCGAGAATGCGCTGCTGCACCTCTACGACAACGGCGATGCCCTGAGCAGTACGTTTTCCTCCTGTGTTCCGGCTGTGTGGATTTACTGACCGTCAAGCCACAAACTACAATAAAAACTCGATGCCCGTGCTGCGGGTGGACGCGCACTTTACCGTTATTGAATCTGCGCTCAAGGGATACTCCAAGTGGCGCGTATCGGCAAGGACAAGTGCAGAGCAGGCTGAGGTGGGTTTTTCTTTTCATTTTGTTGATTTGGTTTGTTTTGGTTTGTTTTGGTTTGTTTTTGATATGTTTTTGATTTGATTTGATTTTTATTTGATTTGCTTTTATTTGATTTGTTTTTATTTCCTTATTATTTTTTGTCATGTTCATTTTCTATACTCACAGCACAGAAAGAAAAAGGGCGTGCGGCTATAGAGGCCAGCTTCGAAGCTTGGTGCAACCGGCTGGTGGACATCAAGTTCGAGGACCCCTGCATCCGGAAGCGCATCCTGCAGCTGCTGGTGGCCTTTTCCATCTCGGCGCTGGACCGGTACCCAAACTTTATGCTCAAGGTGCTGGAGCACATTCTCGTGACGTGGCCGACAACGCAAGACGCCAAGCACCGAGCCTACAACGACGCCATCAAGGAGCTGCAGAGCGAGAGCATGGTGGAACTGCAGCGGCTGGCGACAAAGCAGCCGGACCATTTGATTGCCGTCTACGACCAGCTCGAGGCCAAGATCAACGAGCTGAGCGCCACCGGCACGCTGGACGAGAAGCGGCAGGTGGCCTACCAGAGCTTCCTCTTCCTCATCATCCACCGCGCCAGCAACATTGACCCGGCCACGCGGATCGAGCGGCTACAGGGCTTTCTGCGCCCCATCCAGGACCAGTGGCGGACGGCAGACCTGGAGCAGGTGTTGTCGACGTACAATGGCTTCTGCGAGCTCGTGGGCCTCGACAAGGCGCAGGACTATCTTTTCCGCAAGCGCATCGATCGCGTGGCTGACTGGGGCGCCATGGAGCTGGACGCTGAAGGCCTGGCGCTGCAGGCAGATTTGGAGGCGCGGCAGGTGTACTCGCCGTTGCGGTCGACCAAGACGTTTCTAAACGCGTCGGTGGAGCGCATAGAGCGGCACTCGGACGCCTTCCAGGCGTCGTGTGTGCTCTGGCAGGACGCGGTGCCGGTGATTCTGCTGCGGCTGCTGGCCTTTTTGGGCCACGCGCACGCGGCGCACAACTACAACAGCTGGACGCTGCTGCCAGAGGAGATGCGGCCGTCGGTGGGCCGACTGCTGACGGACCGATTCTGGCAGTCGGGCATCTCAGAGGGCAGCAAGGACGACTTTTACGCGCGCGTCATGGAGCGAAAGGGCACGGTGGAGGGCCTGGCGTCGTCCATCCGGTCAGCGGTGCGCTACGTGCGCGAGACGTCGTACTCGATTCTGTGCGGCATGAGCCGCTTCAGCGAGCAGTTTTACAGCTTCGAGGGGCTGCCGGGCCCGCTGGCGCAGGCGCTATTTGGCAACGCGCTGTACCTGCCGCCGCACCAGATCATGGGCCTGCTCAACATGGTCAAGTTCTTGGTGGAGAACTGCCCGCTCGAGCACCGTGAGCACTTTCTGCCACCGCTGCTGGTGGCGTGCTTCCAGCAAATGTCGCTCAAGATGGTGGACGAGTGGGGCAAGATTGACCAGCAGCAGACGGTGCAGACGGACGGCGAGGCGCTGACGGAAGAGATGAAGGCCGAGAGCATCCTGCGCCAGTTTGACTACTGCGCCGTGATCATGATGGCGGACTTTTTGGACCCGACCCGACCGAACGGTAAGTGGAAGGTGTTGTTGCTGTGAGGGCTGCGCTAACACGGACAGAGGCTACGGAGGAGAGCGCGGCGTCGGCCAAGCGCTTCCCGACGCTGCGGCGGTTCTGCCTGATGCAGACGAGCATCGTGGAGCCGCTGCTGGTGTTTTGCAACCAGGCGATCCGCGTACGCGACGGCCGCTGCTGCAGCATTGTGCTGCGCGTATTGCGCACCATTATTGCCGAGTTTGTACAGGGCGAGTCGGCGGCCCCCCCGGCGGCGCCATCGGTGGCGACGCACGACGACGAGGCCAACGACGGCGGCGGCGAGGACGAGGCGGCGGGCGACCCATTCCCGGTGCCGGCGGAGACGTCGGTGGCGGTGCGCGAGTACCTGTCGTCGGAGGTGCTACAGGGCTGCATCATGTCGCTGCACGACCCATACTTTGTGGACCATCACCGCGAGATTGGGTCGCTGATTGCGTCGATCCTGTGCCACTACGGACCGATCACGGAGACGCCGCGGCAGGTGCTGCTGTCGCTGCCGGGCCTGAAGCCGGAGGACGTGGACAGCGCTATTGAGCAGATTTGCCGGCCCGGAATGCACTCGCGGCAGCAGCGCGCGGTGGTGCTGGACCTGCTCAAGGACCTCAAGGGCGTGAGCGTGTCCGAGATGGGACGGCTCAGCAAGTCGGCAGGGCTTCCGGCGGTGGGGCCCAAAAAGGGCAACCAGCGCAGCAAGATGGCACAGGAGTTTATGACGGCGCCGGCCGCGGGAATGGCGGTCAACAGCAACGGCGGCGGCGACACGGGCGATTCGAGAATGGACGCCGGGGCAGGGCGGCGAAGCCCCGATCTCGACGGTCTCGCCGGGCTGTTCAAGCTGGATTAGACGGGCCGAGGGGGCCCATTTTGGAAAAGGGGTACGATACCATGGAACGGAGTTTACGAAGGAGACGGAAAAGGCAGAAAGGCAGCTTGGATGTTCGAACACGCCACGCCGCTTTGGTCATGACGGCTTTGTTTCGGCTCTTGGACGCCAGCCTTACTGGAAGGGGTCAGGGGTCGGAGAGGGTGCATGGATAGCCTTGGTAGACTTTTGCAATGGCATCCTGGACAGCCGGTTTCAGCCCCTATTCCGTGCAGGGGCTTTTCTTGTCGATAGCGTCGTAGCCCGGAGGCACGATGGCGCCGGGAAAGGGCACAAAGTGGATCAAGTGAGAGGGAATGTAAACACAATCAACTGCAGAGACATTGTTACAGTACGTGAGACGCCAGCATGGTGTTTACAGGCAAGCCGTCGACGGGGTGCCGGATGTGCCGGATGCGGCGAATCAAGGTCAGTGAGAAGGGCGTGTGCCGGGGCGAGGGGCGCTGACGCGACGCAGTGCGACGAGGTCAAGCCGGCATGCCGTCAGTGTGTGCGGACGGGCCGGACGTGTCCCGGCTATCCGCGGGAGGTGGACCTGATCTTCCGGCAGCACCAGGCGGGCCGAGCCAAGGTGCGAGTCAGGAGCCGGCGGGGCGCGGAGACGACAAGAGAGGCGGCTGAGGTTGGAGCGATGCTGCCGCGAAAGCCGTCGACGCCGCTGTCGTCGCCGTCGCCGCCTCCGGCCCGGACGGCCCCCTCCGACGCGATCGCGCCGGCGCTGCGCATCCCGCCGGAGCAGCTGGCCGTGTGCCATTTTCTGGCCAATTTTGTGCTGGTGCCGGCGCCGAGAAGCGGGCGCGGGTTCCTGCACTTTGTGGTGCCGCTGCTGCAGCAGGCGCGGGCGCAGGCGCGGGAGCGGGCCGGGCCGGCCTTGGCGTCCCGGGCGGGGCCGGGACTGCCGGTGGCACTGCCGGTAGCAGCGCGGGCGCCGACACCGCCGGCGCCGCTGCCGCTGGCGTTTATGGCGTGTGCGCTGGCCTCGGTGAGCACGCGGGTGGCGTCGGGCCGGTTTGCGTTTGCAGAGCGGGCGATTGCGGCGTACACGCAGGCGCTGGCGGCGACGCAGGCGGCGCTGCAGGACGGGGTGCAGGCGCAGGCGGACGGCACGTTGGCGGCGGTGCTGCTGCTCGGGCTGTTTGAGGTGAGTGAGGGAGAGGGTGTGTGAGCGAGGGAGCGTGAGAGAGGAAGAGAGAGAGGGTCTAACGGACAGAACATTATGGGCAAGCAGACGGGCATCTTTGCCTGGGGCTCGCACATTGAAGGGGCCATTAGCATTGTCAAGGGACGTAGCCGAGAGCATCTCAAGACGGAGACGGGGCTGGGGCTGTTTATAGCCGTGCGGACACAGATGGTGAGTCTACCTTTTCTTTCCTCTACCTCTTTCCCTTCTCTACCTTTCTCCCTTTTCTCTTCCTTTTCTTCCCTTTCCTCTTTCTTTTCTTCCCCTTTTCCTCTACCTCTTCTTCTTCTCTACCTCTTTCCCTTCTCCTCTACCTCTTTCCCTTCTCCTCTACCTCTTCTCCTCCTCTACCTCTTCCCCCCTTCACACTACCCCCCCTTTTCTCTTCCTCTTCCCCCTCCCCTCCCCCTTCCTAACCACCAGATCATCCACTGCATGTCCAGCGGCAAGTCGGCCGACATGGGCCTCGACTGGTGGCTCGACGACGCCGTGAGCGAGCCGACGGCGGCCGCCTGCCAACGGTTGTGCATCCAGGCGGCAGAGCTGCGGGTGCAAGCCGGCGCGGAACTGGGCATGAGCACACCACGCACGCCGGCCCGCGCAGCCCGCATCGCCGCCATCTCCCGGCAAGCGGCGGCGCTGGACCGCGAGTGTGTCGACTGGGCGGCGACGGTGCCGGCGGCGTGGCGCTACGAGGCGGTGGCCTGGAAAGAGCCGCTGCCCGAGGGCGGCGACTACGGGGCGACAGCGGCGTTTCCGGGGCGCGTCGACGCGTACGGCGACCTGTACATGGCCAGCGTGTGGAATATGCAGCGGTCGTGCCGGCTCAGCCTGGCGGCGACGGCGGTGCGATGTGCGGCGTGGGCGTGCGCGCCGGCCGACGTGCGCACCACGGCCGAGTACGCAGTGGCCTCGCGGGTGTGCAGCGGGCTGATTGCCGAAATGATTGCGTCGGTGCCGTTCCATTTTGGGGGGCTGCGCCGGGGAGGGGGGGGCGGCTCCGGGACCGACTCCGGGATCGGCTCCGGCTCCCCTACCCCTTCTGCCTCCGCTCCCGGCTTTGCCTGCGGCGACGACACCGGCTTCAAAGGCCTCGGCGGCTACTTTCTGGCCTGGTCGCTTTCGGTGATCAACAGCCAGGACTACACGACGGACCAGCAGCGCGCCTGGGCCGTGGGCCGGCTGCGCTTTGTGGCCCGCAACATGGGCGTGCGCTATGCCGGGCAGCTGGCCACGCTGCAGCTGCGCACGCCGTCCATGCTAATCTACCGCGACAGCCAGCTGGCGCGGATGGGCGAGGCGGGCCCGAGACCGACGGGGTCGTTGGCAGCGTAATGCGATTCGTTTTGATAAAATCGTTGTAAAGCACTCGTTGATAATAAGATCTCGTTGATAATACAAATGTCGTAAAACATCTCCTTGATAGTACAGTATTCCCAACAGACAGATCTCGTTGAAATACAGATCTCCTTGATAATACACATTTCGTAAAACATCTTGATAATACAGCCTTATTCCTGACGCCGTATCCGTGAAACCCCTGGCCCCAGGGACTGCCTTCCACCCGTCGCTACTTGGATCGAGAAAAGAAACTTCCGAGAGCATCAGCATGGGTCGCAACAGCTTCGTACGGCCAATACACCACACATACCGTTTGCGCTCTTCCTGCACCGGCGCCGGGCCGCTCTTGTTCCAGGCATCGACAAAGACGCGCTGCGTTGCGTCAACGTACTTTTCCGAGTCAATGTGCTTGACCGACACCTTCATGCCGTCCTTTGTAAAGTGAATGTGCTTGTCCTCAATCTTCTTGTTGGCCTGCGCCTGGATCTTGCTGACGCCCAGATAGATCTGGTAGCCCAAAAAGGCGATGCCGCCGACAAAGAGGAAGAGCACGACCAGCGGCACCACTTGTCTGGAAAGGTCAGCGAGAACAGACAGGGAACAAACGACTTGTTGGACATACGAGGCAGTGGACGCGTGCTTGGCGCTCTTCTTCCAGGCCATATTGCTGGACGTACGTCTGTCGTAGGTGAGCTCAAGATCGTGTCGAGTTGAATCAATCTTTGCAATTAGTCGAGCGCAAAAGCTGCGAGAGCAATTCGGCAAGGCGAAAGGAGAAGAAAGACTAGAAAAAAGAGAGAAAGAAAAAAAAGAAAGACTAGAAAAAAAGGGAAAAAAGAGAAAGTGCGCCCGCAGAAACGCAGTGACAGATAGACAAAAAGGAAACCCGGAGGCCTTATTTTCGGCCTGTGCCTCTGCCTTCCGAGCTGAGAATTTAGTGCTACTTGCGACGTTTTGCCGCTAATAATAGCACTTTTACAATTACGTCTTCCGTGCCTGCGCGTCAGGCATGCTGGCTATTCTCCCTTGGCATGCAGCTCCCGCACGTGCCGTGTCACGAGTGCGGGGCGAGGACAGCTTGCAGCCCAGCAACGGACCAACGACGCACGGACCCCGTCTGACGACTCTGGAGGGGAGGTGCTAGGCGGCCGCACAATCTGCCCAGCACGGCGGGCCAGCGATGCAAATCCCAGCGGCCACCTATGCATTAACTCCCGCCTCCGAGCGATTCCCATCAGCGTTGCCTCCTGGTGCCGACCTCGCTTGCGTCTGCTGTCTCCGGCCACAACTGTCCTCTTTTGACGTCCGCTCCTGCCTAGGCTCTGTTGCCTACCGCCATTGGTCCGCTGTGCTGTGCGTCTTTCCTCTTTAGTCAGCTCTTTCTTGTCTGTCGACATTTTGTCCGACTGTGAGAAAAGCATCACCATCACCACTTCGTCTTATCTGCCACCGTTTCCCGCCCATTCCATCCGCTGACACGCCTGCTAGCTGCCACTGCTACGTGCCACGCCTTGCGGCCAGACGACATTTCATCAAGCCGCCGGAGCACCTCTCGCCGGCCGTTTTCCCCGACTCACCGCTCTTACTTTTTCGGCCGCCATCACTGCCTCTGCCACCACCGCTGCCGCCTCTGCCATGTCGGCCCCCTACAACGCCTACGACGGCCAGCCGGCGCCCTACAGCGACCAGCCGGCCTACCAGGACCAGCCGTCGCCGGGCCAGGCTCCGTTGCCGGCCGGCCACCCGGAGCACGGAAAGAAGAAGAAGCGCGCCTATGCCGCCGACGCCTTTTCCGTCGGCAGCGGCGCCAATGCGGCCGTCGGCGGCCAGCTGCCTGCCGGCGGCCAGTACGGCATCCCTGGCCAGCCCGCCGCCGCTACCACGCCGGCCTACGGCGGATACGGCGCCGCCCCCAGTGCCGACCCCCAGTCTCCGTACGGCGCCTCTCAGCCCGTTTCCGGCACCGCCGGCGTTGGCGGCTACCAATATCCCGACGCCTATTACCCCGGCCCTGGCGCCCCCGGCGCTCCTGCTGCCGCCGGCGTCGATGCTCTGACCGCTGGTGTGGCCGGCATGTCCTTTGGCGCCCCCGGCCAGCCGTCTCTGCCGCAGCAGCCGCAGATACCCGCACAAGGCATCCAAAACGTCCACGGCGCCCGCGGTGGCCCCCTCAACCAACTCTACCCGACCGACCTGCTCAGCCAGCCGTTCAACGTGTCCGAGCTGGACTTGCCCCCCCCGCCCATCATCTTGCCGCCAAATGTGAGTTGTTTTATTTTCCTCTCCCTTTCCTCATTTCTCTTCTCTTTCCTCCCCTATCCCCCCTTCTCTTCTCCCCCCTTCTCTTCTCCCCCCTTCTCTTCTCCCCCCTTCTCTTCTCCCCTTTGCTTCCCCCCCCCTCTCTTCTCCCCTCTCTTCTCCCCTCTCTTCTCCTCTAACCCCCTTAGACCAGCGTCACGCCCTCGCCCGAAGCCAACTGCTCCTCCAAGTACGTGCGCTCCACCATCAACGCCGTGCCCACGAACCACTCGCTGCTCAAAAAGTCCCGGCTGCCCTTTGCCCTTGTCATCCAGCCCTATGCCGCCCTGCACGACCTGGACGACCCCGTGCCCGTCGTGCAGGACCAGGTCATTTCGCGCTGCCGCCGCTGCCGCTCCTACATCAACCCCTTTGTCACCTTTGTTGACCAGGGCCACCGCTGGCGCTGCAACATGTGCAACCTGACCAACGACGTGCCGCAAGCCTTTGACTGGGACGCTGCCGCCCAAAAGGCCGTCGACCGCTGGCAGCGCCACGAGCTCAACCACGCCGTCGTCGAGTTTGTCGCCCCCCAGGAGTACATGGTGCGCCCGCCCCAGCCGCTGGTCTACCTCTTCCTCTTCGACGTCAGCTTTGCCGCCGTCTCCACCGGCCTGCTGGCCACCAGCGCCCGCACCATCCTCGACAGCCTCAACAGAATACCCAATGCTGTCGGCCGCACCCGTGTCGGCTTCATTGCCGTCGACTCGAGCCTGCACTACTTTTCCATCCCGCGCGACAGCAAGCCCGCCGCCTCGGCCGCCACCCCGGCCGACGGCTCGGATGCCGACGCTGCCGGCCCCGACAATGCCGACGAGTCCGGCGCTGGCGAGGCCACCATGCTGGTGGTCAGCGACCTCGACGAGCCCTTTTTGCCCGTGCCCCAGGAGCTGCTGGTGCCGCTGACCAGCAGCCGCCAGAGCATCGAGCTGTTTTTGACAAAGCTGCCCGACATGTTTGCCAACAACACGAACAACGGCTCGTGCATGGGCTCGGCCTTGCGCGCCGGCCACAAGCTGATCGCGCCGCTGGGCGGAAAAATGGTGGTGCTGAGCGCGTCGCTTCCCAGCATCGGCCACGGCAAGCTGGACATGCGCGAGGACCAGAAGCTGCTGGGCACCTCCAGGGAGGGCTCGCTGCTGCAGACGGCCAACAGCTTCTACAAGAGCTTTGCCGTCGAGTGTTCCAAGAACCAGGTCTCGGTCGACATGTTCCTCTTCTCGGCCCAGTACCAGGACGTGGCGTCGCTGAGCAACCTGCCGCGCTACACCGGCGGCCAGACGTGGTTCTACCCGAGTTGGAACGCCGGCCGGCCCAAGGACGCCATCAGATTTGCCACCGAGTTCAGCGACTACCTCTCGTCCGAGATCGGCCTCGAGGCGGTGCTGCGGGTGCGGGCGACGACAGGCCTGCGCATGAGCACCTTTTACGGCAACTTTTTCAACCGCAGCTCCGACCTGTGCGCCTTCCCGGCCTTCCCGCGCGACCAGTGCTACGTCGTGGAGGTGGCGATTGACGAGACGCTGCAAAAGAACGTGGTGTGCCTGCAGTCGGCGGTGCTGCAC
The DNA here is from genome assembly GCA_019925625.1 of Graphilbum ipis-grandicollis. NCBI lineage: Eukaryota > Fungi > Ascomycota > Sordariomycetes > Ophiostomatales > Ophiostomataceae > Graphilbum > Graphilbum ipis-grandicollis. The sequence goes on along the minus strand of JADHKH010000010.1, from coordinate 79,139 downwards.
ACGACGTGCAACGGCGAGCGCCGCATTCGTGTGCTGACGCTGGCGCTGCCGACAACGACGAGCATTGCCGACGTGTACGCCTCGGCGGACCAGTGTGCCATTACGACCTTTTTCAGCCACAAGGCCGTGGAGCGGGCGCTGGACGGCGGCCTGGACTCGGCGCGCGACAGTCTGCAGAACAAGCTGACGGAGCTGCTGCAGACCTTCCGCAAGGAGCTGGCCGGCGGCAGCATGGGCGGCGGCCTGCAGTTCCCGTCGAACCTGCGTGGCTTGCCGGCGCTGTTCCTGGGCCTGCTGAAGAATGTGGGCCTGCGCAAGTCGGCCCGGATCCCGTCGGACCTGCGGTCGGCCGCGCTGTGCCTGCTGTCGACGCTGCCGGTGCCGCTGCTGATGCAGTACATTTACCCGCGGCTGTACTCGCTGCACGACATGCCGGACAACGCCGGCGTGCCGGACCCGGAGACGAGCCAGATTGTGCTGCCGCCGCCGCTGAACTTGTCGTCGGAGAATTTCCAGCCCCACGGGCTGTACCTGATTGACGACGGGCAGACGCAGTTCCTGTGGGTGGGCCGCGACCCGGTGCCGCAGCTGCTGGTGGACGTCTTTGGCGTCACCGACAAAACGCAGGTGCGCATGGGCAAGGGCGCCGTGCCGGAGCTGGACAATGACTTCAACGAGCGCGTGCGCGCCGTCATCCAAAAGAGCCGCGACTTCAAGTCGCGCGGCGTCGGCAGCATCACCGTGCCGTACCTGTACGTGGTGCGGGAGGACGGCGAGCCGAGCCTGAAGCTGTGGGCTCAGACGCTGCTGATCGAGGACCGCGCCGACCAGAGCGTGAGCTTCCAGCAATGGATGGGCACGCTGAGAGAAAAGGTGCGTCTGTGAGGTCAAGGGCCAGTCTGTACGATATGCTGACTAATACATCTAGGTGGTGCAGTAAATTCAAAGGATGGGATGGAGGAGCAGCCATGGGGAAAAGGAAAACCAGAAAAGGAACATGACAGACGAATGCCTTTGAATTCCGAGTTTGCTTGTATTGTACAGCAGTACAGATGGGACGGGGACGGAGGAGCGTTATTGCATAAAAATCCAGTCAAGTCGAAAAGGCGCAGCCAGTGCTTTGTCAGACGTGCACTATAAATGGCAGCCTTGCAAAGGACGCCGTCGTTTTAGGTGGGATGCCGCACCAGCTGAGCCTGTCCGGGCTGAAGCCGAGTCGGCCAAAGCTTGTGTCAAGTGCGCGCAGGGATCAGGAACAGCAGCATCTCTCTCAGGGGCTGTCCAACCGCCACACTGTGCGCGCACTGTCCTTGTACGGTATGCCCAGAAGGGTGCTCTCAGGTCTCGACCAGAGGCGTGAAACAGAGGGGCGGCGCGTTCCATCATTGGTGAGTTGCATCATTGGGGGCAATCGTTGTCTGCGCGTGTGACGGAGGCGGCGGGCGCCTCACGGCCAGCTGTGATTGGGCCGGCGCTGTAGCGAGCACGTTACTGGTGGGAGGAAAGTGCCATGGTGCATCCTTTCCCACGTTGGAAACAGCACCGTTCCGACTTGCCGTTTGTACGGAAAAGCCGCTGTGAGGTGGACGACAGTGTTGGGAAACCAGAGTCCCGTGGTATCGAGAAAAAGCCACCGGACCCGTGCTGTCTCAGCAGGCCCGCACGCCGCTCATTGGTCTGCGGTGTGATTCAACACCCCTCCTTTGCCATCTTTCTCTTCATTAGTGGCCCCTCGCCATTTCTCGTGCCCCCCTCCTTTCTTTCCCCTTTTGCTGCTGTGCTTCGGCATGCCCCTCCTCGTTCTTGCCCTTTTCGACCGGCCGTCCACGATGGACGAAGAGCGCCGTCGGCATTTTGCATTAAAAGGAAGGAGCGACGCTCTTGTGTCGGTGTTGTAAAAGCGTAAACGGGGTCATTGAACCTTTTGCCCGGAAGCTCATTTCCTTCTCCCTTTCCGCGCCGTTTCGCCTTTTCTCTTTGACGTCGTCTCAGCGACAACAGCACCAGCGCGGGGCAGTCGTGCCATAGTGCGGTGTAGCGAGTGCGAGTGCGAGTTGTGGTTATACGAACCCTTCATAAAGGCCCACTCTGCACCAGCCATCTTGTCGCTCCTGCCCGCCGCATCGATTCGGAAACATTGTGTTTCCCGCTCTCGTCTCCTCTTTTGCTTCCAAACGCCTCGTCTTGTCCTGTCTGTCTCCCCGCGCCAGACGGCTATTCTGCCGTCACGTTTGTCCCTTTATCGCGATACGGTGTCGAATCCAGCATACCAGGTATGTTTGCTCTGCAGCGCCCTCTTCATTGTGCCCGACCCCTCGCCGAACCCTCTATCCCTTCCGATGGAATCAGACTCCTCTTTAAAGGAATCGACCACTCCTTCAATGGAATCAGAACTATTCTTCTTTATGAAATCACTCTTCTCTCCACCAAATGAAATCAGACAACGCTGCCTAGAAAAGCCGTAGTCAGACTTCTGGTCTGGCTGGCTGCTCTGATGCCTGTCTTTAAGACAAGCGTCCCGTTTCAACATGTTTCGCACGGCCAAGAGGCCCTTCGAGAAGTCTTCTCCCGCAGCCCAGCATCCACTCAAAGCCACAAGCCGTCATTGACAGGACGAAACGCGTTCGGGGCAGCACAGACGCCCGTCTTTGTCCCTGAGCTGTGCTGGCACGAGCTTCCGCTGCGAGCTTTCTTTGGGGCCCATTTTGGACTGCCTTTGGAGCCTCTTGGAGCTTCTTGGAGCTGCTTTGCAGCCCCTGGGGCACGGCCTGGCCGTTTGCGTTGCCCTTTGTCTCCGTTCCTGTGCTCCGGGCGTTTCCCGCCCGCTGTGGCTTCCGGCTTGAGGCTGAGCTGGCCTCTTTGTCGCTCCATCTCTCTCCTCCGAGCATCCACTCTCTTTACTCCCCTTTCCGGCTCGTCCCATCTTTTCTGTAACGCGCTCCGCTACCACCTCTGTCCTCCTTTTTCCCTTTTCCTGTTTGCGCCCCGCTCTCTCACCTTCATGCTCCCCTAGTCTACTTAAATCAGCGGCCCGCGCATTTCGACGCTGCTCGTCTTTCACTCGCTAACCATCTCATAGTCGACGCCAAGACCGTTGGCCTTTTCCTCTTGTCTGACGATACTGAGCAGTGCCTCTTGACGCCTTCCTGTGCTTTTGGCTCTTGTCCGTGCACGTTTTTACAGTTCTTTTCTCGACTGGAGCGCCGTTCACCGAGTGGATTCCGGTGTCACCCAGCACATATCCAGTCTGCTCCCAAGATACCCAATAACGAGTGAACCCGCAAAAAGACCCGCCTACTTAATACAGCTCTCGCGCGCCGGCGTTATATAGCTCGCCCGAAGCCCAATACCACTTGAGCTTGGCTCATTTTTTCCTTTTGCCCTTTTCTTTTCCCCCTTCCTGTAAGTTGGCTGCTTCCGAACCCCAACACCCAAGGTGCATATTCTCACCACAGCAGATTTATTCACCATGTCTCGAGCCGCCGCCCCGAATGCGCAGGGATCACGCAAGATCTCCTTCAACGTCAGCGAGCAGTACGACATCCAGGATGTTGTCGGTGAGGGCGCTTACGGCGTGGTATGGTGAGTGAAGCTGCTAATCTTCTGTCTGGCTGCCAATTTTCTTTCTGGCTGCCATGATTATCCTTTGCTGGCTAACATGTGCAGCTCTGCCATCCACAAGCCCTCGGGCCAAAAGGTGGCCATTAAGAAGATCACCCCTTTCGACCACTCCATGTTCTGTCTAAGAACACTGCGCGAGATGAAACTGCTCCGCTACTTCAACCACGAAAACATCATTTCCATTCTGGATATCCAGAAGCCCCGCAGTTACGAGTCCTTTAACGAAGTGTATCTCATCCAGGTGTGTACCATTCTACCCTGCTTTTAATATTCACATCTCACCATTGCTTTCCTACAGGAGCTCATGGAGACCGACATGCACCGGGTCATCCGCACGCAAGACCTGTCCGACGACCACTGCCAGTACTTTATTTACCAGACACTGCGGGCCCTGAAGGCGATGCACTCGGCCAACGTTCTGCACCGTGATCTCAAGCCTTCAAATCTGCTCCTGAACGCCAACTGCGATCTAAAGGTCTGCGACTTTGGTCTGGCACGGTCGGCCGCATCGCAGGAAGACAACTCGGGCTTCATGACCGAATACGTGGCCACTCGGTGGTACCGCGCTCCGGAGATCATGTTGACATTCAAAGAGTACACCAAGGCCATTGACGTCTGGTCGGTTGGCTGCATCTTGGCCGAGATGTTGAGCGGCAAGCCGCTCTTCCCCGGCAAGGATTGTAAGTTGTGCAGGGACCATGACAACTTGGAGCTACGGGGCACGGCTAACTTTGATCGCTAGACCACCACCAGCTGACGCTGATCCTCGACGTGCTGGGAACGCCCACCATGGAGGACTACTACGGCATCAAGTCCCGGCGTGCGCGCGAATACATCCGGTCCCTGCCCTTTAAGAAGAAGGTGCCCTTCCGGACACTATTTCCCAAGACATCCGATCTAGCTCTCGACCTGCTGGAGAAGCTTTTGGCCTTTAACCCCGTCAAGCGCATCACGGTGGAAGAAGCTCTCAAGCACCCCTACCTCGAGCCTTACCACGACCCAGATGACGAGCCGACTGCGCCGCCTATCCCGGAGGAGTTCTTCGACTTTGACAAGCACAAGGACAACCTGAGCAAAGAGCAGCTGAAGCAGCTGATATACCAGGAGATCATGCGGTAGATGCCGTGTCGCGACTCCTTGTCTGCTCTCGTGGCCGTCAGCACCGGCACGGTGGAAGAAACGAAAGGAGGGATAACGGCCACACGGAATATTACAGCGGGTCAGATGGGAGACAATAGAAGGGGCATCCGGGTCAAAGCGAAGGGGCTAGGGGGCAAGGGGGTGGGGAAGGCGGCGCGGACGGAATCTACCCATGGGCAAATGGCATTTCTTATGCATGTTTCTTTCTTATCTATTTTCATGTCAATTGCTACTCATCGAATTGGTTGGGCCTTGTTTCACATGCCTGCCGATAGCACCACTCGATTGTTCTTTTTGGCTTTAGTTTGTTTTTTGTTACCATGTGGATTATGAGCAAGGCTTTTTTGGAGCTGGAATCAGAAGGCCGTTATGACGAAGCCAGTGTGCCGCTAGAAAAGAATTGTCATTTGGTATAAGTGAATGATACGGTTGTCGTGTACTTTATGGATGACTACATACAGCTATTTCAAGAGTGGAAGAAGGGAGCAGACAAGGGAGGCAATCATATGCAAAAAAGAAACCCAAAATGCCCTGAAGAGAGCAGTAAAAAGAACGCCATGTGACCCGTTTTGTTCATTGACATTGGCATGGTTCCCTTGCAAGGGGGCTACCGCCGCGAGCCAATGACCCAGACCTCGACGCCGAGCACGCCAAACTTGTCGCCCTCGTCGCTCAGCGGCTGGTTGCCAAAGGTCATGCAGGTGGCACTGATGCCGCGCTCGAGGCTGTCGTCGAGCCACAAACCGTACTTGCCATCGCCGCCGCCGACGCTGAGGCTGTGGGCCTCGCAGTAGATAAAGTATTCGTTGACGCCGCTGTAGGGGAAGGCGCTGAAGCGCAGCGACGGGGTCGGAGGGCTCGCGGGGGAGCGGCGCGGTGACGATGCCGATGCGGGCGTGGCCGGGGCGTGGACAGACAGCGAAGAGGCCGGCGACGACGGGGGTCGGGCAGCGGCAGCGGCGGCGGCACTGGGGGCGCGGCCGGGCGGCGGGGCCGAGATGGTCGGGACGAAGAAGGCAGGCTCGGCGTTGGCGTAATAGGACGCCGCGGCGCCGGCCGTCGTCGGAGTGGCGGGCGCGGCGGCAATGGTGGTGTTCCGGGCCGTCAGGTTGGTGGTGTCGGCCGAGGGCGGGGGCGGCAGCGAGGCCAGGAGGGATGCGCGCCACAGAAAGCACTCGCCGGTGCCAAAGTAGTGGGGGGAGGGGTGGGGGTACTCTGTGAGGTAGGCGCCAAAGATCTAGAGGTCAGCTGGACGGAAGAGGCAGACAGAGCAAGGCGACAACGTACGCCACCCTCCTGGTCCTTGATGACGAGGACAAAGCCGCTGCGGAACTCGGCAAAGCGGGCACAGTGTTCGTAGAGCGTGGCCAGACTGGCGCCGTCCTGGTCCAAGCTGTAGGCCAGCTTCCAGTCCTCCTCGATGCGCAGGCGCTCGGGGATCATGATGCGTATCTCTTCGGCAATTGTGGTGGTGAGCAGGCGGGCGGACACGGGGGTGTCCTCGTCGTAGCCGGTCAGGCGCAGCGGGTCCAGCGGTGGCGGCTGCAGGGGCGAGACGGCGCGGGCGATTTGGGGCGGGGTATATACGCCGGCGATGCCGTCGTTGGGCTGCCGGAGGGGGCGGCTGCCGTGAGGGTGCGGTGGATGCGAGTGAGCAAAGGAGAGGGCGGTGTCGAGCGAGCGGCTGGTGGATTGGTGGTCGGCGGCGTAAAAGGAAGACGAGGAGGGGCTCGAGGGCTCGGCCGAGAGACGACGCATCAGGCCGCCAATGGCATTGTAAAAGGAGCCGGAGAGAAAGGAGGCGGATCCGGCCGAGGTGGAGATGGGAGTCGCGGCGCCGGGGGTGCCGGGCGGCGAGTGGGGGGACAGGCGGGGGTCGGAGAGGGGGATGTGGGCGTCGTGGTAGCTCATGGTGGGCGAGAGGTAGAAACGTGTTGGCGGACAAGAGGCGGTTGGTCTTCGAAGCTGAAAGACGCGGGTTAGGCCTATCCGGGGGACATTCGCGGACCAGGCAAAGCTTTGCAGCTGCGGGCTTGTGCAGCGTTGGTCGAGAGCACAGGTAGAGGCGAAAACGAGGGCATTCCCGGCCAGACAAGGCGGGAGTGTAGCAGAACAAGAGGACTAGGCAGCCAGTGGAAGAACAAGGCGGTTGGACACGAGCAGTAGCAGAGAGCAGCCGTCGAGCTGACTATTTGAGTGGGCTGTTAGCGGCCCAGAAGGAGCGGCAGTAGGAAAAGCGGGTCTGGCGCGGGGCAGGCAGAGCCGCTGGAGTGGTGCCAGGTTACCTAATAAGGACGCATTTGGCGGGCTTGCACTGACGGGTATTGGCTATGGACCCGAGTTGGATTGGCTGTCCTGCCCGTCTTTATTCCACAGGCAAAAGTTTCAGTAGTGTTCTTGTGTTTGTCTCTGTCCGTCCGACTATCCCGTGTCTTTTCAGTGGTTGCGGCCTGCTTATAATTATTTATATAGGTATTATAGTATGGATTTGCCCAGATCCTCTTAATCAGACAGCTTCGGACGGTCCAAATCCTCCTGATCAACGGCCTCGGCCGGCCCAAGCGAGTCCATAAACTGCGAAATGGCTCGCAAAACGCCCTCGGGACTGGGCTCGTCGGCACACACGTCTGGCTCCATGGAAAACGTCTTGACCAGGTAGGACCGCGTCGTGGGCCCAATCGTGGCGATAAAGACACGACGCGTGGCGCCCTCTCTGGGCATGCGCGCCTGACCGGTGCTGGAGTCGAGCAGGCCGAGGCGGGACAACATGGTGCGGCAGCCGGTGGGCGAGAAGACGACGACCCAGCTGACGGGCTGGTCTCGGGTGGCGTCGAGGGCGCGCTGGAAGTCGTCGGAGAAGGAGGGCATGACGCCGGTGCCGTAGACGACGAGCTCGTCGACGGGGATGGGGGGGAAGCCGCCGCGTTCGTCGCCGGCCGTCAGCATCTTGGGAATAATGTCGCGGCGCTTCTCGCCCACGACAAAGAGCAGCGGCTGGGGCGCGGCAGCGGCCGGCGTCTGGCCCAGGTAGTGCTCACGGACGAAGTGAGCCAGAGCCTCGCCGTTGCCGGTGTGGTCGCCAAAGACCTGCAAGGCCGGCCGCTGGCGCACCGCCTGAAGCGCGCGCGTCGTGGCGGGGCCCACGCTGTAGACGGGGACGTCCTGGAGGTGCGGCCAGGCGGCGAGTCCGGCGGCGTCGTCATTCTCGTCATTCTCGTCGTCCTTCTCATCGCCGCCGCCTTCGGACACGACCCGGGCAAACGCCTCGACTGCCCGCTGCGACGTAAAGATCAGGCCGCCGTAGCATACCTCGCCGCTGCCGCTGCCGCCCCGGCGCGCCCGCCGGCTCACAAGCACATTGCGCAGTTGAGCGACGCCCTGCTCGACGAGGCGATGCTCGAGGACCGGCACAAAGACGGGCGCAAAGCGGCTGCCGCGGGCGTCGCCGCCGCCTTCTAGCAACAGGCTCTCATAGGCATCGCTGGGCGACGACCGTGTCTTGAGGAGGAAAACCGGAATGCCGGGCGTGTCGGAGGCCATCGCCATCAGGGACCGTAGGCGGGCATGTCTGATTGCGTGGAAAAAGTAAGCTTTGCTGGTGGCGCAGAAGTGGAGATTTCCAAGTTTGGGGGCGCTGACAAATGGCCTGGATATACGGCAAAGCCTGCCTCGCCGCCGTGTACGCGGTGCTACTGTCTAAACGTCCCCTCCATGGCATCAGAGGCAACTGGGAACGCAGCCGCCGGTACAGCGGCTGCAGAAGCGGCGGCTACAACAGCTCCGAAGAAAATACCCAAAGGCGTGGTTCTTGGCAAGGACGGAAAACCGTGAGTTTTTTTCTTTTTTTCTTTTTTTCTGAATTCTTTTTCTCTCCTTCCTTTTCCTTCCCTTCTCTCCCTTCTCCCCCCTTCTAACCACTCCAGGTGCCGGTCCTGCACCTCCTTCGCCGCCTGGGCTTCCGAGACCAAGCAGGCGCTCAAGCCCCCGTCGTCGTCTGGCTCAGCTGCTGCTGGCGCCTTGGCGGCCGCCTCGACGGCTGTGGCTGCGGCCACCGGCCCTCCGGCCGACTGCCCCCCGGACGTCGAGACCCTGGGCCGGAGCACGTGGACGCTGTTGCACTCGATCGCGGCTCAGTACCCGGTGCGGCCGTCGCCCGGCGAGCAGGCCGACGCAAAGGGCTTTGTGACCGCTTTGTCGCGGCTCTATCCCTGCTGGGTCTGCGCCGAAGACTTTCAGGCGTACCTGCAGCGCTCGCCGTTGCGCGCCGAGTCGCGCGACGCCTTTAGCCGCTGGCTCTGTGCCGCTCACAACGACGTCAACCGCAAGCTGGGCAAGCCCGTGTTCGACTGCGACCGTTGGGAGGAACGCTGGCGCACCGGCTGGAAAGACGGCCGTTGCGACTGAGCAGAGGTCGAGCAGGTAGAGCAATGTGTTCAAGCCAGCTGGTCGAGCAATGTGCTAATAGAGCTAGCTGGCCAATGTGTACGAATAGATGCATACTACCCTCTCTCAGACTTCTATAATTGGCATCTCGTGGGGGTAATTCTACACCGATGCTTTGCCCTGCTCACCACCACAACCGCGTGCCTACCACGCCGGTGTCAGGCAATCAAAGCGGCATTTACACGTCTATCAAGGCCGGTGAAAACACCGCAGTCCTATCGCTGCGATTCCGTATCGACGTCTGGACAGTCGATATCGCTGCGATTTGCCTCGACAGTCCAGGCAAACGGCCCGTCTGCCGCAATGCCCTCAAATAGCTATCGCAGTGGCCATACACCGCATGAATCATGACGAGACAGCCCGGCTCCGCTCAGCGCCGCAGAAATCTAGAATGCGGCCTGGCTAGTATCACGAACTTGACGGCCCTTTGGCGGCCCTGAACAGCCAATCCGCTGTATTTTAGGGCGCTTTTATGGGCTTTTATGGGTATCTCCAGCAGCCCAATCATGGTCTGACGCTAGCCTGACTTGGCCTCTTTCGCCCTCACACCACAAACACCACCAGGCTAAGGCACCCACAACGTCATCAACCCACCCGCCTGGCCCGGCAAGCTGTTTTTTCGGGAAGGAGCCAGCTGCTTTCCTTATAAAGCCCATGCTCTTCCTTCCGTCTGCACTTGGCATTTGTGAATAGCATCATTTCCATCTTTTACCATTACAGCTTCCGCTCAGCTTCGCCCAGCTCTCTATCCAGCTCTCTACCGCCCATCTTTCTTGCCCATCTGCCCTCGCCCATCTGCCCTTGCCTACCCCCACCCCACCATGTCCGGCACACAGACGCCCGACATCCGCACGCAGTCGCTGATTGCGCCCGTCGATGTCGCCGAATACCTCTTCACCCGGCTGCACCAGATCGGCGTCCGCTCCATCCATGGCCTGCCCGGCGACTACAACCTGGTCGCTCTCGACTACATCCCCAAGTGCGAGCTCAAGTGGGTGGGCAGCGTCAACGAGCTGAATGCCGCCTACGCCGCCGACGGCTATGCCCGCGTCAACGGCATCTCTGCGCTCGTCACCACCTTTGGCGTCGGCGAGCTGTCGGCCCTGAACGGCGTGGCCGGCGCCTATGCCGAGCACGTCCCCGTCGTCCACATTGTCGGCTGCCCCTCCACCATTTCCCAGCGCCAAAACATGCTGCTGCACCACACCCTGGGCAACGGCGATTTCAACGTTTTTGCCAACATGAGCGCCCAGGTTTCCTGCGAGGTCGCCAAGCTCAACAACCCCAACGAGATTGCCGACCAGATCGACCACACCCTGCGCCAGTGCTGGGTCCAGAGCCGTCCTGTCTACATTATGCTGCCCACCGACATGGTCCAGAAAAAGGTCGAGGGCGCCCGCCTGCAGACCCCCATCCGCCTCACCGACCCGCGCAACGACCCCGAGCGCGAGGACTACGTTGTCGACGTCGTGCTAAAGTACCTCAACGAGGCCAAGGACCCCGTCATCCTGGTCGACGCCTGCGCCATCCGCCACCGCGTCCTGCCCGAGGTCCACGACCTGATTGAAAAGACTGGCTTCCCCGTCTTTGTCACCCCCATGGGCAAGGGCGCCGTCAACGAGACCCACAAGACCTACGGCGGCGTCTATGCCGGCATCAGCTCCCACCAGGACGTCATTGACCGCGTCGAGAACTCGGACCTGATCCTGTCCATTGGCGCGCTCAAGAGCGACTTCAACACCTCGGGCTTCTCCTACCGCACCTCGCAGCTCAAGTCCATTGACTTCCACAGCACCCACACCGTCGTCCGCTACTCCCACTACCCCAACGTCACCATGCGCGGCGTCCTGCGCAAGGTCATTGACCGCTTCGAGCCCAAGTTTGAGCCCACCCTGCCGGCCGCCATTGAGCGTGTCGTTGAGCCCGAAGCCTCTGGCACCATCACCCAGGCCTGGTTCTGGCCCAGAATGAGCAGCTTCCTCCAGGAGAACGACGTTGTCATCACCGAGACCGGCACCTCCAACTTTGGCATCTGGGACACCAAGTTCCCCAAGGATGTCACCGCCCTCAGCCGTAAGTCGCCCTCACACTGCGCGAAATCCCACATACTAACGTGTTGCAGAGGTTCTTTGGGGAAGCATCGGCTGGTCCGTCGGCGCCCTGGCCGGCGCTGCTCTGGCCGTCAAGGACATGGAGGCCGACCGCCGCACCATCCTCTTTGTCGGCGACGGCTCGTTCCAGCTGACGGCCCAAGAAGTCAGCACCATGATTCGGCGCGGGCTGAACCCCATCATGTACGTCATCCCCCCTGTGTGTGTCTGTGTATGGAGCGTGCTGACAGCAGTAGCTTCTTGATCTGCAACGATGGCTACACCATTGAGCGCTTTATCCACGGCATGGAAGCCGACTACAACGACATTTCCGCCTGGCAGTACAAGGAGCTGGTGACCGTCTTTGGCGCCACCGAGCGCGAGGCCGGCAAGTTCCAGGTCAAGACCGTCGACGAGCTCAACGCCCTGCTGGCGGACGAGGACTTTATCGCGGCAAAACGTCTGCAGTTTGTCGAGGTGTATATGCCCAAGGACGACGCTCCCAGAGCTCTGGTGACCACGGCCGAGGCCAGCGCGCGGACGAACTCCAAGACGGAGTAGAGGGTGGACTTCCCTCTTCTGCGTTGCTCTCTTTTCTCTTCTCTCTTCCTCTTCTCCTTCTCTCTTCTCTTTCCCTTTTCTCTTCTTTTCTTTTCCTTCTCGTCTTTTTCTCTTTCTCTGCTTTCTTCTTTCCTCTTTCCTCTTTTCACCTCTTCTGTAACTACAGAGCTGGCGTTTTATTCTCTTGGGCATAGAAAGTTTAATGGAGGATCCGGATAAAAGTGAAGAAAATAAACTAGATTGTTTCAGTTCTTGGCGCAACGGGATGAATCAGTCATCCACTTTATGAGCCACGTGACCGTTATGCTTTGTGAACTTTTTGCTCATGGTGCTATCCTGCCTCCTCCATCAAGCTCCCAATTTATACCGTAGCTGTCAACTAAATTCGGCTTTTACATTCGTTCCTTCCAGCTACCAGCAACGAGACCCTGCGCCATGAGCAGCGATCAGGCAGGCAAGCGGAAAGGCCCTCCGTCGGGGTCAGCCCAGCTTTCTAAGAGGAAAAAGGTATAGCTCAATTGAACGCGGTGTAGGACAGGCCTTGTGCCCTTTACATGGAATGAGAATCTCACACGGTCTGCTGCAGGGCGGAAACGACAACAAGTGGAAGACGCCGCATCAGACGCGTGGGAAGCCGCAGAACATCCAAAGAGGCACAGTGGAACCCGGAGATGTTGGCTTGTGGGTGACATGCGCTCGGGGAATGGAGGGCCGAGCTGCCCGGGAGCTGCAAATTCTATTTGACGAGGTATGAAGCAAGTGATGTTTGAGGGTGAGATGGGGAGAATCGGTGAGAGAATGTCGTAAAGCCAGTCTCTGTCTTTTTTCTCTCCATATTTTTTTTTCTCTTTTTCTTTCTTTCTCTTTCTTTCTCTCTCTCTTTCTCCTTCTCTCTCTCTTTTTTTCTTTCTCTCTCTCTCTCTCTTTACCACCCCCCCCCTCTCTCGTCATCACTCTTCTGCGGCTAACCAACGTCGAGGGGGAATAGTATGCAGAGGAAATGTACAGCATTCTTCCGGCCGAGGCGGCCGCCACAGAGGCAAAGGAGTCGGACGGCGAGCTGGACGACGACATTGAGGCCGTGGTGAAGCGTGAGATTGCCGCCCTAAAGGAGCAGTCGGCGGGCGGCGGCAAGACATCGCGCACGTTTGTGCCCATCCGCCTTAATGTAGAGTGTCTGCTGTTCACCAAGACGCAGAGCCCGATTGAGCCAGTGCAGTTGGCGCACCGCATCTGCCAGGACGCTAAAGATGCGGCCATGGCCCATGCCGCCGGTAGTACGGGCGCAGAAGTTGGCATGCAGACGTTTAGGAAATGCCGGTATCTCAACCGGCTGACGCCCATCACGGCCAGCGCCAAAGCCAACGAGAAGGGCGTTGAAGAGGTGGCCCAGCAGGTTCTCCTGCCGTGGTTCAACATGAAGTCCACCGCCAGCTCGGAAGACGATCAGCCGGAAGCGAAGCCGGGCCACTCGGTATGTGTTTTTAAGCGTCGCTCCTTCGCCTCGTTTCTGTGCACAGGCTGACGTTTCTCTTTTCTTTCCTTGCCAGTTTGCCATTCGCGTGACGAGTCGGCACCATGCAACACTCAAGAGAGATGATGTGATTAGACAAATTGCTACGCTCATTGACGGACGTCGCCACAAAGTTGACCTGGAGAAGCCAGACAAGGTCATTCTGGTGAATATATTCAAGGTACAACGGCGGCGTTAGACAAGCTCTTGTATGCCATGGTGCTAACCATCTCTTCCCCACGTGCAGACGACGGTTGGCATGAGCGTTGTGGACGGAGATTGGGAGGACCTAAAGAGGTACAACATTTCGGAGATCTACAGCATCCCACTCAACAGCAAGGCGCCAGAAGGCGCGGAGAACAAGGCCGTGGAAGCAAAGGCGGACAGCGAGGCCGTCGAAGCAAGCGAGGCCGTCGAAGCAACGGCGGAGAGCGCCGCCGCGAAAGCAAACATTGCGACCGAAGAGAAGGCGAACGAAGCTGCCGACGAAGCAGGGGGGGCCTCAGACGAGCCGGCTGCGGTGCAGCGGAGCGAACACGGCGAGAAGGGCGAGCAGTAATGAAGGATGGAAGTAGAGAAAGGCGTCTCAACTGAAAAGGGGAAAAGGCCAGAGCTGGACATGGGCCGTGTGCTAGGCCTAACTGAAGTTGGCCAAGTGCAGACGAACTACGACCAAGGTGAAGTATTTGTCCAAGAGAAACAATGGTCCGCGCTAGATGGAGAGATGGAGATGTGGACGGTTGCAGGATGCTGCAAGATGGTGGACACAATATTGTACACTACAGGATTGACAGTCCAGACGGTAGATGCACGTGCCATGCACACCCAAGTACTATTTTTTCTGGGACGGACCGAAACTAAACGACAGTCCTTTTTGTTCTAGTCACGACGCTGGGATTCACATGCGTCGATCATACTCGCTAGATGTGTCCTGCTTTGGTAAAGCGGCTCGGCGAGCGGAGACGAGAAATGGACACTAACGAATGCACTTTGCGGTGTATTGTAGAATCCCATCTTATCAGTCGAGGTTATGTACTGCCTCCACTTTTGAGATAGAACAACGGTGAGACGAAGGAATGGAAATGGTATGCCATTTGACATTGTGTTTACGACAGACAGCCATGTTTATTCAGTAATATCCAAGAAATGACACGAAGAAAACAAACAGTAGAAAATAGTGACATTAGGATGTGGGGCAGAAGCGAAAAGGCACAGAGCTAAAAGAGTGGGGTTGGCAGCTTCTTTACGGTCCATGATGTCACCAACGACACGCCGCAAGCGCAGGTCTCGCTTAAGGCTGGCCAATCACAGGCCGAGAAGCTCGCTTGCACTAACACCCATGCAACAGCTGCTGTTCTTTGGGTTATGCTGGCCACAACAGCAAGATAGAAAGGGGAAAATACGGCAGAACAGACTCTGGTCACAGTCATGTGCTCTTCAGGCTGCGGCAATACTTTATCCGCTATGCACAACAGCAACCGGCACCCAGGCCGGCTGTCTTTATAGGCTGTGCCGTTTTGGCCAAAAATCAACTATATTCTGCTACTTAATTTGCAGTGCCATAAGCATAGACAGCCAGTTTCGGAATTCCCACTATCGACCTGCTGATAGCTTCATGTTCTTCTCTTGGCTCTTTCTCTTGCCCCACTCGATTTCCGGCGGCGATCGTCAGGGCTGGTGGAGGCTCTCGCTTGGCAGGACCAATGGCAGCATGGCTGGCTTTGAGCTATGCACTCTTTGGCGACTGAATTGCCGGTAATGTCACAGCTCCAGTGTCCAGACCCAGCCGGCTCGTCGTTCGGTGGAGCCTTTACAACGTCCGGTCGTCCTATGTACTCTCTCGACCCCCAGTAGATCCTTCCGCCTTTGCCAGGCTCTACACTACTGCCACAAAGAGGCCAGAAAGGAACGGCCTCACTGCTCTTGCTGTTTTGCTCCTTCCAAGAGGACGAGGAGAGCGGTACTACTTGCTTAGCGTATTCACGAGGACGCTCTTTCCGTAGCCGCACCAGACTAGACAGGGTAGGAACTAGGGGCCGTTCTTGCTACATTGTCTCTTCCCGCCCTGACACCTTCCGTCTTTGGTGGGCATGCCACCCTATCTTGCTTCCTGCTCAGTCTTATCCCGCGTCTGTCCTGTTCCTCATTCTCCTCGTTTGCCTCATTCGCCTCACCCGCGTCTCTCCATCCTTTGTCAGCTCCTCAACGTCTCGCCAATGGCCTCGTCAACGGTTCCGTAGCAGAGGCAGCCTGCATATGAACTTATCTCACCCCCGGCACTAGCACCTCCTCCGCAGCCTCGGCCTCCACCCACGTAGCCGGTAAAAGCTGTCGTTTCGGCTTATATGTGTCCGTCTTACGTGTTCCTACTCCACTTACAATGGTATTCAGAGCCTGTCATAGCTGCTTCTAGAGCCGTTCTCTGCATCCGATCCCGGCTACAAGCAGTCTGCCGTGCCTATACACTACTTGGCGTTGTCTCTGTCAGGCCGGTGTGGACGTTGGTGTGCCGGTTGGAACCATTTTGGTGGTTTTAGGGGTTTTGAGGTGTCTTCCGCCAACGACCTTTTTTGGTTGGCTCCATTCCCTTTGCTTTAGGGAACGGTTGCGGCGTCCACAATCCCAGCGATTTACAAGTCAATCTTGAGTGGCCATGAACAGTGTTTCCACGGTTGACTAGGCTTCTTTTGCTTGCTCTGTTGGGCCCCCCGACTTTCTATCTCTATTTTCTACTATCTCAACCCTCGCTTCACGACGCCCTTGACGCCCAATGAACAAAGCTGGTGGCTCTGAGATCCCACGTCTACCTACTTTAGCCAACTGTCGCCTGCCTTCAACACCATCCGGGAGCTATCTTGACGCCTCTCTATGTAGTCTGATACGGCACGGCATATCTTGCGTCTACACGACGCCCCTTTCGTCTAGCTCGCTGACTTGCCAACTGGATGACTAGATAACTCGCTTGCTGGGGACCTTTATTCGCCAGAACAGACCAACCAGGCTTGATTCAGCCCCATCCAACCGTTGTCTCGCTCAGAAATTCCCAGATTGGCAGGCGTCAGCTTTCTCCATTGGCAACCAACCTGGTAAAGCAGGCTGCCAGATCAGTTTATGGCCTCTTCCTGCAACCGAAAGTCTGGCTATTGAAACCGCCTCTTCCGCCTTCTTGCTTTTTACTCCAGGACGTTGGCAGGCCTGAAATAGAGACCCTCTTTGGCTTTGCTTTAGCTTCCTTCGGCTGTTTATATACTTCTCCCTTTTCGTCTCAAACACATATTGCACGCTTTTCCCACCAAGTCAACTCGCCTCCTCTTCTCCTCGTCCATGGGATACTACACTGTTCCTTCTCCTCTGACTTCCGCTCGGGAGTGTATCATGCAACAGTCACAGCCACTATAAGGCTGCTTGATTTTGAAGGGGCACTACTATAACACAGCACCGCTCGATATATAGACAGCCTATTGCAGTCTTTCCCAGCGCAGATACGATAAAATCCATGCACAACGGTTCCGATCACCAACTACTGGACTGCTGCTGCTTTCCATTATTTTGCTATTCCAATTGGGAAACCAGTCCACTGTCAGATAAGTCGATTACACCGCATATCGTCGCACCAGATTTTGTTCCTGCACGTCTTTCAAGGACCAAAGCACAAAACTGCGGATATCAGGCGATCTTTGTCCGACCACGGCCGCTCTGCCTGCTGCAGGCCCGATTGCCTTTCATGCATCGACTGCTATTGCCAGCCGAGCAGCCTGTCCAGGATATCCGAGACATGGTGGCTGCGTCTGTACCGCATCAAGCAACTATCGCCTCATTGATTCCCCTGTCGAACCATCGGCTACAACATGTATACGAGGTCCGCTTGTCCAACTTGACAAAGCTTCACGTCGTCACTCCTCCGCCTCCCACGATAAAACTTCTGCGTTGCGAGAATATGATGATCAAGTCCGAGGCCATGACTGTCAGTTGGCTCAGAGGACAAATTTCGGGGCCTTTTTCTTCTGGCTTGCCCATTTTACTTGATGTCCCTACCATTCCCGAGCCGGAAGAGGGCCAGGGAAAGGGGGGGCCTACAAGTGACGGCAAGGATGCCGACAAAATTAGCAGAACCGGCAGCGACAGCAGCGGCAACAAAGGCGACGAGGACAGCAACGGCAGTGGAGGCATTGACAAAACCTCTACCGAAATATCTCCCCCCTCGCTACCCGAGTCTTTGACATCCCAGGCCCATGACCGCCTCCTCTGTTATATTCCCACACCCATACAGCTGGCCTCATCTGCTTTTGCAACTTTTGTAGCTTCTACAGGAGCCCCCATATCCACACTTTCGCACCCTTTGTCGCCTGCAGAACGACGGGCCGTTGACTATCAGGGTGGAAGACTTGTTGGCTGGCTTTCCGAGGTAACTTCAGTCTCTGGCAGGTTTGGCCCTGCCTTGGCCGTGTTGTCCCCGCCAGCTGCTGCTGAATCAACAGCAGGCATGGGAACATGGTCCATGGCATTTCATTCCATTTTGGAGGCTATTCTGCGCGACGGCGAAGACGCTGCGGTTGCCCTGGCCTATCCTACAGTCAGAAAACACTTTCGCCGCCTCGGACACGTACTGGACACAGTCACTATACCGAGTCTGGTAGTGGTTGATGCCATGGATGACTCTAACCTTCTTGTTCAGCGAACATTTTCCGCAGACAGCGATACTTGCACTCCCACCAAAACGACTGGCGACCAGAAAGAGCTGCATGAGGGAGACATGCCCACCCATATTGCGGTGACTGGCTTCCGCGATTGGAGCCATTGTGTGTTTGGCGACCCTTTGTTTTCCACTGCCTTTTGCAACCAGCCGAGTACCCATTTTATGGAAGGGTTCGACACGGCTATTGCCGCCGCAGACAAAGCCATTCGGGAGAGGCACGGCTTTCAGGAAGACGAGGAAAACAGGACCATTCGGCTCCTGTTTTACCAGTGTTATCATGCCATTGTCCAGATTGTAAAGGGCTTCTACCGCCCGACCAAAGATCAGACAGGCCAGGAGTTGGCAGCTCGAAAGCGTCTGACGGAATCGCTCACCAAACTAGAGGCTATTGATGGCGATCCAAAGCGGCTACGGAAGCATCGTCGGCCAAGCGACGATATGTCACCAGCAAAGAAGCCCCGATCCAACCATGGTGATGATTCCGCCCAATAAACTACGGGGTGCGGCAGACGATCAAGAGCATGGTGCAAAAAAGGGTTGTGCGTGCTGTTGTGCGTCGGCGAAGAAGAAAAGGCGGACTTAGTATGGCACATGGATGCAAGTTACGTTTCTTGATATTTGATTATTTTGAAGTATGTACAGACAATAAACGAGCCTCGAGGGAGCATCCCCGTCATCGACTTTGCCCCTTTCTACAGCGGTGGACTTTATGGAAACAACGCTACCTCTTGTGTTCAGAATCTTCCTTCTCATCGTCGTCGGCATCGCGTGGGAGACTCAACCCAAGCATGCTCAAGATGTTCCCTGCCGGACCAGGCATGCCTCCCTGGCTTTTGAAGCTTTCCAGAATGTTCTTGGCCAGATTGTAATCAACATCGACGTCGCCCTCGTCGTCGCTTTCGGCCTCGACGGCATCGTCCGCGTCCCCATCGAGCGTCAGCCGCTGTTTCCCATCCTTTGCCTTTGCATCCAACCGCAGTGCTCCATGGGATTTGAGCTCGGCTTCGAATTGGGCGGCCAGCTCTAGGATTCCCTGTTCGCCGTCGCCGTCTTGGACCTGTTTGCCGTGCGTGTTTTTCTGCCCGGTTCGTTGCGCATCAGGCAGGGCAGCAGTGGCAGCGGCCTTGTTTGGGTGCGTAGCCTTTGCAGCGTCAGCTCCGGCTGCTGTCGCTGGCCGTTCTTGCGTAGGAGCCAGCCCCATCATTTCCCGCATCAGACGGGCGAATTCTTCTTGGTCAAAAGTGACATTGCCGTCCTCACTATCGTCGTCCCCGTCGTCCTCACTTCCGCTGCCGTCATCACTGTCGTTGTCCTTGTCCATGGCATCCGGATCCGCCCCATCCACGTCGGCCGTTTCGTCGTCGATAAAGGCCTGAAATCGTGACACGATCTTGTAAAGGTCTGTCTCCACCCCCCCATCACCAAAGCCCGAGCTGGCCTGGCCTGGCAATGCATGGCTGTTGCTCGACGATGGTGAAGCCGAAGCTGCGGGGCCGGCAGTGGCGCGGCCCCCGCCTTGCCCGTCGAGCACGCGCCCAAACTCGGCAAAGTCAATGTGGAGCCAGGCCTCATCGTCGTCTCGGTCGACGTCGGGCCAGGACCGGATTACGGCGTCGGGCAGAACTGACGCCATGTCTTCGCCGTCCTCGGCCAGATCGTCCAGGACAAGGCCGACTTCGCGCACGACGCGGCGGTTGCTGGTGTCGGCGGTCAAGGCCATTAGCGCCAGGCCGCAGGTGACCTTGATGCCCAGCTGGAGCATGGCCTGCAGACGGGCCTTGTCGCGGGCCAGGGCGGCGTTTTCTGGCCTTTCGGCCAGGGCGTGGGCGTGGGCGACAAAGGCCCGGGCCCAGGCGGGCGGCGGTTCGAAGCGCTCGCTCTGGAGGCGGGCAAAGAGGACGCGGGTAAAGCGGACGCTGACAATGACCAAGTCGATCGGCGGGAAGAGAGAAGCTGGTGCTGCAGCGGAGCCCTGGACTTCAAAGGCGAGGGCCTTTTTGACAGAGGCAGCGTCGCGCAGGTAAAAAGCCTCGGCGGCGGGGGCGATGGCGCGCGGGCGGTCGTGGAGGATGTAGGCGGCCTTACGCGGAAGGAAGACACGGGCATGGTGGAGGGAAGTGTCGATGTAGGCCGGGTACTTTTGCAGGCGGTAAAAAGCTTCCTTTTCGAGGGCGTCGCTATGAAAGAGGGACTGTGGAGCGGCCTCGATGGCGTGTACAGCCTGTGCCAGAGACAGGGAGGCCTTTGCCGAAGACGGAGAGGCAGCGGCGGCGTCCTGGCTCGGCACCGGGATCACGCAGAGTCGGCCATTGTGGATCCAGACGCGGTTGGCGTCCATTTCGGGATCCAGCCAGTGCGGCACGGCCTGAGCAGCCTCGACGAGCAAAAACTCGCCGTCGCTGTCGCCGATGCGGGCCCAGACGCCGGCGTAGGCCTTGGAGATTTCCCGCAAAATGTACACAATCAGCCACTCGTCCTCGACGCAGTCGCCATAGTTTGTGACACCATGGAGGTAATGCAGGCCTAAGGACTTGTTAGGATAAGGAAAGAAAGAGAAGAAAAAGACGAAAAAAAAGAAAAAGATGAAAAAGATGAAAAAGATGAAAAAGATGAAAAAGATGAAAAAGATGAAAAAGATGAAAAAGATGAAAAAAAAAAAGAGATGTAAAGCGTCAAATCCCATATTTCACCTTTTCGACTGGTGAGCTCAAGATTAAAAGCGTCCCGTTGCCAGATGTAGTTTTTTGTGAGGCTGTCGGCCAGCTGTAAAGCCGTCTTGCGAAGCTGCTCTAGACGGAGGCGCGGCCTAGCATGTCTTGATGCAGGCGGCTGCTGCTGTTGCTGGACGTCTTCTTCATCCGCATCGAGAACAAAAATCATGTACTCTGCCGAGCTCTCGGGTAGACTGCGGTCAAGCAGCCACGCTGGAAGCTGCGCGCTGTCATCGGATCCTTCCATATCAATAAGCGTTTCATTTTTCACTCTGAAGCTACGACGTTTGCTTGCCATTATTTGCAACTGATGACGATCTTGTCCTATCGGACTTAAGCCCACGGGAGCCTCGTTAGTTGCATGAGGTATACGCTAGCGTCGTTAATTACTAGCGCAACGTTGTTGCTCTTTGGGGCAATAACGCGTACCGCGTTTAGCCAGTTTCGTGACAAAGCATCCCACCTCGACCGAGCAATGCTTGAGCGCTGCTGTGCACAGATCAGCGATATAGGTGGCCGACAGGATGTCGAGAGCAGCAGGATCCTCCAGTCGAGATGGCGCGCTGTCTAAGAGGAAGCGATCGCGACACGCACTGGAGTCGGAGACGGACGTTGTCGATGTGGTTGAAGCGAGTTCATCCTTGCAGTCGTCGGTACGTTGGGGAGAAGAAAACAAGGAAAGAAGAGGAGAGGAAAGAAGAAGAAGAAAGAAGAAAAGCTGATACCGTGTAGAGAAGCAAGCGGCCTCGCGTATCGATCGCGGAAGATGTATCAATAGCGGAAGATGCAAGTGCAGAGGAAGAGAGCTTGGTAGAAGACACGGACATGGCGGATGCGGTCGACGGACGGGAGCAGAGGCAGTCGGTGGCGTCGGACGAGTCGGGCGAGGTGGTGCAGGGCTCGCAGTACACAATGATGCGCGACATGGACTTTGAGCACCTGGAGCACGAGGAGGAAGACGACATGGTGGCGACGCAGCGGATCAACATGCGCAACGAGCGGCTGGCGTCAATGGCGGCGGACGTTTCCGGGTCCAACCGCAGTGCGACGAGCGGCATCATTGAGCGGATCACGTGCGTCAACTTTATGTGCCACACGCGGCTCGAGTGCGAGCTGGGGCCGCTGCTCAACTTTATCGTGGGCGAGAATGGCAGCGGCAAGAGCGCGATCCTGACGGCGATCACGCTGTGCCTGGGGGCCAAGGCCAGCATCACCAATCGCGGCGGCAGCCTTAAAAACTTTATCAAGCAGGGCGAGGAGCGCGGGTTTCTGGCGGTGCGCATCAAGAACGGCGGCGACGGCGCGTACGAGCCCGACGTGTACGGCGACGCCATCATTATTGAGCGGCACTTTTCCAAGACGGGCACCAGCAGCTTCCGGGTCAAGTCGGCGACGGAGCGGGTGATCTCGACGAAGCGTGCCGACGTGGACGACATTGTAGACTTTTTCTTCTTGTACGTGGACAACCCGCTCAACGTGCTGTCGCAGGACAATGCGCGGCAGTTCCTCAACAGCTCGTCGGCGTCGCTCAAGTACAAGTTTTTCATCAAGGGCGTGCAGCTGGAGCAGCTGGACATGGACTACCAGCTGGTGACAGAGTTTGTGGATGCGC
Source organism: Graphilbum ipis-grandicollis (assembly GCA_019925625.1). Classification (NCBI taxonomy): domain Eukaryota; kingdom Fungi; phylum Ascomycota; class Sordariomycetes; order Ophiostomatales; family Ophiostomataceae; genus Graphilbum; species Graphilbum ipis-grandicollis. The sequence continues at coordinate 56,752 of JADHKH010000010.1, read as the reverse complement.
ACAACCGGCGGATCCCGCAGCTAGAGGAGCGGCTGAAGCACCTGAAGCAGGAGTATGACGAGGCGACGCGGCTGCGCAACATTATTCGGGAGAACGAGGACTACAAGCGCAAGAAGCGGCACTGCCTAAACGAGCTGGCCTGGTCGCAGGTGGAGGAGCAAGAGCGCGAGCTCAGCCAGTACGTCAGCGTGGTGGAGGACATTAAGAGGGAGGTGGCGGACGCGGAGCGGGCGGTGCAGGCGACGAGCGAAAAGTTTGAGATTGAAAACAGCCGGTGGGAGCGCGCCAAGGAGGCGCACGCGCTGCTGGCGGAGGAGGAGGAGGTGGTCAAGGAGCGGGTGGAGAAGGCAAGCGAGGCGTACCGGGCGGCGGCGGACAACGCGAAGCGGCTAATGCTGGACGAGCGGGATATCCACACGAGCCTCAAGGCGGCGTCGACGCGGGTCAAGACGCTGGAAGAGCGAATCCGCGAGGAGCAGCAGCGGCTGGAAGAGTCCAACGGCGAAGTGCATCGACAGACGCAGCAGCGGCTGGAGGAGGCGCGGAGAAAGCGAGACGAGATCGGCAAGGACACAGACCGGGAGCGAATCCGGCTGCCGGAGCTGGAGCGGGAGCTGGCGGCCGCACAGGCGCAGATCCGGCAGCACCTGCAAGGCATGCAGCGCAAAAAGGACGACGTGCGGACGCGCGAGGGCAAGATCCGGAGCCTGGAGCAGAACGGCGGGACAGGGTCGCTGTACGACGGCTACGACGCGCGGATGCCGCAGCTGGTGGCGCTGATTGAGCGAGACGGGCGGTTCCTGCAGAAGCCGGTGGGCCCGCTGGGCAGCAAGATCCGGGTGACGAAGCCGGTGTGGGGGCCGATACTGGAGCGGACGTTTGGGGCGGCGCTGAACGGGTTCATTGTGACGAGCGCGCAGGACCAGAGCGTGCTGAGCGGGCTGGTCAAACAATTGCGGCTGAACAACGTTCCCATCTTCATCTCGAGCGGGCGGCACATTGACACGAGCGGACGGGAGCCGGACGCGCAGTTCGACACGATCTTGCGGGTGCTGGAGCTGGACGATGCGCTGGTGCGCGACCAGCTGATTATCAACAACTACGCGGAGCAGGTGATATTGGTGGAGGAGCGCAAGCAGGCGGAGCAGGTGATGCTGAGCGGAGCGGTGCCGCGGCATGTGGTGGCGTGTCTGACGCTGCACGACCGGAAGCGCGGGCAGGGCCTACGGCTGGCGAACCGAGGTCGAGGCACGGCCAGCACGAGCCCGGTGGTGCCGAACCTGGCGCAGCGGCCGCGGATGAAGACGGACGTGGCGAGCCAGGTGGCCGTGCAGCAGGGCCTGCTGGCGCAAAGCCGGGAGGAGCTGCGGGCGGCAGAGGAGCAGCTGCGGGAGCTGCAGCAGGCGGAGCGGCAGCAGGCGAGCCAGATTGGGATGCACATCCGACGGGTAGAGGTGCTGGCCAAGTCGTTCCACAACGCGATGGAGACGTGCCGCAAGATTGAGGAGGAGCTGGACCGGTTCGACGGCGCAGACGGGCGGCTCAAGGCGCTGCAGGAGGACCTGGAGGCGACGCGGGCCAACCGGGAGCAACTGGGCGAGCAATACGGGGCGGCCAACGTGAAGAAGACGCAGCAGGCGGAGGAGCAGGAGCGGCTGGCGGCGGCGCTGGCGGCGGCCAAGGCGGAGCTGCAGGAGCAGCGGGCCAAGACGGAGAAGGCGCAGCGGGCGCTGGACCGGCACGAGGACCTGCGGCGGCTAGCGCTGGTGGACAAGAACGAGGCGGTCGAGACGGCCAACGACCTGGCGGCCAGGCAACGGGGAGCAGAGGCCAGGGTGGCGCAGCAGGCGACGCAAGTGGCGCTGTTTGAGCAGCAGGCGCGGCAGGTGTGCCCGCACCGGGTGTACATTGCCGAGGGCGAGACGTATGCGAGCGTGGAGGCAAAGCTGGCCAAGATTGAGAAGCAGCTGCGGGTGCGGCGCGACAAGGTGGGCCTGTCGGACGAGGAGGCGGACCAGCGAGCGGTGGCGGCCAAGACGGCCTATGAGCGCATGCAGGCCATTTGCGCGACGAGCAAGGGCCACGTGCAGGCGATTGAAAAGGCGCTGCAGCGGCGGCTGGACAAGTGGCGGCTCTTTCAGCGCTACATTTCGGCGCACGCGCGCATCAGCTTCATCTATCTGCTGTCGGAGCGCGGGTACCGCGGCAAGCTGTTATTCGACCACCAGCGCGGGCGGCTGGACGTGCAGGTGGAGCCGGACGATACGCGGCGCACCGTGTCGGGACGCGATACACGGACGCTGTCGGGCGGCGAAAAGTCCTTTTCGTCCATTTGCCTGCTGCTGTCCATCTGGGAGGGCATGGGGTCGCCGCTGCGCTGCCTCGACGAGTTTGACGTCTTCATGGACAATGTGAATCGCGACGTCAGCACCAATATGCTGGTGAGTGTTTTCTGTCGGCTGCTGACTTCCATGTTGGCCTCGCTAACCCTCAGGTCGATGTGGCGCGCCGCTCTGTCGGGAAGCAATTCATCTTTATCACGCCCAACGCCATTCAGGGCAACGCCAGACACGCGCCGGACGTCAAGATCATTCGCCTGACGGATCCGCGACAGCGTACGCTGGACGGGCTTGTGTGAGGGAGTGCAGACAAACTGTGTTGGATGTGATGGATGGGATGGATGGGATGGATGGGATGGATGGGATGGATGGGATGGATGTGTGGATGTTGTGATGCTAAATGTTGAAATGTCATGTTACTATACAGTCTATCTTTCTTTTCTCCATTCTCCTCTTTTTCTTTTCTTTTTCCATTTTCCTCTCTATTTCCTGTTATTTTCTCCCTTGTCTTTTTATTTCCATTCTTTTATTTTTGTCTCTTCCTATATATTCACACCCTTGCTGCGCAAAACTTGGACGCCGGCACTGGCCGTGAAGCCGGCCCATTGGCCGACCGAGCGGACGTAGCCGCCGAGCGTCTGGGCCTCTTGCAGACGGCGGTGCAGAAAGTCACGAGTGGCGGCAAAGCCGGGGCTGGTGTCGGTGGTCATGAAGAGCTCGCTGGCGGCATAAATGGCAGACAGCGAGGCGCGTTTGGTGTACCAGGTCGGGTCGACGGCGGTGTCGCCGGCCAGAGCCCAAATCTCGTCGGAGAGCAGAGCCAGCTCGCGTAAAGAGGTCGGCACGTAGCTGGGCTGGGCCATGATGGCGAGAGCCTGGCGGTTAGAGGGGGAGGGGATTGGGGGGAGGGGGGAGGGCGTGATAGGGAAAAGTGCGGAAAGAGGCTTTTCTCTTTACTAACCTCTTGCCAACGACCAATGACCTCCCTATTGCCGAGGAGACGCTCCCAGGTGATTAGCTCGAGGCGGCGGGCAATCTCGGCGGGCTCGGGCGCGGCGTCGTCGGCGACAAACAGAGCACGGCTGCGGGCGGCCAAGCCGGTGCGCTGCGAGACCAGGTGCCAGCGGACGAGGCTGAAGACGCCGTCGGCAAAGATGGCAATGCTAATGTCGGGGAAACCGGCATCGCGGGCGCCGAGGGCCAGGGTGCGGTCGGAGAAGCCGTGCTCGGGGATGTGGCGGGTGGCGGCGGCGAGAATAGCCTGGTCGGTCGGCGAGAAGGCGTCTTGCGGGGCCGGCTCGTCGGGGCGGTCAAAGGCATGGTAGCAGCGGCGCAGCCGGGAGGCGGGGGCCGGGCCGCAGGAGATGCGCAGGGGCGGCGACAAGCGGGCGGGCCACGGCTGGCTCGACGGCCGGGCTGAGCGACTCGAGGCCGAGAAGAACGCGGCGCCGGTTCTCGGCCGAGAAGCCGCCGAAGCCGCGCCCAAGAGGGCTGGCGCCAAAGAGCTGGCCCTGGGCGGCCGAGCCAGGCCCCGAGTGAGCGACGAAAGTGTCATGGTGTGCAGGCGGGAGTGGTGCGGAGAGGGCAATCGATGCTGGCAGAAGCCGTTGCGATGAAGATGGCCAGCTCGACGCCCCACATGCGGATCGGCCGGAATAAAAATAGTGCGGCTCCATGGGTGTTTAGGGCATCACACAGACAGACGTCATGCAGGTTGCATTGCTAGAGTCAGCTTCAGCTGGCTTCGGCTGGCCGACGACGGCGTCTGTGCCGGATTCATCGCTGTGCATAGCATTCGTCAATATTGCAGAACGCACGGCCGGACGGGGCCGGATAGCAGCCGCGGAAGCGCTAACCGCCGGCTCGTTTGTCCAAGTCAGTGGCCGTGCATACGCCCTCGGCTGCGGCGGAGAGGTGGTAGTTTAGTGTTTGTGGTTAGTGTAGGAGGCAGTTGTAGGAGGGCATCTATAGCGTGAGGACCGCTAAAACTAGTGCGGCAGCGCTGTATGCTGGAGCTCCAGCCAAACACGATCGTACCTGAGTACTTGGCCCCGCTGCACAGTGCCACGGCCGTCGGCACGGCCGTGGCATTGCATCTTTTGTGTCTGGCGCTTCCACCAGTCCCACACTCTCTTCTTTGCACACCACCACAACGCGTCGCTCTCAAAGTACTTTTGTCAGTCAAGGCACCCGCGCAGTACTCGTCACCCGCACGGCCGCGACCAGCTGTCACCGCCCGGCTGTCACCGCCCGCCTCTGCTGCCGCGCAACTGCGAGTACGAGCACCGGTGCGTGTCTTTTCTGCCCTTGGTTTTTCCGTCGCGTCTGGTCTAGCCTTTCTGCCGTCTTGCACGCTGACTCCTGCCCGTTCTCGCACACGCTGACTGCCCGTTTTACGCAGAAACCCTTTGGCACAGCCCGTTTGCATCCTCGTCCAGCGTCCCGTGCTGCGTTTGCTTTGCCGTGCTCGTTGCCCAGGCCAATCGTCTGGCTCGCTCTCCGCTTCGGCATCATCATCGCCATCGATCGCGTTTCGTCTGTCTGCATCGTGCCTCGCATTCTGTCCATTGTTGTCTGTCCAGTGCCCAAGCTGTCTTTACGAGTCTTGTCGACCTTGTCCGCTTTCTGCCTTTCCTCTTTGCTCGATCAAACGGGCGGCAGCTACTCCTCGCAGCTTCTGCACAGCATCGTCAGGGCCTTGTTTATAATGGGTCAGTTTCGGTTTCCTTGCCTCGTTGCATCTGCTGTATCTACTCTGTTTTTTGTCTCTCTGTTTTTTATCAATGTCTTTCTATCTCTCTGTCTTTCTATCTCTCTACTCTCTCCATCTCTTTACTCTCTCTTTCTCTACGCTCTCTATCTCTACTCTCTCTCTCTACGCCTACTCCCTCCACTCTCTACTCTCACCCTGCAGTCACACTGTTTCTACGCTGCGACTGGCGCTGCGCCTGCGCCTGCAAGCTTTCCTGCCTATCTGCAACTCTGCCTATCCTGTACCTTTGCCGTTTCATTAGCTGTCGCTCGCCTTTGCTACCACTACCATCTTTTCGGCTTCCGTCTTCGTTTCTTCGATTCCACCTCGTCCTCGTTTTCGTCTTTTCCTCATTGCTCTCTATTTCCTCTCTTCTTGTTTCTCCCTCTTGTCCCTCTTCTCCTCCCCCTCTTCTCCTCTGCCTTTCCCTCCCATCACTCGGCCTTTATTCCTCTATCGGGCTTACATGATTCTGCCGCTCTCAAGTTCGACTTGGTCTGTCATTTCACGCTCAACTGCTTCCTTTTCACTCCTCCTTTCTTTTACGCCTCCTCTTCTCCCTTTCTCCCTCCCTCTTCCCCTCCTGTTCCCCCCTCCTGCTCTTCCGCTTTCCCGCTCCCGCTCTCCCACTCGCTCTCCCACCTCTACCCGTCGTTGCCTCTAGTCCTCTTTTCGGCTGTCGAGAATTCTCGCCGACGACGCTGTGCTGTCGCCACTACAACTTGATTCTACCCCCACCCTCTCTCTCTTCGTCTCTTTACCATCCTTGTGCGCCTTTGACGTCAGCCTTTGCTTGACTGTTGGCTGCCCTTCCACCCTGCTTTTGCCGTAAGCTCTTCAGACATCAAATCAGATCATAGCAAGCTCTTCCAGCCGTTCACGGCTTCGCTTACCCGCTGCTTCTCGCTCCTCTCGCTCTTCTCTCGCCCGTTACAACATTACACAGCCTGTCTGCCCACCTTCCTGTCTTTGTGCCGTCTCTTCCCCTCTTTCACTGGCCCACTATCTGTTTCTTGTTGCCCCAACCTTGTCGTGCCTCAGCGCTGCCCTTTGCTCCCTTTTTGATTACCACTTCCCTTCTTTTCCCCTCTTTTATTCTTCTTCGTATTCTTTCCTCTTATTCTCTGCCTCTTATTCTTTGCTTCTTATTCTTGCTGACTCCCAACTCTGCAGATTCCGGCGATACATACCGTCCGGTAAGCTCAGAACATCCCAACGCACCCTCCCATAACTTATGCTCCCGCTCTTCCACTGCCGACCCGGCCAAGTCCACTAACTTGTTTCCAGCGCGAACGCTCTCGCTCGCCTCGCCGTGGTCGCTCGCGAAGCCCGGGCCGCACAACCGGTCACCGTCGGTCATACTCTCCTCGCAGCAATCGCTCTCGTAGCCCCGACTATCGCCGGCAGTCTAGACGCTCGCGCTCACCCATGGCCGGACAAGCCCCATCAGATGCGCCCACGGGCTCTGCCTATGCCGGAGCCGGCCCTTCTCATCGCCCTCACGACGACCGCTCCAACGGAAAGGACCAGATGATGTCCAATATCCGCGAATCCTCCCAGCAGGAGCGCCGCGTCTATGTCGGAAACTTGTCTTACGACGTCAAGTGGCATCATCTCAAGGATTTTATGCGCCAGGGTTGGTTTTTTATTTTTCCCACATGAGAGCAGATTCTCTTTGACCTCCCGGCTTCCCGCCCCCGTCCACTCTTCAACGGCTCTGCTGCTCTCGAGATGCCAACAATCGCTGCAAGAAAAGGGGGAAGAGGGAAGAGGGAAGGAGGGGATCTGGCAAAAGCAGCTCGAGCAACATGCCGGGGTATGGCCGTATTGGAAGAAAAGGTGCTGACAGGTTATTGGTTGCGATTAGCTGGAGAAGTCATCTTTGCCGATGTTCTGATGCTTCCCAATGGAATGTCGAAGGTGGGCGACTAATGACTGGTTTCGGCTGGCTATACCCCTTTTCCATGTCATCCGGTTCTCCTTTGTTTTACTCCCCTTTGACCAAGCCTCTTGATATGATGGGATTGTTGGATTGACGGGTTGGAACGCTGTTCCGCGGGTCTTTGTAGGGATGCGGGTAAGTGGTCTCTGCATACACCCTCTCGGTGCCATCCTTTGCTGACTTCCTCTCCAGTATTGTGGAATATGCAACGAGGGAACAAGCCCAGAACGCCGTCGCGACACTCAGCAACCAGAACCTAATGGGCCGACTCGTCTACGTTAGAGAGGTAAGAACGGCTAAACAGCAAACCGCTGCCACGCCTGTGCCTGCATGTCTAACCGGATTTTTAGGACCGTGAGTCCGAGCCGCGCTTCAACCAGTCGGGGGCCCGCGGAGGCTTTGGCGGTCCGGTGGGACCCCCGGGTGGTTACGGCGGTGGCCCTGGCGGTATGATGGGCGGCGGTTTCAATCTCGGCGGCGGCGGCATGTCCGGAAGCCGTCAAATCTTTGTCAACAACGTTTGTCACCCCTGTCCAAGTCGTCATTCTTTACTTTCACAGTCTGACACATGGCTATCAGCTTCCCTTTACCATTGGTTGGCAAGACCTGAAAGATTTGTTTCGTCAAGCCGGTAAGCCCAAGTCTTTGCTCCCTTGTACGATTCCCATCTAATTACTCGTTGCGTAGCCCGAACTGCCGGTGTTGCCCGCGCCGACATCAACATTGGCCCTGACGGCCGGCCGAAAGGGTCGGGAATCGTTGTCTTTGAAAGCCCCGAGGATGCGCGCAACGCTATCCAGCGCTTCAACGGCTTTGATTGGCAGGGCCGTATTCTGGAAGTGCGCGAGGACCGCTTTGCCGGCGGCGGCGGCTTTGGCGGCCGTGGCGGCTTTGGCGGTCGCGGCGGCGGCTTTGCAGGCGGCGGCTTTGCTCGTGGTGGCTTTGGCGGCCGTGGTGGTTTTGGTGGCGGCTTCGCCGGACGTCCTCCATACGGCGGCGGAGGCTTCGATGCCGGCGCCGCTGGAGGTGTTGGCCCTACCCAGGCTCCCAACCCCTTTACCGACTTTGCCACGGCCGGCCACGACCCCAGCGAGACTATATTTGTGCGGAACGTGAGTTATCTTTTCAAGTATTTATCCGAGGCCGCTTCAGCAACTAACACTCGTCCAGCTTCCTTGGTCGACAAGCAACGACGATTTGGTCGAGCTCTTTACTACGATTGGCAAGGTCGAGCAAGCCGAAATCCAGTACGAACCCAGTGGTCGCTCTCGTGGCTCCGGCGTTGTCCGGTTCGACTCCGCCGAGACGGCAGACACAGCCATTTCCAAGTTCCAGGGCTACCAGTACGGTGGCCGTCCGCTGAACATTAGCTACGTCAAATACCACAACCCTGGTCTTGGCGGCGACAACATGGACACCGATCCGCACGGCGGTCTGACGCAAGACCAGATTATGTGACAATAGGCAATGCTCGCTTGCCTGTTGTTTCTATCCTGACTTGAGTTCTCCATCTTGCCACGTGCTCGAAACGATATCGATTTCGCAACTGTCTTCCTATCTGTCAACTGTTCTGTCTTGTCTTTCCAACATCTTCCCCGTCTCTCTGCTTCCAATTTAAAAAGATGCTCCAAGTTGTTCACAGCTTGGTAAGCTTGCATCAACCTTTTCTATTTACCTGTCCTTTTATTCTTGTTTTTTCTAGGTGCGATCTCTTGATCGTTTTTACTATAACTATCCATCAATGTGTCTTTGAATAATCGGGAGAGAGCAAGCTCGGTCTTGGGCAGGTCTGGGATGGGAGTTGAATGCCTGTATGTTTCCTGGTGTTGTAATGTGTGTAGTGCTTGGGCCAGGATCTTGCCGCTCATGAGCCTGTTCTCTGGTTGCAAAAATGCCACTTTCGGCTAGGAAGGAAGTTCAAAAGTTTTCAAGCTTGTCATTTGCTTTATCTTTGTCTTGCCATTTCCACCCATGTCCTCGGAGAATGGTTTGTCTTTTTGCTTGTTTTATCGGACTGAAATGGGGTTCTTTTGGCAACAATACCGAGCACGATTGTCAAGGCATAGGAGAACTAGTCGAATAAACACTGCGAGTAGAAGCATGGTCCTATTGGTGCTAAAATAGTATCCTTTTCCATGCGAGGATCAAACGGAACAACGTATCGCATTTCTCTCCATCTGAGATATATCGACAAGCATGGAACCGCCAGCATTTGCATGGTAATGCTGTCCTTCAGATACGCCAGGGCGCCAAAACAATCCCAGAGAGAAGTTTTTGGATGGAACAAAACAAGCCACCCTGGCAATGTTTGCCAATTCAGACACGCATGCTAGCAAATGGACAGCCTTCTTTTTGCGCCCACCCCACGGGCAACGGTTGGCAGAAGAGCGAAGAGAACCGTGCACCGTGCCGGGGCTATCAAGGCGCAGGGGCACCTGACGCGGCCTTCTTCTTGCGCGCCTTTGCCTTCTTCTTGCTCTTGTCCCGGGGCTTCAACAGGGTCATGCCGGCCTTGCACGTCTCGGCGTACTTTGTGTAAAAGGCCTCGAGGGCGTCTGGCTCCACGGTTGTGGCGAGCTTGATCTTGTCCTTGCGTAGCTTCTTGGACTTTCCATTGGTGGCCCGTATCAGCACAGTCTGCGCAGCTTCGGCCAGGGCATCGTCGCCGGTCCGAGGGCCTGTGCCCTTCTCGTCTCTGGCCACTATGGGGAAGAGCCCATGGTTAGCATAGCTCGGCGAGAGCGTTCTGGCCGTTTGAAAAGCAGGTTCTGTCTTACATCTTCTTTGGCTCAGATAGATAGCGCCATGGTCCTTTTCCTTCTGGACGGCGAAAAGCTCCGTCAAGCGTGCAAAGAACTAGAGAGCGGTTAGATGCGGATGTCCAACAGAAGTGGGAGGGAGAGGGGGAAGAAGAGGCCAAAGTGGGCACAGTGAGGAAAGCAGTGTGGCCTACCTCGTCGTTACTGATGTATCCCATGATTCTCCAGGAAAACAGGAAAGGCTCCTGGCGGGCGTTGACAAGCAAGCTTTGCCAGTCGAGACAAAAGTGCACAGAGCGGGAACGGGATCCGAATCTTGGTCGTCTTCGCATTAAAACTAGCTCAAAAGAGTCTCGACCATCCCCGCAGTGTGCCGGTTAGTCATCCATATTTTTTGTAGAGTTAGCGCATCCCGTGGCAGTGGTACTAAAATCTTTCTTATCAAGCGTTATCTTTTTTTTGCCAATCTTTCCAAATCACCGGTCAGTGAGAAGACACAAGCCCGTTCGCTCAGACTGCTGTTTACATCCTGTAGACATGCCTCCCCCAAACAAGAGGCCCTCTCTATCAGCCGGGCTGCTGAAGCAGCTCGGAATTGATGCGCCGCCAAGTTATGGCGGCAGAAGAAGCAGCCAGACGCAGACGCGGAAAGATTATCGAAAGGAGCTGCGAGGCAAAGGGCCTCGCCAGGCCGCGTCGTCCGCTCAACATGGGCGGTCGTCTCGACCAACGGGACAGCCAAACAAGCAAAAACCAAGCCAGCAACGCCAAGCCAGCGATTCGGACAATGACAGCGCAGGCGACGACGACGAAGGCGACTTTGGAGGCTTTGGAGAGTCGGACGGAGAGTCGGACGAGGAGCAAGAGTCTGATGGCGACGGAAGAGCACCAGAGACCAGTCTGTCGAGGCGAATGCGCGAAAAGCTCAGCAAGGACGATGCGGAAATCGCCGAGCTTGAGCGGAAGCTGGGCATGAAGAATCGCAAGACGCTGCCCAAGTCGTTTCAGGAGGACGGTCTTGGAGATCTGCTCGAGTCTCTGGGCGGAGGCGGCGAAGACGACGAGGCCAATGCGCGGAAGAAGCGCAAGGCAGAAGCCGAAGAGTGGCTTCGCTCCAAACGGAACAAGACACGCCCCGAAGCGGACGAATCGGGCAGCGATGACGAGAGCAACAGCGAGGATGGGAGCGATTTTGACGGCCTCGACGAGGACGAGGACGAGGACGAAGACAGCGGCGATGAAGACAGCGGCGACGAAGATACGGCGACGCGGCACAAACAAAAGCAACCACCCAGGCAGCGCGAGAATCCGTACGTGGCGCCGGTGTCGGCGGGTCAAAAATACGTGCCGCCGGGCAGACGAGCGGCACAGACAGCCCTGCTGGGCTCGGAGCCGGAGGAGCTGCAACGAATACGGCGGCAGGCACATCACCTGGTGGCGCGTCTGTCCGACGCCAACATGCTGACCATGGTTGCAGAGGTGGAAAAGCTGTACCTGGACCACCCACGGCAGTTTGTCACAGAGGCCGTGGTGGACAAGCTGTTGGAGCAGATTCTGATCGAGGGCGTCCTGTCAAACAATGTAACGATGCTGATAGCCGGCTTTGCCACTGCGGTCTACACCGTCAAGGGCACGGATTTTGGCGGCTACTTTGTGCAGCGCAGCGCCTCTCTGTTCAAGGAACACTACGACAGCCTCACGGCCTCTGCTGCTGCTGGATCCTCTCCGGCAGACACGGGCGGTGCTGTGCGGACGCCAACGTCCAAGAAAGCGCTGAATCTGTTTGCGCTGCTGGCCGAGCTGTACAACTTCCGCATGCTCGGCCCCAACCTGATTTACGACTACATCCGCGCCCTGCTGAACAACCTGAGCGAGCTGGACACGGAGCTGCTGCTGCGGGTGATTGAGACCAGCGGCCACCGGCTGCGGCAGGACGACCCCCGGTCGCTGGGCGACATCATTGCGCTGATCCAGCCGGCGGTGCAGCGCGCGGGTGGCGAGAAGACGCTGTCGGCGCGGACAAAGCACATGATCCAGAGAATCAACGATTTAAAAAAGAGCGAGAAAAAAAAGACGCGCGGGCCGGACGGCAACGGTCTCGGTTATTCGGAGCGCATCTTCAAGATGCTGGGCATGCTGTCCGGGTCTCGTAAGGTGGAGGCCACGGGGCCGTTGCGGGTCAGCCTTGAAGACATTGAGCAGGCCGGGACCCGGGGCAAGTGGTGGCTGGTGGGTGCCGGCTGGGCTGGGCGCGGCAGCGACGAGAACGCGGACGAGGCTGGGGAGGGCGACGGCAGTGCTGCGGCCAGAGCGGCCACAGTGGCTACAGCGGCAGCAAAAACAGCGGCGAGGCGCGAGAAGACGGCGACGGACGACGACGTGTTGGGATCCTGGGGGGAAGTGATCCCGGACGTCGAGGAGCTCAACCAGCTGGCGCGCGAGCAGGGCATGAACACGGATGCGCGGCGGTCCATTTTTGTGACGCTGCTGTCGGCGGTGGACAGCAAGGATGCCCACGCGCGGCTGCTACGGCTGGGGCTGAACAAGTACGACAAGCGCGAAGTGGCCAACGTGGTGCTGCGGTGCGTGGGCTCAGAGGAGCACTTTAACCGCTACTATGCCCTCGTGGCGCGGCAAGTGTGCGGCAGCGACCGGCGCATCGGCTGGGTATTCCAGACGTGCCTCTGGAAGCTGTTCCGGCGCATGGGAGAGCCGCTGTTTGGCGACATTGGCGACGAGGACGAGGCCGACGAGGAGGACGAGGCGACGGACATGCGGCGACTGGTCAACACGGCCAAGATGTACGGCTGCCTGATCGCGTGGGGGTGCCTGGGGCTGGCCGTGCTGAAGAGCCTCAGCCTGGTGCGGCTGCAGGCCAAGACGCGCATGTTTGTTGAGGTGCTGCTTCTGACGCTCTTTGAGGAGGCGCGCAAGGCGGACAAAGCCGGCAGCGGCAGCAGCGGCGCCACGATCAAGCGGCTCTTCCGAGCGGTACGCAACAGCGAAGACTTGCGCAGAGGCCTGCAATTCTTTCTGCGAAAAGTGATGAGCCGCTCGGATCTGGCGGAAAAGAGCCAAAGGGCGGCTGTGGCCAAGGCTTGTGCCAGAGCGCAAAAGGCGCTGGGCGGCGACGGCCCGGTGTAGAAGAAGTGAAGAATAATGAGAAAGCTTTTCCCCCAACGAAAAACCGCACTTTTCCAGCCCCGTGATGTGCGTCATGGCGGGTTTTACATAATGAATGCCTGGAATTCCAGGCTAGCCGGCGCGGTGAGGCAAAAAATAAAAAAGGGAAATAAGACTGTAAAAATAGCTTTACTAGCCGTTACCCGAGAGCTCCCGGGACACATTTCTTTCCTGGCTTTTGTCCGTTTACTAATTGCTCTTCTCTGTCGGCCCTTTTGCAAGGCAATCACTCTGCATCCACTGCGGGCAAAAGAATTCATCTCTGCGCTCTCTTCTCCCTCTTGTTTCCCGACTACGTTTCCCTGTGCCGCAAAGATGCTGTCCAGCCGTTTAATATCGCGGACGACGGTCCGTTCGGTGGCCCGAAAACAATTGTGCGTACTCGAGTTCGTGGGGCGATTGGCTGCCTTGTTTATTTGATGTTTTTTTTAAAGGGGATTTGATGGCATTGGACGCGTGGCTTTGGCGATGCTGCATTTGCTGACACTGTTTGCTACGCGGCGCTCGCCGACTTTTGTCCGATTTTTCTCTTTAGCTCCCCTTTGACTGCTACGTCATCGCTATCTGCACTGCGTTGGAGCCGTGGCTTTGCGTCCGAGGCTGGTAAGCACATTATGCGGGGGAAGAGAAAGGAAAGAGAGAGAAGGGGAGAAGAGAACGAGAGGGGGAGATAACGAAGGGGGAGATTACGAAAGGGGGGAGAACAAAGGGGGAAAGAAAGAGAAGGAGAAGGAGAGAAAGAGAAAGAGAGAGAAAGAGGAGAGAAAGAAAGAGAGAAAGAGAGAAAAAAGAGAAAAAAAGACGAAAGAGTAAAGTTCAGAGCTGACATCGCAGACGAAAAGGACCTGGTCATTATCGGCGGCGGTGTGGCCGGCTATGTTGCGGCGATCAAGGCCGGCCAAGAAGGGCTCAAGGTGGCCTGTATCGAGAAGCGCGGCGCGCTGGGCGGAACATGCCTGAACGTGGGGTGCATTCCGTCAAAATCGCTGCTCAACAACTCGCACCTGTACCACCAGATCCTGCACGACACCAAGAGCCGTGGCATCGAGGTGGGCGATGTGACGCTGAACCTGGGACAGCTGATGAAGTCTAAGGAGCAGGCGGTGTCGGGCCTGACCAAGGGCATTGAGTTTCTGTTCAAGAAGAACGGCGTGGAATACGTCAAGGGCACGGGCTCGTTTGTGGACGAGCACACGGTCAAGGTGGAGCTCAACGAGGGCGGCGAGACCAGCCTGGTGGCCAAGAACTTTCTGATTGCCACGGGCAGCGAGGCCACACCGTTTCCCGGCCTGGAGATTGACGAGAAGCGCGTGGTGACGAGCACGGGGGCGCTGGCGCTGGAGAAGGTGCCGGAGTCGATGGTGGTCATTGGCGGCGGCATCATTGGGCTGGAGATGGGCTCGGTGTGGTCTCGGCTGGGCGCCAAGGTGACGGTGGTGGAGTTCCTCAACCAGATTGGCGGCCCGGGCATGGACGCGGAGGTGTCCAAGTCGGCGCAGAAGCTGCTGAAGAAGCAGGGCATTGAGTTTAAGCTGGGTACCAAGGTGGTCAGCGGCGACACGGCGGGCGACAAGGTCAAGCTGGAGATTGACGCTGCCAAGGGGGGGAAGCCGGAGACGGTAAGTTGTCGTTGTCTTGTTTTTGCTCTTTGTTTTTGTTATCTTTGTTTATCTTCTCCGCTGACCATCAGATCGAGGGCGATGTCGTGCTCGTTGCGATTGGCCGCCGGCCGTACACGACGGGTCTGGGCCTGGAGAACATCGGCCTGGAGCTGGACGAGCGCGGGCGGGTGGTGATCGACTCGGAGTACCGGACGAAGCTGCCGCACATCCGCTGCGTGGGTGACGTGACGTTTGGCCCGATGCTGGCGCACAAGGCCGAGGAGGAGGCGGTGGCAGTGGTGGAGTACCTGAAGAAGGGCTACGGACACGTCAACTACGGCTGCATCCCGTCGGTCATGTACACACACCCAGAGGTGGCCTGGGTGGGCCAGACGGAGCAGGAGCTTAAGGCGCAGGGCGTGGCCTACAAGGTGGGCACGTTCCCGTTCAGCGCCAACTCGCGGGCCAAGACCAACGTCGACACGGACGGCATGGTCAAGATCCTGGCGGACGCCGAGACCGACCGGCTGCTGGGCGTGCACATCATCGGCTCCAACGCGGGCGAGATGATTGCCGAGGGCACGCTGGCGCTCGAGTACGGCGCGTCGAGCGAGGACATTGCGCGCACCTGCCACGCGCACCCGACGCTGTCGGAGGCGTTCAAGGAAGCGGCCATGGCGACGTATGCCAAGGCCATCCACTTTTAAGGAGGGAACATGATGATCGGGCAGAGAAGGATGGGCTGAGAGGGCGAGGAGCAGGCATTTAAAGAGGATTTTTATTATTATTTTGATTTCCCTTTTTCTTTTTTCCTTTTTTTCCTTTTTGCCTTTTTCTCCATTCCTTCTCTTCCCTGTCGTTGGCTCCTGTTCGCTCTGCTGCGATCTGGACGTCTGTTCTAGTATATAGACTCGGGCTATAGAGGAGCAAATCGGGCTTTACCGAGTCCATCGGACATACGAACGTTTCTCGGCTAGCGTTGGCCCGCTTACGTAGGAGTAATGGGATGGATAATACGGCGGCGGGGGGTCGTATTCGCCTCCGGCTCGTTTTGCCATCTGGCTGGCTTGGCTAAGGATAGTATTTCAAATAGTGCATATAAAATCCAGTACTTGCGGAGACGGCTGCAAGTGTTCCGCCGAGGCAGTTACGTGCATTTAATAGATCTGCAGTGGTAGTCTGTAAATAGTGCTCATGCTGTAGTTATGACTGCTGTATTGATGCTGTAGTGTAGTTATTGATAGCTGCTGTAGTTACGCTCAAAGCTGTAGTTATGATAGTGCTGTACAATCTGTGATTAGTGCTGTAGTCATTGATAGTGATGTGCTGCAACTGATAATGCTGTGCTCTACAGTCTGTAATTAGTGCTCAATGCTGTAGTTTATAGTGCTGCTGTACAGTCTGTTATAGGGCGCTGTACAGTCTGTAATAGTGCGCTGTACAGTCTGTTATAGTGCTGTACAGTCTGTAATAGTGCTGTACAGTTGATTATAGTGTGCTACAGCACTGCGGAATAAAGGAATCTGTCAATCGACCGCCGACGCCCCCACTTGCCCTTTCATGCGCTGCCCTCAATTTTTTCTAAATTTAATTTTTCTTCGCTCATTTTTTGACTAGTCAGTGAGCTTGGGTCGTTCCTGCTGGCCGACTGCGCAGCATCGCATTTTCCAACCATCACGAGTCACCGACAAAACCGGACGCGGCCTCACCGCCCAACGCAGCCCCTTTGCTTCCAGTGCCCCGACCCTGCTGCTGCCCGGCCCTTTTGCCCGTTTGCCGGCCTTGACTCGTCCGCCCAGGCTGCTCGGCGGCGCCCATTGGCGTCTTTGGCGTCCTTGCCCCGGCCCTCCCTTGGCCACCGTTTTGCTGCTGCCGTTGCCTTTCCACGATACTTTGACCACGACGGGAAGCTCTGCCGACAGCGTTTGCAGCTCCCGGACCGCTTGGATTCTTCCCGTGCTCGCCGCCGCCTACTGCCGCCGCCGCCGAACCTACCGGCCTGCCCGGCTCGGTGCCTCGCCCGCGACTTCGCTCCGGGTTCCCGCGGGATCAAAACGGCATCTTGGCGAGATCGAGACGAAGAGAAGCGAACAAGGGACAACCTTGCTTGACACAGCCTGCGAAACTTTGAGCGGCCGAGCTTTGCTCAGCTTTGGGACGACAGTATCACGCCTCTTTGCCTTCTCCCTCGCCTCGCCAGCACACGCTGTTTCCCCCCCCCATCGCCAGCAGACGCATCTTCCCCCTAATCGCCATCCTGGCTCTTCAAGACAAATCCCTTGGCGGAGCCTCTCCAGCTGTGGCCCAAATGGCCCAGCCAACGGCAAAGCCTGTCGATGAATACGAGTATGTTGCCGCTATGGCGTTTCTGTAGCTGCGACGGCTCAAGTGCTGACCTGGTACCAGCTATGAATCTCTGCCTCCGAACTTTTCCTTGCCGCAAAACATGGTCGCTGGCGCCTTTGCGGGCATTGCTGTACGTTTGCTTGATTCTGAGCTTGTATGCTTGTTAATCTGCTGCTGACTCGCCTCGCAGGAACACACGGTCATGTATCCCATTGATGCTATCAAGGTAGGTTATGAGACCGCTCTTCTTTCTCTCTTCTCTCCCTTTTCTCTTCCCTCCTCTCTCTCCTTCCTCTCTTTCCTTCCTCTCTTCCTTCTCTCCTCTTTTCCTTTTCTTCTCCCCTGCTCTTCTCGCCTCCTCTTCTATCCTCCTCTTCTCTTCCTTCTTCTCTTCCTTCTCTTCCTTTTTTCTCTCCCTCTTCCTCCCCCCCCCTTTCCCCCCGCTCACCATCAGACTCGAATGCAGGTCCTCACGCCCTCCGGCGTCCCCGCCTACACCAGCTTAATACAAGGCACCTACCGCATGGCCACCGGCGAAGGCGTCCGGAGTCTGTGGCGCGGAATGTCCAGCGTCGTCGTCGGCGCCGGCCCGGCCCACGCCGTCTACTTTGCCACCTACGAGGCTGTGAAGCACCTGATGGGCGGCAATCGCTTGGGCGCCCACCATCCGCTGGCAGCAGCAACCAGCGGCGCCTGTGCCACCATTGCGAGCGACGCCCTCATGAACCCCTTTGACGTCATCAAGCAGCGCATGCAAATACAGGGCTCTGGCAAGATGTATCGGTCCATGCTCGACTGCGCAAAGTACGTCTACCGCAACGAAGGCGCCGCCGCCTTCTACGTCTCCTACCCGACCACCCTCTCCATGACGGTGCCCTTCACCGCCCTTCAGTTCCTAGCCTACGAGTCCATCTCCACCGTCATGAACCCGTCCAAGAACTACGACCCCCTCACGCACTGCTTCGCCGGTGCCATTGCCGGCGGTCTTGCAGCCGGCCTGACCACCCCCATGGACGTTATCAAGACCATGTTGCAGACGCGAGGCTCGGCCGAGGATGCCGAGCTGCGGCGCGTCAACAGCTTCATGTCCGGCTGCCGTCTTCTGCTGGCCCGCGAAGGCGTCCGCGGCTTCTTCAAGGGCATGCGCCCGCGAATCATCACCACAATGCCCAGCACCGCCATTTGCTGGTCCGCCTACGAGGCCTCCAAGTGAGTTTGCTCATCTGGCCCCCATCTGAACGCCGCCGATGCTAACAGCTCCCACCTTGCCAGGGCCTACTTTATCCGCCAAAACAATTATGCGCGGTGAAGGCCTTTTCTCTCCGCCCTTGATCCTGCGCTTTGGCTGGTCACTGCATCGCCGTTGATCGAAAAGATGGCCTTGCAGGCTCAACTCGACTAGCAAACCCTTTCCTTCGACTCCTGTCTCCCGGCCCTTCTTTCACGCAGGGGCCAGTGCATCTAAGCGTCCCTCCATCTGTGATGCGGCATGGCCATCTCCTATCCCATGAAAAAGAGAACGAAAGAAGGAGACGAAAGGGTGGCGCTCCAGTCCCCACCCGTACCCCCTTTATGTATATATAGATGTTGTTGGGATAGCTGGCTTGGTATTCGAAACAGGAGGCAGCAGCGGGAGGCGGTCGTTTGTCCGAAGCTGTGCTGCCGGCTCTGCTCAGCTTATTGGGCAGAGGGCAGGCATGGCGTTGCTTATACTGTATGTGTATTATGGAATGAGGCAGGCTGGGTCCGGCTGGGGCCTCAGAACCAAGACGTGGAGTTTGCGTCTCCTTCACTGTTTGGGTTGTCATTTGTGTTAAAAGTCATGGGCCGGAGGCCCTCTACGCCAAAAGGGGGGGGGGAACTACACGTGAAATGGGCTCAGGTAGAGGCCATTCTTTCCATTTGCTGCTTTTAACACGGCTCCAATACTGCCATGGTGCACAACAGTTGATACACAATTCTGTAGACTTGATCCAGCTTGCAATTTCGCCTACTAACTCCAATAATAAACAAACCCAAACCCTATCCAGGCGAACTCAGCCGCCAAACGGAAATCCGCCCGAGCCAAAGTGGAACTTGAACTGCTGGCCCTGGCCCTGACCGCCCTGCTGGAACACAAACGGCTGGCCGCTCCCGTGATGGCCAAAGGGGTGCTGGTGGCCCTGTCCGCGCGACGGCTCGTTGGACATTGGGTCATCGCCCTGGTCAAACCGCGCGCGCAGCTCAGGGTCGCTGAGCACCTCGTACGCCTCGTTGATACTGGCCATTTTCTTTTCCGCCGCCTCCTTGTTCAGGCCCTGCTTGGCCGCCTTGTCCGGGTGGTGGATCTTTGTCAGTTTGCGGTACGCCGACTTAATCTGTCGCTCGTCTGCATCGCGCGGCACCCCCAGCACCTTGTAGTAGTCCTTGGTCTTGCTGCGCCGGAGCTGGATCTGCGCCTCCCTGACCAGCGGCTCAATAATGTCCCCCTTGTCCGGGTGCGCCTGCTTTGCCGTGTTCAGCGTCCCGATGGCGGCATCAAAGTCTTCCTGTTCCATCTGTGCTCTGTGTCTGTAGAGCAGGCCGTACAGCGAATTCTCGTCGGCCTGCAGAGCGCTTTCGCACCATTCCTTTGTCTTTCTGCTATTCATCTGTTCACGCCCGGTCAGCATCTGTCCTTGTACTGGGCACAAGCATGCCATGCAAACGTACCTCGTAACAGCCTTGGCAGGCTAGGCCTAGGAGGCGAGACACAAGCTTGTCGGCGGCGTGCTCGGGCAAGGTGCCGTCTTCCCGCAGCGCCCGCACCTGGTCCTTTACTTCCTGGATGAGCCCGGCGTTCTCGCCTGACGGGATCAAGTTTTTGGTTGCCGTAGACGGCTGCGTCTTGGATAGGGCCTTTTCCACCTTGGCCAGCGTCTTTTCCACGGCCTTTTCCTGCTTCAGCAATTTTCGGCAAGGCTTGGAGTCCGGGTCCGAGTGCAGGCATTTGCGCAGCTGTGCCATGCCCTTCTCCAGGTCACCCAGCGCATAGAACAGAACAGAGGATATCACCAGATGCGGCGACACATCGCCCGGCTGGAGTTGGAGCACGTGTTGCAGGTCGCTGGCGCCCTCCTCAATGTCGCCTTTGGCGAAGCGGCATCGCGCACGCAGCTGCCGCAATGACGCGGCCCGGTTGGCCACCATGATGGCCGTGCCTGCATGCGTCACGCACTCGTCCCAGTTGCCCGCCTTCTCGGCCGCCCCCGCCAGCTCAGCTGCTGCCTCCGCCTCGTTCACGGCCGCCTCGAGAGCCGCTGCGTCCTGGGACGTCGAGGCTGCCCGGTAATGGCTGCGCGCACCGCTCCAGTCTGCCACCTTTTGTCGGATCTTCCCCAGCTGCAGGTGAGCTGCCTCGAATCCTGGTTGCAAAGAAAGCACCTTGTTGAAATCTTGCGCTGCTTGTGCGGACCGTGAAAGGCTGAGATATGTGGTTGCTCGCTTGAAAAAGGTCAGATAGTCCGTCGGGTCGCGCGCAATCGCGGCGTCGTAGTAGACGAGAGCCTCGTTTGTTTCGCCGCGAGAGAGATGGCTTTGCGCCGACGCCAACAGCGACGACACAGGCGTGTCCAGAGGAATGTCGTCTGTCGACAAGGCTGAGGCGATGGTCGCCATCAGAACCACGGTGGAAACCCGGAAGAACATCGTGGCTGTCGCTCCCAGCAAAGACAAGAGTATGCAGTGGCCACAGAGCAGCGAATCCAAACAAGCAAATGCCTAGAATCACAAGCAAAGACACGCAACAGACGTTTGAACAAGTCGTTTTGCCGCCAACGTGAAAGCGCAGATGAAGCAGGGATTATATGCTTTATCGTCACTTTCGCAACAAGCTGGCCTTTTCGTAAAGGCTAAAAATACCACTTACTAACTTTACGGCGTCGTTGCATACATTCTGCATGAGAAGTGGGGCGTTCCTGGCACGTGCTGTCTTCGCCACGCCAAACTATCGAGACGTCTTAGTGGCCATGTCACGACCTCTTCTCCCGCTCTTTGCCCATCCACCATGGCTCACATTCCCGCATCGGCAACTATATTCTCGCCCTCGGTGGCCCGCCTTGCCTCCTCAGTAGCCAAGGACTGGAGCTACGTCGACAGCTGGCTGGCAACCAAGTACCATGGCCGCTCTCCGCCTCCCTTTGAGCGCAACCCCGAAACGCTAAAAGTACTTGTGGCCTTGGCTGCGTTGAATGAGTCGGCCGACGAGGAGCGCGATCTGGTGGCCCGTCTTGAGCTCTCCTCTTTGCAAACGCTGCTGTCCGCCCCGATTGCAGGTGCCAGTAGCCGTCAAATAACACCCAGCAGTGCTCTGGACGACATGATATCCGCCCTCTCGAATCATCTCTCGCGCGAAGGTCAAATAGCTCTCGATGCTCTATCGGGCACCGCTGTGAATCTCGGGATTGCTTTTCCCGATCCGGAGGCAATGGCGCAGCAGATTCTGGAGCTGCAAAGCCGCACGTTTCAGCTCGAGCAAGATGCCGCTAGAAGTGCCATGCTGCAGGCTCACATCTCCAAAGAGCTCTCTCAGACGCAAAGCCTCCTCCAGATATTGGACGGAGAGGACTTCCAGCCTGCTGCGGATTTGGCCAAGCTCAACCTAGAACTGCGGCGAAAGGTCAAGATGGAGTCGGCTCGCGTGCAGGACACAAGAGAAAGATCGGCCGGATCGGCCTTGCAAGCCGTCGCCCTGACTGTTCGGCAGGTCCAGGACGATGAAGCCATATATATGGAGCTACTAGACCGCAAGAAAGACCTGGACCAGGAAATCATGTCTTTCGAGGGCCTTCCCCCCGACCAGGACCTGGCTCGGCAACAGCTCGAGACCCTCCGAGAGGAACTTCGGGCCATTCTGCAAAGGCGAGACCTGGTTTTTGAAAATCTGGTCGAACGAGAGACACCCAAGAAGCCACGATTGCAGAAGAGGCGCTGATAAGATTACCACCAAGAGGTTTTCGTCCAAGGAAATGGCTCTCAATTGTATCTGGCTGGATTTGAATGCACACCTTTAAACAAAGACTGGGCCGACGCCGAAAGAGAGAAAGACAACCATGTGGGATATAGGCAGAATCTAGAAACAGCATGAATCAGATATCATCGGCGGCCTATGAGACTCAATGCCCTCGCTTCACCCTCCCCGACACAGCGCCCCCAAATCTTCCAAGTTGCTTTCCTAGGCTTGTTCTTGTCTTGGCCGGGGGCAACGAAGTGGCTGCATCTTTCGAAGCGCCTGCACCTCCTGCCGCCCCGACACCTCTTGCAGCAGGTCCTGGTTCTTTCGTCCCCTTTGTTTCTATGCCGCTGTCGGCAAAGCGGAATCCGGAGGCCAGCTCCATCGGACCCGAACCATCGTCAAAGGGATCAAACTGCCCATTCCCGGGGGCTCTTTGTGCCCGCCTTGCTCGTTCCTGGACGTTGCGAAACTTTTCCAGCAGTTCTGTCCAGCGAATAATCCCGTCTTCTCTGCCCTTTAATCGGTTGTGTCTGTCAAGATTCGAGTTTCCCGAGGTAGTCGTGGTTCTGTAGGAAGCAGTCAGCAAGGATGTCCGATCACAGAGCATGTGTGCGTTGCAAGGATGAACTGATCCAGCAGTGGATGTGCGTTGCAGGTGGTACTCACGGTCTAGGCGCAGTATGCAAGTAGCCAATGGAACTGACGCTGTTCAGCCGGTTCTTCAGTGCCGCGAATGCCGAGGACTGTGGAAGCAGCATCAAAAGGCCGTACAGACATTTGTATAGGTGCGGGTATCTCTCCGGTTCCAGGAGCTGAAGCCGCAAGTCTATACGGGAAGAAGCGAGAGATGGTCAGTACAGTATCGGGCGGCTGGGGCCTGTTTGGCTTACAGGTAAAAACCGGCGACTCCAGTAGCTGTACCAGCTTGTCGATCTGAATCAGCATGTTGACTGTCATTTCTAGCTCGGCGCTGTTACAAAGCCGACGTCAGCGAGGTCTGATGTAAGCAAGGAAACACAATCCAGAGCATCATACGCACAAGATTAGCAGCAGATTGTATGCCTGGTCGTAGGCCTGTGCGAGAAGGCAGAGAGAAAAGGTGGCGACAGCATTATAGCACCAGGACCTGAACAGGGCCACGAAGAAGATCTGGCCGTCTTTGAACTCGAGATTCCGCAGCCGCTTGCGAAGATCGGCGAGCTCTGGCGCCGTGAGGAGGTTGTTATTGAGGTTCTGGACCATGATACTGGCAAACTCGACGTCCTCCTCTCGCTCGATGCAATTGGCCAGCGTTTTGTAGATGCGTTCGGCCGTCAGGCTGACGCATAGCTGGCGGATGATGAGGTTACCGCGGGTTTCGAGGAGCTTTCTGTCGGTGGAGAAGAGCTGTAGCAGATTGACCATAAAGTTGGAAAAGTAGTCCTCCTCGCTGTTGCGCGAGATCTGCGAGAGGAGCTGCAGGTCCTTGGTGACAACAGCCTCGGACGGATCGGAGAGCGTCTTCAAGAGGGCGGGAAAGGTGCCGTCGTTGAAGACAAGGACCTTTTTGGGGGCTTTGCGATGGAGCATGATAAGCCAGGTCAGGGCCGCCACGCGGGTGGCCTCGTAGTCGTTTAGGAAGAGCAGAGTGAGAGAGTTGACTGCCGCCGCGTAGTCCAGACCAGGCCGTTGTGGGCCAGGGGGCGGCAGTATGGCCGAGGCCGCTGCTGAGGCCGAAGCCGATGCCGATGCCGATGCCGATGCCGGCGTCAGCGTTCCGCGCGTCGTCATTGTGGCCGTGGCAGGGTTGGGCCGGCTCTGCTGCGCGGACCCGGCTGCTGTCTGGCTAGAGCCGTCAAGCTCCCTCGAGCCAGAAAGGGATGCGCGAGTTGTGCCAGAGTCCTGGCGGTCGGAAGAGGCCGGGGCATTGCCTGCGAGGCCGGTGCTGTTGTTGCCGTTGGACCCGGCAGGCAGGCTTTTGGCCGGCAAGCTCTGCTGCTGCAGAGTAGGAGAGGCGTCTGTGTCGGCGGCCAGTGACACCACATAGTTCATCAGGGCGTTGTTGACGCGAGTCGCCGCCTGGCGGATAGATTCCACGCCGCTTGCCATGGCCGGCAGGAGATGGGAGAGGATCTTGGGGGTGAACGGGAGAACTTCTTCCGGGCAGATGTCGAGGAAATCGACGATCCACCGAAGGGATTCGAGGAGGCCGTCCTCGCCTAGAAACAGTTAGCAGGCAGCCCATCAGGAAGCCAGAGCAGAAACGGTTATCTTCGTCCCCCCTACCTTGTGGCGAGTGCAGGGTGTCTGTCAGGATGACGAGTATAGCAGCATAGTTGATCTGCACGTCCTGGCCAGGCACCCAGTCGTCCTCGCTATCGTCGGCGCTGTCGCCGTCGTCGTCGTCCCCGTCCATGTCGTCGTCATCAACGCCCTCGACGTCGTCGTCACCGTCGCCATCGTCGTCGTCGCCGTCGTCGCCCAGGTCGTCGTACCCATCCCCCTCCTCGCTGCCGGCGCGGTCGTCACCACGGGCACCATACGCCGAGCGTCGGCCGTCGCGGGGCGTCGCAGATCCAGCAGCCTGGGCGCTGGCCCGTCCGGCCGAGTCTGCTCGGTGCCTCCGAGTGTCGCCACGCTGCCTGGACTGCTTGCTCTCGGCGATGCCCTGCTTGATGCGTGCAATGCGGCGGATTTCGCTGAGGAACTTGTCCAGGCAGTTCTGGGTGACAATGTGCACGTCGCGGTTCGTGTCGCTCAGAAAGGTAAAGAGCCCGGCCAGGAATTCGGGCAGGGTGGCCACCAGCTCGAGGTCGGGGATGGAGTCCAGCAGGACGATCCAGCCGACCAAAAAGGTGCGCGTAAAGGGGTTGAGCACAAAGATGCGGTCCTTGAGCAGCGGGATAAAGCGCTTTAGCGAGAAGGCGGTCGGAAGGGCCGCGGCATCGTCGTCCGAGGTGGCCAGGACGGAAACATAGGTGGCGGCGGACTCGGACACAATGTCCTTGATGAGGCGGTCAAGCAGCTCGGCGCCGTTCTTGACGGACAGCTCGGAGTCGGCGCCCAGCTTGCAGAGGGCGTCAAAGATTTGGTTGAAGTAGATCAGAATCTCTCCCTTGGCAACCTTAGCGATGTTGTACATGGCTTCGCAGGCGTAGTAGCGCACGCGGGCGTCCTGGTCGACGAAGCAGGCCAGCACCGGCGGCACAATGGTCTCGAGGTAGCGCGGCAGCTCCGGGCCGAGAGCGATAGCAGCGGCGGCAAGGCCAATAAGCCCACCATTGCGTGAGTGCTGGTGTACAGCGTATGCGTATTCCTGGGCGAGCTGGTGGAGAATGGCCTCGACGGTGACCGAGTCTTTGGCGGCGACGAGTTCGCGGATCACGCGCTCCAAACTATCCCACGTGGTCAGTAGGGAGGCCGGAGGCAACGCCAGAGTACCCGTGGCACCAACTGCACCATCGGGCATCCGCCCACGCGAGGACCGACTTACTCCAGGGCGCCGGCTTTGCGCTTCTCGTACAGCTTCTCGTTGAGAGCTCGTTGGATAGTGGGATCCATAGCGCTGGGCCCTCGCAGGGAAGCAACTCGCGGGAGCAGCAGCCTCGCCCGTCGGCTACAGCAGAGAGCGAGAGGGTATTGTGGGCGAGCGGGCGATTGTCGGCCGGTGCGGTCGACACGGATTGGTTATCGGTGCGGAAAAAGCCTGGTGGTGATGCAAAGCGATTTTAGCAAGGCGAGGCTCGATAGCTATGCCAGCGGGTGGGGCTGTAGATACGGCCGTTGCCGCCGCTGATTGGCCAGGCGTTCCGGGCATCTACGACACCAACCAGCTTCTAACTAATACCAAAATTCCCATGATATTACCTTCTCGCCGCCTGCCCGGATACTTGTCGCTACACCTAAAGCTAAAAGTACACTATGTGCGCATAGATTGCGCGCCCTGCCGTCCCGTCCAGCGAGACTGCCCCTGCAAGCTCTGCTCCATCCCAATGCGATGCTCCCCATCAAGCCGAGACCATTATGCTTGCTCCCTCGACCTGCTCCTATTTCGTCCCGCCACCGCCGCGGCTCTGGCCGCTCGAACTGCCCGAGCTGTCCGCCTTGTTATCTTCAGTACTGGATGATTCGGCCTTCTTGTCCTTGTGGGCTCGGGCAGCATTTTGGGCGCGCCGTGCAAAGTCATCCTGAGCGGGTCAGTCGTTTAAACATGTCGTTTGGCGGACTACAGTCGTACCTTGTCGCCTCGAGCTTTGAGGATTCGCGCCGCCGCCGCGTCGTCCATCTTGCCTTTTCCCATGCTAGATGTGTGTGTACTGAAGAGAATGTGTGTGTGTATTGTAGAGAACGAGGACAATAGCTCGATACTGGTGATAGGATGCGTACCGCACCGTAAGCAATATCTTCCGCTGCAAAGCAAACACAGCACGGGGACGACAACGGTCTAATATATAGATACGATCTCTTCGTCTGCAAGTCCAAGTATGTCAACATACCCACGTTCTCCTCCGCCCCTTGCCCTCATGGCATCGGCCTCTATTGGACGTGGATGTGCAGCAATTTGCAGCCACCGGAGACGGGCAAAACAGGTACTAGCACACTTTGGTCCTACGGCTACGCCTGGTCCAAGACAGTGGCAGAGAACGAGCAAACAACCACACACATGTCATGACCTTTCCAAGCCAGTCCGGGGATAGCTTGGATTAATTAGACTTTGGCATGGGCCAAGGACATGGCACTGGTACTCGGCGGCGGCAGGCCGGGTTAGGGGCCACCCTTGCAGACCACATCCCCGGTAACTATCAGCCACGGATGCACTAGTTCAATGTAGCGTAGCGTAGTGGTTGTATCTCCCGCCGTGAGCCCTCAGTCTTCCAAGGAAAAGGGGGTGGGCCATGAAGCAGGCCAGATAAAAAGGCTGGAAGGAGAGATGTTGTGCTCTACTACAACTAGTGTACACTACAGGATACAGGAAAGTGTGCAAATTCAACAAGTACCGCTCAAGTGGAGGATTTCATGGCGTAGCGATGGTGTAGGATTGCGGGAGGTATGCCGAAATACTACCAACACAAGACGATGAAAGACGAAAAGCCAGGGTACCCCGGCCTAATCTACACTAGCCTGGCCACGCGCCAGGACCCGAGAGGAGGGAGCCGAGCAACCTGCTGAGATGGAACCGAGGGCCCGGGACAGTGGTGACAGGGGCTTGTGGACATCCTCCAATGGTGCTGCACACTAGTGTTGTGCGCGGTGTTTGTGCATTGCGCATTCTGTGGCAGCAGTGACCCGGTCTCCGGCTGTGCCCCGGGTCCTCTCAAATCAAACATAGGCTGATCCGTAGTGTACACTACTCTGAATGAGCCACGCATATTGTAAAACGAGTAGTAGTACATGTACTAGCGGGTACGGTACGGTACGACACGCTATACACACTAGTGCAGTGTGCTATTAAGGCCGCCAGCAGAAGCAGGATTTGACGGCGTTCGGCCATGAGAATTTGAAACATCCCATGGCATAAACAGCAGGGGTTTAATCAAGACCGCTTGGCCTGGGAAAGGGGCGCTACCCGCATACTCCTAGCGTTGCAATACCGTCGAGAAGAAGAACATGGCTGATCCTCATTACCCCTTCGTGCTGCTCGCAATGTTATGGATAATGTTACGAATAAAGTAATATAATGCTTACGCAAAGGCAGTACACTGTGCGCTAGGGTAGCGTGATGGATCGCGGGCGCGTTCATGTCATGAAACGTTTCTTTCCAGTCTTTGCTCGTCGCCCTCTTTCTCGACCGTGCCTCTCTGCCCTCAAGCTCTGCCCTCGACCATGGCCCGCTGGCACTGGGAGAAGATGGCCGCCTGCCGTGACACCTCGGCAAGTTGGCCAATGACCTGCTTGTTTCCATCGACAAAGCCGTACAGCGCGTAGGGGATGCCGACGTCGTTGCAAAAGTCCTGGACCATGCGCTGCGCCTTGCGAAAGTTGTGGCGGGGCATGCGCGGGTACAGGTGGTGGATGGCCTGGAACTGCAGGCCGCCGTGGAAGAAGTCGAGCCACGGAGGGCAGTCGACGTCCATGGTGGTGCGCAGCATGCGCTGGGGAAACGACTCGTGCGGGCCCAAGTCGGTGGTGCTCATGGCAAAGTGCGACAGGGTGATCTGCACATGCAGCGGCATGGTGACAATGTGGCTCACCATGACGTAGACAAAGCGGTCCCAGTTGGTGTCGATGCCGCAGTACAGCACGCCGTAGCCGAACCAGATCCAAAAGACAACCTGGCCGACGGCCTCGAGCCAGCGGTACCAGCGCGCCGGGCCCTTCCGCGGCCCCTTTCCCAGGAAAATGTACAGCCAGGAGAGGCGGTAGAGGTTGAAGCGGCCAAAGCAGAGAATCGGGTAGTAGGTCCATGCCTGGATGGACAGCAAGGCCCGGGCCACAAAGTCATATTCCAAGACGCGCTCGTAGTACGTCGACCGCAGCGACTTGAGGAAGCGGTGCGAGATGGCAAACAGCGGCATGTGCTCAATGTCGGGGTCGTGCTCGGGCGAGTTGGTGACAATGTGGTGCACGTTGTGGTTGTCCTTCCACCAGCAGACGGACAGGCCGCCCAGGTAGTTGGCAATGAAGATGGCAATGCAGCTGTCGACCTGGAAGTTGTGCGTGATTGCCATGTGGGCCGAGTCGTGCGCCGCAAACACGAGCTGGTGCCAAAACATGCCCAGGCAGGTGGCGCTCAGGACGTACCAGCGCAGGCGCAGAAAGGTCATTGAGAGCGTAAACAGCAGCAGGTAGCGCGCCGTCTCCCAGGCATAGGCCGTGTAGTCGCAGTCGAATAGGCCGGCCGCCATCAGCCGGTCGTGCAACGCGCGGTACTTGCGGATGACCTCCTGTTGTGTGTCTGTGTCCAGGGCCGGGTACTTTTCCAGGTCCAGCCGGATCTCCTTGCGCGTCGTAGCATCGAGAAAAGCAGTGGCCGCGTCCGTGCCGCCGCCGCTTTTGCACTCCCGGTGTTCCGAGTCCTCGGCATCACAGCCGTCTATGGACGACGAGGATGCCGCCAAGCAATCAGTTTCGCTGTCAAAGACACGGCTCGGCGAGGCCGACCGGGAACTGGATCGGCTGCTGGCGGCTGCCGAGGCCGCCGTCCTGCGCCGTGTCGCTGTGCTCGCGGTAGCTACACCCGATGCGTTGCATTCATCGCCGTCCGAGGCAGCGCCTTGCGCAGAGAACACACCTCCTTGGATGGGCGGCACAAAGTTCTTCCAGTGTCCCTCCACCTTTCCAATGCGGTACTTTTCCATCATCTTCCGGGCCTCGGGCGAATGAAGTCTGAGAAGCACTGTCAGTATCGCCGCTCTTTTTTTGTGCCTATCCTCCTTCTCTATTCTCTCTCGTCTCCCTCTTCTCTTCTCTCTTTTCTTTTCACTCTTCTCTCTTCCCCCCTCTCTCCCTTCTCTCTTCTCTCTTCTCTCTTCTCTCTTCTCTCTTCTCTCTTCTCTCTTCTCTCTTCTCTCTTCTCTCTTCTCTCTTCTCTCTTCTCTCTTCTCTCTTCTCTCTTCTCTCTTCTC